>CAWUFW010004549.1:600000-1200000 GCA_963921515.1 Calotriton arnoldi
GGTGGGGGACAGCGTTGATCCTTGAGGGACTCCAATCGTGACCGGAGAGGGAGCAGACAGGTTGCCGTTGATTAGGAATCTCTGTGATCGGTTTTGGAGGAAGGATCTAAACCATTCTAGGACAGAGCCATCCAATCCCATCCTGAGTTTGAGGCGTTCGAGTAGCTTTCCATGGTTGACCGTGTCGAAGGCAGAGGATAGATCTAGGAGGATTAAGAGACATGTTTTGCCTTGGTCAAGGGCTTGGAGGGCATCATCAACGATGTGGAGCATGGTGGTTTCAGTGCTGTGTCCAGGTCTGAATCCGGATTGGAAGTCATCGAGTAGGTGGAAGTTGTTGATGTGTTGACTTAGCTGCAGTTGCACACACTTCTCCAACACTTTAGCTAAGAGAGGGATGTTGGAAATAGGTCTGAAGTTGTCAGGGGAGGCTGGGTCCAGCGACGGCTTTTTCAAAATGGGGAGGACTTGGCCGGCTTTCAGAGAGTCAGGAATCGATCCCTGCCGGAGAGAGGCGTTAGTTATTGCAGTCCAGCTAGGAATAATGGATTGGGCGGCGGCAGCTAGGCAGTTGGAGGGAGGCGGGTCGTTAAAATGGTTATTCGGGTTTAAGGTAGATAGGATTTTAGAGACGGAGTCTTCGTCGTAGAGTGTGAAGTCGGTCCAATGTGCTTGATTCTTAGGTGAAGCCTGTCGGGGCGGCGTGGAAGGAGGAGGCAGGTCAGTAGTGGGTAGAGAGTATGAGGCAGAACTAAGTTCGTTACCTAAGGCTTTGATTTTGTCCGCAAAAAAAGAGGAGAATTCCTCGGATGATATTAGAGACTTGGGATTTTCTTTCGATGTTTTGGCCAGTTTGTTGGATTGATGTTTGACCAGTTCAAAGAGTTTACGGGGTCTGTTCTTGGTGTTCCCCAGTTCCGATCTGAAGAATTCTTTTTTGAGTTGAGGATGTTCCTGTTGTAGGTATTTCTGGCCTGGCGGAGAAGTTTTAGATGTGCGGCAGAGGTGTGCTGTCTCCAGATTCTTTCGGCTTGCTGGAGGAATCTCCTCTCATTGTTGAGGGATCCAGTGAACCAGGGGTTTCTATCTTTGATTTGGGTTCTTTTTAGTTTTAGTGGGGCTAGGTCATCCAGAATGTTCGATATGGTCGCAGAGTAGTGATCGTTGAGGTCATTGACCGTTGTGATATGCGAGGGGGGGGGAGGTCAGATTTGCACCGAGCCTCCAGTTCTCTGTGGTCCAGGTTCTTGGTGTCTCTGACCCAGCGTTTAGGAATCATGTGTCTATGTGTGTAAGTGAGAGACAGTGACAGGTAGTGAAAGACAATTACTGTCAGTAAGTGGGCATGAGTGAGTCAAAATGAGTGAGAGTATGAGTGACTGCAAGTGAGTGAGAGTGGGTGAGTGAGAGTAAATAAGAATGAGTGTGCAGGAGTGATAGAGAGTAAGAATGAGTGACAGTGAGCGATTGTAACCGTGAATGAGAATGAGTGAGTCAGAGTGAGTGAGAACAAGTGAGAGTGGGTGCAAGTGAGTAAGAGTGAATGTGGGGGTGAGTGAGCATGAATGAATGAGTGAGAATCGATCAGAGTGAGTGAGAATAAGTGAGAGTGAATGATAATGAGTGAGTCAGAGCAAGCATGAGTGAAAGTGAGTGTGGGTGACCGAGTCATAGTAAGAATAAGTGAGTACAAATGAGCGAGAATGAGTAAGAGTGAGTGCAAGAAAGCCTGAATGCATGAGTGTGAATAAATGAGAGAGTGTGAGTGAGATTGAGTGTGACTGAGTGAATGTTTGTGAGCATGAGTAAGAGTGCGGTGTTGGGCTTGCGAGTCTGCTATTGGCACTGGCATACTGAAGGTAATTTTTAGCTTATAGAGGCACCCATGTCTAAATACTGGTATTTCATACTGGAGGCAATTCTTAGTATATGGGGCACAAATAGAAATACTTTGGTGCTGGCATACTTGAAGAAACTCTTAGCATAGAGGGCACCCATAGCAAACTGCTGGTGGCACATTGGTGCTAATTCTTGTCATAAGGGAGGGAAACCATGGTTTATGGGAGGGGGTAACCATGAAGAAATGCTGGCCCTGAAATACTAGAGGGTATTTTCCTCATGAGGGTCACCCATGGTATGTGGACTGCATTAATGGCAAAATTCTGGAATTGGCATATTGTATCTATTCTTTGACATAAGGGGGACTAATGGCATATGTGGGATTTTGATGACAAAATGCTGGCCCTTTTAAAAATGGCAGCTTTTTTTACATATGGGGCACCCATCGCACATTTGTTTTTAATGTGGTCAACTACTGGAGAGTGTTAGATTTCATTGGCTTGCAGCACCATGAAAAGGCTTGAATTTTTAATGAGTAGCTTTTCAGAAACTATGGCTTTTTTGCATCTTTATGCAACCACTGTGCTTAAAGATTCTGTATGACCTCAATTAAAAAAATATATCTTTTTTAAATGTTGTCCTCAAAATTTCTTAAAAGACGTCTGACTAGCTTGCCTCACTTGTTAGCTGCCTTTCAGGGAAAGTATAACACGCCATCACTTTCAAAGATGATGTCAGCACCCTGATTCAGGTGGTATCTAAAATAGACATTTGTTTGTTTTGTGCTGTGATATTACACATGCAGTTATCATGGGACTTCCGCAATATCACTTATTACAATGCCATCAGGGTTAAGGTAATGAGACACCCCTTCCTGCGAAAACTCAGGATCATAGGCCATAAGATGTCACTTCCAGTGATGTCAATACAGTAATAGAGTGTGTGATGTCACTTCCGCTAGCCCTGAAATTTTGGTGAATTGATGTCCATGGACATGCACTCACCCATAAAAGAGTAAGCCCATTGCTATACACAAACCGCAATTCTAAAGTTACTGCAAACAAAGAGGGACCCAAAGGAGTAAAAAATTCCTCCAGTCAGAGCTGGAGTAAGTTTAGCACCACACATGGCCAACCACTGGTACTGCAACACCGTCCGATAGAAAATATTGGTAGTAAGTACTTAAAACGAAATTCCTTAGGAAATGTTAAATTAATTTAAAGTATTTGAAATAGGTAAAAATAAAAATAAATCAAATCTCATATTAAAAAATCTAAAAATAAAAAAGTCTTACTTAATTATAGGGGGGCCGATTCACAGAACTAATCTGAGATAAAATCCTAAACTTACTACTTTTGGTATTCACAGAAGGCATTTAGTAGTAGTAAAGTTAGGACTCCTAACTTTACTACTACTAAACTGAGACAAAATCCTAACTTTACAACTTTCGGTATTCACAAAAGGCATTTAGTAGTAGTAAAGTTAGGATTCCTAACTTTACTACTACTAAATGCCTTTTGTGAATACCAAAAGTCGTAAAGTTAGGATTTTGTCTCAGTTTAGTAGTAGTAAAATTAGGAGTCCTAACTTTACTACTACTAAATGCCTTCTGTGAATACCAAAAGTAGTAAGTTTAGGATTTTATCTCAGATTAGTTCTGTGAATCGGCCCCATAATATTTAAGCAACCTTGTTTTAATTTATGAATTAATATAACATCAACTTTTAATAAAATACAATTAAATTAGTTTTAATTAATTCTATACATCACTCAATTATTGATGCATAATAAAAAATTACTTTAGGTGGGATATTTTAAAAATGTAAATTTATTATTTTTTTAAATTTAATTTACTATATTAACTTAATTAAAGATGTAATTCAATATCAGGTTAATAGTGCTGTAGCATGTTTTATTTTATTCTACATTTAAAATAAATACAATTTGTTTACATTAATAATTAACAAACAAATATTTTTCTCCATTTATTTGTGAGTTAAATAACTTTTTTTTTTTTTACTTTCCCTAGTCCTTACCATAGGGAGACTCCACATTCGGGTTAGTTAACTCCCTATGGTAAAGTATGGGGAAAATTTAAAAAACTTTATTAAACTTTATAAAAATTGGGTTTCAGTTTAAGTCCCTTACTCCATTATTTTCTATGGGAAAGTATTGCAGTATCAGTGGCTGGCCTGGTTTTGGACTTAATACTGTGCATTAACTTACACTCGTGAATGTGGGTCCACCCTTTTTCAAGGGGTGGAGATGGTTAAGTCTATACTTTTAAGTAACTTTACACTCTGATTTTATGAATAGCCAAAAGTAGTACTCAAGAGTGTAGGAGCAAATTAAATGTGTAAATTACTTTCAAGTGTAAGTTACGTTTGTGAATGGCCCTGATTGTGTTATTAAATATCCTACTAGTGTTAGGAAAGAGAAAGTGTTCTTGGGACTGGGGATTGTACAAAACTGGAGGAAGCCTTAAGCCCCCAACATATCATAAAAAGGGAATTGAAGAGTCTTGCACATCCTACTAGAAACTTGTATACTCAAATGAATAGTATCTCTCTGTGGAGTGTGAATAAGAAACGCAGAGGCACCCAAAATAATGCATTTGTTTCTATTGGTTATTCCAATGAAAAGTTTTTATATTTAAAAACAAATGGTACTAAAAAGGGGCTTTGTGCAAAAGCAGATGATTTCTCACTGCGGAACTGGTAACTGCTTAATTTGTTATCGGCAGTGCAGTACTTTAGACCATCATTACCAAGGGCATGGTGTTTGGAGCGATATTTATCACAACCGATAAAATACGGCTCTGCAGATGTCAACATTTATTGGCTGCGACAAATAGGTAGTAGCATGAGATTTTCCTCAATTGTGGGTAATAATGTGTATTTTCGTGCTTACTGCTCCAAAAAATGCTTGTCATGGAAATGTACGATGTTAGATTCCAACAGGTTTGGCCTGCTGAAGTTTAACACCAGTGCTTGGACTTTACCAGGAGAGATAAAGTCTTCACAATTTATCATTCTGACGCCTTCACAAATACGGGTTTGAACTGGAGCTGGAATTTTATGATCCACCTATAATGAGGGCCTCAGTCTCCTTTCCCTTTCGCCAGAAGTCCCACTGAGGGATTCATCAATCAATCAATCAATCAGGGGTTTTCTAAAGCGCAAGCTACTCACCCGCAACGGGTCTCAAGGCACTTGGGGGGGTGGGGGGCAAGGGGAGTACTGCAGTGTCCGGAGGTTTACTGGGTTCCATCGAAGAGCCAGGTCTTGAGGTCCTTTAGGAACTTAGGGAGCGATGCAGTCTGTCGGAGGTAGAGAGGGAGGGAGTTCCATGCCTTGGCTGCAAGGAGAGAGAAGGAGTGCCCTCCTAATCTGCTTTTCTTGATCCGAGGTACCGTTGCGACGGAGAGCTGGGCTGAGCCGAGAGAGCCCTGGGAGCGTGGAACACGAGGCGGTGGTTCAGGTTGGCGGGTCCGGTGTTGTGGAGGGCCTTGTGAGCGTGGGTGAGAAGCTTGAAGGTGATTCTCTTTTTGACAGGGAGCCAGTGTAGGGACCGTAGGTGTTGGCTGATGTGGCAGTGGCGCAGTAGGTTGAGGACTAGTCTGGCGGCGGCGTTCTGGGCGTTCTGGTTTTTGCGGGTGAGGTTTTTGTTGATCCCGGCGTATAGTGCTTTGCCGTAGTCCAGTCTGCTGCTGATGAGGGTGTGTGTGACAGTTTTCCTGTGTTCGGGGGGGATCCACTTGAAGGTCTTGTGGAGTAGGCGGAGGGTGTGGTAGCAGGAGGAAGTGATGGCGTTGACCTGGTGGTCCATTTTGAGTTCGGAGTCCAGGATGATTCCGAGGTTGTGTGCGTGGTCTGTGGTGGCGGGGGTCTCCGAGGGTGGGGGGCCATCAGGTGTCGTTCCAGGCATCGGGGTGTGGGCCCTTGATGAGTATCTTGGTTTTGTCCGTGTTGAGTTGAAGGCAGCTGTTCTTCATCCATCTGGCGACCGCTTCCATTCCGTCGTGAAAGTTGCGTTTGGTGATGTTGGGTTCGTTGGATAGGGAGAGGATGAGTTGGGTGTAATCTGCGTACGATGAGATGTTGAGTCCGTGTGCTCTGACGATGGATGCGAGTGTGGCCATGCAGATGTTGAGCAGGGTCGGGCTGATGGAGGATCCTTGTGGGACTCTGCAGGTGGTTGGAGTCGGTTCTGAGAGGAATGGAGGGAGTCTGACTCGTTGCGTTCTGCCAGAGAGGAAGGAGAGGATCCAGTCGAGAGCCTTGTTCCGGATTCCCATGTCGCGGAGTCTGCGGGCTAGGGTGCGGTGAGAGACAGTGTCGAAGGCCGCGGAGAGGTCAAGAAGGTGAGGGCCACGGTCTTGCCTCTGTCAAGGAGGGCACGGATGTCGTCTGTTGCTGCGAGGAGTGTGGTTTCGGTGCTGTGGTTCTTCCTGAAGCCTCATTGGGAGGAGTCAAGGATGTTATTTGCTTCGATGAAGGCGGCGAGTTGGCTGTTGACGGCATTTTCCATGACTTTGGCCGGATAAGGGAGTAGGGAAAGAAGCTGATGCCCCAGACCAGAGCCCAGAGTGTTTCTCCACCACAACTCAAGTGAAAGCTGAAAAGAGCAGATCTCTGTAACATGATATCCCATCTGTATTTGGCACTACACCTGTCTGCATAAACAGGTGAAGTTTACCTACCTTGAAGCAAATTCTGTCAACTTAATTCTTCTTTATAAAGTATGATTCCCTAAATTCATCCGACTACGTGGGCATAATTAAATGTCACCCACCCAAAAATGTTTAAAAAAAAGAGGGGCATCTTTAGCTAGAGCACAGAGTCCAATGTTAGTCCCCACTTATGTCTGTCCACTCTTGGGTATGGATGTTAAATTAACATGCATTTTGGCTCTACGAAATGCACTTAAGATTTCATTAGAACATTGAAATGTTGAGAGCTCTATTGAAGACAATGGAGTAGCTCCGGGCTTATAATGGCTGGTATAAGCCCAGAGCTCCAACATTCCAATGTTTGTCTTCATGTTTCTCTCTTTAATTAAGAACATTCCACCCATAGTGGGTGGACTGTTCTAATAGCCTTATAGCACTTCTGCCTCGGGCTATACCGGTTGTTAAAGGCCCTCTCCCTTGTTATATGTCCCGCCGCAGGGCTTTTAACAACCGGTACAGCCCTCGGCAGCGGGCTATAAGGCTGTATTGGTCAAGGACCCTTACTATCAATGTGACAGCTTGAGACTCCTCAAGGTCAGTAAGAGGTTCAGGCAGCAGCCATTTGCTTACTTCTCTATGCCAGCTTTCATACATCTCATTATTAACCCCAGTTTCCACTTTCGTGACAGGGCAGAGTCACTACTGCTGTGGAGAGCCTGCTGGAAATTGCAGCTTACTCAACCAGCTTGATTTTTTTTAATAATCTTTCCTGTGTTTTTCTGCAAGACTTTCAGAAGTGAAATTTTCATTCATTTTGGACGTCAAAATGTGGAACAGGTTCTTTGTGGAGAAGGAGAAAAGCACATTTCGTAAAAAAATTATTCAGAATGTAAACATTTTAAGTCAGCAATGTTTTTAAACAAAAATTGTGCCAAAATAAAAGGAACATTCCCAATACCTGCAAAAAGAAGCGGCAATGGCGGAGGTTTACCATCAAAATAAAACATCTATGCGCCGCTGGGACGGGTTGATAGTCCCTCATTGGGAAAACGATTACACCTTCTGGTCGATTTCATATTTTTTAACAGCTTACACTTATTAGAACACATTTTACAAGCTGTCTCTGTCAATTGCAGTACAATCATCGAAATATGACTCACATTTTAATTCCCATCAGGTGTTTCAGAAGTTCAAAGCATTCAGGAAAGGAAATTGCAAGATCAGTTCAAGATATCTTCCGCGCCTGCTTCATTGTTCTCCTGGCTGAGATATATGGCTCAAACCCTAAAAAATGTCAGTAAATAGGTCCCCCGAGAAGAGCAACTAAACTCGCTACAAAATCCAAGCGAAAGTCAGTGCTGTGTAACATTCACAAGCCAAAGTCTTAAATTTTGCATTGTTATAACCATCTAAATATCAAAGTCAATAAGCATCTTTCATTAATTTGCAATGTCTCTAAAGAGTGAACGGCTCGAAGTACAAAAACCTAATAAGATGCTCCGGCTGGAAGCTGGAACGGGCATGTCGTCTGGAGGGCTTTATTTATGTTTGCAGGACAGAATGCCTTAAATGTTGTTATACAATTTGCTTCCAAATTGTGTTTCTCCCATGTTTTCGAAGCCGCCGCCTGAGATGCATCATCCGGGATCTTGATTGTACTTCGCAATGGCCCTGCAGGTCTGAGTGACAGCCACGAGCCGGCCACATTACCGTGATGAAGAGCCCTCCGCAGCCTTCCGCAGAGCAGGCTTTGTGAACAAAAAGCTCTTGTCTCTGCTCCAGGAAGCGGTGGTGCGCCGAGCGGGGCCACACAAGGTCCCTCTCAAACACACAGATTTCCATGAGAAATGAGGAGATGTCATTCTCGCTGCCTAATGGTCCATTTGCTAATGTGACTTGTCTGCACAAGGAAAGGCAGTTACTATTTTTCATTGTCATGTATTACCACCATTTTAAGTAAACTATGTTTTTCATTTGACATTGAAAGAAAAGTCTTGGTTTGCTGTCCGGCTGGTAAGCAGGAGGCCTGTGATGCGTTAACACTTAATACAGCGGGCACGATTCCCAAGGTCCTCCATACAAAACACATTAAGGGGCATATTAACAAGGGCCATATCTCCGCTTTTTTGGCTTTAAAAGCGGAGATAATAATATTGCCCTATTACCAATGCGGCGCTAACATGCATTAGCGCATGTTAGCAGCCGTATTCCACACGCCTTGCATTGCATCTCTAATGAGATGCAAAGTAGGCGTTCCCTGCCAAAACTAAAAGGAAAATATCCCTAACTGTCCTTCGCCGTATTTACAAGACGGCCCAGGACATACGTAGCGTTACAAAAGGCCGCGCTAACCGCGGTTATCGCCAGGAATTAACGTCTAAGAAAATCCTGACTTGTCTATATGTTACATGGGAGGTGGATTGTACGGCTCAATCCACATCTCCCTATTAACAAGGATTCCCCTTACGCTGCCGGTGTATCGCTGGATTCCCAGCGATAAACCCGTACTTCGCCGCTATCGCCGGATTTTTGATCGCCATGGAGATATGCGTTGATAATAACGCGATATCTCGGCGATTGAATCCAGCAATAGCCGGCGTTGTGCAAAATCGCGCTAAGCAGGAAATGCGATAATTATCGCATTTCCTTGATAATATGCCCCTTAGGTTCTTGTAAACTTGGATATACAAGTCTACGACGGATGGTGTGCAGTCATTTCACGACACCTGTGACTCTGTATGGGTATGGGCCTTGATTCCATTCCTTTACCAGGCTCATTTGAGCATCCTTTTGAAGAAATGTTGCACACATTCAGCAGCAAATTAAATAAGGGTGGGGGGGTCTCTATAACTTTTTCAAATACCACTACTAATTCTCTTTGCGAATAAAGAAAGGTCCCCTGTGGAATACAATTTTAAAATACATTAAGCATCTGAGGGAGTTTTTCAGGCGAATTGGTAACAGCCTCTTATTCAAGTGTCATAGAATAGGGAAATATCAACTGGAGAGGGCAGGGGTCATTTATCTGCTGAAAAACTGGATGTCCTCTGTGTACGGATTTTCTGTGGTGCAAACCCAGCCAAAAGTCAGCAGGATGCTGTACACGGTTAAAGACAAGCATAAAGTGAACCAGTGTTGTGAGAGAATGCTGGGTTGTGGATGGTTAATGAATTGTGATGCAGTGTTCTGTAAAGGGAGAGTCTTCAACTGTTTCCTACATTGGAGCAGCTTTGGGAAGTGGTACTGAAGGATGAGAGGGTGTCCCAGACCTTGGGTGCATAGATGGAAAAGTCCTGCTGCCTTGTTTTTTTTCTTTTTTACACTCCTTAGTCTGCAATCTGATGGTGTCCTGACTGTGGGAGTGTTGAGAGCTACCAGAGATGGCGAGCTTGTCTCCAAGATAAACAGAGGTTCTGGTCATGTTGGCTTTGTAAATGATGCAGCTGGTTTTGAAGCTGGTTAGGGGAGTACATGGAGTTCTGCCATGATGGGGGTTATGTGTTCATATTTCTTCAGGCCTAGGATGAGATGTGCTGCAGTATGTAGGATGCCCTTAACAGATGCAAGTGTGGAGTCTGGGATGTCATGAACCAGGGCGTTATTACCATCCACATGCAGGAATATGAGGGCTTGAACAGTAGTTCTGAAGTCGCTTTCTGAAAGAAACGGTTCTAATTTCTTTAGACGAGAGAGCTGGTACCAGGCCCTCCAAGTACTCATGCACTTGCTTTCTCTACTGCCTGCAGCAAGCACCCTATCTCCACTAACACAACCCTAGAACTTGAAAGCAAGTATTGCAGAAAAATAAAAACTAAAATATATGAACTCCAACACCAAAATTCAATTTCAAATCTACCACAAATTAACTATTTAAAAACAACTGTTGTCTACGCTCCAGTATAACACTGTCTATACAGTTCCTATACAACATCATAAATGAGCATCTCCAAACAACCCTACAACACTAATGTCAAATTAGCTCCAACATAATTCCACTATGGGTACTCTAAAACTCCAAATTCTCAACTTCAAACCCTTACCTCAGCACTTCTAGCTAAAAAACAATCTCAACTCCACATTTAAACTGTGGTTTTATGGATTTCAAGTTTTAAATATGGAGGTTTGGAATTAAGTTGTGAATTTGTTTTGGAGCTAATTTGACATTGGCCAATCCCAGACTCTCAAATCCAAGGCAACTACAGAACATCAACTCCCATACATTAACCAAAGCCAATTTCATGACTTTGACACAACGCTACTTTAGCATTAGACAATAAATCTAACACATTTCCAACACAACTCCAAATCATCAGGGACAGCACTTATGCCCAAATGACAAACAAATGTATCTCCACCAAAAGGCCATACAACTCCACAATCAACTTCACATCCCAAATCCAATGCAACACCACAATGACATATCTTAACCACAGCTCCACAACTCAAACTCAACAATTCCAACATATCTGTAATTCTGCAGTGCCAATATATTAGAAATTGAGTTGTAGGTTGACTGCTCTAGTCAAGCAGCAACCCCAATCCTAGTCAGGGTAAGAAGCAAGCAACCCCTAAATTAACCTGTGCTCACCCTCTGGTAGCTTGGCACAGAGCAGTTAGACTTGGTTCACTGATAGAATATCGACCCCCAAAATATCCCCATACACAAATATCAAGTTATAAATATCGATGTAAAAAATATCGGCATCCTATATTTATAATGGTAAGTACAGAAATATTGGGGGAAAAATATCAATGTAAAAAATATAGTTGTACAAAATATCGATTTTAATATATGTATCCAAAATATATTAAAAATATTAAATAATAAAATTAACTTTAAAAAAATATATTAGATTTAATATACATTTTAACAAATATAACAAATAAATGTAATTAAAAAAATTTAAACATACATATATAAAATGTAATATATATATATATTTACTTTAAAACAATTAATAAACTATCAATTTTAATTTATTTTATAATTGTATATATGAAAAAAAATATATATATATATACATACACCAATAACATAAAATCTAATAAAAAAACCATTATATTATAAATTAAAACCTTAAACTATTTAAAAATCTTTAAACTTAAATTTTCCACTTCAGTGAGTGCAACAGTAGGGAAAGTGTTGGATAGCGGAGGAATAAAAATGAATATTCCCACTCCAGTGAGTGCAACAGTAGGGAAAGTGTTGGCTAGCGGACGGGTAAAAATTACTATTGCTACTCCAGTGAGTGCAACAGTAGGGAAAGTGTTGGATAGCGGAGGGGTAAAAATTACTATTCCCACTTTAGTGAGTGCAAAAGTAGGGAAAGTGTTGGATAGCGGAGGGGTAAAAATTACTATTTCCACTCCAGTGAGTGCAACAGTAGGGAAAGTGTTGGATAGCGAGGGGTAAAAAATACTATTCCCACTCCAGTTAGTGCAACAATAAGGAAAGTGTTGGATAGCGCAGGGGTAAAAATTAATATCCCCACTCCAGTAAGTCCAAAATTAAAAACAAACAAAATATCACCAACACAATATATAAAAATATTATAATGTTAAATAGATATGACAAATACCTAGATATATTATATTAAATACATTTAAAAATAATTTACAAACAAATAACTATTTTTAATTAGAAATTATTTATAAACAAAAACATTAATTATTACATACATTCAATCTTTTTATTTCCTACCCTATACCACCGCACAATTCACAACACACATCTACATTTTTCAAAATTGTACCTCCATAATTAACAAAATTAACTATCAATTAAAGAAATATTAATTAAAAAACAAATTAAAACATATAAAAATGTATTTACTCCCCAAACATTACCCCTATAAAACCAATATTCACACACAAAAAAAATAAACAATTACCCTAATTAATTATCAATTGATAAATTAATATTCATTATCAACTAATTATTAATTAATTAAATATAAATTACTTTCCACCCTCTACCCCTACAAACCCCACAACCAACACCTAAAAATCATTACACAATTGCCATATTTAAATTTTAATGAATGAATTAGCATTAATTAACAATAAAAAATTAATTAATTAAAAATAAATTACTTCCCACCCTTTACCCCTATAAACCCCACAACCCGCTCCTAAAAAAATGACACAGTTAACATAATTAATTACCAATTAATTAATTAATAATAATTAACAACCAATTAATAATTACTTAATGATAAATTACTTCTTACAATTAGCACTATAAAATCTAAATTAAATAAATATTAATACATTTTAAAAAAATCATTTATTTATGTTAATTAAATTACTTCAAGTTATTTTTCAGGAGCGGGTTGTGGGGTTTATAGGGGTAAAGCTATAAACCCCACAACCCGCTCCTGAAAAAATAATTTGATTACCAAAATTAATTACCAATTAATTAATTAATATTAATTAACGACCAATAATAATTAATTAATAATAAATTACTTCCCATAATTAACACTATAAAATCTAAATTAAATAGATATTACTAAATAAAAAATAATCATTAATTTATTATAATTAAATTACTTCCCACCCTATTCCCATATAAACCCACAACCCGCTACGGAACTAAAAAAGCAAAATTTTATTAAAATAAAATTGATAACTACTAAAAATGTAACACACACATTAAAACAAAAACAATTCTTCTACAAAAAAATAAATCCCATACATTTAAAATACATACTAAAATACATAACACTAATTAAAAAATCGATATTTTAAACAACTATATTTTTGCAAACGATATTAATGACTTCGATATTTTTAAAAACAATATTCTTACCTTAAAGTCGATATTCTTGACCACAATAGTCTTGCTGTCGATATTTCTGTGTCACGATATTTCCAACTCGATATTTGTGTAAGTCGACATTTCCAACTCGATATTCTGTATGCATTCCGTCAGACTTCACTTAGAGGAAATTTGTAAAGTATTTTTGCAGAACTTTAAACAGCAAAACAGTGAAAACAGCACCCAAAAAGATTCCACACCAGGTTAGAAAAATGGAACCTGATTTATTAAATATAACAAGATCAAAACAACAAAAATCCAATAAGGAGAACTTGAGATATGAATTTTTAAAGAATAACAAAATAGCACTTAGAAGTAATAAGCATGTACTTCGGATATCTGGTCACGCCGGACTGGGATAAAGTCAAAGGTTCTGGCCGACTGCGATGGAGGGCAGGCTGGATACAGAGACCCAGTGAGGCTAGCTGAACAAAACGACCTTAATCCTGGCTATGACAACGTCAAAGATGCAGGGTGCGGCTGAAGTGGTGTGTTGGTGTCAATCCACGCAGTGGTGGCGATGCGCTGGCGATGTGCCGGTCCTGATCCGTGCAGAAACGGACGATGCGTCGACTCTGATAAGTGAAGAGCTGCGAAGCGGAGATTCTGCATCGAGGATGCCGTCGTCGGGGATGCAAAGACCTCGCACAGGGAAGAGCATCACGCAGTGGTGGTTCCGAAGGCGATGCATTGGGGCCGATCCACGCAGCAGCGACGATGTGCTTTTTCTGGTTCACGCAACAGGAGTGATGCACCAGTTCTGATCCACAAAACAGGGGCAATGTTCCGGTTCAACAGAGGGTGTGTGGGTTTTGCTGGAGAAAGCACCTTAGGCCTTCTTCCAAGTGTCTAGGACTGGGGTGACACCACTTGACAGGGCAGACTCACAAACCGCAGAGTCCAGGTGCAGAAGCAGGTAAGTTGGAAGTCTTTTATGTCCCTAAGACTTCAGATCAAGAGACCAGCCAGCAGCAGTTGGAGTCACTTTGGCTCAAGTGATGCAGATCCAGGCACTCACCTAAGCAGGGGAACAGCAGGCAGCACCACAAGGCAGGAGTCCAACAAAGCACCAGCCAAGCAGAGTGGCATTCCTTCAGCAGTACAGCAGTCCTTCCTGGCAGGGTCTTCACGGGTCCAAAAGTGTACTGAAGTCATGATATCAGAGGTCCAGTACTTATACCCAGTTGGGCCTTTGAAGTGGAAGAGATGTCAAAGACAGGTCTTTGAAGTGCACAGAGGTCATCCTTTCCTGCCCTGGCTCTAGACTCACTACAGGGGGGAATGCAGCCTACAGGGGGCAGGGCACAGCTTGTTCAGCTGTATGAGAGGCTGGGTCCACCTCCTAAGGATGGCCCATCAAGTCACACCTAAGCTCCCATTGTGTGGGGGTATCTAGGGGGAGTACACCATTCCCCGCTGTCGCCTACCCCTGACTGATCAGAGACAAGCAGCAGTCACAACATAGCTAAAGTAAGAAAATGTCAGCTTTCTAAAAGTGGCATTTACCGAATTGTACTTTAAAATCTGACTTCACCGTCAATTAGGATTTAAAATTAGGATCCTAGAGACGCCAGACTTGGGGGTTCTATCTCTTCCCAATTGGAAATTACACTTATAAAATGTAATATTTATTTATTTAGTGTTTTATAGAGCGCGAACGTGACCTGTTAGGGTATCAGAGCGCTTTACAGAGATAACACGTTGTATACAAGTATGAAATAGTCAAAGAAAAAAAAAATACCATAAGTAGGAGTAGAAGGAGGTGAAACATTTGGGGAATAACAGGGTGTATACAATGTTCAGATCATAATGCAGAGAAATCCAGCAAATACATTGGTGGCGGTACAAGGTCAGTACAAGATGGATAGCAGCCAGTCAGTCCAAACTCTAGCAGCAACAAAAATAAGCAAAGCCACTGAGCGGTGTGTGCAATGCATGAATTATGGGAGAAACTTGCCGATTAGGAAGGTTTTGGCTTCCTTTTTAAATATTGACAGAGAGGGAATTTCTCTGATGAAAGACGGCAGCGAGTTCCAGATTCTTGTTGCGGCCCCAGAGAAAGCGCGATTGTAAGTTTTTTCCTTTCGGAAGTGGGGTGGCTGGAGCACAAAGTCTCTGGCGGACCTGGAGTTTCTGGCTCCTCCAGAAACCATGATTTTTTTAGCGAGATATGCTGGGGATTTCGTGTGTAGTGCTTTGTGGGTGATACATGCCAGTTTGAGTTGGATTCTGGCTTCAAGAGGAAGCCAGTTCAGCGCCTTCAGATGCGGTGATATGTGGTCGAATTTGTTTGAGCTTGTTAAGAGTCTGGAGGTGGCGTTGAGGCAAGCTTTTAGGGGGGGCATGGAGATCTTGGGCAGGCCTGAAAGGGTTGAGCATCCGTATTCGATTCTGGAGATAACTAATGCCTGGACTGCCATTTTTAGGTCCGAGACATCAAGGAAAGGTTTTAGTTTCCTCAGGTAGCTCAGGTGAAACCTGGCAGTTTTAGCCATCGAGTTGATGTGATCTCGCATATTCAGGTTGCTGTCTAGGATTATTCCAAGAGATTTGGCAGATTCCACTATGGTCGGTGTGCAGTTTAGTGCTGTGATCGACTTGGTCCATTCCCGGATGTCAGTGTTACTTTTAGGGGGGGAGATTAGAAGGAACTCCGTTTTTGTGCATTTAGTTTGAGCTGGTTGCAGGCGAGCCATTGAACAGTCAGCTTTAGGGCCTCATTCAAAGAGTAGATCTCCTCTAGAGATGAGATTTTGATGTAGATCTGGGTATCATCGGCATACATGTGGAAGGAGATGTTGGCGGTACGTAGTAATTCAGCTAACGGTTCAAGGTAGAGATTGAAGAGGGTTGGGGAAAGAGTTGATCCTTGGGGGACTCCGATCGTTATCGGAGAAGGAACAGATAGATTACTGTTGACTAAGAATCTCTGGGTGCAGTTCCGGAGGAAGGATCTAAACCATTCGAGAATAGTTCCCGTTACTCCCATCCTGAATTCGAGGCGTTCAAGTAGTTTCTCGTGGTTGACTGTGTCGAATGCCGAGGATAAATCCAGTAGAATTAGGAGACATGTTTTGCCTTGTTCGAGGGCTTGGAGAGCATCATCCACAATATGGAGAATAGTAGTTTCCGTGCTGTGCCCAGGCCTGAACACGGATTGGAATTCATCTAGCAGATTAAAGTTGGTGATATGTTGGCGCAGTTGAAGCTGCACACATTTCTCCAGAGCTTTCGCTAGAAGTGGGATATTGGATATTGGTCTGAAATTGTCTGGAGTAGCAGGATTCAAGGTGGGTTTTTTTAAGATGGGGACGACTTGACCGGCTTTTAGAGAGGCAGGTATGGACCCTTGTAGTAGGGAAGCGTTGATTATTGTAGTCCAAATGGGAATGATAAATTGGGAGGTCGCTGCCACGCAGCTGGAGGGGAGTGGGTCATTAAAGTGGTTATTCGGATTTAAGGACATAGGGGCCTCATTAGGATGGCGGGCGGACGAAAGTCCGCCCGCCACCCTAGCGGTGCTGGGACCGGCCGCCAGACATGCTGCGGTCCCGCACCACTGATTAGGATGCGACCGCCACCCTGGCGGTCGCATCCTGCATATTTGACATTGCGGGGGGTGCTGCTTATAGCAGCACCCGCCGCAATGCCTAAATGGCATGTTGAACGTGGCAGGCACCGCGCGGTGCCTGCCACCTTGTGCATGGCAATGCAGGGGGGTACCATGGGTCCCCCGCAAGTGCAGCCACCCACCCCCCACCCCCGGGGCCCGCAACAGGCCCCCAAAGCGATTCCCGCCAGCCTTTCCATGGCGGCATCGCCGCCATGGAAAGGCTCTGAATACCACACATCCTAATATGGATGGCGGTGCCTGCTAGGCACCGCCACCATATTAGGCCCCCAGTCCACCCAGCCGGCAATCATAACGATTGCCGGCCGTCGGAAAAGCGGCGGCCGCACTTTGCGTCCGCTGCGATACCCCGCCATAATAATATGGCGGGGTAATTCTGGTTATGATGGCGGATCACCACCGCCGGGCCAGCGGTGGCGATTCGCCCACCTTCGTAATCAGCCCCGTAGAATTTTTGAGATGGAATGGTTGTCATGTAACTTGAAGTTGGACCAGTGTGCTTGGTTCTTGGGTGTTGTCTGGGGGGGAAGAGAGGAGAGATGGGACCCGGCAGTAAGAGGTCGGATGTTGGTGGCAGAATTAAGTTCTTTTCCTAGGGAGGTAATTTTGGCTGTATAGAAGGAGGAGAACTCCTCACAGGTTATTAGAGATTTTGAGGTTTCTTTGGAAGTTTTAGCCAGTTTGTTATATTGGTGTTTGACCATTTCAAAGAGCTTACAAGGTCTGTTCTTAGCGTTTTCCAGTTCCGATTTAAAGAACTCTTTTTTTAATTTGAGGATGTTCCTGTTGTAAGCATTTCTGGTCTGTCGGAGAAGTTTTAGTTGGGAGGCTGAGGGGTGCTGTCTCCAGGTTTTCTCTGTTAGTTGGAGGGTTCTCCTTTCATTGTTGAGGGATCCATTGAACCAGGGGTTTTTGTCTTTAACTCTGGATCTTTTTAGCTTTAGCGGGGCAAGATCATCAATTATGTCAAACATAGTCGAGTTACAGTGTTCTGTAAGGTCATTGACTTTTGAGAGATTTGGGGGGGGAGGAGGTCATTCTCGCAACGTGCAGCCAGCTTCTCGAGATCTAGGCTCTTTGTGTCCCTGAGCCAGAGTTTCAGTTTCACAGGTTGCGCTGGCCTTGTCTTGTGGGTGTCAGGCAATAGGAAGGTAATAGCGTGGTGGTCAGACCAGTCGCATGGATCTATTGAGTTAAGCATGACCGCCGTTGCCTTAGCAGTGATCCAATCCAGTGTGCCGCCTTTCGTGTGAGTTGGTAATGTGCAGGCTTGAGTAAGTGATTGGTCAGCAAGGAAGTCTTTGAGGGCATTAACCTGAGGGTCATTGAGGTCATTCCAGTGCAGATTAAAGTCTCAGAGGAAAATGTCATTGGAGTGGGGGGAAACCTTAGCTGTAATGATTTCCATGAGGTGGTCGATGAAGGTGTCGTTCTTGCCTAGGGGGTGGCAGAAGATGTGTAGGTTGCACAACTGGGTAACGTTGTTACATATGGAGAGTGCAAGATATTCGCAGGAGTCGGTGGGGTCAGCATGAAGTTCAGTGATGAGGAAGTCTGAGCGGTAAATGCAAGCAATGCCTCCCCCTTTTTTTAATTGCCTGTCAAGCCTTACGATGCTATAATTTGAAGGGACCAATAAATCTAGGTAAGGTGACGATGATTCATTGAGCCATGGTTCGGTAAGGATTGCTACGTCAGATTTTTGGCTCAGGATGAGAGCGGCAATGGTAATCTCAATGTTATCCTATGGGAGATATAGGCCTTGCAGTAGGGAAAACGACTTTGATAGTTTTTCACTACTAGGATATGTAAACCTTAAAAGTGCATGTCCTGCCTTCTAAATACATTGCACCCTGCCCTCTTGGCTGTTCAGGGCCTACCTTAGGGGTGACTTATATGTATAAAAAGCAATGCTTTGGCCTAGCAAAAAGGTTTATTTTGCCAGGTTGACATGGTAGTGTAAAACTACACACACAGGCTCTGCAGTGGCAGGCCTGAGACATGGTTAAATGGCTACTTCAGTGGGTGGCACAATCAGTGCTGCAGACCCACACATAGCATTCAATTCACAGGCCTGGGGTACAGGGGGTACCACTTTACTAGGGACTTACAAGTAAATTAAACATGCCATTTGGGGCTGAACCAACGTTACCATTTTTGGGGAGTGCGGACAAGCACTTTAGCACTGGTTAGCAGTGCTAAAGTGCACAGAGTCCTAAAGCCAGCAAAAATGAGGTCAGAAGAGTGGAGGAGGTAGGCAAAAGTTGGAGGGAAGACCACCCTAAGGCTGTCAGGTCTAACATAATACAACTCCATGGCCAAACCTATAAATACCGGTACAATTCCAACTCTCACCTCCAACACAACAAAGCAACTCCACCCCGTTATTCAGACAAAATATCGAAATTAAAATATCTTCAGACATAAATATTGAGTTTGAAATATCGTCATGCAGAAATATCATGTGCAAGAATATCGATTTTAAGGTAAGTAATATTGATTTTAACAATATCTAAATCATTAATGTCGTTTGCAAAAATATAGTTGTTAATGATATCGTTGTAGAAATAGTTTTATGTATTTTAGTACATATTTTAATTTGATATATTATAAATTATTTATATAATTATTGTTTATGTTTTTTAATATAGTTTTCAAATTTTTAGTACTTTAGAAACATCATTTAATAATGCTTTGTAATTTTTAGTACTGCAGTGGGTTGTGGGGTTTATAAATGTACAGGGTGGGAAGTAAATTAATTATAATTAATTAATAATTATTTTGTAATTAATATTAATTATTTAATTCATAATTATTTATTTCAATTGTATAAAAATGTTTTAAGTTAAGCTTCAGGTGCATGTTGTGGGTTTTGTAAGGGTATAGAGTGGTAAGTAAATTAATTATGATTAATTAATAATTATTTTGCAATTATATTAATTATTTAATTGATATTTATTTACGTTAATTGTATATTAAAAAAGAAATGTAAGTTAAGTATCAGGTGCAGGTTGTGGATTTTGCAGGGGTCCACGGTGGGAAGTAAATTCATTATAATTCATTTATAATTCATTTTAAATTCATAATAATTATTTAATTGGTAATTATTTATGTTAATTGTATAATTAATTTTTTTAAAGTTAAGTTTCAGGTGCAGACTGTGGGTTTTGTGGGAAGTAGATTAATTGCAATTAATTAATAATTAATTTTTAATTAATATGAATAACTTAATTGATAATTACCTATGTATATTGTCTAATACTTTTTGGGGTGTGTGTTGTATTTGTATGGGTAAAGGGTGTGTAGGATTTAAATTGCATTAATTAATAAATAATGTACATTTATAATAATTATTTTATTTATTATTAATTATGTATAATGTGTAAATAAGATATTGTTTAAGTTATATATTTGGTGTGAGTTATTGCATTTGTAAGTGTAAAGGATGGGAAGTTAATTAAATACGATTAATTTATTATTAGTTAATTATTAATTATCCTAACTATTAATCCTAATTACGATTTTGGGCGGACTTATGTCCGCCTGACAACATTGCGGTGTCAGGACCGACCGACCTCTGGTCGGCGGTCCCGACACCGTGATTACAATGCAACATGGTGCGGTCGCATACTTCCTTTTGTCTATGGGAGCTTGTGCTGAGGCTGTAAACCAGCCGTAGCACAAGCTCCCATAGACAAATGGGAGAATGTGTTCATCCCTACACCGTGTAACAGGCATCTCTGGGTGCAGGGATCAACAGGGGTGCACCATAGGTGCCCCCTTGGCCCCCAACCGGAGGCCGCAGGATGAAGGGGGCCTGCTAAGGGCCCCCAATATCGCTTTCCGACGTGATTTCCATGTCGGAAAGCCCTACATGGAAAGCCTGTTGGAAACCGACATCGTAATCCCTATGGCGGAGACGCCATCCATCTGGATTACGTGCCGGTCTCCGACTATCCGACGGGTTCCTTGAGCCGATTGGAATCCAGCAAGAATGACCGGCTGGTTTCACTTTCGACCGCCTGCATCGTAATGCGGTGGTCGAAACTGAAACCGCGGTCATAGGCTTTCCGACTCTCATTGTTATGAGGGCTTTAATGTTGATTTAATAATTATGTAAATTATGCTATCGAGATTTTTTACATTTATATATTAAGTGTGGGTTGTTTGTTTTGTATGGATAAAGGGTGGGTAGGTAATTAAATATATTTCTTATATTATTAGTTAATTATGTAAAATGTGCAAATATTATAATTTTAAGAATACATTTTAGATGTGTTTTCTACTTTCTAGAGGTATAGGGTAAAGAGTTATTTAAAAATAGTTAATTTATTTAACGTTATTAACTAATTGTTTTTAATGGTAAACAACATTGTATTTATTGGTGACTAGTATGAGAGATAATGACAGACTGGTCTTTGTAAGTAGTTTTTCTGGAGTGAGTATTACAATGAAAAACATAAATAAAAATTGGAAAAATTTAAACAATTAGCAATCAGATAAACTACAAAAACCTTTTTCTGCTTATCGTATAAATATGATTTTTAGGAAAAAACTGGTGCACGCGTACAGGGAAGGAAGAATGAACTTACAAACAGAATTCAAGAGAAGGGCTATTTTAGGGTTGTAATTTTTGTAATCAGTGTATTATTTATTTATTTATTTCTATAGCGCCAGAATCGACCCCCGAAGGGGTATCTCTGCGCTGCGGATATGCAGCAGAAAAACTGAGGGACTGGCACAAGATCAGAGACAGAAAAGAAAGGTCTTAAGGTGCTTCCGGAATTGGAGGTGGTCAGGGCATTGTCTCAAGTACAAGGGGAGCTGGTTCCAGTAAAGAGGACCAAGGTGGGAGAAAGCCTTTCCACCCCATCTGGCCCTCCTAACTCGGGGAATCACGAGGAGGGATTTGGTTTCAGAGCGGAGGGAGATGGTGTATACGGCGTGCATTTCTCGGCCAGGTAGGCGGGGCCTAAATTGTTTAAAGCTTTATGGACCGTGCAGCAAACTTTAAACTTAATCCGCTCACGTACTGGGAGCCAGTGTGGCTGATGGAGGAGAGGGCGAGAGGCAGTCCGGGGAGGGGCATTTAAGACCAGTCGCGCCACAGTGTTCTGGACTACCTGCAATCTGCGGAGCGAGGACTCATTGGCCGAGGCCAAGAGGCCATTGCAGTAGTCCAGACGGCTCAGTATTAGTGCCTGCATCAGAGTCTTCTGAGTGGAATCGGGAAGCAGGGGAAAAACTCGGCGTAATAGGCCCAACATATGGAAACAAGAGCCGGCTGTCTGAGCAGCGTGCTCTTTCAGAGTGAGGCCCTGGTCTAGGCGGATGCCTAGGTTCTTGACAGTGGACTTGGGAGCGGGGGAGGTACCTAGGTCCATCGGCCACCAATCAGGGGTCCATAGTAGGGGGGCGTCTCCGAAGAGCATGACTTCAGTCTTCCCCACGTTGAATTGGAGGAAGTTACATCTCATCCAATTGGAGATGGCCTTCATTCCAGAAGAGAAGGCCGATTGCACAGAGGAGGTGAATTTATTGAAGGGAAATATAGCAGCTGAGTATCGTCGGCGTAAGAGATGGGAATGAAACCGCAGGTTCTAAGGAGATTGGCCAAGGGAGCCACATAGATATTAAACAAGGTAGGGCTCAGACACGAGCCCTGGGGAACTCCCTTGGTCAATTTCATAGACGCGGAGCGATAAGGGCCAAGATTAATGGTCTGAGTCCTGGAGGAGAGAAAGCTCATCATCCACCGGAAGGCAGAATCTCTTAGTCCAATCTCTTCCAGTCTCCTGAGCAATATCTCATGTGAGACCGTGTCGAACGCGGCAGAAAGGTCCAACAGCACCAGAATCGTCGATTGGCCCCTGTCTAGGTTCATCCTGATGTTATCTGTGACCGCTAGCAGGTCTGATTCGGTGCTGTATTTGGGCCTGAAGCCTGACTGGGAAGGGTCTAGACTGCCAGTGAGTTCGACATGGTCGGATAGATGTTTGTTAATGTGTTTCTCTAGTAAATTGCTCAGGAGAGGGAGAAGCGAGATAGGACGGAGATTGGAGAGATCAGTCATGGGGGCCTTGGAGTTCTTGCGGATAGGCATAACCTGTGCTGCTTTCCATTCCAGAGGGACGTGACCCTCTCTCAGCGAAAGATTGAGGAGAAACTCTATGTATGGAGATATTTGATGGGACAAGGAGGCTGCGACTGGCCGGAATGATATCTAAGGGTGAGCCTGATTTTACAATACATAACATCATTTCAACATCTCCCGAGGTCACAGGGGGGAAACTCTCTAATAGCTGAATGTTTACCTGTTCTGGCAAGTCATGAGTCAAGGCGACCGGAGGCTGGCTCCCTGATGAAACAATTTTATCGTATATCAGCTCTACTTTCTGGGAGAAATAGTGTGCAATGTAATTGCAAAGGGATTGTGAGGGGGCCTCTAAATTATCACATGCCGAGGGGTTAATAAAAGACGAGAATACGGTTGAGGGTTTTGGGAGCGTTTCCAGCCTGTGCTAGTTGAGACACGATATGCGCTTTCCTAGCGGTCTTAATGTTTTTATGGTAGTCGAAGAGAGTGGCCTTAAAACTATCTTTATCCCTCTCATCAAGGGTGCGGTGCCAGCGTATTTCAAGTTTTCTGCATAATTGTTTTTGAGTGCGAAGCTGAGGGGAAAACCAAACAGTCTGAGGGCGTTTTGAGGAGTTGGAGAAAGATTTCAGTGGCGCGTGCTGGTCTATGGCGCAGGTGATAACAGAATTGTAATTGGCAGGAGAATCCTCTATATTGACAGGTGCGGAGCCCCAGGGTGCCAGGAAGGTGGCCTGGAAGTGTTCCGGGGTGATTTTCTTCCATTGTCTATGGGCAGAGTAGGTGGCAGGGGTGGGGCCAATCCTCTCCCTAGGGCCCGGGATAAAAAATTCAATAGTTGCATGATCTGACCATGTCAGCGGCTGAGGGGGTTCACATAAAATGCATGGTGAGTTAGAAAAAATTATGTCCAGTGTGTGACCTGCTGTGTGGGTGGGGCCTTCGTTGCGCTTAAGTAAGCCCAGAAGAGCAAGGTCTGCCATGAGTGTTATTGCATCGGTATTAGAGCTACATTCACTGTGGACATTAAAGTCTCCCAACAATAAGAAGTTGTTGGTCGAAATCACATGGGGGGCTATAAGTTCGGTAAGTTGGACTGAGAATTCAGCTAAGGGGCCTGAGGGCTGAATTGTGACAACCGAAAGACTATGATTTCAATATTAGCGTTGCAGCGCTGCTCTAATGAAGTAACTTTGATGCTGTCCTTATGTATTATTGCTAGTCCACCTCCCACCTTCGACTGTCTGTCCATTCTTATGATTCTGTACCCCTCAGGCAGAGCTAGTGCAATGGCAGGAGAAGAATAGGGCTTAAGCCATGTTTCAGTCAAGAAGCCGAAGTCAGGCTGTACGGAAGAGATGCGGTCCCATATTTCGATGGAGTGCTTGGGCAAGGATCTAACATTACAGAGCATACTTTTCCATCCTGGCTTGGTAACAGGGGGGGGATTTCCTGTGTCACTGGTAGAAGAGGTAGTAATTTGAGGGAGTGGGGGATATACGTTGGGGTAAGATTAGCACGGTTCACCATAGGTGGGAGCTGCCTCCATGTAAGTGCCTTTATATCGGCATGTTCGGCAGGAGACAGGGCCCTCTAAAATTGGCCAAGTCCCAGGCCGACATGGCGGTCGGGGATCAGTTCTTATATCTAGCAGCTCTTTGCTGGAATAGGATCGGAGGCGATTCAGGCACGGGTCGGGTGTGGATCGACCGGGCTCCCTGGCTCCTGGCGACGTCAGGGCACGGACGGGCGCAGACGGGCTTGCCTTTGGCACGCCTTCAGCGCGCCACCGGTGCGCCCGCTGCGCGTCTGGTGGAGCATCCGTTTTTGTAGAGGGGAGTTGGGCCGCTAGAACGCCACCTCCCACTCTACCGGAAGTGAGTCAGGTCAATCCTCCCTCCACTCAATTGAGATACTCTCGCAGTGGACCTGGGAGGTTGCCCTTAAGTATGATTACCGGCAAACCTTAGTGGAGAGGTAGGAAACTCTTTGTTATTAAAAACTCGTTATTCAGTTTTAAAATAAGCAGAGCTGTGCAAATAAACGTGGTAGTTAAAAACAGTCGGGATCCGTTTTTAAAACTTTAGTCAGATTTAAAAACATACATACATACAAAACTGTGCAAAGAGCGCAAAGCAGTCTATCTGTATCTGTATTTAATGCCAAGAGCAACAGCTTTCACTGGTGCGCGTCCGGTGGAGCATCCGTTTTTGTAGAGGGGAGTTGGGCCGCTAGAACGCCACCTCCCACTCTACCGGAAGTGAGTCAGGTCAATCCTCCCTCCACTCAATCGAGATACTCTCGCGGCGGACCGGGGAGGTTGCCCTTAAGTATGAATACCGGTAAACCTTAGTGGAGAGGTAGGAAACTCTTTGTTATTAAAAACTCGTTATTCAGTTTTAAAATAAGCAGAGCTGTGCAAATAAACGCGGTAGTTAAAAACAGTCGGGATCCGTTTTTAAAACTTGTTAGTCAGATTTAAAAACATGCATACATACAAAACTGTGCAAAGAGCGCAAAGCAGTCTATCTGTATCTGTATTTAATGCCAAGAGCAACAGCTTTCACTGGTGCGCGTCCGCTGCGCGTCTGGTGGAGCATCCGTTTTTGTAGAGGGGAGTTGGGCCGCTAGAACGCCACCTCCCACTCTACCGGAAGTGAGTCAGGTCAACCCTCCCCCCACTCAATCGAGATACTCTCGCGGCGGACCGGGGAGGTTGCCCTTAAGTATGAATACCGGTAAACCTTAGTGGAGAGGTAGGAAACTCTTTGTTATTAAAAACTCGTTATTCAGTTTTAAAATAAGCAGAGCTGTGAAAATAAAAGCGGTAGTTAAAAACAGTCGGGATCCGTTTTTGAAACTTGTTAGTCAGATTTAAAAACATACATACATACAAAACTGTGCAAAGAGCGCAAAGCAGTCTATCTGTATCTGTATTTAATGCCAAGAGCAACAGCTTTCACTGGTGCGCGTCCCGGGATACTAATTTCACCTGTCATGGCGGTTCCTTAGAAACACACCACTTTGCAATTGTAGAAGTAAGAATGTGATGTATCTTACAAAAAGGATATGTAGGAGAAACCAGCTGAGAACTATGGATAAGAATTAGTGAACATAAATCTGCTATTAGGACTAAGAAGATAAAAGCCTCTATAGTCAAGCCTTTTTTTAGAAAAAGGATACCATGAACAAGATATCCGTTGGTTTATTTCAGAGAAAATGGAAACTAGACAGAGAGGGAGTGATGTAAATAAAATGAGAAAAATGAGGGAGCAATTCTCTATGTCTAAATTTAATACTTATATAGATGGGGATTTAATAGCAGAGAGGAATGGGAATAAATACGTTTGAGATGACTTTAGGAGTGTCCATTAGGTGTTAACATCCATTATGTGATTTTGATTTCTGTTTTTAGCTATAAGAAAAGTACCACACCCTGTCATAGAACTTTTAAATACAGAGTTCTGTATAAAATTATTTTTAAAGTAGGCTTTGAGTAGTTTTTAGCATAAAGATTGACATTCATACATTGTGTAGAAGGGATGGGGGCTAGGGTTTGTTGTAGGCATTCCTTGAAGTTAGCAGTAGCCTGATTTGTATTTATGCCATTCCTACATGTAGGGCATCATAGTGGTGAGTCGTAATTTAATTAGGTTGAAATGGAGCTCGAGAAATTGAGGAAGCATTTTTTAGTTGGCGGCAAACAATAATTGAATTTGTTTGCTAGCTTTAATGATGTGCAAAACGTGCAGCTGAGCGGGTTTAAGGATGGAATTTAACAGGTCAAGATGGCACCTGTGGAAGTGTGGTAGTAGTGGATTGGTCTTAGTTAGAATGTAGAAGATTGGGTGCCAAACCCCACAGAACAGATATAACAGGTCGATCAAAGCTCACCCTAAAAAGAGGCATGTTTAATCTTGTATTTCAATTCAGAAGCAGAAGGTTTTTAAAAATGAAATTTTTTAATTTACACTACATACTACATAGACACTTATGTTGTATCTTCCAAATGTGTCTAAATATATAGATCATTGTTGACTGATGTTCTGTCCCTTCATATGAGACCTCCAGGATAGACTGGGATTATGTTTGGAACTCATCATCCCGCAAGGCCGTGTTTCACCAACTTGTAAAGAAGTTCCACATGAAAAGGGAAACAATCAATCGACGGCTTTTACGGGTGCACAGAAACAGGCCCTCAACCCGGGTGCCTGACGTACATTCACAACGGCCTGATTGAGGTCAGCGTTTCGCTCTGCTTGTCGATTGCAGATACATTATCATCAAACAAAGAATACAGTAAGTTTTTGTCTCCGCATTCTCAAGCGGAATGTGATACTACTGAAATGCGTAATTATATAGCGGTCCCAATGAGGGCATGCTCTCCATTCTGTTTAGGATAGACACAAGTTCGATCAACTGGCTCAAAGGGCACACACAGCCCATCTAGAAAACAAGCGAAGATGTAAAGTGCAAGTGCAGCCCTTGATATGGTTTGACGCTCCTGTTTTAGTTCTTTTACCTACTTGCAGTCTTTAATAACTGACAAAACATAAGTTGATCAGTGTCACTTTATATATACATTCGGAAACAGTGGCTCTCCTCACTAAGGGGGTCATTACGATGGCGTAACGCCATCGTAACGTGAATTACCCACTGCCATATTATGATGGCAGTGGGTATTGCGGCGGTCGGCAATTGTTACGATTGCCGGCCGGGCAGAGCAGGGGCCCAAATATGATGGCGGTGCCTAGCAGGCACCGCCAGCCATATTAGGATGTGAGGTTTTGAAGGCCTTTCCATGGCGGCAATGCCGCCATGGAAAGGATGGCGGGGATTTGCTTTGGGGGCCCGTTGCGGGCCCCAAGGGGGGTGAGGGGGTGGGGGATGCTCTTGGGGGGTACCTATGGTACCCCCCTGCATGTGCGTGCACAAGGTGGCAGGCACCGCGCGGTGCATTTCCCCATTGCGGCGGGTGCTGCAGCCGGCAGCACCCGCCGCAATGTTAAATCGGCAGATGCGACTGCCGCGGTGGCGGCCGCATCATAATTAGGGTGGCGGGGCCGCCGCATGTCTGGCGCCCGGTCCCGATACCGCTAGGGTGGCAGGCAGACTAAAGTCCGCCCGCCATCCTAATAGGCCCCTAAGTGGTTATTTATTTTAATGGCGCCATACATTGATTCTAAATCGGAGCAATTCAACCATGTCACAAAAATGCCACCAGTTGTAGATTGGATTGTTCCCATATAATGCATGCTTGGTTGTTTTTTAAAAAGTCGACACTTAGATATGCTTCAGCTCAATATGAGAGAGACACAAAGAATAAAAGACACACTGATTCTATGATGAGTCATCGTGATAGTACTTCAGTCTATAATGGGTGAGTTTAGCATTACAAAAGTGAATGTTGTGTATCATTCTATTGCAGAATATTGAAGCCTTTTTTCATTGAATTGACTCGTCCGTCGGTGATCCCATTCAGACTCAAGATGAACACATGTTGTTAAGTGTAAATAGCGGTCCAGATTGAGATTAAGTAACAAGTTTATCGAAGTAGAAAGTGCTTTGTTGTAGTAACATGGTGGTGTTTGGTTATTGCAGGCAAAAGTGGTCCATAAAATGGTTTATTCGAAGGTGATTCGGGTTCATGGATTGAATAGACATGAGGAAATATTGTGATGTGCTTTGATTCAGTCAATCTTTTTATTAGATGGTATTGTGACTGTGTTTTTGTTTGTATTATTTTGTCGTAGTTCACATCAGTTCTGAGTCCTGATGAAAGCTTTGACTTGTGAAGGGTTTAAAACGCTTTGACGCATCTTCAGCCCAAAGTGCATGATAATAAGGAGTATTGGGACCTTTTGTGGATGGTATTGAACTGTTACAGAGTCGCCCCTTTGTTACCAATCAACTTGGCACTGTGTGGCTGAATAGCCCATCAAGGAGGAATTCAATCAATCGATCAATCAGGGTTTTGTAGAGCACACTACTCACCTGCTAGGGTCTCAAGGTGCTGAGGGGTGGCTGTGAACAGCTCCGTTGGGGTCATTCAAAGAGCCAGGTTCACATTGTTGTTATAGTGGGTGATAAAGAGCATTTCCTCTTGGACACTCACATTCTGAACTGTTGTATTTGTGTATAAGAAATAACATGCTTGTTTATATTGATGTGTGTTTGTAATTGTATTTTGTCATTTGTGGGGTTAGTGAGAATGTTTTGTACTGAACAGTGTTGATATGTTAACATTTCATGTTCTGTGTATTTCAATGTGTCATACATGAATTATAAATTTGCTATAACTATTATAAGAAAAAAAGAAGAAATAAATGGTGATCACTGAAATTAAATATAGTGACCATGAACAAAAATAGAAGCATGTAGTTTCATCTTGGTTTGAATTTTGAGTGGCCTATACTTACTCACTAGTTAAGGGCCCATTTTCCAATAGAGGTATTGCTTTTAGAAAGTTGGCATTTTCCTGCCTTAGCCGTTTAGTGCCTGAAGACTGAGGGGCCGATTCCGATTCGGGCCGGAAAAAATACCGACCGACTTGGTACGGGAATTTAGTCCGACCGACTCGGACCGGCGCCGAACGACCCGGGTAGTACGATGAAATGCATGTGAAATCCGACCGACTCGGACGGAATACAAAACGACCGACCGAGCCGGACGTAAACAAGCCATCCGGCTGGGAAATCACGCAAAACGAACCGACCGACACGCACCCGGATTGAACCCGGACGAAACGTACCCGCGAACTCCGACCCGCGTAGTACGATGCTGTGCGTGCAAAACACGACCGAATCGCCCGGAGCACAAGCCGTACGACCGACACGTATACAAAACCCAGCCGAAGCAACCCAATACTCCGCGACCGACTCGTACGCCGCATATGAAACCTAGCTGACACACAGCGGGAACGAGTCGGACAAGATCGCACCAGACCACTGCAGCGTCCTACTCGGACACAAGAACGACTCCTACATGCACCAAAAACACCAAGGAATTTTTTTTAAAAAAAGGGCCAAACAAGCAACCACAAAGCCAATATATACAGGGAGGAAAAAAAAATGGAACAAGGACACACCTCCAACTCCACCTACATAAAGGCCACAAATCCCTACCATGATCCTTTGCAAATTCCACTGACCTGCCAGCACAGAACACCATCACACAGCAACCACAGACACACTCACAGCTCATACATCACACAAGCCACACACCATTACCACACCTACAAATAGCACCCTCACACACACCCAGCTAAACCTACACTCACACCCCCACTTGCACACACACATCAATCACCACCACCACCCATCACCATGCCCCCAAAGAAGAATCATAAGTTCCTAGACAGTGAATTGGAAGTCATGGTAGATGAGATCCTCAGGGTAGAGCCACAGTTGTTTGGTACATTGGTACAACAGACCCCCATGTCGCAGAAAACCAAGATGTGGGTGAGGATTGTCGACAGGGTGAACGCACAATCACCATGTTTGCGCACAAAGGAAGACATCCAGAACAGGTGGTATGATGTGCGCAGGAGGGTCCGGAAACCTACTCAAAAAGGACTACCTCCTCAGCCAGCACACCGGCAGTGGCCCTCCTGCAATACCAGTATATCTCAGGCCCTGGGAGGAGAAGGTGCGGGCCATCCTACCACCAGTGAGCGTATACGGACTAACAGACATCCCAGAGCCTGGTGAGTACACAACTAATATACACAATATGGTGTGACAACACACACACATCACAGTCAAGGGGATAGGCAAACCATGCACCCTTAGCAAATACACAGCAACCAAAAGATATTCATCCCAAGATGTGAATGCTAGTCAGACAAACACAATACCTGCCATCTCATAGTGATATGTAACTGTGTCATGACATGTACAAACCTAACAACAAATACAGCAAGGCAGTGGCACAAATAGAACCAACAAACACTCCCAGATATTTACCCACCACTAGAACACAACCTCACAGGGAAGCTCACTGAAAGGAAGGAATTCTGTGTATGCTGGTGAAGTCAGTGTAGCCAATAGCATGATGGGAGTGGTAGTCACAGATATTGGTCACACCCACAATTGGCCCATCAACACCACTCTGAACCATGCTCACATCACAGGGAGTGGAAAACAACTGACAAGATGGCTGACACTGGGTACTGCTGTGGGGAGCACAAGGCCCTGATAGGAACTGGGCACCAACAAACAACAGGACCACACTGTCAGCCATCTAGCCATTGCTGTCACACTCACACACAGTGAAGTCCACTCAAAAGGAAGGAAGTATGGGCATGCTGGGAAGGGGGGTGTAGGCAATAGCATGATGGGAGTTGTAGGCACAGATATTGGTCAGCCTCACAATTGGCCCATCAACACCACTCTGAACCATGCTCACATCACAGGGAGTGGAAAACAACTGACAAGATGGCTGACATTGGGTACTGCTGGGGGGAGCACAAGGCCCTGATGGGAACTGGACACCAACAAACAACAGGACCACACTGTCAGCCATCTTGCCATTGCTGTCACACTCACACACAGTGAAGTCCACTCAAAAGGAAGGAAGTATGGGCATGCTGGGAAGGGGGTGTAGGCAATAGCATGATGGGAGTTGTAGGCACAGATATTGGTCAGCCTCACAATTGGCCCATCAACACCACTCTGAACCATGCTCACATCACAGGGAGTGGAAAACAACTGACAAGATGGCTGACACTGGGTACTGCTGGGGGGAGCACAGGGCCCTGCTGGGAACTGTGTAACAACCAACAGCAGGACACCACTGACTGACATCCTGAAAGACAACTTGCACTCCCTGCAATGGAAGCACGTTCCATGGTGGGATATCTGGCTGGGTGGGAAGGAGGACTCACAGCACTGACCATAGTTACAAGCACCTCCCCTCACACACCCCCTCAACACTAACTCCACATAACCCACCTGGGAGAATGCAATGCCTCACATCCTAACTGAAGATCCAACAAAGAACCACCACCCTGGGTTATGCTGTGTGAAGCACAGGGACACTCTTGGGACTTGTAGCCAAACAACTGCCAGGACAACACTCTCAGCCATCCTGTCAGCACAGGCACCCCACCCCACAGGGAAGCTGAGTCAAAAGGAAGGAAGGATGGGCATGCTGGGAAGGGGGTGGAGGCAATAGCATGATGGGAGTGGTAGTCACAGATATTGGTCAGCCTCACAATTGGCCCATCAACACCACCCTGAACCATGCTCACATCACAGGGAGTGGAAAAGGACTCACAAGATGGCTGACACTGGGTACTGCTGGGGGAGCACAAGGCCCTGCTGGGAACTGTGCAACAACCAACAGCAGGACACCACTGACTGACATCCTGAAAGACAACTTGCACTCCCTGCAATGGAAGCACTTTCCATGGTGGGATATCTGGCTGGGTGGGGAGGAGGACTCACAGCACTGACCATAGTTACAAGCACCTCCCCTCACACACCCCCTCAACACTAACTCCACATAACCCACCTGGGAGAATGCAATGCCTCACATCCTAACTGAAGATCCCACAAAGAACCACCACCCTGGGTTATGCTGTGTGAAGCACAGGGACACTCTTGGGACTTGTAGCCAAACAACTGCCAGGACAACACTCCCAGCCATCCTGTCAGCACAGGCACCCCACCCCGCAGGGAAGCAGCGTCAAAAGGAAGGAAGGATGGGCATGCTGGGAAGGGGGGTGGAGACAATAGCATGATGGGAGTGGTAGTCACAGATATTGGTCAGCCTCACAATTGGCCCATCAACACCACCCTGAACCATGCTCACATCACAGGGAGTGGAAAAGGACTCACAAGATGGCTGACACTGGGTACTGCTGGGGGGAGCACAAGGCCCTGCTGGGAACTGTGCAACAACCAACAGCAGGACACCACTGACTGACATCCTGAAAGACAACTTGCACTCCCTGCAATGGAAGCACGCTTTATGGTGGGATAACTGGGCTGGGGGGAGAAGGAGGCCCGGATGGCAAGCAAATACCACCAATGCTGCTCATGCACACACCTCAACATTCACATTGACATGCCACAGGTTGGCAGGACAATGTGCTACACCAATATCACTCTCTGACTGTCACAATTTAGGAGAATGCAATGTCCAGGCCCACATCCAGAGGTACAGTCACAACTGTCAGGTGTTTGAACAATTGATGCCAGTAGAAACATAACATACAATCTGTGTCTCTCCCCAAATCAGGTGATGATGGGGACACAGCAGCAGACGAGGAGGAGTCCCTGTCCCAGGCTCCGGTGAACACTGAGCTCACTGGTGTGGATCAGCCTCTGCACTCCTCGGATGGCGAAGAACCAGCTGGACCCTCCGGTGTGAGTCATCATGCAGCACCAGCAGGACCAACATCTGCACCCCCTGCACCCAGCCCTCCAACAACTGCCAACACACAGGCCATCCCTGCCAACACGGACAGACCAAGGAACACAGATGACAACAGCGCAGGGACCCAGACCCAAACTGGAGCTGGTGACAACGAGCCCAGGAACAACACTCAAGTGGGCCCACAGTCACATGTGCGTGCCACCGCAGGTCCTGCACGTGTCGCCAGGGGTGGTGGGAGGGGTGGTAGACATAGGTCGCTCTTTGCAGAGGGGTCTGGACTGCATGATGACCCACAACTGGCACGCATCGCGGATGCGTACCAGACTAGCACCGGAGAGGTCAGCCAGGTAGTGGGGATCCTCAAGGACATACAACAGCAGCAGGCTGCCCATCATGCCAGCTTGGACTCCCACATGTCCCGTGTCGAGACACACATGTCACATGTCGAGACACACATGTCTGGCATGGAGTCCAAGTGGGACACATTGGAACAACTGACAGCCGTGCATAGGGACATACTGACATGCCTCCGCCAGATCAGCACCAACATGGCCTCACCTCCCTGTGTGCCCACAACATCTGCTGCTGAAACAACTGCAAATGCCACAGGGAGGGAGGAGGACTCTGGCAGAGAGTCCCCTGCACCGCCGCAGCCTGCACCTGAGGGTCCCCCAAGAAGAGGGGCCGTCCGAGGAGGCCAAACTGAGAGGCCGATGGCCATCTACATCCCCCAGGAAGCCAACACCTGTTCTGGAACTTTTCCTCTGTGTGCAAACTGCACGCCCTGTCGAAGCCAACCCAACTCTCCACATGACATGGGGAGCTATAGTTGGCCAAATTTATCAGATGACTGTGGACTTTACTCTGGACATTTCAGCTACCAAGACTTCCGAATCACATGGGAACTTTGGATTCCAATTTCTATGTACAGCACCCACCATCCTGTGCACCATCCTCACACCTGTATGTAAATAAACTCACAAATACACCATATCTACCTCTGTTGTGATTCCAACGTGCTCTCTGTCATGGAGATGGTGATCAGAAAAATGACACTGTGCATGCTAACTGCTACAGCAAGTCCAACACCGTCATGTCAGTCATGGCAACGTGACACATATGAGGGAGACACACCACTAGGGCCACACAACACATACACACCAGGGCCATCAGACTCATCACCTATACTGATGTTGCAACTAAATACAGTGGAATGCACAGACACGCCACCTATTCACAGTCTGTGTCAACTAGACTACAGGTGCAGTAAGCAAATGTCAGTCAGATGTGTGACTACAGACAACGCACATCCCAAAGTGAAGCACAGGTTTATTACACATTTGCAACATGTTGTTTCCACTACAAATGCTAGCTAATCCAACCTGGCTGTGGCCACAAAGTCAAAAAGTGCAGAAGATAGAAAGTCCAGGGGTGTGTGGCACATCACCTGTAGGGAAATGACTGGTTCCACCTTGGAAGTTGAATCATGGATTCGTGGGATCCAAGTTGATCAAACAACTCCGGCAGCACCCTGTGAAGGACAGACATGACACACAGTCAAAACCACTGAAGAACAGCACAGAACGGCAATACTCATGTCTAATACATGTCACGAGATAACTACACAAAACCAAGTTAGCATGTCAACACTGTTGGGCAGTACAGACCACCTGCAAGGACACATCGCTGCACGCATCCAGTCAAGTAGCACATGGCCACACTCAAACAGCACCAGAGCACCACACACACATATCATGCAAACTCAAATCATTGACATTACAACCCTCTGGAGACTCACATTCAGCTGAAGAAGTTGGTGATGAGCTGTGTGCGGACATCACCATCATCATCATCATCATCTTCACTGGCATCGTGACCCAGGCCAGGATCTTCCACAGGTGGCGGACGTTGGTCATCGTCATCCAGGATGAGAGGCAACTCCTTCCGCACTGCCAGGTTGTGTAGCATGCAGCAGACGATGACAATCTTGCACACCTTTGCTGGGGCATATGGGAGGGCCCCTCCTGTCTTGTCCAGGCAGCGGAAGCGGCTCTTCAGGAGACCAAAGGTCCGCTCAATCACCCTCCTCGTCCGACCATGTGCCTCATTGTAGCGCATCTGGGCTGGTGTCACAGGGTTCCTGAGGGTGTCAGCAACCACAGCATGTTGGGGTATCCCGAGTCACCTACAGACAGACAATTGCACATTAGCCGATTTGAAAATGTGTGCGGAAAACAACATAGCAGAACACACACAATGGTACAAAGTTATGTTATGTTATGTTATAGGCATTTATACAGCGCGAACGGTTACCCAAAGGTGTCCTGGCGCTAGCTGCTCTCAAACTGGGCATTGGGGTGGAAGACAATTTTTACAAGGTAAAGAGCCATGTCTTCAATTCCTTCCTGAAGGTTAGGATATTAGGTGTATTTCTCAGATGAAAAGGGAGATCATTCCAGGCCTTGGCAGCACCGGCAACAAAACTTCTCCCTCCCCATGCGACTTTTTTATGGGTGGTACTGATACCAGCTTAGCACCAAGGGAGCGAAGAGTTCTTATGGGTTGATACCATTTCAGACGCTGTTTAAGGTAATCTGGGCCTGTACCTTGCAGTGCCTTGTGCACGGTGCATAGGGCCTTAAAGCGTACCCTCTTCCTGACAGGCAGCCAATGAAGTTTTTGATTTCCTTGGCAATTGGAGTAAATTTCGGGGTACCAGTAAGCAGTCTTGCCGCCGCATTTTGTAACAATTGGAGCTTGTTCATGAAACGTTCTTGAATGTTTAAGTAAAGACCATTGCAGTAATCCAGCCTAGACATGATAAGTGCTGTGACTACTGTCCGCCGACTGTCTACTGGTAAGAAATTTAGTATTTTTTAAATCATTTTGAGGGTATAGAAAGTGGCTGAGGCTACTGCATTTATCTGATCACCAAAATTAAGCTTGTCATCAATTATCACTCCTAGATTCTTTACTTTCTTGGTGGGTGTAGGGAGAATACCCAATGTATCCGGCCACCAATTGGGGGTCCAAAAGTTGGCATCATTTCCAAATAAAATGACCTCAGTCTTGCCTGAATTAAGTTTCAGGCAATTTTGCGACATCCACCTCCCGACTGCCGCCATACAGTCGTGGAACTGAATGTCAATTCCTACTCCCTGTCCTGGTCGCAGAGCCACCACAATTTGCGTGTCGTCTGCGTAAGAAGTGAGGTCAAAACCAAAAGAGCCAATTAAGGAAGCCAGGGAAGAGACATATACGTTAAAAGAGTCGGACTAAGGGAGGATCCCTGAGGTACTCCGCAAGGCAGGGAGAACGGTTTAGAGTAAAATTCATCTAGTGCCACAATTTGAGATCTGCCCGCTAGGAAGGACTTCAGCAACTTCCATGCCTTACCCTGGATCCCGCATGCTGATAATTGGTTCAGCAGTAGGTCATGATGGACCGTATCAAAGGCCGCCGATAAGTCTAACATAATCAAGGCGGCCTTGCCTCCCCTATCCAATACTTCTCTAATTTCTTCCGTGGACTTAATGAGGGCAGACTCAGTGCTATGTCCCTCTCTGAACCCATACTGAGTAGGGTCCAAGGCTTGGGTTTCACCTAGGAAGGCACTGAGTTGTACATTCATCGATTTCTCGACCAGTTTGGCAGGCAGAGGGAGACTTGAGATTGGATGAAAGTTATTGGGGTCTTTGGGATCAAGGTTGGGCTTTTTTAGCAGCGGCAGTATTGAGGCCACTTTCCAAAGTTTAGGGAAATACCCTGCATCGAACATTGAGTTGAACAGGGAGGTGAGTACAGGGGCAATAAGTCCCGACGCACCTTTAATCACCGAGACTGGACAGGGGTCATAACCTTGACTTTGCTGCCAATAGGAGCGTCTCTGTATCAATAACAGATAGTGGCTCAAATTTATCAAAGACAGCGGCGCTCCTTCCTTCCAACTGTGTTACCGCCCCTATAGTGCTTGGGTGGAGGAATGTCGAAAAGATGACCTCTACCTTATTTAAAAAGAAACTAGCAATGTTTTCACATAGTTCCTGACTCGTCTGGATTTTTGCAGGACGGGGGAGGCCAGATTAGAAACTGCTTTAAAAAGTTCTTTAACCGAGTTTTTGTAAGAGAAATTCGGTTTGTAAAGAACTCTTTTTTGCATTAAATATCATTAGTTTATAGATGGCAAGACTTTGTTTATAGCGTTTTTCTCCGCTTCCTTGTATTCTTGCCTCCAATTCCGCTCAAGGGATTTACAATTAAGTTTCTGTTTCCTTAGATCCTCCGTATACCAAGGGGCCGTTGGTTGAGATCTTTTGGAAGACAAAACTTTTTCTGGGGCTAGTTTGTTACAAGCTGTTTCTAGCCACTTAGTATAGTGCATAGTGGCCTCCTCTATTCCTGTGGGTAGTTGATCCACAGTTGATGTAAGCGCATTTTCTAGAGCCTTGCCCTCAATTTTATTCCAAGCCCTGCTTTTAATTAGATACTTTGGCCCCTTACTGCCCGTACAGTACGCGGGGAGGGCCAGCTCAAGTTGCACAGCAGAGTGGTCAGTCCAAATGAGTGGCAACAGACCCGTGAAGCAGAGTTGTGGATGGTTAGAAAAGATCCCATCTAGAGTATGTCCTGCCACATGTGTAGGACCTGTCACCTGTTGGCTAAGGTCAGCGCTTTTCATCATGTCTAGAAGGGCAATCGTGTCTGGTTCCAGAGGAGCTTCCAAGTAATAATTAAAGTCTCCCATAATAGTAAAGGAGCCAGTACAGAGCCCCTCTTCCAAAAGACTACAGATGGATGTTAGGAAGGTGCTCTTAGGACCAGGAGGTCTATATAGTAAGATACCCTTAAATGTGTGGTGATTCAATATACTAAAACTAAAGGAAAGTGCCTCACAATCTGGATTTGAGGCTGTCTGAAAACCAGCTTTTAATGAGTCGTGATAGATAATTGCCAATCCGCCACCTCTCCTAATTGGCCTGTTTAGAGTATGACATAGAAATCCCGGAGGTGTAGCTTTCACTATATCTGGACCTGAGGCTGCATCAGTCCATGCTTCTGTGCTTCTGTGATGAAAGCCAATTTGAAGTTTCCTTCCTCTATGAGAGTTGCACACTCTGTGCTGTGCTTTACCAGTGATCTAGCGTTAAGCAATATACATTTTATCACTGTTTTCTCTGGCTCCATCCTCTTTAGGTTTTTGTAATTGATATCCTTAATAGAATGATATATCAGGTTAGGTAGCACACAGTTACAGTTTGGACAAATAATTAGGGAAGAGGGGGGTCTGGTGTTCAGCGCGAGGTTTACACAGCCGATGGTCTCACCACCCGGCTTCAAATCTAGCAGTTGTGCTCTCGAATACTTCAGGCTGATCCTCTCACCTGAGTTAGAAGGGGCAGGGGTGCTGGCGCTGAGCGTTGTCCGAGGGCGGACGGGCGCAGACGGGCTTGCCTTAGGCGCGCCTTCGGCGCGCCAGTGGCACGCCCGCTGCGCGCGTCCGCTGCGCGGTCACATCAGCGCTCCCATTTATGCTGTCAGGGGAAAAGAACTAGCCCACTGACTCCCAGTACCCTCAAGATGGCGGTCGCGCTCAGCAATTACGGAAGTTTCCGTTGCCCCAGACCGTGCCAGAACTCTCCAACAGCTGCGAGTGCAAATTCAATGACAAATTACAGCAGGTAAAAAGTTAAAAGGCAGTGATAATGTTAAAAAGTAAAGCGTTCAATTTGTTTAAAAAAAGCAGGAAATGCGGTGCCTAAAAACAGTACAGTGCAATGTGCAAAATAGCAAAGCTAGCGAGTGTTGTCTCCCGGCTCAAGCCTCAGGAGAGAGCAGCGCTGCGCGGTCACGTCAGCGCTCCCATTTATGCTGTCAGGGGAAAAGAACTAGCCCACTGACTCCCAGTACCCTCAGTCAGTACACACCAACAAGCCAGGCATGCTGGTTTGGCATCTGTGACATCATCCTCGGGATGCGACTACTCCTCATCACGTAGGCATCGTGTGCCGAACCGGGGAAACGGGCACACACATGTGTGATGGTCATATCTGCAAGACATACCACCAGAGCATTGATCGAATGGTAATGTTTCCGGTTCCGGTATGCCTGCTCATGTGCCTGTGGTGGTATCAAAGCCACATGTGTCCCATCAATGGAGCCAATTACATGTGGCATCCTCCCCAGGGCATAGAAGTCACTCTTGACGTCAGTGAGTCGTTGACGTGTTGGGAAATAGATGTGCTGGTTCAGGTATCTCAACATTGCCCCCAAAACATCGCGTAGCACATGGCTGAACATAGTCTGTGACATCCCACCGGCAGTCGCCACAGTGTGTTGAAAGGTACCGGTGGCAAAGAAGTGTAGGGCTGCCATCACCTTCACCTTGGGGGTCAGCGCTGTAGGATACGGACGGCCAGGCTGCAAATGTGGGTCCAACCGCACTGCCAAATCCTCAATCAGCTGCCTGGTGAAGCGGTACCGTCGGATGCTGTCACGTTCCACCATCGTTGCCAGGTCTGGGAATGGTCGATGGACAGCAGGAGCCCTGCAGTGCATAGGTGAAGAAAGCAAGATTGTCAGTCACCCCACCTATGTGCCGTTCACCATACTCAATTTCACATGATACATCATTAACAAACACAAGTACTTGATGTGTGTGTCGTTCTGTTTTGACATATATGGCACCTACATGGACATCATCTAACATCTCTGTTCAACAAGTGTTGACAACAGGTTCCAGGGTGTGCTATGGGAAACCATTAGGCTGTGTCACAGTACCCATTTACTGCTCTCACGTTCCACACACATACCACAGTGACATGTCTGGACAGATGCTCCACAGGCATCACAGCTCATTGACAGGTAGAGTCCCAGGGACCCTGTCTTGCCACATGGACACTGGCATGACATGGCGTATCATGTACACATCAGAAAAACAAACATGACACCCACAGGTAGTGGCCCCTGTAGCCTCTGCAGGACAGACATGGACGTCTGTGACACACACACACACAACATCAAAGTTCATGCACAAACCACGTGGATGTGGAGACTGTCTCCCATTGTGCACATGGAGTCAGAGACATGTGAAACACAACATGCACACAGACTGCGGAGGGACATCACTATTGTGGCAATGGGCCACCCTGTGACGTACATGCCTTCCCACATGTGAGCCTGGGGGTATGTGACATGTCATACACATACACAACCTGGAAATGTGACCATGACACATGTTCCAAAATGAAAAGTTGCACACCATAGTGGTCAGGTGCACAACACACAAAGGACCCTCTCCCCATGAACACAAAGCACAGCCTGGGTGTGTCTGCCCCCAAGTGCCACCCCAAAAACCACATGTTCACCCACATACACAGATAAGGTTATGCTGCCACACATGCCTTAGATACAGTGTGGACTGGGTGTGGTGTTGTAGGTGTGCCCCTGAGTCCCTGGAAAGTATATGTGGCTGGCATAGGTTCACCAGTGACCAGCATGGTGACATATGCGTGTGACCTGTCCAGGGACGCGTTGTAGAGCAATGGACTGATCGGTGTGCCCGGCCGGCCCATTGCATATGATGTGTGCGGGTACGCGTTGAACAGCAATGGACCGATCGGTGTGCCCGGCCGGCCCATTGCATATGATGTGAGCGGGTACGCGTTGTATCCCGGTGAACGCGTTGTACAGCAATGGACCGATGGGTGTGCCCGGCCAGCCCATTGCATATGATGTGAGCGGGTATGCGTTGTATCCCGGGTACGCGTTGTACAGCAATGGACCGATCGGTGTGCCCGCAAGGCCCATTGCATTGGATGTGACCGGGGACGCATTGTAGAGCAATGGACCGATCGGTGTGCCCGGCCGGCCCATTGCATATGATGTGAGCGGGTGCAGCGTTGTATCCCGAGTGCGCGTTGTACAGCAATGGACCGATCGGTGTGCCCGCACGGCCCATTGCATTGGATGTGAGCGGGGACGCGTTGTAGAGCAATGGACCGATCGGTGTGCCCGGCCGGCCCATTGCATATGATGTGTGCGGGTACGCGTTGAACAGCAATGGACCGATCGGTGTGCCCGGCCGGCCCATTGCATATGATGTGAGCGGGTACGCGTTGTATCCCGGGTACGCGTTGTACAGCAATGGACCGATCGGTGTGCCCGGCCGGACCCATTGCATATGATGTGAGCGGGTACGCGTTGTACAGCAATGGACCGATCGGTGTGCCCGCACGACCCATTGCATTGGATGTGAGCGGGGACGCGTTGTAGAGCAATGGACCGATCGGTGTGCCCGGCCGGCCCATTGCATATGATGTGTGCGGGTACGCGTTGAACAGCAATGGACCGATCGGTGTGCCCGGCCGGCCCATTGCATATGATGTGTGCGGGTACGCGTTGTATCCCGAAATAAGCGTTGTACAGCAGTGGACAGAACGGTGCGCACACATTGGCTGGGGCCTGGCATGGCAACGGACGCGTTTTCGAAGCTCCAACGAGTCTGATGCAGTGAATTCAGTTGGCCAGCCACAACAATGTTGCAAAATCATGGGTGTCATGAAGTTGAAGATTTGAAGGATGCTGTGGGCGTGTATTAGTGCTGCTATTCCATGGATTGGTCAGATTCAGAAGATGCAAACGACTTGGACCTATCATTTTGGACACATGGGACAGTATCTGCCTCTGCAGCACACATATAATGCTGGCTGTTCCCCTGAGAGCTCACTTGCCTGCACTACATGCTCCAGGGCGACATCTGCCACCAACACTGCTGCTGTTTATGCATCCTCTGGCTCCTGCAATGGCACGTACTGTGGAGAGAGCCCCAGCCTTCAGCCTTGAGGAGAACCAGGCCCTGCTGGACAGCCTCCTTCCACAGTACAGCAAGCTGTATGGGAAACCAGGGGAGCAGGTGAGTGTGCTGTCCACCTCCTCAGTAATTGTGCATGTTGTCTGACTAGCAGGACTTTCAGTGTGCACACCACTGGCTAGCATGCCCACTGAGTAGTTGTCACACCCCAAAGTGTGTAGTTACATGCACTGAACTGGTACAGTGCAGTAACAGTGCATTCCAACTAGGTTTACTTCCCATGCAATGATACCATGTAGTGACTGCTTGCAAACTGTTCATAGCCATTGTTGGACTGCCTGTGTACATCATATGCCCCTGTGATTGAGACATGTATATCCAACTGTGTGATGCACGTATATGTTGCATGTGTAGTAATGGCCTTTTCACTTTGTCATCCTCACAGGTTGATGCCCACCAGAAGCAGGAAATCTGGCTGATCATCGCCCGGAAAGTAAGATCCGTGGGGGTCTACAGGCGCAGGATCCACAACTGCCAGAAGAGGTGGCAGGACCTTCGTGGCTGGACCCGGAGGATCGCAAGGGTCCAGCTGAAGCTGTCGCCTCCTCGCAGGAGGGGCAGACACCGGACCCTGACCCCCCACATGCTCCGGATCCTGGCGGTGGTCTTCCCTGACCTGGATGGGCAGCTGAAGCAGACAGCAGCAAGGAGGGGTGAGTCCATGACTGCACTGTGCACTTTGTCTGACATGCTATGTGCCCTCCTCTGGCCTGGTTAAACTTCCACAGTACATCAGTCATGTGGTCCAGGACCCATGTCCCTCATTTGTGACATGCCCACTTCTCCTCTGATACGCATATGTGTGGCCCTTATAGTCAGGAAATTGTGTCATTTGGGGACTGTGTCATTGCATTTTGCTTAGCTCAAGGTGGGGGACAGCATTTGTTCCCGTGACTATGTTGTGCGATTCATGGGTGGGTCAATTGCTTACACAATGCCTAAGTTCTGACATGTAATCTGGGTGTAACTTTGATATGTGGTCCGCTTGCTGCTCTGACTCACCACATGTCCCTGGGGAATTTGGCACACACCCCTGCTGCTGGTGGGAACAATGTTTGGGCCTCAGGAGTATGTGTATCCAGTGTGTCACACATGCTTAGCCACCTGCCTACTGTCCAGGACTCATCCCTCTTACAGGTGGAGCTGGACAGTCATGCCTACTCCAGGGCATGCAATGCACTCTGTACTCCCACTCCCGTGTATCATCTGGCATGTTGTGATCAGTGAAATGTACCCTCAGGTGTCTGCCTCTGTCTCATTGTGCTGTGTCTTCGTTGTCAGGACTACTGGTATGTTTATCGGTTAGGGCTCAGCATGCCATCTGAGATGTGACCATGATAGACGATACTTCTGTCTGATCACTTGACTGTGCACACAGGTGTTTGCGACTGTGACTTTCAGGCAGCTGTATTGTCATTCACAGCACACTGTGAGGTGCTCATGTTCAGAGAGTTGTGTTTCATGTCCCCCATATGTCCAGTTGGTATGACGTGGACAAATAGTAGTACAGATGATGTGGTATTTGGGGGATGGACATGTGCACTTGTCAGTCACATAACTTGCATTCCCCATGCCCTCGTATTGTGACACAGTGCAGACTGTTGTTGGCTGGCTGCCATGGCCATGTGACTTTAGACAGTAATGTATGACTTTGCAATGTGTCATGGCATTAAACTTCCTGAGACTGATCCTGCAGGGGAGTGACATGTGCAACATGCACCCCATTGTGGCATTGACTATCCGGACATGGGTGAATCATGGTGTCTGGTGCTGGTATGCATCACATGCATTTCTATTTAGACTCTGGCCATCCCTTTATCCGGACACCTGCACTGACTCAGTGGCAAGAGATGTGATGTGTGCATGTTCACATACTTCACCGTGTTCCCTGCAATGTCCAACAACTGTGTAGGTGGTGCATGTGTCCACACTGGGGTCTTACCATCAGACAGGCACCAGACAGATGGGTGCAAGGGCAGGAGGGGTGTGAGTCCCATGGTTGACCATCAGACTGACAATTGGCTTCCCCGAATCTGTGTGAGGACTTTAGGCAATGTTCAACTAAGGATGCCAGGGCTTGCTCTGTAATGTGCTGTACTTACTGTGGTGTGTGCGGTCAGTGCAGGTGACTGATGTTTGTCTGTTTCCCTAATTGTTTGCAGTTACATCCACAGCCACAGGAGGGGACAGCTCCACGGACCAGGAGGAGCAGCGGAGCCAGATTGGGTCAGCATCGGACGAGTGGTCAGAGGGACCCAGTGGCACGGAGGGCGAGGGGAGCCACACCGACGAGTCCTCAGCACCATCCACCTCAGCTGAGGACCACAGCAGCTCGGAGGATGACTCCCTTGTGGAGGCGGGTCTCAGCAGCCACCAAAGGCCAGCTAGTCTGTCTGGCCCCGCCACCACCACCACCACCGCCCTCCCATTGGCTCCCATTCCTGAGGTCCATGGAGGCTCCTGTACTCGGGAGCGTGTCTCCTTCGTGCCAGGCATCGCACCCGCTGCCCCTGTGTCCCCTGCTGCCCTGAGTGAGGATTCTGTGTACCTCCTTCGGCAGCTCCATGTATCGCAGACAGCAATGCTGAGTGTCCTCCATGCACACACCACTCTGTTGACACAGCTGGTGTCGTTCATGGAGGGCATCTCGACGGGTATGTCTGCCCTACAGAGGAGCAATAAGTCCATGGACTCCTCCCTGACGGCAGCAGTGTCCCTCCTCCAACAGTCCCTCACCCCTCCCACCTCTGCCCCATCCACACTTCCTGCCCCCCTACCTGTCCAAAGCACATGCACACCTGCACAGTCACCCAAACACACAGACACGAGCAGCACAGACACACCCAAGAGAAAGGCAAGATGTGCACACAAGCATCCTCAGGGGACTGATACCACAGACACAGGGGATGGAGAACACACACACACACAGGCAACCACAGTCACTCCGCAATCCTCAAGATCCTCTCCCTCCAAGACCCCTTCCCTTGCCTCACCTGCAACCCCACCTGATCAGCAGCTCTTCCTCTGTGACCTTGGCCTCTTCCCCTCCAATCCCACTGATCCAGCATACCAGGGGAAGAGGAAGTCCACCCACACAGAGGGGAGTGCCCCTCGCCCCCGGACACCCTCCCCCAGGCGCAGGCAGAGTGAGCCCCCCACCCGCAAGTCCCCCCGGTCCCGGAAGAGCAAGACCCCGCCACCGCCCTGCAAGTCAAGCACCCAGTCTCTCACCTCCATCCCCCAGGCCACCACTCCACAGGTTCCACCGCCACACCCTGCCCCAGGTTCCCCCACACACTGATACCGCATCCCCAAACTGCTTAGGCCCTCCCCCCCTGCCACTTGCTCTTCCACCCCAAAACCAGACGCTCTGCCTGTTTGTCCCACTGGTGTGGAGACCGTGTCCCCCCTCTGTCCTGCCCAGCTCTTCTGCCCCCCTTCCACTACCTTGGAGTCATGCACTGCGGTGGAGTCCACAACCACCCCGTCTGACTCGGGCACTGCATTGGGGACCCAGTCCACTCCATCTGACCAGCCCACTGCAGTGGTTGCAGCACCAACACCATCTGACTTGAGCCCTGCGGTGGTGCCAGCCCCCTGAGTCAGACACCTCCACTGCAGTTGCCGGTGACACTCCTGCACCCACCTCCCCTTCACTGCCTCCTTCTGGCATCCCCTGATCCTGTCCCTGCGGTGTCTGGCCTGCCCCTCGTATGCCCCTCCAAGGGGGATGTCCCCTGTCCGTACCTGTGCAGGCAAGCAATTGTTGACAAGTTGTCACACATCACCCTGTTGGGACTGTATATTTGGACTGGCCATTGGCCTTAGTTTATTTTGGACTTTTGATTTGAGTTGCACACTTGCTGAATAAAGCCTCTTTTTGTTTACTTGTGGTTAATCTTTGGAGGTACATGATGTAGATGTGTAGAATCATGCATTTGCTGTTGTAATAGTGTTCAGATCAGGTAAATGAAGTTTTGCTGTGATGGGCTCCATGTGGTCCATGGGATATGTGTCCTAATCTAGTCTGGATCTATAGCATCCTTTGCTGCAGTCTGAGGGTGTAATGTTCAGCATTTGACACAGGGATGTACGTTTAGCATTTGTAGATTACCATCTTTGTCCTACACTGATGCACATCTGGTGGACTTACCACTGTCCAATGTTCCTAGTACCCTGACTGTGTGCCCGTCTCCAATGGACATGCAGTTTAGCACATCAAATTTGGAGGACTCATCTGTGTACACAGTGCAAGTTGCTTGACACGTGTCTTGGGTGTATGCAGATGACTGACGTGACACTCCCGTGTCCAGGCTGATATGAGCAGAGCCTTCAGTGTGTTGTAGTTGTTGACTCACTGACCGAGTGTTCTGCTGACATGTTTGAGTCGTGCACAGACAAGGTTTGGCACAGCTGACCTTCCTCAGGAGTGGAGTGCCCTCATGGCAGTGCGTGATTCCGTGATATAGGCTGTGCCCGTGTTGTGTGTTGTGTAGGCATGTCTGTGCGTGTTCCCTTCTCCTTTTCCTACACAGGCTGTGTCCCTACGGATGTTCCTGTTTGTGATGCTTGCTGAGTTGTTCTGTGTTCATCCAGCATCTTGGACCTGGTTTCTCCGGGATGTGGGTGCATGGCAAACTAATGTTCATGAGGTTGTCATCCCTAGTTGTCTTTGTTGTCAGGGCTGGGGATGTGGGCAAACGCAGATGGGACACAGTCAGGATTCCTCTTGGCACTTGTTGGTTACACGAGTAATGTGATTTTCTGTTTGTGTATGCTTTCAGTGATTGTGACACGTTGTGTGTGTGACTGCTGCCACTCCTCAGGGTCAGAGCTGCAATGTTGGGAGTTGTCTATGTGTGTCCTTTGTGGGTCAGCTTGGCTTCTTCATTGGTGTGTGACTATGGCCAGGATCCCATTGTTTGGGGTGGATTTCACGTCATGCCCATGTACGGCATACTGTGCAGTGTGTCAGACATTCACAAGTATTGTTGACTGGCCATGTGTGATGTGTTTCTGCACCTTATTTCCCCCCACCACCCCTGGGATTGTCATGGGTGCATGTGCAATCTCAGCAGTCCATGTGAGCTTCACTGCTGCACATTGGTGGAGTTCAAGGTGTGTGGCGTTGAGTGTGTGCAAATGTGAGTTGTTGCACGGCTGGGGCACTACCTCCATATTTTCCTTGGCTGGCAGGCCATGCTGAGTGCTTTGTGCTTGTATAGGTGTGATGGTAGTTTGTTGCTCAGGACACATGGCTGTGGTTCACAGTGTGGATGACATCTACCTTTGTCATCACAGTGTGATTGTCATGCAGGCTAGTATCATCACAATGTGGGGTCCCTGGGGGGAGTGCTGTGGTGGTTCTGTCTCTTGCTGTGTTTGTTGCTGTTCCTACAAGCTTGTGTGGCATGTGTAATTTGGGCTCCCTCTCATCTCACAATGCCTGTTTGCCCACATAGGGGAATCCAATCCATGAGTTACTTTTGTATGTGACTGTGTTGACATCTGTGTATTAGTGAATCTGGCCTCCTCATGTGTTGTGTGTTTGCCTGGGGACACTGGCACACAACCCCCTCACCTGTTGTGTATGATATGCAGTGTGAGTCTGCCTGTTTGTGTTTGTGCATTTGCACCACTGCATTGGCATATCTTTAGTTTGCCATTGGCTGTATGTTGTTTGTTGGCTTTCCCCTGCTGGCCCTGGGGCTGCTAGGTCATCAGTCAGCACATTGATCATGGTTAGTATGTCCCATTGCTGCCATGGTATGGTATTTGTTCACCTGACATCTACAGTCTCCACAGGATATCTACATTTGTGTGTCCATTGGTGCAGATATGTGGGTCTGCATTATGATGATCACTTCTGTCATTGTGTTATTTGTGAATGTAGACAATGTGGGCCCCCATGGCTGATGTTTGTGTGCACATGGCCAGAACGATGTGTCATTGGCACTGCACTGCTTGCCTCACACAATCTATGTTGCTATGGGACACAAGCACTACAATGCCACTGTAGTGTTTGGTGTTGTGTGGCCAGGAATAATCCCTGCAGTTTTGTTTTTGCAGCTTTTACCAGGACTACACTTACCTTTTGGGCACTGTGGTGATGGGGCTTTGGGCCCCATTGCCACACTGTTCAAAATGTGCTACAGCTATGGAGCACACACTTACCTTTTGGGCACTGTGGTGATGGGGCTTTGGGCCACATTGCCACAGTGGTCATGGTCTGCTTGCATTGTGTAGGCCACACACACAATTATGTGTCACACATGTGTTAGGGGGTCACATTGTATGTTCAATGTCATGTTCAGTGTTATATGCATTTGACACAGACCACACACGCTTGTCATGGTGTTGGGGGTGGGATGTAATTTACAGACAGTCCTTATGTGGGAGTATGCTAGTTGTGTCATGCATTACCCGTCCTATGAGTAGGGGTGGTTGTGGTGACAGGCATCCAGCCCCCCATGAGTGGGGATGGTAGTAGTGGTAGGCATCCAGCCCCCCATGAGTGGGGATGGTAGTAGTGGTAGGCATCCAGCCCCCCATGAGTGGGGATGGCAGTAGTGGCAGGCATCAAGCCCCCCATGAGTGGGGATGGCAGTAGTGGTAGGCATCCATCCCCCATGAGTGGGGATGGTAGTAGTGGTAGGCATCCAGCCCCCCATGAGTGGGGATGGTAGTAGTGGTAGGTATCCAGCCCCCCATGAGTGGGGATGGTAGTAGTGGTAGGCATCCAGACCCCCATGAGTGGGGATGGTAGTAGTGGTAGGCATCCAGCCCCCCATGAGTGGGGATGGTAGTAGTGACAGCCATCCAGCCCCCCATGAGTAGGGATGGTAGTAGTGGTAGGCATCCAGACCCCCATGAGTGGGGATGGTAGTAGTGACAGCCATCCAGCCCCCTATGGGTGGGGATAGCAGTAGTGACAGGCATCCAGCCCCCCATGAGTGGGGATGGTAGTAGTGGTAGGCATCCAGCCCCCCATGAGTGGGGATGGTAGTAGTGGTAGGCATCCAGACCCCCATGAGTGGGGATGGTAGTAGTGACAGCCATCCAGCCCCCTATGGGTGGGGATGGCAGTAGTGACAGGCATCCAGCCCACCCTGAGTAGGGGTGGTGTTAGTGGTAGGCATCCAGCCCCCTATGGGTGGGGATGGCAGTAGTGACAGGCATCCAGCCCACCCTGAGTGGGGATGGTAGTAGTGACAGCCATCCAGCCCCCTATGGGTGGGGATGGCAGTAGTGGCAGGCATCCAGCCCCCATGAGTGGGGATGGCAGTAGTGACAGGCATCCAGCCCCCATGAGTGGGGATGGTAGTAGTGGTAGGCATCCAGCCCCCCATGAGTGGGGATGGTAGTAGTGACAGGCATCCAGCCCACCCTGAGTGGGGATGGTAGTAGTGGCAGGCATCCAGCCCCCATGAGTGGGGATGGTAGTAGTGGTAGGCATCCAGCCCCCATGAATGGGGATGGTAGTAGTGATAGGCATCCAGACCCCCATGAGTGGGGATGGTAGTAGTGACAGCCATCCAGCCCCTATGGGTGGGGATGGCAGTAGTGACAGGCATCCAGCCCACCCTGAGTAGGGGTGGTGTTAGTGGTAGGCATCCAGCCCCCTATGGGTGGGGATGGCAGTAGTGACAGGCATCCAGCCCACCCTGAGTGGGGATGGTAGTAGTGACAGCCATCCAGCCCCCTATGGGTGGGGATGGTAGTAGTGGTAGGCATCCAGCCCCCCATGAGTGGGGATGGTAGTAGTGACAGGCATCCAGCCCACCCTGAGTGGGGATGGTAGTGGTAGACATCCAGCCCACCCTGAGTGGGGGTGGTGTTAGTGGTAGGTATCCATCCCCCTATGGGTGGGGATGGTAGTAGTGGCAGGCATCCATCCCCCTATGGGTGTGTATGGCATTGGTGATGGCCATCCCGCCCCTATGGTTCTGCTGTTGCTAGTGTACGTCATTTGTGCATCCCTATGTGTGTGTGACATATTTTGGGTACGTGTCGTTTGTTTGTGTTGTGGGTGTTTGACTTACCGTCTGCGCCGTACGCGTCCGTACCGGTCCCGGTAATAGATGTAGAGTATTGGTAGGACCTGCGCGATGGGATTCATGGTTGGGTCGTCTCGTTCGGGTTTCTCGTGGCTTCGACTCGTACTCGTCGCTGGCTTGTTCGTCTCGTCGCCGTGGATCGTCTTGTGGCGCGAATCGGAGCTTATGTGCAGCTCTCCCGGATGCTCAAACGTGCCGGACGTAGCGACGAGTTCGGCGCGTACGGAAGACGCATCGTACTAGTCCGGCCGGAAGGTGCTGTGTATTTGGTTCCGTGCGACTCAATTCGGCGTTTACGGATCCGGTTCGGGAGGGGAACAGGAGCTGGAATGGGTAAGTACGGCTCGCTCGGAATCTGGGCTGTTATGCGCATTGTACTTGTTCGTTCGGTAGAGTGTTCGAGTCGGTCGGAAAACATGCGTTCGGCTGGTATTTTTTCCGGACGAATACTGTTAGGTGCGCTTCCGGCCGACATCGGAATCGACCCCTGAGTGTAGTTGGCAGTTGAACTTTGTATATTCCTTCTAGACAGCCACAAAATAGAGAGCTTAAGTCTGCCTGGATGTGCTGTCACTGGCAGGATGGGAGGGCAGAGTTAGGCGCAGCCCCACTTACACTTGACTACACTGTGTCCTGCCTTCACACAAAGGATTGCATATCCCCTGTAGTTAGTCTGCAGCTAGGGCGGTGCACAGACAGAATATCGAGTTTTTTATTTCGACCTACCAGAATATCGAGTTTTAAATATCGTAGGTCAAGAATATCGACATCAAGAATTTCGTGGTACAGAATATCGACAGTAAGGTAAGAAATATCGTTTTATTTAATATCGAAGACAGTAATATCGTTTGTAAAAATATCGTTGTTAATAATATCGATGTTTATATTAGTGTTCTGTATTTTAATATGTGTGTTAAAAGTATGTTAGGTAATTTTTTGGTATAAGTGTAGTTTATTTTTTTAATGTATGTGTTAAATTTTTAGTAGTAAATATTTTTATGTAAAATAATTTTTGCGTAAATTAGTTCTGTAGCGGGTTGTGGGTTGATAGGGGAATAGGGTGGGAAGTAATTTAATAATAATAAAGTAATGATTAATGTTTATTTATTACTATTTATAATCAATGTATAATTAATTAATTATTAATTGGTTATTAATTATTAATTAATTAATAGATAATTATATAAATTGTTTAATTTTTTTAGGAGCGGGTTGTGGGTTTATAGGGGAATAGGGTGGGAAGTAATTTAATTATAATAAAGTAAATATTAAGAATTATTTATTAGTATTTATAGTTAATTTATAATTAATTATTAATTGGTTATTAATTAATATTAATTAAATAATAGATAATTGTATTAATTTTGTTATTTTTATAGGAGCGGGTTGTGGGTTTATAGGGGAGTAGGGTGGAAAGTAATTTAATTTTAATAAAGTAATTATTATTATTTATATATTATTATTTATAATTAATTTATTATTAATTAATAAAAAAATGGTGTTATTAATTAGTATTAATTAATTTATTGATAATTATATTAAATGTGTTTTTTTATGAGTGGGTTGTGGATTTATAGGGGAATAGGGTGGGAAGTAATTTAATGATAAAAAGTAATTTTTAATATTTATTTATTAGTATTTATAAATAATTTATAAATAATTAATTATTAATTGGTTATTAATTTTAATAATTATTTAATTGATAAGTATGTAAATTGTAACCCTCTGCTATCCAACACTTTCCCTACTGTTGCACTCACTGGAGTGGGAATAGTAATTTATTACCCTACGCTATCCAACCCTTTCCCTACTGTTGCACTCACTGGAGTGGGAATAGTAATTTTTACCCCTACGCTATCCAACACTTTCCGTACTGTTGCACTCACTGGAGTGGGAATAGTAATTTTTACCCCTCCGCTATCCAACACTTTCCTTACTGTTGCACTCACTGGAGTGGGAATAGTCATTTTTACCCCTACGCTATCCAACACTTTCCCTACTGTTGCACTCACTGGAGTGGGAATAGTTATTTTTACCCCTCTGCTATCCAACACTTCCCCTACTGTTGCACTCACTGGAGTGGGAATAGTAATTTTTACTTCTACGCTATCCAATACTTTCCCTACTGTTGCACTCACTGGAATGGGAATAGTAATTTGTACCCCTCTGCTATCCAACACCTTCCCTACTGTTGCACTCACTGGAGTGGGAATAGTAATTTTTACCCCTATGCTATCCAACACTTTCCCTACTGTTGCACTCTTTGGAGTGGCAATAGTAAATTTCACCTCTACGCTATCCAACTCTTTCCCTACTCTTGCACTCTCTGGAGTGGGAATAGTCATTTGTACATCTCCGCTATCCAATACTTTCCCTACTGTTGCACTCACTGGAGTGGGAATAGTAATTTGTACCCCTCCGCTATCCAAAACTTTCCCTACTGTTGCACTCACTGGAGTGGGAATAGTTATTTTTACCCCTACGCTATCCAACACTTTCCCTACTGTTGCACTCTCTGGAGTAGGAATAGTAATTTTAACCCCTACGCTAGCCAACACTTTCCCTACTGTTGCACTCACTGGAGTGGGAATAGTAATTTTTACCCCTTCGCTATCCGACACTTTCCTAACTGTTGCACTCTCTGGAGTGGGAATAGTAATTTTTACCCCTACGCTATCCAACACTTTCCCTACTGTTGCACTCTCTGGAGTGGGAATAGTAATTTTTACCCCTACGCTAGCCAACACTTTCCCTACTGTTGCACTCACTGGAGTGGGAATAGTAATTTTAACCTTACGCTATCCAACACTTTCCCTACTGTTGCACTGTCTGGAGTGGGAATAGTAATTTTATCCCCTCCGCTATCCAATATTTTCTCTACTGTTTTAGTTAATGTAGTGTAAAATGTATTTTAAAAAGATTAAAAATATTGTAATCATTTAATTAGTTATATATATTTTTTAATTTTAATTTATATTATTGGTGTATGTGTGTATATATATGTATTTATAATTTTTATTATGTTTTAAAACAATTTATAAGTTATTAAAATAATTATTTAAAAATATTATTAAGTAAGTATATATATTATATTTTATAGATATATATGTTTAATTGATTTTTACATTATGGGGTCGATTCCGATTCGGGCCGGAAAAAGCACCGACCGACTCGGAGCCGGAATTTATTCCGACCGACACGTACCTGTGGCGCCCGACACGCCAAGTATGATGCAAGGCGTGCAAAATCCGACCGACACGTACCAAACCCAACCCGAACGACCGAGCCGCACGGAAAACAGCAATCCGGCCGGAAAAACACGCGAATCGAACCGACCGACACGCACTTGGAACAAATCCGACCGAAACGTACACGCGAACTCCAAACCGCAAAGTAAGATGCAAGGCGCGAAAACCACGACCGAGTCGTACGGAGGACAAGCCGTACGACCGACACGCATACAAAACCGAGCCGAAGTAACACTAAACACCGCGACCGACGTGTACGCAGCATAGAAAACTGCACAAACACAGCGTGAACGAAACGGAGAAGACCGTACGAGACAAATGCAGGGTCCGACTCGGTCACAAGAACGTTTCCAACATGCACAGACAGTACAAAGGAAAAATTACACATAAAAAGGCCAAACAAGAAATTACAAAGCCAATAAATACTGGGGGGGGGGTGGGGACAGAGAACAAAGACACACCCACAACTCCACCCATATAAAGGACACAAATCCCAACCATGATCCTTTGCAAATGCCATTCTACTGCCAGCACCCAACAGACAGCAACCACACACCCACAGCTCATCCCTCACACAAGCCACACACCATCAGCACACCAACAAATACCTACCTCACATACACCCAGCAAAACACACACTCACACACCCTCACCTGCACACCAACACACACATCACTCACCATCACCACCCATCACCATGCCCCCCAAGAAGAATCACAAGTTCCTAGATTGTGAATTGGAAGTCGTGGTAGACGAGATCCTCAGGGTAGAGCCACAGCTGTTTGGCACACTGGTCCAACAGACCCCCATCTCCCAGAAAACCAAGATGTGGGAGAGGATCATCAACAGGGTGAACGCACAATCACCATGTCTGCGCACAAAGACCGACATCTAGAACAGGTGGTATGACGTGCGCAGGAGGGTCCGGGAGCTGCTCAAGAAAGACTACCTCCTGAGCCAATACACCGGCAGTGGCCCTCCTGCCAAGGCAGTATACCTCAGGCCCTTGGAGGAGAAGGTGCGGGCCATCCTTCCGCCAGTGAGCGTATATGGACTAGAGAACATCCCAGAGCCTGGTGAGTACACAACAAATGTACACAATATTCTGCCACAATACACACACACATCACTGTCAAGGGGAGAGTCAAACCATGCACTCATAGCAATTACACAGCAACCAGAACAGAATCATCCCAAAATGTGTATGTCAGTCAGATAAACACAACACATGCCATCTCATAGTTACATTTAACCGTGTCATCACATGTACAAACACAACTACAGCTAGGCAGTGGCACAAATAGAACTAACAAACACATCCAGACATGTAGCCACCACTACAACACCAACACACAGTGAAGACCACTGAAAGAAAGGAATTCTGTGTATGCTGGGCAAGTCAGTGTAGCCAATAGCATCATGGGACTCGTAGTCACACATATTGCCCCCCCACAACTGTCCCATCAACACCACCATGAACCATGCGCACATCACAGGGAGTGGAAAAGGACTCACAAGATGGCTGACACTGGCTACTGCTGTGGGGAGCACAAGGCCCTGCTGGCAACTGTGCAACAACCAACAGCAGGACACCACTGACTGACATCCTGAGAGACAACTTCCACTCCCTGCAATGGAAGCACGTTCCATGGTGGGATATCTGGCTGGCTGGGTGGGAAGGAGGACTCGCACCACTGACCATAGTCACAAGCACCTCCCCTCACACACACCCTCAACACATACTCCACATACCCACCTGGGAGAATGCAATGCCACACATCCTAACTCAAGATCCCACAAAGAACCTCCACCCTGGGTTATGTCGTGTGAAGCACAGGGACACTCTTGGGACTTTCAGCCAAACAACTGCCAGGACAACACTGCCAGCCATCCTGTCAGCACAGGCAGCCCACCCCACAGGGAAGCAGAGTCAAAAGGAAGGAAGGATGGGCATGCTGGGAAGGGGGTGGAGGCAATAGCATGATGGGAGTCGTAGTCACAGCTCTACATCCCCCACCACATGGCCCAGCAAGCTCACACTCACGCATGCACATCCCACAGAGAGTGGAAAGGCCCATCAAAGATGTCTGACACTGTTGCTGTGTCGTGGGGATCACAAGGGCATGCTGGGAACTGCACACCAACCAACAGCAGGACACCACTGTCAGCCATCTTGCCATTGCTCTCACACCCACACACACTGAACTCCCCACAAAAGCAAGTAAGTATGGGAATGCTGGGAAGTGGGGTGGAGGCAATAGCATGATGGGAGTCACAGTCACAGACATAGCTCACCCCCACAACTGTCCCATCACCACCACCCTGAACCATGCTCACATCACAGGGAGTGGAAAACGACTGACAAGATGGCTGACACTGGCTACTGCTGTGGGGAGCACAAGGACATGCTGGGAACTGCACACCAACCAACAGCAGGACACCACTGTCAGCCATCTTGCCATTGCCCTCACACCCACACACACTGAACTCCCCACAAAAGCAAGTAAGTATGGGAATGCTGGGAAGTGGGGTGGAGGCAATAGCATGATGGGAGTCATAGTCACAGACATAGCTCACCCCCACCACTGTCCCATCAACACCACCCTGAACCATGCTCACATCACAGGGAGTGGAGAAGGACTCACAAGATGGCTGACACTGGCTACTGCTGTGGGGAGCACAAGGCCCTGCTGGCTCCTGTGCACCAACAAACAGCAGGACACCACTGACTGACATCCTGAGAGACAACTTCCACTCCCTGCAATGGAAGCACGTTCCAAGGTGGGATATCTGGCTGGGTGGGAAGGAGGACTTGCAGCACTGACCATAGTCACAAGCACCTCCCCTCACACCCCCCCCTCAACACAAACTCCACAGAACCCACCTGGGAGAATGCAATGCCTCACATCCTAACTCAAGATCCCACAAAGAACCACCACCCTGGGTTATGTTGTGTGAAGCACAGGGACACTCTTGGGACTTTCAGCCAAACAACTGCCAGGACAACACTCCCAGCCATCCTGTCAGCACAGGCAGCCCACCCCACAGGGAAGCAGAGTCAAAAGGAAGGAAGCATGGGCATGCTGGGAAGGGGGTGGAGGCAATAGCATGATGGGAGTAATAGGCACATATATTGCTCAGCCTCACAACTGGCCCATCAACACCACCCTGAACCATGCTCACATCACAGGGAGTGGATAAGGACACACAAGATGGCTGACACTGGCTACTGCTGTGGGGAGCACAAGGGCATGCTGGGAACTGCACACCAACCAACAGCAGGACACCACTGTCAGCCATCTTGCCATTGCCCTCACACCCACACACACTGAACTCCCCACAAAAGCAAGTAAGTATGGGAATGCTGGGAAGTGGCGTGGAGGCAATAGCATGATGGGAGTCATAGTCACAGACATAGCTCACCCCCACAACTGTCCCATCAACACCACCCTGAAACATGCTCACATCACAGGGAGTGGAGAAGGACTCACAAGATGGCTGACACTGGCTACTGCTGTGGGGAGCACAAGGCCCTGCTGGGAACTGTGCACCAACAAACAGCAGGACACCACTGACTGACATCCTGAGAGACAACTTCCACTCCCTGCAATGGAAGCACGTTCCAAGGTGGGATATCTGGCTGGGTGGGAAGGAGGACTTGCAGCACTGACCATAGTCACAAGCACCTCCCCTCACACCCCCCTCAACACAAACTCCACAGAACCCACCTGGGAGAATGCAATGCCTCACATCCTAACTCAAGATCCCACAAAGAACCACCACCCTAGGTTATGTTGTGTGAAGCACAGGGACACTCTTGGGACTTTCAGCCAAACAACTGCCAGGACAACACTCCCAGCCATCCTGTCAGCACAGGCAGCCCACCCCACAGGGAAGCAGAATCAAAAGGAAGGAAGCATGGGCATGCTGGGAAGGGGGTGGAGGCAATAGCATGATGGGAGTAGTAGGCACAGATATTGCTCAGCCTCACAACTGGCCCATCAACACCACCCTGAACCATGCTCACATCACAGGGAGTGGATAAGGACTCACAAGATGGCTGACACTGGCTACTGCTGTGGGGAGCACAAGGCCCTGCTGGGAACTGTGCACCAACAAACAGCACAACACCACTGACTGACATCCTGAGAGACAACATCCACTCCCTGCAATGCAAGCACAGTCCATGGTGGGATAACTGACTGGCTGGGTGGGAAGGAGGGCCGGCTGTCAACCAAATACAACCAATGCAGACCATGTTCACACCCCAACAAATACATAGAAATGCCCAAATAATGCAGGACAATGTGCCACACCAATATCAACCCCTGACTGTGACGACTTAGGACAATGCAATGTACAGGCCCGCACCCAGAGGCACAGTCACAACTGTCAGGTGTGTCAACCATTGATGCCTGCAGAAACATAACATACATTGTGTGTGTCTCCCAAAAACAGGTGATGATGGGGACACAGCAGCAGACGCTGAGGAGTCCCAGTCCCAGGCTCAAGAGGATGCGGAGCTCACTGGTGTTGTACAGCCTCTGCCCTCCTCGGACGAAGAAGACCAACCTGGCACATCCGGTGCAAGTCTACATGCAGCACCAGCAGGACCACCAGCTGCAGCACCAGCAGGACCACCAGCTCCACCCCCTGCACCCACCCCTCCAACGACTGTCACCACAAATACCATCCCTGCCGACATGGATAGAACAAGGAGCAACACCAGCACAGGGACCCTGGACCAACGTGGGGCCATGGACACCACCACCACCACCAACCCCCAAGGTGGACCAGGGTCATCTGTGCGTGCCACTGCACGCACTGCACATGTCGGCAGGGGTGGTCGGAGGGGTGGGAGACAGAGGTCGCTGCTTGCAGAGGTTGCTGGTGTGCATGATGACCCACAACTGGTACGCATAGCCGATGCGTACCAGTCCAGCACCGGAGATCTCAGCCAGGTAGTGGGGCTCCTCAGAGACATGAAACAGCAGCAGGCTGCCCATCATGCCCGCTTGGACTCACACATGTCCCGCGTGGAGTCCAAGTGGGACGCACTGCAAGAGATGACGGCGGTGCACAGGGACATTTTACAATGCCTCCGCCAGATGAACAGCAACCAGTCCACACCTCCCTGTGTGCCAACAACATCTGGTGCTGAACAAACTGCAACTGCCACAGGGAGGGAGGATGACTCTGGCGGAGAGTCCCCTGCACCGCAGCAGCCTGTACTTGAGGGGCCCCCCAAAGAAGAGGGGTCGTCCGAGGAGGGGCAAGTGAGAGGCCGATGGCCAAGCGCAACTCCCAGGAAGCCTGAACCTGTTCTGGATGTACACCTTTGTGCACAGACTGTTCACCCTGTTGACGGCAACACAACTCCCACACATTGCATGGGGAGTACAAGTTGGACCAATGTCTCAGACAACTGTGGCCCCGATACCGGGGATTTTGTCTACCAGGACTTTCAATTCACCTAGGAACTTCTGATTGCAAGATATATGTACAGCACTACCCATCCTATGCACTATTCACACAAATGTATCACAATAAACACACTAATACACCATACTTGCCTCTGTTGTGATTCCAACGTGGGTGCTGTTATGGGGATGATGAACTGCAAAATTACACTGTGTATGCGAACTGCAACAGCAAGTACAACACAGGCATGTGAGTAAAGGCAACGTGACACATATGAGGGAGACACACCACCAGGGCTACACAACACATACACACCTAGGCCATCTGACTCATTGCCTACACTGATGTTGCCAGGGAAGACGGTGCAATGCACAGACACCACACCTATTCCCAGTTGTAGTCAAGTAGCCCACAGGTGCAGTAAGCAAATGGCAGTCAAATGTGTGACCACAGACAACGCACATCACAAAGTGAAGCACAGGTTTATTACACAGTTGCAACATGTCGTAACCACTACAGATGCAAGGGAATCCCACCTGGCAGCGGGCACACAGTCAACAACTGTAGAAGGAAGGAAGTCCATGGGTGTGGCGCACATCACCTGTAGGGACACAACAGCTACCACCCTGGAAGTACAATCACGTCGTCGGTGGACACAGTTGACCAAATGAATCTGAAAGTACCCTGTGAAGGACAGAAATGACACACAGTCAAAAGCAATGGAGAACAGGACAGAACAGCAAAACTCATGCACAATACATGTTACAAGATACCCACCCAGAACCAAGTTAGCATGTCAACACTGTTGGGGAGTACAGACCACCTGTAAGCACACATCGCTACACACATCCAGTCAAGTAGCCCATGGACACACTCCAACAGCACCAGAGCACCACCTACACATATCATGCCAACTCACATCATTGACATGACACCTCAGGATACTCACATTCAGCTAAAGAAGTTGGTGATGAGCTGTGTGCGGACATCACCCTCATCATCATCATCATCATCATCATCATCACTGGCATCGTGGTCCAGGCCAGGATCCTCCACAGGTGGCGGATGTTGGTCATTGTCATCCTGGATGAGAGGCAACTCCTTCCGCACTGCCAGGTTGTGGAGCATGCAGCAGACGATGATAATCTTGCACACTTTCGCAGGGGCATATGGGAGGGACCCTCCGGTCTTGTCCAGGCAGCGGAAGCGGCTCTTCAGGAGACCAAATGTCCGCTCAATCACTCTCCTGGTCCGACCATGTGCCTCATTGTAGCGCATCTGGGCTGGTGTCACAGGGTTCCTGAGGGGTGTCAGCAACCATGGCATGTTGGGGTATCCCGAGTCACTTACGGACAGACAAGTGCACATTAGCTGACTTGGAAAAGTGGGCGGAATACTACAGATCAGATCACACACAGTGGCACAAAGTCAGTACACACCGACAAGCCAGGCATGCTGGTTCTGCATCTGTGCCATCATCCTGGGGATGCGACTACTCCTCATCACAAAGGCATCGTGTGCTGAACCAGGGAAACGGGCACACATGTGTGTGATGGTCATATCTGCAAGACACACCACCAGTGCATTGACCGAGTGGTAGTGCGTGCGGTTCCTGTAGGCCTGCTCCTGGGCCTGTGGTGGTACCAAAGCCACATGTGTCCCATCAATGGAGCCAATGACATGCGGCATCCTCCCCAGGGCATAGAAGTCACTCTTCACATCAGTGAGTCGTTGCAGTCTAGGGAAATAGATGTACCGGTTCAGGAATAGCAACATTGCCACCAAAACATCGCGGAGCACACGGCTCAACATGGTCTGTGACATCCCACCAGCAGTCGCCACAGTATGTTGGAAGGTACCGGTGGCAAAGAAGTGTAGGGCTGCCATCACCTTCACCTTGGGGGTCAGCGCTGTAGGATACGGCCGGCCAGGCTGCAAATGTGGGGCCAACTGCACTGCCAAATCCTCAATCAGCTGCCTGGTGAAGCGGTACCGTCGGATGCTGTCCCGTTCCACCATCGTTGCCAGGTCTGGGAATGGTCGATGGACAGCAGGAGCCCTGCAGTGCAGAGGAGAAGAAAGCAAGATTGTCAGTCAGCCCACATATGTGGCATTGAACACACTCAATATCCCAACATACATCATTATGAGGCACAACTACATGAAGTGTGCAGTTCCGTAAGGACATGTATGGTACATACATGGCCAACATCTGTCATCACGGTTCAACAAGTGGCATCAATAAGTCCCAGGTTGGCCCATTGGATATCATGAGGCCGTGTCACAGTTCCCATCTCCTGCTGCCGTGTCACAATCACCCCCCACAGTGACATGTGAGGACAGATGTGCCCCAGGCATCACAGCTCAATGACAGGTACATTCCCAGGGACCCTGTATTGCCACATGGACACTGGCATTACATGGAGTATCATGTATACACCACAGCAAAACAACTATGACCCCCACAGGTAGTGGTCCCACTTGCCACTGCAGGACAGACATGGACGTCTGTGACACACACACGCACAACATCAAAGTCCATGCACACACAACGTGGATGTGGAGACTGTCTCCCATTGTGCACATGAAATCAGAGACATTGTAAACACTACATGCACACAGACTGTGGAGGACCATCACTATTGTGCCACTGGGACACCCTGGCTCAAACATACCATCCCACATGGGACTCACGGGGTATGTGACATGACATACACATACACCACCGTGAAATGTGACCATGGCACATGCACAGATATGAACAGTTGCACATCACAGTGGTCATGTACACGTAACACCCAGGATCCTGTCCCCATGAACACGTGCACAGCCTGGGGGTGGCTGCCCCCAGGTGACACCCACAGGACAACATGTACACCAACATACACACAATAGGAAATGCAGCCTTACATGCCTTATGATACAGTTTGGACAGGCTGTCGTGTTGTAGGTGTGCCCCTCACTCCCTGGGAGCTATCTGTGGCTGGCATATGTCCATCTGAGACAGGCATGGTGACATATGCCAGTCACTTGTACAGGGATGCGTTGAACAGCAATGGACCGATCGGTGCCCCCGGCCGGCCCATTGCATTCAATGTGTGCAGGTACGCGTTGTACCCCTGTACGCGTTGATCAGCAATGGACCGATCGGTGCCCCGGCCGGCCCATTGCATTCAATGTGTGCGGGTACGCGTTGTACCCCTGTATGCGTTGATCAGCAATGGACCGATCGGTGCCCCCGGCCGGCCCATTGCATTCAATGTGTGCAGGTACGCGTTGTACCCCTGTACGCGTTGATCAGCAATGGACCGATCGGTGCCCCCGGCCGGCCCATTGCATTCAATGTGTGCAGGTACGCGTTGTACCCCTGTACGCGTTGATCAGCAATGGACCGATCGGTGCCCCCGGCCGGCCCATTGCATTCAATGTGTGCAGGTACGCGTTGTACCCCTGTACGCGTTGATCAGCAATGGACCGATCGGTGCCCCCGGCCGGCCCATTGCATTCAATGTGTGCGGGTACGCGTTGTACCCCTGTACGCGTTGATCAGCAATGGACCGATCGGTGCCCCGGCCGGCCCATTGCATTCAATGTGTGCAGGTACGCGTTGTACCCTGTACGCGTTGATTAGCAATGGACCGATCGGTGCCCCCGGCCGGCCCATTGCATTCAATGTGTGCGGGTATGCGTTGTACCCCTGTACGCGTTGTACCGCAATGGACTGATCGGTGCCACCGGCCGGCCCAATGCATTCAATGTGTGCGGGTACGAGTTGTACCCCTGTACGCGTTGATCAGCAATGGACCGATCGGTGCCCCCGGCCGGCCCATTGCATTCAATGTGTGCGGGTACGCGTTGTACCCCTGTACGCGTTGTACCGCAATGGACCGATCGGTGCCCCCGGCCGGCCCATTGCATTCAATGTGTGCGGGTACGCGTTGTACCCCTGTACGCGTTGATCAGCATTGGACCGATCGGTGCGCACCCATTGACAATGGCCTAGCCTGGCAACAGACGCGTTTTCGAAATTCGAACGAGTCGGTTGCTGGAAATTCAGTTGGTCACCCACAACAATGTTGCAAAATCATGTATGTCATGAAGTTGAAGATTTGAAGGATGCTGTGGGCGTGTATTGGTGCTGCTATTCCATGGATTGGCCAGATTCAGAAGATGCAAACGACTTGGACCTATCACTTTGGACACAAGGGACAGTATCTGCCTCTCCAGCACATATATATTGCTGGCTGTTCCCCTGAGAGCTCACTTGCCTGCACTACATGCTCCAGGACGACATCTGCCACTGCACTGCTGCTGTCTCTGCCCCTCTGGACCCTGCAATGGCACGTACTGTGGAGAGAGCCCCAGCCTTCAGCCTTGAGGAGAACCAGGCCCTGCTGGACAGCCTACTTCCACAGTACAGCAAGCTGATTGGGACACCAGGGGAGCAGGTGAGTGTTCTGTGCACTGCCTTTCTGAATGTGCATTTTGTCTGACTAGCAAGGCTGAGAGTCTGCACGCCACTGGCTAGCAGGCTCACTGAGTAGTTGTCACCCCCCATAGTGTGTAGTGACATGCACTGGACAGGTATGGTGCAGTGACAGTGCATTTGAACAAGGTTTTACTTCCCATGCAATGATACCATGTAGTGACGTCTGGCAAACTGTCCATGGGCAGCGTTGCACTGCCTGTGTACATCATGTGCCCCTGTGAATGAGACATGTATATACAACTGTGTCATGCACGGATATGTTGCATGTGTAGTAATGGCCTTTTCACTTTGTCATCCTGACAGGTTAATGCCCATCGGAAGCAGGAGATCTGGAAGGACATCGTCCGGGCTGTCCGGTCCGTGGGGGTCTACAAGCGCCGGATCCGCAACTGCCAGAAGAGGTGGCAGGACCTTCGGGGCTGGACCCGGAGGATTGCACGGGTCCAGCTGAAGCTGTCGCCTCCTCGCAGGAGGGGCGGAACACGGACCCTGACCCCCACATGCTCCAGATCCTGGCGGTGGTGTTTCCAGACCTGGATGGGCAGCTGAAGGCCAGACAGCAGCAAGGAGGGGGTGGGTCAAAGACTGCACTGTGAACTCTGTATTACATGCTATGTGCCCTCCTCTGGCCTGGTTAAACTGCCACAGTACAGCAGTCATGTTGTCCAGGAGCCATGTCCCTCTATTGTGCACTGCCCACTCCTCATCTGATACCCAGGTGTGGCCCTTACATTCAGGGAATTGTGTCACTTGGGACTGTGTCCTTGCAGTTTGCTTCACTAAAGGTGGGGGACAGCATCTGTTTTCCTAACTCTGTTGTGGGCATCATGGGTGGGTCCATTTTTCACACAACGCCTGTGTTCGGACATGTAATCTGCGTGTTGCTTTGATATGCGGTCCACTTGCTGAGCTGAGCCACCACATGTGCCTGGGGTATGTGGCACACACCCATGCAGCGGGTGGGAACAATGTTTGGGCCCCAGGAGTGTGCAGATTACGTGTGTCACACATACATAGCCAGCTATCCACTGTCCAGGGCTCATCCCTCATTCATGTGGGGCAGGACAGTCATGCCTACTCCAGGCCATGCAATGCACTCTGTACTCCCACTCCCATGTATCAGCTGACACATTGTGCGCAGTGATTTGACCCCTCAGGTGTCTGCCTCTGTGTCAGTGTGCTGTGGATTTGTTGCCAGGACTGCTGGGGTGTTTCTCGGTAGGGGCTCAGCATGCCACTGGAGATGTGACCATAGGAGACGATACTTGTGTGTCACATAGGTGTTTGATCAGCTGCCCGTGCAGACTGGGGTATGCGAATGTGAAGTTCAGGCAGCTGTTCCCCATTCACAGCAGATTGTGAGGGGCTCAGGTTCAGAGGGTAGTGTCACAGGTCTCCCATATGTCCAATCGGTATGACCTGGACAGATGAGGGTTAAGATGATGTGTTGTGTGGGGGATGTACATGTGCACTTGTGCAGCTCCAGGACTTGCATTCCCCATGACCTACTATTGTGACACAGTGCAGAGTGTTGTTGTCTGGCTGCCAAGTCATACATCACTGAGACAGTGATGTATGACTTAGCAGTCATGCCTCCGCCATGGCATGTGTCTACTTATTGGTGATCCTGCAGGGGAGTGACATGTGCTACATGCACACCATTGTGGCGATGGGTATCAGGACATGGGTGCATCATGGTGTCTGTCGCTGGTATGCATCACATGCATTTCCTATTTGACTCTGGGCGTCCCTTTCATCCGGAAACCTGTACTGACTCAGTGGCAAGAGTTGTGATGTGTGCATGTCCACATGCTACACCGTGTCCTCTGCACTGTCCAACTACTGTGTAGTTGGTGCATGTGTCCACACTGGGGTGTTGCTATCCAACAGACACCAGACAGATGGGTGCAAGGCCATGTGGGATGTGAGAGCCATGGTTGGCATCAGACTGACAATTGGCTTCTCCTGTTCAGTTAGGGCACTTTTAGCAGTGTACAACTAATGATGCCAGGGCTTGCTCTGTAATGTGCTGTGCTCACAGTGGTGTGTGCGTTTGGTGCAGGTGACTGATGTCTGTCTGTTTCCCCATTGTTTGCAGATACATCCACGGCCACGGAAGGGGACAGCTCCACGGACCAGGAGGAGCCGGAGAGCCAGACTGGGTCAGCAGCCGAGGAGTGGTCGGAGGGACCCAGTGGCACGGAGGGCGAGGGGAGCCACACCGAGGAGTCCTCAGCACCATCCACCTCAGCTGAGGACCAGAGCAACTCGGAGGATGACTCCCTTATGGAGGCGGGTGTCAGCAGCCACCACACCCCAGCTAGTGTTGCTGTCCCCGCCACCACCAGCACCACCACCGCCCTCCCATCGGCTCCCATTCCCCAGGTCCGTGGAGGCTCCCATGTTCGGGAGCGTGTCTCCTTTGGGCCAGGCACCGCACCCCCTGCCCCTGTGTCCCCTGCTGCCCTGAGTGAGGAGTCTGTGTACCTCCTTCGCCAGCTCCATGTAGGGCAGACAGCCATGCTGAGTGTCCTCCATGCGCACACCGCTCTGTTGACTCAGCTGGTGTCGTTCATGGAGGGCATCTCATCGGGCATGTCTGACCTACAGAGGGGCAATAGGTCCATGGACTCCTCCCTGACGGCAGCAGTGTCCCTCCTCAGACAGTCCCTCACCCCTCCTGCCTCTGCTCCATCCACACTCCCCAGCACCTTACCCGTCCCAAGCACACACACACCGGCACAGGCACACACCAGCACACACACATCCAGCACACAGACACACACGCCACAAACAAAACGCACACGCACGCACAGTCAGGGGACTGAAACCAGACTCACAGGGGATGGGGCCCTGGAACACACACACGCATCCCACGAGCACTACACAGTCCTCAGTTGCCTCTCCCTCCAAAGCACCCTCCCTTGCCTCACCTGCAACCCCAAAGACCCAGCGGCTCTTCCTCAGTGACCTCGGCCTCTTCCCCTCCGATCCAGCTGATACAGCATTCAGGGGGAAGAGGAAGCCCACCCACACGGAGCAGAGTGCCCCTCGCCCCCGGACACCCTCCCCCAGGCGCAGACAGACTGAGGCCCCCACCCGCAAGTCCCCCCGGAGTCGTAAGAGCAAGATCCCGCCACCGCCCTGCAGCTCAGGCACCAGGTCTCCTTCCTCCATCCCTCAGGCCCCCACTCCACAGGTGCCCCCACCACACCCTGCCCCAGGTTCCCCCACCCACAGATATACCATCCCCAAGAGGATCCGGCCTTCTCCCCCTGCCACTTGCTCTCCCGGCACCACACCCCCGCTGCGCTTGTCTGTGCCACTGATGTGGTGAGGGTGTCCTCCCCCTCTGTCCAGCCCACCATGCCTGTTCCCCATTCTCCTCCCCTGGTGGTAGGCACTGCAGTGGAGTCCACTACCACCCTGTCTGACTTGGGCACTGCAGTGGCGGACCTGTCCACTCCATCTGCAGGGTCCACTGCAGTCGTGCCGGCACCCACAACATCTGAGTCATGCCCCCAGTTGTGCCGGCACACACCATGTCAGACACCTCCACTGCAGTTGTCAGTGGCTCTCCAGCACCCACCACCCCTTCCCTGCTTCCTCCTGGTGAGCCCTGATCCTGTCCCTGCGGTGCCTGGCCTGCCCCCCGGTTGCCCCTCCTAGTGGATTGTCCCTGGTTTTGTGCAGGCATGCATAGGGTGACATCTGCCACTGTCACCCTGTTTGGACTTTGACAATGGACTGGCCATTGGCCTTTGTGTTTTTTCTGGACTTTGTTTTCATTACACACATATGCTGAATAAAGCAACTTTCTGTTCTCTAGTGCTTATGCTTCTGATGTACATGTTGTTGATGATGCTAACCATGCCCTTGCTGCAGTGATGGTGATATTTGGTCTCATGATAATGAAGTGTTACTGTGCAGGAACCCATGTGGTCCAGGGGGAATGTGTCCTATCCTGTGGTGTATCCATGTCATCCATAGCAGCATCTGAGGGTGTCATGTGTTCAGTATTTGGCAATGGGATTTCCTACTTAGATTAGCTATTTCACATCTGTGGCTTCCACCCCTGCACATCTGTTGTGCCTGCCATTGTTCAATTCGTCTACTTCCCTGACCGTGTGGCCATCTCCACTGGACATGCAGGTTTGGGCATCAATGGGGAAGGACTCATCTGTGTTGTCAGTGCAACATTGCTATACAAGTGTGTTGGATCTGTGCTGATGATTTCGTTGGCACTTCCATGACCAGGCTGATGTGACGGGAGCCCTCATTTGGTGCTAATTGTTGATTGTGTGACCAAGTGCTCAGCTGACATGATGGGGCCCTACTGATGCAGCATATGGCACAGCTTTCCTCACACAGGAGTGGAGTCCCCTCATGGCAGTGTGTACTCCTGTGACATTGCCTGCGCCCAAGGTGTGTGTTGTATGTGCATGTCTGTGTGTTCACTTCCGTTTAGCTGTGCATGCTGTGATCCCTAGTGTTGTACCTGTTTGTGATGCTTGCTGAGTTGACCTATGTTCCCCCAAAGTCTTCTCCCTGGGTTGTCTGTGATGTGGGTGCATGGCACATTACTGGTCATCAGGGTGTCACCCATAGGTGTATTTGCTGTCAGGGCTGAGTTTGTGTGCAGACGCAGATGGGTCACAGTCAGGTTTCCCCTTGGCACTTGTTGTTTGCCCCTGTCATGTGATTTCCAGTTTGTGTTATCTTTCAGTGATTGTGACACGTTGTGTGTGTGACTGCTGGCACTCCTCAGGGTCCGGGCTGCAATGTTGGTTGTTGTCTATGTGTGTTCTTTGTGGGTGACCTTGGCTTCTTCATTGGTGTGTGACTGTGGCTGGGATCCCATTGGTTGGTGTGGTATTGCCGTCATGTCCATGTACAGCGTAGTGTGCAGTGTGTCAGACATTCAGGAGTCTTGTTGAGTGGCCATGTGTGATGTGTTTCTGCACCTTGGTTCCCACCCACCACCCTGGAATAGTCATGGGTGCATGTGCAATGTCACCAGTGCATGTGTGCTTCACTGCTGCACATTGTTGGAGGTCGAGGGGTGTGGTGTTGAGTGTGTGCAGATGAGAGTTGTTGCCCGGCTAGGCCCCTGCCTCCATGTTGGCCTTGGCTTACTGGCCATACTGATTGATTTGTGCTTGTGTAGATGTGATGGTAGTTTGTTGCTCAGGACACATGACTGTGGTTCACAGTGTGTACGACATTTAGCTTTGTCATCACAGTGGGATTGTAATGCAGCCCAGGGTCACCACATTGTGGGGGCCCTGGGGGTAGTGCTGTGGTGTGTCTGTGTCTTGCTGTGTCAGTTGCTGTTCCTACGTGCCTGTGTGACATGGGTGATTTGTGCTCCCTCTCATCTGACAATGCCTGCTTGCCCACATAGGGGATTTGGATCCATGAGTTACCTTTGTGTGGCACTGTATGCACATCTGTATGATTGGTATTCAGGTCTCCTCATGTGTTGTGTGGTTGCCTGGGGACACTGGCACCCCCCTCACCTGTTGTGTATGATGTGCATTGTGGGTCTGCCTGTTTGTGTTTGTGCATCTGCACCACTGCATTGGCATATCTTGGGTGTGCCATTGGCTGTATGTAGTTTGGTGGCTTTCCCCTTCTGTCCCTGGGACTCCTAGGTCATCGGTCAGTACAATGATCATGGTTTGTGTGTCCCATTGCTGCCATGGTATGGTATCTGTTCACCTCACATCTACAGTCTCCACAGGGTATCTGCATTTGTGTGCCCATTGGTGCAAATATGTGGGTCTGCATTCTGATGGTCACTTCTGTCATTGTGTCATTGATGAATGTTGACAGTGTCAGCCCCCATGGGTGTTGTTTGTCTGCACATGGCCAAAGGTATGTCTTATTTGCACTGCAGTATTTGGCTCCCCCAATTTATGTTGCAATGGGAAACATGCACTACTTTGCCACTGATGTGTTTTATGTTCTGTGACCAGGAATCATCCATGCAGTTTGGCAGTTGTAGCTCTTTCTTTGTCAACACTTACCTTTTGGTCACTGTGATGATGGGGGTTTGGACCCCATTGCCACAATGTTCAAAATGTGCTTCAGCTATGGCCCCCACACTTACCTTTTGGTCACTGTGGTGATGGGGCGTTAGACCCCATTGCCACAATGTTCAAAATGTGCTTCAGCTATGGACCCCACACTTACCTTTTGGTCACTGTGGTGATGGGGCGTTAGACCCCATTGCCACAATGTTCAAAATGTGCTTCAGCTATGGACCCCACACTTACCTTTTGGTCACTGTGGGGATGGGGCGTTAGACCCCATTGCCACAATGTTCAAAATGTGCTTCAGCTATGGACCCCACACTTACATTTTGGTCACTGTGGTGATGGGGCTTTGGACCCCATTGCCATAATGTTCAAAATGTGCTTCAGCTATGGACCCCACACTTACCTTTTGGTCACTGTGGTGATGGGGCGTTAGACCCCATTGCCACAATGTTCAAAATGTGCTTCAGCTATGGACCCCACACTTACCTTTTGGTCACTGTGGTGATGGGGCGTTGGACCCCATTGCCACAATGTTCAAAATGTGCTTCAGCTATGGACCCCACACTTACATTTTGGTCACTGTGGTGATGGGGCTTTGGACCCCATTGCCACAATGTTCAAAATGTGCTTCAGCTATGGACCCCACACTTACCTTTTGGTCACTGTGGTGATGGGGCGTTAGACCCCATTGCCACAATGTTCAAAATGTGCTTCATCTATGGACCCCACACTTACCTTTTGGTCACTGTGGTGATGGGGCGTTAGACCCCATTGCCACAATGTTCAAAATGTGCTTCAGCTATGGACCCCACACTTACATTTTGGTCACTGTGATGATGGGGGTTTGGACCCCATTGCCACAATGTTCAAAATGTGCTTCAGCTATGGACCCCACACTTACCTTTTGGTCACTGTGGTGATGGGGCGTTAGACCCCATTGCCACAATGTTCAAAATGTGCTTCAGCTATGGACCCCACACTTACCTTTTGGTCACTGTGGTGATGGGGCGTTAGACCCCATTGCCACAATGTTCAAAATGTGCTTCAGCTATGGACCCCACACTTACATTTTGGTCACTGTGGTGATGGGGCGTTAGACCCCATTGCCACAATGTTCAAAATGTGCTTCAGCTATGGACCCCACACTTACATTTTGGTCACTTGGATGATGGGGGTTTGGACCCCATTGCCACACTGTTCAAAATGTGCTTCAGCTATGGACCCCACACTTACCTTTTGGTCACTGTGATGATGGGGGTTTGGACCCCATTGCCACAATGGTCATGGCCTGCTTACATTGTGGGGGCCACACACATATATGTGTGGCACATGTGCTAGGGGGTCACATTGTATGTTCAAAGTCATGTTCAGTGTTGTAGGCATTTGACACAGTCTACACATGCTTGTCATGGTGTTGGGGGGATGTCTTTTTCTTGCATTCCCTAGGTTGTGGTGTGCTGGTTGTGTCATGCATTGTCCATCCTATGAGTGGGGGTGGTGTTGGTGGTAGGCATCCAGCCCCCCATGGGTAGAGGTGGTAGTAGTGACAGGCATCCAGCCCCCTGGGTAAGGGTGGTAGTAGTGGTAGGCATCCAGCCCCCCTGGCTAAGGGTGGTAGTAGTGGTAGGCATCCAGCCCCCCTGGGTGAGGGTGGTAGTAGTGGTAGGCATCCAGCCCCCCTGGGTGAGGGTGGTAGTAGTGGTAGGCATCCAGCCCCCCCTGGGTAAGGGTGGTAGTAGTGGTAGGCATCCAGCCCCCCCTGGGTGAGGGTGGTAGTAGTGGTAGGCATCCAGCCCCCCTGGCTAAGGGTGGTAGTAGTGGTAGGCATCTGGCACCCCCATGGCTAAGGGTGGTAGTAGTGGTAGGCATCCAGCCCCCCTGGGTGAGGGTGGTAGTAGTGGTAGGCATCTGGCACCCCCCTGGCTAAGGGTGGTAGTAGTGGTAGGCATCCAGCCCCCCTGGGTAAGGGTGGTAGTGGTGGTGGGCATCTGGCACCCCCTGGCTAAGGGTGGTAGTAGTGGTAGGCATCCAGCCCCCCCTGGGTGAGGGTGGTAGTAGTGGTAGGCATCCAGCCCCCCCTGGCTAAGGGTGGTAGTAGTGGTAGGCATCTGGCACCCCCATGGCTAAGGGTGGTAGGTTTGGTGGGCATCCAGCCCCCCTGGGTAAGGGTGGTAGTAGTGGTAGGCATCCAGCCCCCCCTGGGTAAGGGTGGTAGTAGTGGTAGGCATCCAGCCCCCCTGGGTGAGGGTGGTAGTAGTGGTAGGCATCCAGCCCCCCCTGGGTGAGGGTGGTAGTAGTGGTAGGCATCCAGCCCCCCCTGGGTAAGGGTGGTAGTGGTGATAGGCATCCAGCCCCCCTGGGTAAGGGTGGTAATAGTGGTAGGCATCCAGCCCCCCTGGGTAAGGGTGGTAGTAGTGGTAGGCATCCAGCCCCCCCTGGCTAAGGGTGGTAGTAGTGGTAGGCATCTGGCACCCCCATGGCTAAGGGTGGTAGTGGGCATCTGGCACCCCCCTGGCTAAGGGTGGTAGTGGTGGTTGGCATCCAGCCCCCTGGCTTAGGGTGGTAGTAGTGGTAGGCATCTGGCACCCCCTGGCTAAGGGTGGTAGTAGTGGTAGGCATCCAGCCCCCATGGGTAAGGGTGGTAGTGGTGGTGGGCATCTGGCACCCCCTGGCTAAGGGTGGTAGTAGTGGTAGGCATCCAGCCCCCTGGGTGAGGGTGGTAGTAGTGGTAGGCATCCAGCCCCCCTGGGTAAGGGTGGTAGTGGTGGTAGGCATCCAGCCCCCCCTGGGTGAGGGTGGTAGTAGTGGTAGGCATATGGCACCCCCCTGGCTAAGGGTGGTAGTAGTGGTAGGCATCCAGCCCCCTGGGTAAGGGTGGTAGTGGTGGTGGGCATCTGGCACCCCCTGGCTAAGGGTGGTAGTAGTGGTAGGCATCCAGCCCCCCTGGGTGAGGGTGGTAGTAGTGGTAGGCATCCAGCCCCCATGGCTAAGGGTGGTAGTGGTGGTGGGCATCCAGCCCCCTGGGTAAGGGTGGTAGTAGTGGTAGGCATCCAGCCCCCCTGGGTGAGGGTGGTAGTAGTGGTAGGCATCCAGCCCCCCTGGGTGAGGGTGGTAGTAGTGGTAGGCATCTGACACCCCCCTGGGTAAGGGTGGTAGTGGTGGTAGGCATCCAGCCCCCCTGGGTAAGGGTGGTAGTAGTGGTAGGCATCCAGCCCCCCCTGGGTAAGGGTGGTAGTGGTGGTAGGCATCCAGCCCCCCCTGGGTGAGGGTGGTAGTAGTGGTAGGCATCCAGCCCCCCTGGGTGAGGGTGGTAGTGGTGGTAGGCATCCAGCCCCCCTGGGTGAGGGTGGTAGTAGTGGTAGGCATCCAGCCCCCCTGGGTAAGGGTGGTAGTGGTGGTAGGCATCTGGCACCCCCTGGCTAAGGGTGGTAGTAGTGGTAGGCATCCAGCCCCCCTGGGTGAGGGTGGTAGTAGTGGTAGGCATCCAGCCCCCCTGGCTAAGGGTGGTAGTAGTGGTAGGCATCTGGCACCCCCATGGCTAAGGGTGGTAGTGGTGGTGGGCATCTGGCACCCCCTGGCTAAGGGTGGTAGTGGTGGTTGGCATCCAGCCCCCTGGCTTAGGGTGGTAGTAGTGGTAGGCATCTGGCACCCCCTGGCTAAGGGTGGTAGTAGTGGTAGGCATCCAGCCCCCTGGGTAAGGGTGGTAGTGGTGGTGGGCATCTGGCACCCCCCTGGCTAAGGGTGGTAGTAGTGGTAGGCATCCAGCCCCCCCTGGGAGAGGGTGGTAGTAGTGGTAGGCATCCAGCCCCCCCTGGGTAAGGGTGGTAGTGGTGGTAGGCATCCAGCCCCCCCTGGGTAAGGGTGGTAGTAGTGGTAGGCATCCAGCCCCCCCTGGGTAAGGGTGGAAGTGGTGGTAGGCATCCAGCCCCCCCTGGGTGAGGGTGGTAGTGGTGGTAGGCATCCAGCCCCTCCTGGGTGAGGGTGGTAGTGGTGGTAGGCATCCAGCCCCCCCTGGGTGAGGGTGGTAGTAGTGGTAGGCACCCAGCCCCCCCTGGGTGAGGGTGGTAGTAGTGGTAGGCATCCATCCCCCCTGGCTAAGGGTGGTAGTAGTGGTAGGCATCTGGCACCCCCATGGCTAAGGGTGGTAGTGGTGGTGGGCATCTGGCACCCCCTGGCTAAGGGTGGTAGTGGTGGTTGGCATCCAGCCCCCTGGCTTAGGGTGGTAGTAGTGGTAGGCATCTGGCACCCCCTGGCTAAGGGTGGTAGTAGTGGTAGGCATCCAGCCCCCTGGGTAAGGGTGGTAGTGGTGGTGGGCATCTGGCACCCCCTGGCTAAGGGTGGTAGTAGTGGTAGGCATCCAGCCCCCCTGGGTGAGGGTGGTAGTAGTGGTAGGCATCCAGCCCCCCTGGCTAAGGGTGGTAGTAGTGGTTGGCATCTGGCACCCCCATGGCTAAGGGTGGTAGTGGTGGTGGGCATCTGGCACCCCCTGGCTAAGGGTGGTAGTGGTGGTTGGCATCCAGCCCCCTGGCTTAGGGTGGTAGTAGTGGTAGGCATCTGGCACCCCCTGGCTAAGGGTGGTAGTAGTGGTAGGCATCCAGCCCCCTGGGTAAGGGTGGTAGTGGTGGTGGGCATCTGGCACCCCCTGGCTAAGGGTGGTAGTGGTGGTTGGCATCCGGCCCCCCTGGGTAGGGGTGGTGGTGCGCATTCAGGCCCCTGTGTGCATATGTGGCATTGGTGATGGGCATCCCGCCCCTATGGTGCTGCTGTTGCTGGTGTAAGTAAATTCTGCATCCCTCTGTGTGTGTGTGATGTGTTGTGTACGTGTTGTATGTGTTTTGTGGTTGGTGTCTGACTTACCTTCTGCGCCGTACGCGTCCGTGCCTGTTCCGGTAGTAAATGTAGAATATTGGTATGATCGGGACGAAGGGATTCATGGTTGGTTCGTGTCGTTCGTCCTTCTCGTTGCTTCGCGTCGTCCTCGTCGCTTCGCGTCGTCCTCGTCGCTGGCGTGTTTGCCTCGTAGCCGTGGATCGTGTTGTGGCGCGAATCGGAGCTTATGTGAGCCTCTCCCGGATGCTTTGACGTGCCGTGCGTAGCGACGGGTTCGGCGCGTACGGAAAGCGCATCGTACTTGTTCGGCCGGACGGAGCTGCATTTTCCCTTCCGTGCGACTCGATTCAGCGTTTCCGGATTCGCCTCGGTCGGAGATTAGGACCTGGATTGGGTGAGTACGACTCGGCCGGATTCTGTGCTGTTGTGCGCATCGTACTTACTCGTTCGGTCTGCTGTACGGATCGGTCAGGAAACAGGCATTCGCATGGCTTTTTTCCCGACCGAATGGTATTGGGTGCGCCTCCGACCGAGATCGGAATCGGCCCCTATATGTATTACTTATAATTTTAAACAGTTTTAAATATTTTTAACTATGTTTTTTTAGTTATATGTATTATTTACTTTATTTTACATTATTTTTTATACATTAAAAAAAACGATATTTTTAACAACGATATTTTTAACAACGATATGTTTTATCAATATTTTTGTACTTACCATTATGTAGATAGGACTTCGATATTCTGGACATCGATATTGTTGCGTCGATATTTCTTTTGGTCGATATTCTGACTCTCGATATTTTGTCAGTAATCCAGCTAGGGCAGGAGAGGCACGAAACCTCTAGAAGCGTTGCCCATTTCAAAGAAGGAACAAGGTATAAATATCGGACTTCAGATACCAACTCTTCAGTACACTCTTGTACCTGTGGAAGACTCTACGAGGAAGAAGGACTGCTGTTCTGCTGCAAGAGCTGTAACTCTGCTGGACGGCTGCCCTGAAGGACTGCATGCTCTGCTGTTCTGACTTGCTGCCCTGTTGCCCTCCTGCCTCAGTGAGAAGGACTGTACTTGCAACCTGTACCTAAGACCACCAGAGTGACTCCAAAGGCCATGTTTCTTGCAACCAGCCCCTGGGCTCTACACCTGTGGTGTCCCCCAGCCCTGGACCCTTAGAAGTGGACCTGAAGGTGCTATGCCAGCCCATCTGTGGATCCAGCAGAACCGATGCATCTCCTCGACTGCATGGCCCAATCCCGAGCAGAGCTGACACAATGCATCTGCTACATGAACTTTCCTGGCACCAGGACTTCGCATCACAGCACGCAGCTCCTCTGAACCGAAGCATCACCTTGGCTGCGGAACACATCTTCAATGCTAGACTTCGCATCACAAGCCCTCTTCGACAAGCTCCTCAACGATGGCACAGGACCTCGCAGTGCGGTCTCTCAGTTCTTCAGAGCTGACACATCACCCAAGCTGCGTGACGCATCCTCGATGCAGAACCTTGCAATGCTCTGCAACCAGGATTTAAGTTACTCTTGTTCAGCAGGACTAACTGGGTCCCAGTAGTCGGCCTGCGCCCCTTTGAGGTCGGTCTGAACTTGTGACTTTGTCCTGGTCCAGCGCGACCAGATATCCACTGTTGGCGCTTTCTACTTTTTGCCGCTATTTTCACTAAAATCTTTAACATTGCATATCTCCAGTTCTACTGATTTGAGTTTTGTCATTTTTGGCTCTTTTTTAATTAAAATCTACTCTATTTATCTAATCTGATCTGATGTGGGTTCCTTTTTGTGATGTGTTTTCACTTTTTTACAGTTTGAAGTATTGCACAGATACTTTACACATTGCCTCTGAGTTAATCCTGACTGTTTAGCCAGTGCTAGATCAGAGCCTTGTGCTCTTCAAAGGTCCTCTGGTGCTCAGCCCTAAGCCCGAAGCCCTAAACCGATGCTCTTCAGCAGATACGTATGCATTTTAGTGGACATTGTGGAAAGCTGTGAACTAACTCTGCTCTCGTATGTCGATGACACACAAATTATTTTCTAGCTCTCATTAGCTCCGGGAGACAGCAATGGCGCATTAAACCTATGCTTGAGCAGGATTTTCACCTGGATGGGGAACAAAGTACTCAAGCTTAATGGTGAAAAGACTGAGGTCATGGTTCTTGGAAAAAATCCCCGGTTATGGGGCCCTCAACATTGCCCGGAAGCACTTGGAGCCCTTCCGGTATTGTCACCTAAGGTAAAGAACCTTGGCTTCTGGTTGGATGAGAAGTTATCAATGAAACCACGAGTAGCCAAGAGGGCCTCCACGTGCTTTGTGGTGCTGAGATGGGTCAAAAAGATCTATGGCGTGATACTACCACCTGCCAAGAAAACAGTGGCTCAAGCCTTGATCCTCTCGAGAATTGACCATGGAAACTTCCTATATTTAGGAGCAGATAAGGCAGCTATCTGGTGGCTAGAGGTGGTCTAGAATGCTGTGGCTAGGATTCTCTATCACTTTCCGGAATGTACATAGGTTTCAAACCTTCTCCGTGATCCCCACTGACTGCCGGTAGATAAGCAAATACGAATTAAGGACTTGTGCGATACGCACAAGGCCAGATCCAGGACAGACCCAAAATTCATCCAAGATCTGGTGGCGCCATACCAGCTTTGGGGCACGCTTTGATCTTGCAATCAGTCCCTCTGCAAAGTGCCTAGAATCCATCTGGCGCGCATAGGAGGCCGTTCCTTTGCTTATTTGGGCCCAAACCTATGGAATGACCTCCTGGAAGCCTTGAGAAGCTGTACCTCTCGCACTGTGTTCCGTAAAAACCTTAAGACCTGGTTGTTTTGACAAGAAGTCAAATTCATCCTACCTGAGCTAACACCGAGAAATCCTGTGGAGTAGCTGCACACTTTATAAGATGCAGTAATAATAATAACCATAATTCTGTTCAGCCTTTCTTTCTGTATCCTTGTTTAATTTCTCTATGGTAAGTCCATATATATATATAAAATGCATTGTGGACTGGGTAGTTCCAAGAAGTGATAATAAACGTGATCATTGACTGACTCGAACATTTCATTACTAATAGCATTTAGAACATATAGTTTAAGAGTAGAGTTTTCTTAACAAAATTGATCACCCACGTATATAAGAAGTATTGTGAAGAATCATATATTCACTGTGAACGAGCATGTTAATCCTTCCTCACTGTTTTGGGCATTTAAGTATTTAAACCAACGAACAACTGTTCTTCATTTTTGCATATGATTAAGACCATGCGGTCGAAACGCGTGATGCTTTTGCCGGTACCTGCTGGAATAAAGAACTTTGTCTTACTTTACTCCCGACTGGAGGGCTTGTTTGCTCACATTGTGAAGGCTGTGTGAGTTTGCATTTGTAAGATGTAACGGTGACTCCATGACCAAGCCCCGACTCGTTTGGCTGAGGCGTCCTCTCGTCACGCAGCATTTGAGTTCATGTGGTTCATGGTTTAAGGACGCCCGCCGGCTGCCTGTTTATTGCTGTGGAGGATTTGGCTAAAGCTTGGACCACTGCACGCCCAGGTGGCTTCTGTCACTTGTGGAGCGGGGGGCCTGCCTGCCAATAACTTGAGAGCACTTTCAGAAACAGCCAGAGTTTGTCTGGGTTACTAACCCTGACACGATGGAGGAGTGAAGATCTCATCACTCGCAGGTACCTGCACAATGGATTTGATTTAAAAAAATATGAGGACGAACATTTTTTACAAAAACACGCATTTGAAATGTTACTAAAGCCCTAAATGGAATTATTCCTTTTGAGGCTACAACAGTATTGAAGTGCGAGTGATTTTTGTGATGAAGACACAATATATATGGCTGAAAAAACGGAAGATCATTGACTGACTCGAACATTTCATTACTAATAGCATTTAGAACATATAGTTTGAGTAGAGTTTTCTTAACAAAATTGATCACCCACGTATATAAGAAGTATTGTGAAGAATCATATATTCACTGTGAACGAGCATGTTAGTCCTTCCTCACTGTTTTGGGCATTTAAGTATTTAAACCAACGAACAACTGTTCCTCATTTTTGCATATGATTAAGACCATGCGGTCGCAACGCGTAATGCTTTTGCCGGTACCTGCTGGAATAAAGAACTTTGTCTTACTTTACTCCCGACTGGAGGGCTTGTTTGCTCACATTGTGAAGGCTGTGTGAGTTTGCATTTGTAATATATATATATATATATATATATATATATATATATATATATATATATATATATATATCACTGCTCCATAGTACAAAGTACAGCACTCACGGGGGACTGTGTGACCAAGTTTATTGGCACATAAAACACGAACAAAAAAGACACGTTTCAGCGACTGCCTTTCTCAATATAGAGCGGCAGCCGGAGACCACGCCATTAAATACACTTGATAACTCATTCATGGTTGCGAGGTAACAACATCAAAAACGGACTGATCGTCCTTTTGCGAAACCATTTCGGCCATCTTGGAACATGCAATGTTAAACTCATTATTGCAGTCCCATAACGCAAATACATGTTTATCATTATTGAGAAATCAAAATTCAAACGTAAGGTATAAAAATATAAATTCAAAAGTAAGATTTAGAAAATTTCGAAAATTTCATCCTGCCCTGAATGGGCTTGTGTCTTTGTGCAAACATAGTTCATTTGATCAATATTACATCTCAAAATTATGATTTTAAATTATGGTGATCAAATCGATCATGATCAAGATTTACAATCGTGCCCTAGATGGGCATATAACTATGTACACATCGATACCCTATGTAATTAATTTGCTACTTGAGGATAATTTTGTTGTTCTGCCAAAAATCAGCTTATCCTCACTTATTGAAGGTCGATAATGGTGCAAATTCAATTCCTACCTCACACTCCTATGATAATATACACATAAACAAAAGAAAAAAGAGAAAATCAAAGTGACCAATTTCATTATCTAACTTTCTATATACATATGTACAAAGGTACCTGCTGATTTAGATTTCAATTGTAATTCAAATTGCTAACATCTACGGTTCCCCTTCTCAGATATAGATTAGAGATGTACTGATAACTCCTCGCCGCTGTTTAGCCCATAGGGTATTTTTGATTGTAAATCTAAGATGTATCTCGACTCTAATCTTCGGAGCCTTGTTTCTCTATCTCCCCCTCTTGCATCATTCGGAACGTGGTCCAGACAAAAATACCGTAACAGATCCCTGTCACTAGCATGGTAAATTTCAAAATGTCTGGCCACTGGGTAATTTTTGTCCTTAGAGGCAATGGCTCGGAGATGCTCAAGAATCCGTATTTTGGTCGGATGAATAGTACTACCGACGTACCTACGTCCACATGGACATACAAGGCAATATACAGTGTAACTAGTGTTGCAGTTCATAAATTTCTCTATTACTTTCGGATTCTTGAGCCCTGGAACCGAGTAAGTTGATACTTTGCAACTAAATTTGCAGGCCTTACATTTCCCACATGGGAAAAAGCCTTTAACAGAGTGGAAACATGATTGTTTCTTGTCCCGTACAAAGTGACTCTGTACCAAAAGGTCCTTGACTGACTTATTTCTCCTAAAAGTAAGTAGGGGAACTCTAGATAGTTCTTCCTCTAGGATCGGATCAGCTTTGAGAATATGCCAGTTCTTCCTCATTATATATAATAAAAGCTCCAAAGTTTGCCCACCTGGTAAAGACGAACTCCACATCCGTTAGCTACAAGGCTTTATTAAGGTGAAAACAGGATCAGCATGCCGATCTGCAATTACAGCATACATGTCGTTTTACGCCTGACGCGTTTCTGTGATTCTTGCACGTCTTCAGAGGCGCGACAGTCCGGTGTGCAATACTGACACACCTTCCCACTTAAAAATTAACGCCCTCCAATGGGCTGCTCCAATGAGCCGAATTGTGGGACTTGTAGTGTTGTCAATGAAATTCTTCCCATATTGGTGCACTACAATACTGCTGTTGCAACATTTCATTCCAAGCCCTCAGATGGGCCTCAGGAAACAACAACAAGGTTTTAGGATGGATCCCGATAACTGAGGCCAATGTGTGGCTTTTAAAACTATCCGGCAGTGACTTTGGTGCATCCATTCAGGAAGAAAGAAAGCCAAAACTACAATTCCCACAGTACCTTGCACAGACTTAACTAAGCAGCCCATCTGGGGGCGGGATATTTGGATTATTTAAATGAGGGGAAATGTGATCGGCTTGCACTTACTTACCCGTCAGCCTCTGAGGAAGAAGATTAAAGACTTCGAAACGCGTCAGGCTGAATGACGGAAAGCTGTTAAAGGAATCGGGAATCGGCATGCCATCCATACCTAATAAAGGCTTGAAAACATGTTGCTGTTGGAGCGTTGCTTAAACAGGTTGGGCAAACTTGGAGCGTACATTCATAGGCGGCCGTCCTGCCGCCGAGCGTGCACCACCCTAAGAACCATGGGGGCCACGGGGCTTGGTATCTACTGAGCACCGATGTGGAAACAACAACAAGGATTTAGGATGGATCCCGATAACTGAGGCCAATGTGTGGCTTTTAAAACTATCCGGCAGTGACATTGGTGCATCCATTCAGGAAGAAAGAAAGCCAAAACTACAATTCCCACAGTACCTTGCACAGACTTAACTAAGCAGCCCATCTGGGGGCGTGATATTTGGATTGTTTAAATGAGGGGAAATGTGATTGGCTTGCACTTACTTACCCATCAGCCTCTGAGGAAGAAGATTAAAGACTTCGAAACGCGTCAGGCTGAATGACGGAAAGCTGGTAAAGGAATCGGAAATCGGCATGCCATCCATACCTAATAAAGGCTTGAAAACATGTTGCTGTTGGAGTGCTGCTTAAACAGGTTGGGCAAACTTGGAGCGTATATATATATATATATATATATATTCACTGAAAAAACCATAGGTTTCAGACACGTTATAGTTAGAAATTAGCATTTAAAAAACCTTTGAAATTCACTGAAAAAACCATAGGTTTTAGGGACAGTTATAGTTAGTTGGACATTGCACTCGTACCAAACCCATTGAAATTCCCCCATTATAGTTAGTTCAGCAAACTATAACTCGCGCCCCCGCAATGCACTGCTGATGACGTCACATATTACATCACTCATGACATGGTCAGTGACATCACTGATGACATCACTGATGACATCTCAAATGACATCACTGATGACATCACTGATGACATCATCCAGTGACTGTGTGTTTCTGTAAAGTTTAATTTTGTTTTATATATATATCAAGCTGTATTGAGGAATGAGTGGGTGTATAAGTGTCTGTATGGAGGATTTAGTAGGTACGTGACTGACTGTATAAGTGAGTGATTAAACGTATCTTACTGAATGCATGGGTTAGTGACTAAACTGGGTGAATGTCTGAATCCGTCTGTCTGTTGCTGTGTAAGTGGCTGCATGGGTTTGTGAATAGCTACATGAGTGTCTATATGAGTTATTGATTGGTTGTCTGAGTATCTGTATGGGTGCCTGAGTGTTTGTGTGGGTGGGGTGTGTGCGACTCTGTGCATAGATGTGTGAGTGGGTGATTCACTGGGTGGATGGTTTCAAGAGTGCATCTGTGATAGACTGTATGGGTGGGTAAGTGTGTGTAAGAGTGTGTTAGTGAGTGAATGTATGTCCCAGTGGTACATGTGTGAGTAACTACATATGTGAAAGGCAGTATATATGTGTGTTGGAGTATATAAATGGCTATAAGTGAGAGTGTGTGATTGTGAGAGTGGCTGTATGGATGAGTGTGTGCTTGTATCAGTGATTGTATAAGAGCGTAATGTGCTAGTATTTGTATGAGTAAGTGAGCTGGTGTGTGTATGACTGTATAGGTGAGTAAATGGCAGTGTGAATAATTATTTGCATGACTGACTAGGTGTGTGAGTACCTCTATGGATGAGTGGCGGTGTGTGAGTGTCTATATAGGAGTATGAGTGCATATGATAGTCCTGTACTGAGTGACCGTAAGTTTGAGTGACTGTACGGGTGAGTTAGTGGATGTGTGTGTAGACCTAAGAATCAGGTAGTGGGTATGTAGTTATTGGTGTTGGAGTGTCTATGGTTTTGCGAATGGCAGTCTGTTATTTAGAGTGGGTGTATCAAAGGTTATATTAGGGTGTGAGGAGGTGCATCAGATTATCACGTGGATGATGTCATCAGTGATGTCATCAGTGATGTCATCAGTGATGTCACTGACCATGTCATGAGTGATGTAATATGTGACGTCATCAGCAGTGCATTGCGGGGGCGCGAGTTATAGTTAGCTGAACTAACTATAACGGGGGAATTTCACTGGTTTTGTACGAGTGCAATGTCCAACTAACTATAACTGTCCCTAAAACCTATGGTTTTTTCAGTGAATTTCAAAGGTTTTTTAAATGCTAATTTCTAACTATAACGTGTCTGAAACCTATGGTTTTTCAGTGAATTTCAAAGGTTTTTTAAATGCTAATTTCTAACTATAACTGTCCCTAAAACCTATGGTTTTTTCAGTGATTTTCAAAGGTTTTTTAAATGCTAATTCCTAACTATAACATGTCTGAAACCTAGGTTTTTTTTCAGTGAATTTCAAAGGTTTTGTAAATGACAATTTTTAAATGTATTAATTGTTATATTTATTTTTTAGATACTAATTTACTACATTTTTTTAAACTATTTATTTTTACATATTTTATTTTTTAAATTACATTGTAATTACATTATACATTACATTACAAAATATACTTTCTCTGAATGAATTACTTTAGTTTAAATACTTTGCAAATAGGCAATAGACTTTTAAGTACAGTAGTTACAGTTGTTGCAATGGGCAACACAATTTCAAACACAATGCAACATTGAGCTCAATGTGAATTTCTAGTTAAATGCAATTAGTTACTTTATGGATTACTTTTCTAACCACAGGACTGGATCCTAGATTCAGTCCTGGGACATCTCCTGTAAACAGTTGAGTAAAAGCGTTTTGGTTACAGTAGTGATTTTTAAGGAATATTATTGTATTTTAAAAGTTGACACAGAAACTTTTTCACATAGAATCACCAATGTTATCCTATAGGAGGAAATTCACTTAGCAGGTAAGTAGTGTTATCGTTACTTTTTCTTACTCAGTGTTGGATCCTGGATCCAGCACTGGTGCATCTCCTGTAAACAGTTGAAAGAAATGCGTTTAAGTCATACGGGCGATTTTTAAGGAATATTTGTAGTTTGTGAAAATCGACACTTTGAAACTTTTCTGCTGAAGACCAGACAATGGATTCCTATGGAAGGAAATATAAGTTACTGGTAAGTACGGTTAGAATTACTTTTCAGGGTCAGTGCTGGGCTAAAAGATGCAGCACTGGGTTCTCTCCTGATAACAGGTGAGTAAATCGGAATTCGTAGTTCGGTTGATTTTAGAGGAATATTATAAAGTTCCAAAACTGCACACTTAGAAGAATTTCCAAGTGAAACCAGTCAATGTTAGCCTATGGAAGGAAATTCAAGTTACTGGTAAGTACGGTTAAAATTACTTTTCAGGATCAGTACTGGGCTCAAAGATGCAGCACTGAGGTCTCTCCTGATAACAGGTGAGTAAATCGGAATTCGTAGTTCGGCTGATTTTAGAGGAATATTTGCACAATGGTGAAGGAAGGGGGTGGGACCTCAGGTGACATGTCTGCAAACACGCCCTGTGGCGCGTTTTAAGTTGGAGAATTAATTCCTCCTCAATCCTGAGGGTCCCTAGGGGCCAACTAGCCCACCAGGAACCTCCAGTATGCGCCAGGGGGCTGCGTTGCAGAGAGGTGTACAGAGGCCACGCCCCTTTTTACAACACTCTGCAACGCAGCTCCGTGGCGCTTACTGGAGGTACCTGGTGGGCTAGTTGACCCTCAGGGACCCTCAGGATTGAAGGGGATTTAATTCCCCATCTTAAAACGCGCCACGGTTCCTCTTTGCACACGTGTCACCTGAAGCCCCGCCCCCTCCCTTCACCACTGTGCAAACGCACCCCGTGGCGCGTTTTAAGTTGGGGGATTAAGTCCCCTTGAATCCTGAGGGTCCCTGGGGGCCAACTAGCTCACCATGTACCTCCAAAAGCGCCACAGAGCTGCGTTGCAGAGAGGTGTAAAAGGGGCGTGGCCGCTGTACACCTCTCTGCAACGCAGCCCCCTGGCGCATACTGGAGGTTCCTGGTGGGCTAGTTGGCCCCCAGGGACCCCCAGTATTGAAGGGGAATTCGTTCCCCATCTGCAAACGCTCCAGGGGGCGCGTTTGCAGAGTGGTAAAGGAAGGGGGCGGGGCCTGCGACCCAATCGTTTTTTCCCCCCCCCCCCCTTACTTTTTCCTATTTGTGGGCCCTGGGGACCCCATCCCTCAGGGCCTTATCCTTTTTTTTTTTTTTTAATTAAACGGGAAGGGGGCCGCGTGGCCCCCTCCCATGGCCGAATCCGGCCCCGGGGACCCCATCCCCCGGGGCATGGCCACACTTTTAAATACATTTTTAAGGCCTCCTTTTGCCCCGGGGACCCCATCCCCCGGGGCAGGCCTTTATTTTTTTTTTATTTTTTTTTAAATGATTATTTTTGGGGAGGGGGGCCGCGTGGCCCCCCTCCCGGGCCACTACTTGCCCCGGGGACCCCATCCCTCTTCGTTGGGGACTGTGGGGGGAATCTTCAGTTCTTTTTATGTTGTGTGTATTCTTCGGAGATTTTCGACTTATAGTATGTCTTACTGCTGACATGAAACTATTGACTCTTCCTTTTGAAATTACTGGACGTGGGAATCCAAAACAAAATTTTGTATAAAGTTTTCCCTTTGACTTGTATTTTTGTCGACAATATTTTCCACATCGATGACTTTGAAACCGTATAACTTGTTCTCTTAACCTCTGTTCTCCTCCTTTTTTTGGAATGGCACAGGTAACATAGTCTTCAATGAAAGACAAAACAGTTTCATCAGAATCGGTTCCACATTTAGGTGCATCCTTGATCCATAATAACATGTGTATATAAGGAGTAACTCTGGCTTGGTAATCCTTTCTCCAAAAGAAATCAGTAACTTCTCCAAGAGGTGGATTCTTTTTATTGGAGATAAAATACATCATAGCTTGCAACCTATGATTAAAATACCTGCACACATTCACAGGATCCAAAGAACACAGTTCTCCAGCTGTCTTCAATTCAATATTCTTGACATTTGAATTTGCTTGTCGTAGAAATTCAAGTAAATCGTCCCACGCGTATTCAGCACAGCTAAGCTTAACAAACCACGTAGGAGTACCTAAGTTTCTTAACATACATTTAAGTTCTCTGTGACGACAATACCAATACTCATTAGTTCCACGTTGACACGCCATCAAATTAATTAACTGAGATTCCAAATGATCGTCTCTTTGTTGAACTTTGTCTATAAATTCCTTTGCAGAAACATGTGTAAGATGAAGTCCTGTTTTTAATATGTGATTCACTGCATATGATAGTCCAGCAAGTCACTTTCAAATAGAAGATGAAATATATATGGAATACACTGTCAAAATCTTGGATCTTCTGAGTCCAATTTTGTCGAACGGTATTCTGAAGCTGGAATCTGTACTGCTTGTTCATCATATCGGCCACCTTCTCCAGTGGGGAACAGCTGTGGAAAACAACGAGCTTCTAAACTTTTTTCCCATACACTCATGGGAGTTCCCTTTGCTTTCTTCATTTGAAATAATTCAATAGTGTTTCCAATCACTTCTTTTGAATGTAGAGGATGTATACTGTAATGTTCGTAAAACTCTTCACTCCTTAGGAGTTGTCCACTTTTTCTATTTAGCCAGTTGAAATTTCTGTATCTTCTTCTAAACATATTTCCTGTTCTTCCACATTTACAGTTTTATAATAAATATTGTTCTGTACAAGATATAATGTAGCCTTTTGAAGTTTGGTGACATCTACTAACTCTTGCCATATTTTCCGACTCTTTGTTGGTACACCATTAACTAGAATAACTACAGGCTCATTTTCCTCTCTCTCTATACCAACAGTTTCAATATTTTTCTTAAAATCTAAAGGTAAGTACACAACTCTTCCTTTCAGACCTCTTTGTAAATCTGTTGGAGGAAGCTTACCTGTTTTAGGCTTCATACGAACAATAGCCTGAAACGGGTGCACAGATTGAATAAGAATGGACTCATATGCATTTAAATCTGCCAGTTCTGGAGGAATAGCTACCAACTCTAAGTTGTTATGTACTGATCTAGCTGGCATTTTGTTCTCTTCTAATTTATTGTAACAATATTTATAAATACGTTGATCAGTACCCAACTCAAAATGACCGTCCACCAACAAATAAGCACCAAATTGCTCCCACATATCATTATTTTCCTTTTCACTTTTTAAATATACATCAACATTCCTAGTTTGGCTTCTATAGTGAGTACGTAGACAAGAAATACAAACATAGGGGTCGATTACGATGGCGGTCGCAAAAGCATTCCGACCGCCGTGTTAGCGGTAAATAACCATCCGCATGTACCGCGGCAAAACCGGCGGTCAGATTAGGATGCACCGCCAGAGAAATCCGACCGCCGCGGACGGATTCCACAAAACTCCGCCGGGAACGTCCGGAACAGCTGAAAATCCGTCCGCAACGTTCGGATTTGCTGCGGAAAGACCCAAAACCGCCGATCGACCAGCGGAATGACTGCAAGTGAAATTACGATACGATGGCAGTGCCAGCGGAACGATCAGTTGTTTCCGACCGCCGCGATCGCAACTAATGCTGAATGGGAGAGCTGGCGGAAGGGCTGTTGCATTCCGACCGCCGCGGACGCGCCGGAAGAGTAATGGCGGTCGAAAGCAACCACACCACAAGGCTACCAAGTGTGGCTGTATATCTGGCTCAGCCTCAAAAAACACCTAACACACCCCAATGACACATCCTCATGGCAAGTAAAAAATACAAATCCCAGGTCAACCCAGACAACACACCTGACATGAATACTCCATTTTGACCCACCCACATAGCTGAGTATAAAACCAGCCCCTTCCCTGCCCAGAATCCTTTACACAACTCCAGCACTGAAGGGCCCAACCCCACAGCACAAAGGAGAGGCAAATCAGCACACATCACACCATCACAACCACACACACACCACACACATCTCCACCACCACCTTCCCACCTGCACTTTTTACACATTTGCACATCACACACCATGACACAGAAAAAAATGCCAAAATTCACTGACAATGAGTTGTCAGTCATGGTAGAAGAGATAATCAGAGTAGAACCACATTTGTTTGGAAGCATGGTCCAACAGACACCAGTAGCCAGAAAAAATCAAATGTGGGCAAGGATAGTCAACAAAGTCAATGCAGTAGGGACCACCCCGCGCACTCTGAAGGACATCAGGAGGAGGTGGCATGACCTCAAGACCAGGGTGAAAGAGCGTGCCAACAAGAACCATGAGCTGGCTCAGAGGACTGGCGGTGGCCCTCCCATTCCACCACTAACATTCAACGAATGGGAGGAGAAGGTGCTTGCCATACTGCATCCAGAGAGTCTCACAGGAATACCCGGGGGAGTGGAGGCTGGTAAGTACCAACAAATGTCTCCCATTACACTGCTATGTACTGTCTTGCACAACTAGAAAGGTATACTTCCTAAACACAAATGCACTTACGTACAACACACTCTTCCCAACACATGTCTCACACACCTAACATTTCCTTCCTCTGATTCACCCCAAAGGTAGCTAGCAATATTTCCTTGGGGGCATGTGTACAGGCAGCCAGCACTACAACTACCACCAGGCCCCCTTGTCCCACAGCTGAGCAGGATGGTACACTCCTTCCACTCACAACCATGTGGCAGCCATTGCATTGCTTACCTTCACCTAACAGGTAGGTAGCCATCTTAACAGGGAGGAGGGTTTGTGGGTGGGAAGCCAGCACTACAACTCACCACAGGCCCCCTTGTCCCACAGCTGAGCAGGATGGAGCACTCCCCCCCCCACCATGTGGCAGCCATTTCATTGCACTCATCAAACTCACAGGTAGGTAGCCATCTTAACAGGGAGGGGTGTTTGTGGGTGTGAAGCCAGCACTACAACTCCCATCAGGCCCCCTTGTCCAACAGCTGAGCAGGATGGCACACTCCCCACACCCAGAACCATGTGGCAGCCATTGCATTGCTCACCTTCACCTAACAGGTAGGTAGCCTTCTGAACAGGGAGGGGTGTTTGTGGGTGGGAAGCCAGCACTACAACTCCCCCCAGGTCCCCTTGTCCCACAGCTGAGCAGGATGGTACACTCCTCCCACTCATAACCATGTGGCAGCCATTGCATTGCTCACCTTCACCTATCAGGTAGGTAGCCATCTTAACAGGGAGGGGTGTTTGTGGGTGGGAAGCCAGCGCTACAACTCCCACCAGGCCCCCCTGTCCCACAGCTGAGCAGGATGGTACACTCCCACTCATAACCATGTGGCAGCCATTGCATTGCTCACCTTCACCTAACAGGTAGGTAGCCATCTTAACAGGGAGGGGTGTTTGTGGGTGGGAAGCCAGCGCTACAACTCCCACCAGGCCCCCCTGTCCCACAGCTGAGCAGGATGGTACACTCCCACTCATAACCATGTGGCAGCCATTGCATTGCTCACCTTCACCTAACAGGTAGGTAGCCATCTTAACAGGGAGGGGTGTTTGTGGGTGGGAAGCCAGCACTACAACTCCCATCAGGCCCCCTTGTCCAACAGCTGAGCAGGATGGCACACTCCCCACACCCAGAACCATGTGGCAGCCATTGCATTGCTCACCTTCACCTAACAGGTAGGTAGCCTTCTGAACAGGGAGGGGTGTTTGTGGGTGGGAAGCCAGCACTACAACTCCCCCCAGGTCCCCTTGTCCCACAGCTGAGCAGGATGGTACACTCCTCCCACTCATAACCATGTGGCAGCCATTGCATTGCTCACCTTCACCTATCAGGTAGGTAGCCATCTTAACAGGGAGGGGTGTTTGTGGGTGGGAAGCCAGCGCTACAACTCCCACCAGGCCCCCCTGTCCCACAGCTGAGCAGGATGGTACACTCCCCACACCCAGAACCATGTGGCAGCCATCTCATTGCTCTTCTCAAACTTACAGGTAGTCAGCCTTCTCATGCTCTCTTGTCTCACCCCTGAGCAGGATGGAACACTCCCCCCTCCCAGAACCATGTGGCAGCCATTGCATTGCTCACCTTCACATAACATGTAGGTAGCCTTCTGAACAGGGAGGGGTGTTTGTGAGTGGGAAGCCTTCACTACAACTCCACACAGGCCCCCTTGTCCCACAGCTGAGCAAGATGGAGCACTCCCCCACCCAGAAACATGTGGCAGCCATTTCCCTCCACTGTGTCACCGAAAATGTAGGTAGTCAGTGCATGCACCCTGCCATCCTTCTCAAAAAACATGGAGCCAAATGACCACACCAGCAGTCACATGTCAGCCAACTTGGCATAGATCCAAAAGCCACATCCAGGGTGCAGACAGCTAAGCACACGTAACTGTCACAGAAATTAAACTTTGACTCACCAAGTCACATGTGAAAGTAATTCATGGCACAATCATGCACAGCACAGAATGCAATGTGTAAGTCCCATGGTGTCAGAGCATGAAGGCCCATATGAACACGAAACATGCATGGTCAATCTGACAAACAAAGTAAAGTACATTATATGAAAAAGGAATGTATAACATTCCAATGGCTAGTTCTTGCTTAGCTGAAATTGATTCCATGAAGAGCAAAGAAAAAAGACCCATTACATAAAGTTGATGTGCCGCAAGTTGTTAGATGATGAAATGTCCTTGTAATCACACAATCTGTACGTGGCACATGGTTTCAATTTACATGTCACACCATGGACAAGTAATGTATGTACCTCAACATCATGTCATGATGCTCAGTATCTTGCTGCCATACCAAGTGATTGCAATGTAAAGTGTTTGGTGTATCAAATGTAACATCCAAAAGTCTAACACCAAGCTTGTGCAGTGCACTTCAATGACCATTTAACCTCTGTTCAACAGCAGATCCACAAGCAACTGCAGCAGAAAACACCACCAACCTGCAGAGCCTGTCTCCCCCCCCCCTCCCCCGGAACATGAACTCTCGGATGCAGACTCCCTACGTTTCTCGGATGAGGAGCAACAACCTGGTCCCTCCGGACTGCCAGGGCGCACCATGTCTCAGGCCCTCATTGTCCCCACCACCACCACAGCAACAACAGCGCTGACCCCTGCTACAACGACCTGTGTGGCCTCCACCACCACCATCACCACTGCTGCCTGCAACACTCTCCCTGCCTCAGTGGTTACCAACACCACAACACAATCAGAGGATGCCAGGGGGAGTGTGCTGGTGCGTCCAGTGCCAATGCCACAGGTCCGTGTCAGCAGGGCAGGTGGGAGGGCAACTGGGGGACAAATACATGAGGACACTGAGACCGAAGCCCTGGCCACCGTCGCAAGAGTCCTTGGGGCATATGAACAGAACCAGGGACAGATGGCCCAGGTTGTGGAAGAAGTGCGTGAGCTCTGCCTGCTGCTGAGGTCCATGGACACACATATGGGCCAACTTGTGGACCTCATGGGCCAGCTTGTGGGTGTTCTGAGGGACAGACATGCGGCCCAAATGACAGCTCAACCCCCCTCCAGTGGCCCGCATGCTGATACTCCCACCACCTCAGCTGCGGCCACAGAGAGGGGTGAGCTGCAACAAAATGACTCCTCAGACACCGCTGAGCCTGCAACAGAGGGCCGCACTGCCAAACGCACGAGGGGCCGTCCGAGAAACACCAGGGGAGGATCCCATGGCCATGCACCATCCAAACGCAATTCGCTGAGCCAGCCATGATGGGACCTGTGTTCCCCTTGACAATGACTTTGTTAACTATCCTTACCCACATTGCCATGTTGATGGCAGAAGTCTGTTGGACTGTGTGACCACATCAATGTGGTGACTACTCTATTTGTCTCATTTACAATCACTGACAACTCATAAATTCACTTGGCACAATTTTTTAAATAATCAGTTCTCTGTCACAAATACTTATTGTAAATAAACACTCTTTACACACCTATGTCTTTGTGTCAGCTCCATGTTTATCACAGTATGTACAATGTCAACTCAGATTCCAATGTGCCACAAGCTCTGATTGTGACGAGGCATTGAGAGGGTGAAGGGACCTAGAAAGACACAAGAGAATGACTTTTACTTGTCAGGTGATGCCATTACAGCTAAAACACAACACCAGTCATCAATGTACAAAAACCAGCACACATAACAATGAGCAACAACATCAACATAGACATGAGGTACCTGGATAAAATTACCCTGTGCCACACACAACAGCCATTAGCCCAGAGCCAACAACAGCCAGCAGTCAAAAAGATCATCTATGCCTTGCCACTACCATCAAAGCCAACAGACAATGTCACTGTTGTACAGTGTCACTTACACTCAAGGGAAGTAGTTGTCGATGAGCTGTTGACACAGGTCAACACCTTCCTCTTCTCCACTATCGTCATCACTGGGCATGTGTGGGTTAGCAGGGGGGGGGCATCTGCTGCTCATCATCATCCAGGAGCAGGGGGATCTCCTTGTGCAAGTCTAGGTTGTGGAGCATGCAGCTACGATCTGACACACCTTTTGGGGAGAGTAGAGTAGTGCACCTCCGCTCTTGTCCAGACACCAGAATCTAGACTTCAGAAGCCCAAAAGTACGCTCCACCACACGACGTGTCCTCCCATGTGCATCATTGTAGCGTCCTTCACCAGGGGTCCTTGGATTCCTCAGTGGGCTCAGCAACCAAGGCCGGTTGGGATATGCAGAGTCACCTAGGTGTGACATACAGAGAGCAATTTACTGATATAAACAGTAGCTGAGAACAGCATGTCACACATACAGCACACTACTTGACTCGGCGTACTCACCAACAAGCCACGCACGCTACGGATGCAGATTTGCCATCAGTTGTGGGATGATGCTGTTACGCAGTATGTAGGAGTCATGGGCTGATCCGGGAAATCTGGCACAGACATGGGAGATAATCATATCCGCTTGACATACCACTTGCACATTAATGGAATGGAAATGCTTCCTGTTCCTGTATATGTGCTCACGTGCCTGTGGTTGAACCAGGCCAACACGTGTGCAGTCAATGGCACCAACAACATTAGGTATGTGGCCAAGGACATAAAAATCACCCTTCACAGCTGCCAATTCATGTCTCCTTGGAAAATGGATGTAGCGGTCCTTATATGTCATCATTGTGGACAGGACATCACGTAGCACCATGCTGAACATTGCTTGAGATATGCCACCGGTGAGGGCCACCATGTACTGGAACGAACCAGTTGCAAAGAAATGCAGGGCTGCCATCACCTTAACTGTTGGTGTCAAAGCAGTCGGATAGGTTCTGCGAGGCCTCAGATGGGGCTCCAACTGACCACATAGGTCTTGAAGGGTAAGGTGATCCAGACGGAATTTTCTTATGATGTCCTCATCCTCCATGTTCACCAGCACTGGGAACGGACGATGCACATTTGGTCATCTCCTACATACAATGAAAGGGGACACATGTCAATTTAATTCCCCTATGAGATGTGTCAAACATCTTGACTGACGCAGCGCCAACAATGACTGGACTGTAACAACAGCTTAATGCACAAGTCACATGCAGAGACACCTTGATCTCATGTAGTCGTACATGTGGTCAGCATGTACATACTCACTACCTCCAAAACAGATTCTGACTATGTGAATGGTAAATGGTACACTCCTACATCTTGTGTCACCAGCCCAGAGTGTAGGTGACACAGCACAGATTGGAAACAGCAACACTGCTGACTTCTACGTAGCTGCTGTACCTGCCACACCTTCTTGCTTAAGTTGCACAGAGCACAACTTTTCTACACAATGAGCACAGTGTGTGTAAGCTGATCAACTAACAAAATCAATACAGCAATGTGCACAGTGAAATAGGCACATTATGTGGTCAGTCCATCATTACTGTGGGTTGATTAGCAATCTCACACATTGAGATGTTCACAAATATGAGACTCCATTACACACCAAATCTGTGTACTGGCACACAAATATCATAGGTGACATGTGAGGAAGTACATGCCAATGCATGTAATCATGGGCACTGACATGGCATGTGTAGGCATCAGTGAATTGAATGTCACACTAGCATTAAATGTTGCAAACAGGTGCTGTAATACATTGTGAATGTATAGTGTTCAATGATTAAAATTGGCTATTGCCATTGCTAGAGCATATTGGGTCCATAGGTGCGGTATGCGTGCTCCGCCACTGCAATCACGGTCATTGGCCGCAATTGAAAGATGCAGGATTGCGGTAGCGACCGCCTGGCCCCCGCGGTGTGACACCGCCAATGCCAATGACAATGCATCCAATGGGAACCGCGATCGCGGTAGTGAAATACAATTTTGAAACTCACGGTGGGCGTGTTCCGTTACTGCAGGCCCGGGCATTGGCCACAATTGAAAGATGCAGGATTGCGGTAGCGACCGCCTGGCCCCCGCAGTGTGACACCGCCAATGACAATGCAGCCAATGGGAATCGCGGTAGTGAAATACAATTTTGAAACTCGCGGTAGGCATGCTCCGCTTTTGCGGTCCCGGTTATTGGATACAATTGAAAAATGCTAACCAGGCAGACCAATTGCAGCAGCTGAGTACCACTGAAACAACCCCAGGGACCTATAAATCTCTGTGAGAGAGCCACACATTTCACTTGCATTCAGACACTGCTGCCTGCCATTCTTCACTACCAACTGCTGCTGTTCCTGTATTCTGGACCCAGTAATGGCGAGAACTGAGAACATCAGGGCCCGTCCCTTCACCACAGAGGAGCTGGAGGTCCTGGTGGACGAGGTCCTTGCACAGTATGGGAGGCTGTATGGCGCACCAGATGTACTAGTAAGTGTTACTGAATAAAAGTTTGAGAGTGCTCAGAATGCTCACATGATGTTGCTCTGCAGTAGTATGTGCCTGTGAGTGCAAGTCAATGTGCATGCATCCATATTTTTCCTATAGCCTGCTCCATACATGGCCTATTAAGAATTGCATTTGAGTATGTGGGGAAGATGGCAACATGGACACTTCTACAGCCCTTCTTCTGCAAAAAACAACAAACGTTGGTCTGAGACTGGTTAATGTAAATGGGTGATACACTGCCTAGCATGCTGACTTCATGTCAACGGGGTGTGTAACCTTATTTCCACAGATCCAAGACTGCATTGAAGGATGGGAGTGACATGCAGTGTATTTTGCAGCCATACAGTTACACTGCTGGTTTGAGTCAGTCGAAGTCTGAACAAACATTGCCTGGGCTATGTGATGTCATAGTCCATTAAGGCTTCACATGCTCATTTGTGACATTACAAATGTATTTTGTCCAGAGCGTACTGAATGATGTGTGTGCTGTTCTCAAATTGCCACTATGGTGATGTGTGCATTATGCACGAGAGTACAATGCCTGTGTGTAACACTCTTGGTGGTAGTTAACCTATGACACATCAGATAAATGTAATTTGGAGATGTCATCCTTCTATTGATTACATTATGTGTTCAGTCTCGCATGTGTAGGCAGTTCCCCTCTCATATTGTACATGCATGTGATTTCTCTGATGGCCCACGTTTAACCTCAGTGTGAGTCCCTCTGGCCTTCACAGAAACTGCCCAATGTTACAAGGACCCATCACTAAATGTAATGAGTGAAACATATGTGTTGTCCACCACACTATTTCTCAATGAGCTATCTTATGCCTGAGGATTGCACAAGACAGGCCTCCACCTTGTGAGAAGAGTGTGAGAATGTCAGATCATGGCCCTAAATGTGACCACCATGACACATGTAGCCATTCACTGGTCAAGGACATTGAGGGGTGTGTGGTGTTATGACACAGTGAGTCAGCCCCGACACATCATTCCCAATGTATTGTATGTCATGCTCACTCACATACTGCATCACAGATGAGGGTCATTTTCACATTGGTTGCTGTGCTTGAACTCTGCATGTGTATGAGATGGCCATGTACTATGTCCATCATCATACATGTATACATTTCTATGGGATTATCCAATGCAAGTGTAATACGTGTCATGCTGTATGGCCTCTGCTCAACATTTATGTATTAGTGTGCTATGTATTTTCATGCTCCTGTACTGACACGAAGTGGTACATAAAACAGTGTCCCTGAAACTTCCTCTTCTTGTCTCCCATGCCTGCAGCTTAAGGTCCAACAGCGTAAGGAGATATGGAGGGCCAATGCAAGCAAGGTGCGGGCTCTGGGTGTCTCCAACCGACGGCACACACACTGTTACAAGAGGTGGGATGACATCTGCCGGCTGAGCAAAAACATGGCAGAGATGACGCTGGGGGTGCTCCCTCGGAGTGGCAGGTTGGCGCGCAGGAGCATGACACCACTAATGGCCCGCATCTTGGCAGTGACACAGCCAGAGCTGGAAGAATGCTGGAGGGCCCATCAGCAGCAAGTTGGGGGTGAGTATTCAGCTAAGTGTGACTTTGGGTGTGAGTGACTGCATGAATCCCAAACGCAAGCAGGTGGGAAGCTCTGTGATGTCTCTAGTGTGATGCAATAGCTTCTAAGTGGCCTCTGTGTTGAGTGCAGCTGTTATGCATTTGTACGACATGTGGTTTCTCATGTGTTTAAAACCATGAGCTTTGTCATTGACATATGAGATGTGGCCTTGTGACATATGCTGCAGTATGAGTGTCATAGACATCACCTGGCAGTGAAAAGCAGTGAGAATCATCTTAGTGTGCATTTATAGATGTGTGCTGTGCACAACATATGATTTGTGACAACTAAACAGCTGACACCAATGTACAACTGTAGTTGTGCTTCAAAGCACAACATGGTGGATATCAGGAGCTTGTGGCCATTGCAAAAGGACATTTGGGAGTTTGTATCTGTGGTGTTCCCTTAAAGTGACTCCATATGTGACAGAGACAACATGTTTAGATGTATACCTATCTCACCTACAGGCACGTAGGTATGCTTACAGAGAATAGTATGTTAGGGTACAAGGAGGCACGGGCCAGCTATTTGGCTGTGTCAACGCCACATGGGGCATTACTATCAAGTATGCATGTTCCATGCATCTTCTGATGATTGCATAAATGTTGCACATGCTGACTGTACATGGAGGAGGCCAACATGGGAGTATCATTTTCAAGTTTTGTGCTTTGCTTGCATATGATGTTTGTGAGTATGGCACTATACTGAACCTATGTCTCTGTCTCTTGCAGCATCTATCGAGGGCACGGAAGGACGGGGGACCAACACCAGTGGGGAAGCTTCTGGCACGACTGCTACACATGAGCTCACTGACACTGATGTGACCAGCGCCTCGGAGGGGGACAGGAGTGCCCTGGATAATTCCCTCCCGGAAACACCAACCTCCACATCTTCAGTCTCCAGCGGTGACTCCTCGATGTTGGCGGGCATAGGAAGTTCCAAATCTGCCTCTTCTTCCACCACACATCGTCCAGTGTCCACCCTCCTATTTGCTCCCACAAGTGCTGTCCATGCCCGCAGCCCTAGGAAGGGTAGGGTCTCCTTCCCCCCAGGCACTGCTGTCCCTGTCTCCCCTGCTGCCCTCAGTGTGGAGGCGGTGGACCTTTTGCGCCAGCTGTGTGTGGGTCAGACTGCTCTCATGAATGCCTTCCAAGATCATGACAAGAAGTTGGCACAGGTAGTTGCGTTCATGGAGGGGATTCATTCTGACGTGGGTGGCCTACACCGAACTGTCCAGTCTTTGTCCTCCACAGTGACGGCAGCCATTCAGCAGTCACAGGCTCCAAGTCCGGCTCCTGTCCCTTCAGCAACCACCCTGCCAGTGACACCACCTGACGAGAGTGCCCACATGCCAGAGCCCTCAGGCACCAAGTCCTCCACACGCAGCACACAACAGCAGCACTCTAAGTGGACCAGACCACAGACACCATCCCCAACACACAAAACAGGCACACAGGAGCGCAAAACCAAAAGCCCATCATGTGACACTCATGGGCATCAGGCCAAGAAGCAGGCATCAACATCACATTCATCAAAACCACCCCATCCAAGGGCACTCCCATCCCCACACCTGCTCCCAAAGACAAACAAACACTTGCCCTGTCTGCTGTGAACCTGGTGCCTGCAACGAATAAGCACAAACACATTTCTAAGGCAGATTCACCCACAATGTCAACTCCCATCCACACCCCTGTGAAGCTGGGACAGGAGAGCAAAGTGGGGGTTCAATGGACAACAGGGGATGCAGGGAAAGAGGCAAGGCCACCCCAAGCGTGCAACCAGATTCAGCAAATCCCCACAGGGAGAGTCACCTGCACCTGATACACCTTTGGTGGAGAGTGAGGCTGTTGTGCCCACCCCACTTCCCACTCCGGCCAAGACACTTGTGGGCTATCGAATCCCCAGGAAGTTGAGACCCAGCTCTCAACATTCACCCTCACACACTGTGTCTCCTGGAAGCATGTCTCCGCCTCCCCGCGCAACCACTCCACCCGGTCCAAGCAGCCCTCAGACTCCCACAGCCACTGATGCCTCTACCTCAGACAGTTCTCTCTCTCCCAGGTCCAGTCCTCCAACTGGCCCCAACAATCAGCCACCTCCCAGTTCAACTTCAAGCCAAAGTTGAAGCCAAGTGCCCCTCCCCACACCATTTATCACACAGCGGTGCCTGGACTGCCCATTTGTAGCCCCTGAGCTGTGGTGATTCCCATGGCAGTGGACGGTGTCACCCATTCCCTGTGCAGTTTCTCATGCACACATGTGCAGACCGGAACTATGGACTGGCCAATGGCCTTGCTGTTTGTTACTTTTGATGCCCATTCCCTGTGCAGTTTCTCATGCACACATGTGCATACTTTTAATTTGTACTGGCCAATGGCCTTGCTGTTTTGTACTTTTGATGCCTATCTGGGTATTATGTAATAAAGACTGTTACTCCTGTTGTCTGCTTTGTCAATGCCCTTGCTAAATAAAAGGTTTTATGTATGGGTATCGGGTCATGTGACACATGCTCTGTATGCCACTTTCACATTGGCAATTACTTGTTTTACTTTTTCAGAGGTTTCCAGAGTTAACAGGCACTTTTGTTCTTCTTCAGTCTGAGGCTTGAGGGTGCAATGATGGTTGTTTGTGATGATCTACTCATCTCCTAATCATTCTGTGCTCAGGTTTGCTAAATTGTACACATGTCATGTTAGGATGCAATACCAGAACAGAGGTGAATGCTATCCACAGGATTACTTGCGGGGTGGCCAGGGTCAGTCATATCTGTGGGCTCTTTCTTGATGTGTGCACAGCAGTGTTGATGTGTAGTCATATTGTGTGGGCCTGTCTTCATAGTCACATGGGTACATTTGAATGTGTGCACTTGAGTAGTCATACAGTGTGATTGGCATGTCATTGTCAGTAGTGTTGATGTGTATGTGCCCCTGCACATGCCAACTACACACATGTGTGACCCAGGTAATGTGTGCCTGTTAGATTACATTGTCAGACATGTGCTTCAGATTGTGGGCACATGTAGGAGTTGTAGGTTGAGCACTGTGCAATGTGTCGGTGTGTGCTTGCACTCCTGGGGAACACCTACTTGTTGTCACTGTCAGTTGTGAGTATGCAGAGTGTGTCACTGTCAAGTCTGTGTTGTGTTTTGTCAGCCATGGGTCTTGTTTAAGTTTGTGCTCACTGTGCTGACCTGCTCAGCCACACTGACATTATTTGTCAGTTTTCTCATGCATTGCTGTCACTTGACACATTTTTGGGTCGAGTATAGTATGTGGTATGAGGAGTCATACCATCCCCTATAGGTGCTTCTGATGCCTACACATTGTGAGTTACTCCTCTATGTGTTTGTGGACTGTACACTCCTCACCTGTCCAATACTGAGGTACAATCTCATGTCTTCCACCCCATGCCTTGCCAGTGTGTGACCCTCCCCACCACTTCATAGTGTGACACTATACTGTGTGAGGATGATCTGTGTACAGGACCAATGTGCCACTCAGGACAGTTTCACAATTAGTTATGTGTAATTTTCTTCTACTTGTTTGCAGTCATGGTTGCTCATGTGCAGTGCATATGTTTAAGCAGCACAGTCCTCTAGTCATGTTGTTTGCATCTGAGTTGTGCATCTGTGGGTGATGGCTAAGCTGTATGTCTGTTTGCTGAGGTACTGCTACCCTTCCTGAGTGTGATGTTATCTGTGTGCTGTAATGATTTGTGTTGTGGGAGTTCATGGTGGGGCACTCAGATATGTGTGCTACTGGTTTGGTTGGTGTGCACACACTGCTTAGTGTGCATGCAGTGCTGTCAGTGTATGTTGCCTTGTACTTGCCTGGTGTGCATCCCCCTGATGTCCAGCTGAGATTGCTATGTGATGGATTGGTATGTGCATCTGTTGTGTTTTTGTTGTAGATGGATGCAGTGTTTGGCCTGTGTTGGCTCTTTCTGCTGACAAGTGCAATGTGTGTGTGATGTTCTATTTGCATGACATTGTGTGTGAGTAGTTTGTGCATTGTGATACATTCAGATGTGTGTTGCATGTGTAGTGTGCATTTCTTGTGTGTATGTCACATGCAGCAATGTGGATTCTTGTTCATGAGCTTGTTTTGAGTGCACAATAGTGGTATGTCCTCCTATGTTTGACCTGTCACTTGTCAGGATTGTGCATGTGCATGCTTGTGGTATACTGTGACAGCATGCTCACTTGATGCCTGGTATGATGTCTATGTCTGTGTTAGCTGATTTGTCCCATTGATCCCAGTTAGTGTTCATGATTGGCATTTGAAGATGCAATTCTTGTTTGTGTTGGGGTATGGTGTCTGTGCATTTGTCCAGAGTGACAATGTTGTGTATTCCTGTTCTGTCTAGGGTCACATTGCCTATCCACTGTTTGCCTGCACATGGCTGGGTTTGTTGGACTTCTGTGGATGTTGTTTGTGAGATTTGTGTTGGGCTATTGGTTTTGGGTCAGCATTGGTTCAGGCATCCCTGAGTGTGAGGCTGACATTTGTTGATGCACACCAGGGTGTGTGATTGGTTGTCTGGAAACTCACAGGACCTTATTTGCACCTGTATGTGTGTTTCTCACAGGTGTTGAGTATTGCAGGTGTGAGATGGGTAGATGAGGGGTATGTGCGAAGGTCCTACTTGGGTTTGACAGTCAGGGAGTGTGACAATGAGCCACGTGTGTTGTGCTGGTGGCATATACATGTCAAGTAAGTTGACACAGATGTGTGGCTGGTCACTGTATGGCTTCTGACACTTCCTATCATTCCTGTGCCTATGCATAGCTTGCATTGCTGTATCCCAGAGATATTGCACAGTTGTCACTTTGGTTTCATTGCTATCACTATGCCACCCATGTCTGATTCGAGGGCCTCAGGGTAGTGTGATATGTTCCTCCTCTTGCTTGTGATGTCCAAATGCTATGTGGCTTGCTCCATGGTTTTCCAGCACTGTGCACTCCACTGTGGCCTAGCCCATTTATTGTCCTACATTGCTGCTGACCTATGGTATGTGTATGTGGCAGGGTGTCAGTGTGGGATCTTTCTGAGGGACTTGACATGCAGTGTGAACAGTTCAGTGGTTGTTAATATGCAGTGTGAGTCTACATTTCTTAATTATACTCAGTTTGATTCACATGAGTGGAAGGCAGGTGTGAGGAGGAGGGTTGTCCAGCCCCTGACCTTTTGTGCAGGGTGTTCATCTTCACCCCCACCTTCCCAGTCAATCTACCTTGCCCTTTGATGTGTGAGGTGCGAGGTCGAGCCACACCTGGCTGATAAATTGTGCATTGGGGGAGGGGACAGGGCGGCACACAACATGTGCAGAAATGGGTGTGGGAAGCGTGCTGTGGGCTGTGGCCAACTGAGGCAGCCCACCATGTGGGTCGGGTAAAGGTGGAGCCCTGGGAAGCTGCCCAGACTGTCCATGCCTGGCGCCGGCCCTGCCTACTACATTGTGCGCAGGTTTTCCCGCGTCTTCACTGCTGCGGTGACTTGCCCGGGACATTGCAGTGATTTCGCGGTTGATGGGTGACCCGGATGCGGAGGTGTGGATTTCAAGCAGGCAGGACATGTGTGAGTACACTGGGGATATGTTCCTGTCTCCACCAGAGTGTCTGATGTGGACAGGAACCGTATTTCAGCACAGGAGTTGTGTGTTCTGGTTGTGTGCGAAGATGTGTTTTTACGTAGCTGCGGTGTTGACCGCGGCGACGTCTTATTTGCTGGTAGTGGATCAGGTACAGCAGCGGAAGGGCTTGAAGAGCTGGATCCATAGCGGTCAGGAACGCGTGGAGGTGACCGGGATTTGAGTTTTGATCTCCGCCGTAGTGCTTCCGCCATCTACGGGTGGCTGGTTTCTCCGCTGCGTTGTGATGGGCTGTTTGAGGCATCATGATTTGTCCGGTGGTCGGGACGTCATTCCGCACAGCGGTCTTTCTCTATTGGCTCCCTCCGCCACCGTTGCAGAAGGAAATTCCTGGCTGATCCCGAAACTCCGCAGCGGATGGGAAATGGGCTATCTTTGCCCATTGTAATATGGCGGACGCGAGGACCGCCGCTGGAGTGCGGAAAAGGACGTTTTCCGCCACCGCCAGAACCGCGGATGTGCCAAACACCGCCATCATAATCGGCCCCTTAGTTTGGTTGTGCACATGAAAGTATCTGAAACTTTGTAATTTCTCCTGCAAACATCTCAGTACTAATATCTTCTACCTGTTCTTCAACATCTACACTTATCAAGCTCTCACTTTCTCTACACTCCTCTTGTGAACCAAAGAAACGAAACTGTATATCATCACAAACTTTTTTTACATCAGATACTGAACCATGCAAAAGAGCTGCGTTCATTTCACTTAAAGATAATGCATGACTTTTGACGTAGTACAATCTCCTTACTAACTTCCGCATTTCTGAGTGATGTACTGCTAACATTCTTAAATGATGAAAAATACTTCGACACACTTTTTTAGAAAGACAAGCCTTAGAATGACCCTACAACTTAGTATATTTTCTCACTTTACAAGGATCTACATCTTGCAACATCTTAATCTTCTGTTTAACACTTTTTTTGGCATATTCTCGTAAGAAAACTCATAATATATCAATAGATTCTTGTCTAATACTACAAATATTACTACAATCCCACTTATACACTGGAGCTTTTGTACGTCTCCCTTGAACTTCTTCAGCTATTACGTCTTCAACATCTCTAGGAACCATCTTTTCCTTTTCAATTGCACAGAAACAAAAAAACAGGTCAGACGTGACACGCGGCTCTAATCTGCCCGTTTCACAGTTGTGCTATACTTTTAATTGATTTTATTTATCCTGCACCGCCCTCACCTGTCCTCCGACGTGCTGTCCCCGGTCCGCCACGGCCTGTGCTGTTTGAGCGGAGGGACCTGCACCAACGATCTTCCCTGCCCCGGAAGCACCCACTCTACAGTCAGCGCTCTAGACGCTGCTGCTATCTTTCACCGAAGTGCTTCGAGTGGATGCGCGCAGCGGCGCGCTGGCGGTGCGCCGAAGGCGCGCCAAAGGCAAACCCGTCTGCGCCCGCCCGCGCTTGGCCGTCACTCTGCTCATTTTTTTCCCTGTCTGCCCCACTCTTTTTCTTCCTAATAATCTAACGAAGTCATAGTCCACCCATGGCTATAATACAGTACACCAGCCATGAGCTTCTCACACTTAACAGAGCACTCTCCCCCGTGAAATTTACAAATCTTCCTCTGTCGGCAGAGGTCACCTCGGCTCAAACAAACACCCCCCTAGCGGCCAACTCTCCTTGGAATCAATCCCTATTGACCCCCCAAAGGACGCTCCAGCGGCCCCTCCCAACCATCTAACCGGGATATATTGCAATGCTCGCTCTCTCTCAAAACATGCCCTTGAAATTTGGACCTTGCTAGATTCTGAGAAACCAGACCTCTTCTTTGTCACTGAGACGTGGCTCCATGAGTCCTCTCTCCCTGACATCGCTATAGCCCTTCCCCATGAGTACCAGCTGACTAGATTGGACAGGAACAACAAGAGAGGAGGTGGCCTAGCAATAGCCTTCAGAGCCAACTCCAAACTCTGCATAATTGATACCCTCCTCTCGGATTGGGGAGAACTTTGCATCTTCAAAATGAACTGCCTTACTAAGGGGTCCTGGAGAGGTGCCTTACTCTATCGCCCTCCGGGCAATAAAGCACACTTTTCAAGCCACCTGATCAAGACGATTGCTCCACATGTCCTGGCTGCTGATAATTTTCTCCTACTGGGAGATTTTAATCTCCATGCTGAATTTTTAGGCGATTCGCACTCTAGCACCCTTATCGCCAGCCTAAACACCTTGGGTCTCAACCAGCTGGTAGTTAGCCCCACCCACGCAGCTGGCCACACTCTAGACCTCCTATTCACCAACTCGTCCCACATCAAGGTCGAGTCTCCGATTCCAGTCCTCTGGTCTGACCACCATGTACTAAAATTCCACATACAGGTTACCCCGATCCTGAATATTTCCCGAAAAGAACCAACACTAAGCAGGTCATGGGACAAAGTTAACTTAGCTTCTTTTTCCCTCCATTTTACCACCCCTCTCTCATCTGAATCTGACAATCCGAACGTGGCAGCTGAGTCTTTTGAGGTAGCAATCAGTCGGACTTTAGACAAAATTGCCCCCGAGAAAAAAGTCAAACGCCCCCATAAATTATCACCCTGGTTCACCATAGATTTAAAAGCAGACAAATTAGCTGCTAGAAAGGCTGAACGCAAGTGGAGGCACTCAAAAAGTGCCCTAGATAGACAGCTCTACAAATCCACACACAGGCGCTATCTTGACCACATTGCAACGGCCAAAAAAACTTACTTAGGGGACAGAATAAACCAAGCCTCTAACTCCCACAAAGAATTGAACAAAATACTAAAAGAATTTACCAACCCCACCTCCTGTCAGTCAACCCAGACTTCATTGCAAGAGTGGGTGGACACTCTATCATCTTTCTTTGTTGATAAAATCAACAACATTCATAGCCTCTTCCCCACACAGTCAGCGAACCACTACATCAGGGATCTGCCAGCAATCACCCCCGTTTTCAACCCCTCTTAACGAATTCATTGAATTCACCCACGAAGACGTTTCGTCCACGCTCGGGAGGGTGAAATCTGGCTCCCCCACTGACCCAGTCTCCTCTCACACTCTGTCCAAAATCGTACCAGCCCTCCTTCCCGGCTTAACCAAACTCCTCAATCTATCACTACTCCATTCAATTGTTCCAACCAGATGGAAAGAGGCTATGGTTAGACCCATATTAAAGAAGCCTACTCTTGACCCTAAGCAGCCTAACAATTATCGGCCAATCTCTCTTCTTCCTCTCTTCGGGAAGGTTCTAGAGTCATTGGTCAACAAACAACTCACTAATCACCTAGAGAGCAATAATTTGCTGGATCCCTCTCAATCTCGGTTTCGGGCTTCTCACAGCACCGAAACGGCCTTATTGGAAATAGTTGACAATATTAGACTCGCCCTTGACGCCAGACAATCTGCTATCCTGGTCCTTCTCGACCTGACGGCTGCCTTCGACACCATCTCCCACAGCATTCTTTTGAATCGTCTGTGGGAGATGGGAGTCGGGGGCACCGCACTGAACTGGTTCAGGAGCTACTTGACTGATCGTACTTCTAAAGTTCAAATGGGCACATTCACCTCCAGCAGCCAACCCATTTAAAAGGGTGTCCCCCAGGGCTCCAGTTTGAGCCCTACACTCTTCAATCTGTACGTATCACCTCTAGCCAATGTAATTAAAACCCACAGCTTTGATACAGTGTTGTATGCTGACGACACTCAGCTGCTAATCACTCTCGGACCAGACCCAACCAATACCAAACACCGATTCAAGCAGTGTATGTCTGACATACACTGCTGGATGTTAAACGATCAACTGCACCTCAACGCCAGCAAAACCGAAATCATTCTCTTCAACAATGCACAAACCTTGTGGTCATGCGACTGGTGGCCTCTAAATTTAGGCATATGTCCCTCACCTAAGGCGGCAGTCCGCAACCTAGGAGTGCAGATTGACAACCAACTTTCCATGTCTGACCATGTCAATCAGGTGGCTCGCATCTGTTATGGACTAATGCATAGCCTCCGTAAGATCTTTAAATGGGTCCCACTGTCATCTCGCATGCCACTGGTGCAAGGATTAATCATCAGCCGTCTGGATTATGGCAATGCCCTTTTGGCTTCCATAAACGAAGAGCACCTAACTAAACTTCAGGTCCTTCAAAACACGGCGGCCAGACTAGTATTAAATCTTCCACCCCGTTCCCCCTCGGCACCAAGTCTGAAAGCCTTTCATTGGCTCCCAATCAGAAAATGTATTACATTCAAGATTAATTGTCTAGTACACAAAACCCTCAGCGGACACAGCCCCCATTATCTCGCAAATAAACTGAAAAGGTATCAGCCCTCCAGAACCCTCCGATCCGTGAATAAACATCTTCTAATTCCTCCGAAAGTCCGCACCGCCAGGAACGGCGGAAGATCTTTCTCCTGTCTTGCCCCCACTTTGTGGAACGCACTCCCTCTCTATCTCCGTACAGAGATTGACCACAGAAAGTTCCGTAAATATCTCAAGACCTGGCTATTTTGAGACCGTCCCCTCGCCAGCTTGTCCCCCCTTTTTCCTCCTCCCGTTCTCTGAGTCAGGCTAGTGCTTTGAGACCTTCGGGTGAAATGTGCACTCAACAAAAGCCAATACATAACATACATAACATAACATAACAACCATTTTCGATTTCATAACAACGACCACTGGTATCAACTGCATGAACTAAATTATTTTGTTGAAAATAGCTTTCTTCATTAAAGAAAGGCTCAGTACTGGAAGTGTGCTTCCATTCACCAGAAAAAGTTTTGCAAAAGTTACTTCTATTAACAAATCTTTTTCTTTTGCTTTTCTCCTTCATAAAAGGCAGTGTTTTATTCAATGTTTTCATTCTCTTCAATACTAATATAAATAATTTTCGTTTCAATTCAAAAGCAGTATCTACTACACTTTCAATCTGTTGCTTTTTCTTATATGCTGCAGATCTTTTTTATACTTTTTACAATCTTCTATTAAATTTTGAATTACTATATTATGAAACATACGTACAGGTATGTCCTTAATTTGTTTCTGTCTTTTTGTCACATGTGCTTCTTTTCCATTGTGTTACTTTATTTGCTTCTCCTTTGTTCGAAAAATGTCTTTCCTACTTTGGTTCGTATTTTGATCGTTCAATCTCTCCACAACTTTTTAATAAATTGTTTAGTTCTCTTACCAGAATCCACTTTACCCTCAGCATCCTTTTGGTGTTTTTCTACTGCACTCGTTTTTAGTTTTCATTAAGTACTTCTGTTTCATTTGTTCTCTTCTCTTTTCATGTTTTCTTGCCATCTTTTATTTCTAATCCAAATAAAATATCTTCCTAAAAAACAAATAAGAGTTTAATTATTTTAGTACATTAATTAAAATTTCTAAATTAATAACATTTCAATTTTGAAAATTACAACTAAGCGCAAAATTACGATAAATTTTCTATTGCATTTATAACTCATAAGAAGCAACAGATGCACAGAAAAAGGCAAGATAGGTGCAGAAAGAGGCAAGAGAAGTGCAGAAAGAGGGAACAGGGATGTAGAAAGAGGGAAGAGAGGTGCATAAACAGGGAAGAGGGCTGCAGAAACAAGCAAGATAGGTGCAAAAGAGACAAGAGGGGTGCAGAAAGAAGCAAGTGAGGTGCAGAAAGAAGTAAGAGAAGTGCAGAAAGAAGCAACAAACATGCACAATGAGACAACAGTGGTGCAGAAAGAGGCAACAGGAGTGCAGAAAGAAGCAAGAGAGGTGAAGAAAGAAGCAAGAGAAGTACAGAAGAGAGCAACAAAGGTGCAGAAAGAGGCAAGAAAAGTACAGAAAGATGCAAGAGAGTTGCAGAAACAGGCAAAATAAGTGCAGTTAGACAGAACAGGGGTGCACAAAGAAGCAAGAGAGGTGCAGAAAAAGTGAAAAAGGATACAGAAAGAGGCAAGAGAAGTGCAGAAAGAGGGAAGAGAGTTGCAGAAACAGGTAACTGAGGTACACAAAGACAGAAGCGGGGTGCAGAAAGAGGCAAAAGAAGTACTGAAAGAGGGTAGAGGGGTGTAGAAAGAGCCAAGAGGAGTGCAGAAAGAAACAAGTGGCGTGCAGAAAGAGGCAACAGAGGTGCAGAAAGAGGGAAGAGGGGTGCAAAAAGAGGCAAGAGGGATGCAGAAAGAAGCAAGAGAGGTGCAGAAAGAAGCACTTTTGGGCTGCAACTTCACTATTCAACAACTACTCAGAGTGTTGGGCCTACCAAATATAAAGCAGCAAGTTTTTCAATGTGTCTGTTAAAAGACTCCCAATATTCCAGGAAGCATGCATGCATGTGTCTGTACCTTTTAAGAGTGCCATCATATATCAAATAAACATGCAAATATATTGCTAGTGAGCAGTGCTTGAGAAAATACATGACTAGATGGGTAGTGTCTGAGGGAATAGTTCACAGCACCAGTACTGCGTGGGTGATTGCATTAGAGCAGTAGTACTAAATGGGTGATTAGATCAGTGCAAGGGAAATACCTTAGACAAACCATGTGCGCAAGGCTAACACATAGTTGAAGATATGAGTGTATGAGTATTGCTTGAAAGAATAAAAAACTGCATGGGTACTGCCTGAGTGATTCTATGACAGCAAAGGTAGCAACTAGATGAGTGTATGACTGTATAGGAAGCACCTGAGAGAAAATAAAACTGTAACGGTAATGCTTGAGACATTCTATTACTGCATCAGTAGTACAATATTTAGTTGATGAAAGCATCAGTACTGCCTGACTGAATCTTTGAGTGGGATAGTAGTGCCTGCATAATTGCACAAATCTATGGTCAATATCTGAGGGATTACATAACATGTATGTTACTGTGCCTTTTCCTACTGCCATCATATGTAAAACAAACATCCAGATACATGTGTACCAGAGTTTTACACCTCTACCATCTCTTCAACATAACACATGAGAGAATAAGTGAGCACACAGACACATACCTCAGTCATAAGACTAAAAAGTCCCTTAAACTTGACAGACTACACTTCTCATTTTAAAGAGACACTTAAAATTCTGCAGCATACTTCAAGTGTACATATCAATAGACCAATACGAGCTAACCAAATCACTAATCCCTCTGCCAACATGTCTTAAACCTCAGTTTTGGACTGCAGCTTCACTATTCAGTAACTACTCAGAGTGTTGCACTTAAGCAAATACAAAGCAGCAACTTTTTCAATATGTCTGTTAAAACTCTCACCATATTCCAGAGTACATGCATGCATGTGTCTGTACCTTTTAAAAGGGGCATCATATATCAAAGAAACATACAAACAGATGGGTAGTGCGTAGTGCCTGAGAGAATGGATGACTAGATGGGTACCACCTGAGCAAATAGTTCAGTGCAAGAGTACTGCCGAGGTGATTGCATGAGAACAGCAGTACTGAATGAGTGATTAGATCAGTGGAGGGGAAATACCTTAGACAAACCATGAGTGCAAGGCTAACGTATGGTTGAAGACTAGAGTGTATGAGTAGTGCTTGAAAGAGCAAAAAATGTGCATGGGTACTGCCTGAGTGATTCTATGACTGCAGTGGTAGTAACTGGATGATTGTATGACTGTATGGGAAGCACCTGAGAGAAAATGAGAGTGTAAGGGTAATGCTTGGGCCATTCTATGAGTGCATCAGTAGTATCAGAGTAGATAAGAGCATGGGTAGTGCCTGACTGAATCTTTGAGTGGGATAGTAGTGCCTGGGTGATTGCACAAATCTATGGTTAATGTCTGAGGGATTACATGGCATGCATGTGGCTGTGCCTTTCCCTAGTGGCATCATATATAAAAGAAAGATACAGATAGATGTATACCAAAGTTTTATACCTCTACCATCTCTTTGACATAACACATCAAAGAATACATATGCACGCTGACACATACCTCACTCATAAGACTAAAAAGTCCCTCAAAACTTGAGAGACTGCACTTCCCATTTTAAAGAGACACCTAAAATTATGCGGTATACTTGAAGTGTACATCTTCATCGACCAATACGAGCTAACCAAATCACTAATCCCTCTGCCAACATGTCTTAAACCTTACTTTTGGGCTGCAGCTTCACTATTCAGCTACTACTCAGAGTGTTGGGCCCAGCCAAATACAAAGCAGCAACTTTTTCAATGTGTCTGTTAAAAGACTCACAATATTCCAGAGAGCATGCATGCATGTGTCTGTACCTTTTAAAAGTGGCATCATATATCAAAGAAACATACAAACAGATGGGTAGTGCGTAGTGCCTGACAGAATGGATGACTAGATGGGTACCACCTGAGTAAATAGTTCAGTGCAACAGTACTGCCTGGGTGATTGCATGAGAACAGTAGCACTGAATGGGTCATTAGATCAGTGCGGGGGAAATACCTTAGACAAACCATGAGTGCAAAGCTAACACATGGTTAAAGACAAGAGTGTATCAGTAATGCTTGAAAGAATAAAAACATGCATAGATACTGCCTGAGTGATTCTATGACTGCAGTAGTAGTAACTGGATGATTCTATGAGTGTATGGCAAGTACCTGAGAGAAAATATGAGTGTAAGGGTAATGCTTAGACTATTCTATGAGTGCATAAGTTGTACCAGACTGAGTAGATGAGAGCATGAATAGTGCCTGACTGAATCTTTGAGTGGGATAGTAGTGCCTTGGTGATTGCACGAATCTATGGTTAATGTCTGAGGGATTACATGGCATGCATGTGTCGGTGCCTTTTCCTAGTGGCATCATATATAAAAGAAACATACAGATACATGTATACCAGACTTTTATACCTCTACCATCTGTTTAGGCATAACACATTAGAGAATACATGTGCACGCAGACACATACCTCAGTCATAAGACTAAAAAGTCCCTTAAACGTGACAAACTGCACTTCCCATTTTAAAGAGACACCTAAAATTATGCGGCATACTTGAAGTGTACACCTCCACAGACCAATGCAAGCTAACCTAATCACTAATCCTTCTACCAACAAGTCTTAAACCTCACTTTTGGGCTGCAGCTTCACTATTCAGCAATTACTCAGAGTATTGGGCCTAACCAAATACAAAGCAGCAACTTTTTCAATATGTCTGTTAAAACTCTCACCATATTCCAGAGAACATGCATGCATGTGTCTGTACCTTTTAAAAGTGGCATCATATATCAAAGAAACATACAAATAGATGGGTAGTGGGTAGTGCCTGAGAGAATGGATGACTAGATGGGTAGCACCTGAGTGAATAGTTAAGTGCAAGAGTACTGCCTGGGTGATTGCATGAGAGCAGCAGTACTGAATGAGTGATTAGATCAGTGCCGGGGAAATACCTTAGACAAACCATGAGTGCAAGGCTAACGCATGGTTGAAGACAAGAGTGTATGAGTAGTGCGTGAAAGAGCGAAAAAAATGTTTGGGTACTGCCTGAATGATTCTATGACTCCAGTGGTAGTAACTGGATGATTGTATTACTGTATGGGAAGCACCTGAGAATGGCTTGGGCCATTCTATGAGTGCATCAGTAGTATCAGAGTGAGTAGATAAGAGCATGGGTAGTGCCTGACTGAATCTTTGAGTGGGATAGCGGTGCCTTGGTGATTGCACGAATCTATTGTTAATGTCTGAAGGATTACATGGCATGCATGTTTCTGTGCCTTTTCCCTAGTGGCATCATATATAAAAGAGACATACATATACATGTTTACCAGAGTTTTTTAACTCTACCATCTGTTTAGGCATAACACGTGAGAGAATACATGTGCACGCAGACACATACCTCAGTCATAAGACTAAAAAATCCCTTAAACTTGACAGACTTCACTTCCCATTTTAAAAAGACACCTAAAATTATGCGGCATATTTGAACTATACATCTCTACAGACCAATACAAGCTAAGCTAATCACTAATCCCTCTGCCAAGATGTCTTAAAACTCAGTTTTGGACTGCAGCTTCACTATTCAGTAACTACTTAAAGTGTTGGACCTAAGCGAATATAAAGCAGCAACCTTTTCAATCTATCTGTTAAAAGTCTCACAATATTCCAGAAAGCACGCATGCATGTGTCTGTACCTTTTAAAAGTGGCATCATATATCAAAGAAACATACAACTAGATGAGTATTGGGTAGTGAGAATGCACGACTAGATGAGTAGTGCCTCAGTGAAAAGATCAGTACAAGAGTACTGTCTGGATAATTTCAGAAGCCAACACTAATCCTTCTACCATGTTACTATCTACAAACTATTTCAAAATTCTTTTCATTACAATAATACAAAGTACAATAGAGAGCTGTACATTTCATAACATATTCCATACATCACCTTTGTCTTACAATTTCAACACTTGTATTTTTTTTTTTTTTTTTAAAGTAAGAATATCACTAGAAACAATAAAGCAGTACTAAATAATATATAATATATAATACACCTTACAAATTGGTTACTCACGTTTGAGGTAGTATTGCAGAATACCAAATATCAGAAACTCTTAACAGATTTCCTTTTCCACACAACAAATGTAATGCACCTCTCTCAGAAAGGTGAAATCAGAAATGGCAAACTTTCCCTTTCTTTTTGCACTCAAATAAATGTAAGTATCAAATCGCATTGATTCCATCATTATTTCAAATTGTAAAACACATTTCTATTGGTTAGACATATTAACCCTTTCTAACTGATTTCAAATGGTGCCCAAACTGCATCTGTAATTTTCTGGAATAGCGACTCCACCACGGTGGAACCGCAAATCCACACGGGAGTTCAAAAACCTATTTTTAATAATACTAGTATAGATTTTCAGCAACACACTACTTTTCCACATACTACTGCTTTAGAAAACCTTAATTTACTAACTTTTCACTTATATTTAAGTATACATTTCACATTTTAAGTCCACAGTTAAGTTTCAACCCTTCCCCCATTCAACTTAATGCCAGTTTCCATAGTAACAGTTCATGGAACTTTCAACTGTACTGGCAGGTCACAAGTTCACCGTAGTTTCAAGTTCAGCACACAAGCTTACTAATGCAAACAGCAGGTGTGGTTGACTTTTGCAAAATATTACCTTATGATATCTACTGTACCTTTCAAACATTTTCTAATAACGAATCAGAAACATGATACCTCAGCAAAGTAACATGCATCCTATTTTTGAGTGCACAATCTTGATGAATGAATGAATGAAATAATTTTATAAAGCGCGCAATACCCGAAGGTGTCTTAGCGCTAGGCGGATCATGGACGGAAAGGACCACAAGTCAAAACTAAAGTCTGAAGCCATGTCCTATACCGGCAGAAATAGCCTAAACAGCTGTTTTCCTAAACAGCTGCAGACTATGTTGGGAACGGAGGGCCAGAGGGAGAGAATTCCATAACTTTCCCCCCTGGACAGCCAGGGTTCTGCCGCCCCATTTTGCTCGATCAACTTCGGGAATCAAGACCTTGTGCTTCGTGCTAGATCTGAGCGTTCTGCCGGGCACGTACCAAGTCAGTAGTTCCTGGAAATAGAGAGGGCCAGTACCGTGAAGTGCCTTGTGCATTAAGCACAGCGTTTTAAAAGAGATTCTACTCTCTACTGGAAGCCTGTGAAGGCCATGTAATAGATGCGACACTGGTTTAAACTTGGGGATATTCAGGAGGGTTCTGGCCCATGAACAGCCAATCACTTATCAACTTTTTAAAAGACATGTTCTCCACCATCTTAGATACCTCTCATTCTACCAACTGACTACCTCAGCTACAGACATCTTTTCATTCCTTCCAGACATCCCTTCAAGATGGTCACAGTGTGGATTGTAGGGCACAGCTATGTTTTCTGGTGCAAAAGGTATGCTGAACGCAGAGGCATTGCCAAAGACCTAGGTTTGCAAAATGTGGATATTAAATGGATTGCACAGAGAGGATTAAAGTGGCACCAATTGATGCCTTTGGTTAAAACCTTTACCCCCTGACCTCATGATTGTGCACTGTGGTGGCAATAACATTAACTGGGGTAGGTCTGGAAATGCTAATGAAGGATACCTTTGCACAGATGATGTTGCTTATGCCTCAAACTGTCTTTGTATTCTCTAACATATGTCAAAGACAAAAATGGAAGTGGTCAAATCAATTCTGTCCACAGTTTGAGAAAGCTAGGAAAAATGTCAATAAAGCTGTTTCTGCATACCTCAGAGATGATAGAATGGGGTCCATCTACAACAACAATCTACATTTTGATATGAACGACATCTACAGAAGTGATGGAGTGCACTTCTACAGATCAAGGAAACAGAGTCTTCCTCAACAACCTAAAGCTGTGCATCCGCACTTACATGTAGTTACAACAAACTCATTATGAAAACAAGCGCTCTTTTTAGAGCCACCCTATAACCCAACAGTTAATCTTACTTTTTTTAAAACATACATATTCTTTTTTGAATTTTGCTTGGAGTCGCGAACCCATCGCGTTTACACTGGGGGGGCCGCACTGAGAGCCGCGATGGAGTCATGACTCCAATCACGCGAGAAAAAAAAATGCCCCCATTCTTATTACTCGAATTCTGCCTCGGGGACCCCATCCCACGAGGCCCAGCCATTTTAGATTTTTTATAAAAATAAAAAAATTATCCCCCCCCAAGGGCTTTCTTTTTGCCCCAGGGACCCAATCCCCTGGGGCATGCCCTCATGTTGGGGACCATGGGGGGAGCCCCAATGCCCCTGCGGTCCCAGCCAGCTCCCTGCCTCCTGCAGCAGCCGGCAGGGCTCCAGGAGGGGGCTGCACGGCCCCCCTCCCAACGTGCACATTGCCCCGGGGAGGTGGTTGTCCCCGGGGCCAGGGGTCTGCAACGGACCCCTGTATTTCCATAAAGAGTGCGCCGGGGAGGTGGTGGTCCCCGGGGCTGTGTGGGTGGGCTCGAGCCCCCCCACACTAATTATTTCTAAAAGCCCCGGGGAGGTGGCGGTCCCCGGGGCTTGGGGGGGGCCGCAAGGCCCCCTCGCCCTAAAATAAAGGAAGTGGCTGTCCCCAGGGCTGCGGGGGCCCCCACGGGTCCCAGCTAATTATTTGGACATTTCCCCGGGACCTGGCCCACCCGGGGGCTTAAAGAAACGAAGCGCGGGTGCCCGCGCTTCGTTTTTTAACATTTTTTCAGCTGGATTTGCGCACCCAAACTCATTATGAAAACAAGGGCTCTTTTTAGAGCCACCCTATAACCCAACAGTTAATCTTACTTTTTAAAAAACATACATATTCTTTTTTTAATTTTGCTTGGAGTCGCGAACCCATCGCGTTTACACTGGGGGGCCGCGCTGCGCACCGCGATGGAGTCGCGACTCCAAGCATGCAAGAAGAAAAAATGCCCCCATTCTTATTACTCAAATTCTGCCTCGGGGACCCCATTCCCCGAGACCCAGCAATTTTATATTTTTTATAAAAAAAAAAAAATTACCCCCCCTCCGCAAGGGCTTTTTTCCCCCCGGGGCATGCCCTCACGTTGGGGACTGTGGGGGGAGCCCCAATACCCCCGCTGTCCCAGCCGGCTCCCCGCCTCCTGCAGGAGCCAGCATTGCTTTTGGACAAGGGGAGCTGCTGACACGCAGTTCCTCTTGTCTAAAAGCAATATGCTTCACTTCATGGAAGTGAGAGCAGGTTTTCTGCTCTCGCTTCCATGAAGTGAAGCATAGTTTGCAATGACAGGGTGGGAGCCGTGCTCCCGCCCTATCATTGCAAACTGCAATGTCCCGGGGGTGGGCACCCCAGGACATTGCTGGAGCCGGCCCTGGGGAGTGGTGGTCCCCAGGGCCATGGAGGGCTCCAGGAGGGGGGCCACGTGGTCCCCCTCCCAACGTGCACATTGCCCCGGGGAGGTGGTGGTACCCGGGGCCAGGGGTGCACAACAGACCCCTGTATTTCCATAAAGAGTGCCCCGGGGAGTTGGTGGTCCCCGGGGCAGTGTGGGGGGGCTCGAGCCCCCCCACACTAATTATTTCTAAAAGCCCGGGGAGGTGGTGGTCCACGGGGTTTAGGGGGGCCTGCGAGGCCCCCCGCCCTAAAATAAATGAAGCCCCCAGGAGGTGGCAGTCCCCGGGGCTGCGGGGCCCCCGCAGGCCCCCGCGGGCCCCCACTAACTATTTGGACATTGCCACCAGGACCTGGCCCACCCAGGGGGCTTAAAGAAACAAAGCGCGGGAGCCCGTGCTTCGTTTTTTAAAACATTTTCAGCCAGATTCGCACACCCAGCGCGATTTCGACCGAAAATATTTAAAAAAAAAGCTTTTTGGGGCCCTGGGGGTCCTTGTGGGACCCCCTGAGCAGGCCTAGAGGGTCAGGGTGTTTCTACCCTGCCCCCTTTTCTTGTTTTTCATCTGTTTTTTTTACTGTTTTCTTGTGACTCGGTTACTGAGTCACAAGATGGCTGCCAACACTTGCTGGTTTGGAGTGTTGGCAGCCAATAACAATGAAGCTCGTGCTCGGGAGGGTTCACAAATCCTCCTCAGTGCTCAGATATCGATATTTTTTATTTTTAAATTTCTCAGTAACTACTGAACGGATTTACACCATTTAAAGCAAAGAGTGCACTCTGGAACAACAACTACCTCTCTGCCAAATTTTTCTCGGCCCCCGCTAGACAAATCACCCCGAAAATTTCAAGACAGGAGCTGACTGGAGTGGTCCATTAGTTTTGAAAATTTCGCGAAGATTCGTCAAACGGCGCCAAAGATATTGGCAAACGAAAAAACGCTTTTCCTATGGAAACTAGGTCCCAACTATAACTACCTACTGGCGACCACCAGTAGGTAATATATATATATATGGACCCTGAATGGAGTGAATTTCATGGCGTGGTGGCCACTGCCCACATGGGTGTTATGGAAGGACTTCCAGTCCCAGGATGCTATGCGATGTTATGCAAACGCACCTGATGTTGATTGTTGAACTAAAAATAAAAGAGGGTAAAATGCTGGAAGCCCTGTTGTTTGCCATTACGCCGCAGCTCAACTTTGATAAAGGGCATACGCTCGAAACGCGTCAGGATTGGCTGTGGAGGTCCATGACAAGACTTCCCTTGATCTTCACTTGTATGCTGCGGGTGCGTTCCAACTGGGGGCAAAACCTCTTCTTCTCATGTTTGCGGACTGCCCGGTCGCGGAACGGCACCGCCGCGTTATCAGCGCGGATCCCTTGTTGCCTGTAGTGGGCAGCTGTGTGTGGAGCAGGATGAGATTGCTGACACTGGGGGGAGTAGCTTTGAGTGGACCCTGAATGGAGTGAATTTCACGGCGTGGTGGCCACAGCCCACATGGGTGTTATGGAAGGACCTCCAGTCCCAGGATGCTATGCGATGTTATGCAAACTCACCTGATGTTGATTGTTGAACTAAAAATAAAAGAGGGTAAAATGCTGGAAGCCCTGTTGTTTGCCATTACGCTGCAGCTCACCTTTGATAAAGGGCATATGCCCGAAACGCATCAGGATTGGCTGTGGAGGTCCATGACAAGACTTCCCTTGATCTTCACTTGTATCCTGCGGGTGCGTTCCAACTGGGGGCAAAACCTCTTCTTCTCATGTTTGTGGCCTGCCCGGTCGCGGAACGGCACCGCCGCGTTATCAGCACAGATCCCTTGTTGCCTGTAGTGGGCAACTGTGTGTGGAGCAGGATGAGATTGCTGACACTGGGGGGAGTAGCTTTGATTGGACCCTGAATGGAGTGAATTTCACGGTGTGGTGGCCACAGCCCACATGGGTGTTATGGAAGGACTTCCAGTCCCAGGATGCTATGCGATGTTATGCAAACTCACCTGATGTTGATTGTTGAACTAAAAATAAAAGAGGATAAAATGCTGGAAGCCCTGTTGTTTGCCATTACGCCGCAGCTCACCTTTGATAAAGGGCATACACCCGAAACGCGTCTGGATTGGCTGTGGAGTTCCATGACAAGACTTCCCTTGATCTTCACTTGTATCCTGCGGGTACGTTCCAACTGGGGGCAAAACCTCTTCTTCTCATGTTTGCGGCCTGCCCGGTCGCGGAACGGCACCGCCGCGTTATCAGCACAGATCCCTTGTTGCCTGTAGTGGGCAGCTGTGTGTGGAGCAGGATGAGATTGCTGACACTGGGGGGAGTAGCTTTGAGTGGACCCTGAATGGAGTGAATTTCACGGCGTGGTGGCCACAGCCCACATGGGTGTTATGGAAGGACTTCCAGTCCCAGGATGCTATGCGATGTTATGCGAACTCACCTGATGTTGATTGTTGAACTAAAAGTAAAAGAGGGTAAAATGCTGGAAGCCCTGTTGTTTGCCATTACGCTGCAACTCACCTTTGATAAAGGGCATAAGCGCGAAACGCGTCAGGATTGGCTGTGGAGGTCCATGACAAGATTTCCCTTGATCTTCACTTGTATCCCGCGGGTGCGTTCCAACTGGTGGCAAAACCTCTTCTTCTCATGTTTGCGGCCTGCCTGGTCGCCGAACGGCACCGCTGCGTTATCAGCGCGGATCCCTTGTTGCTTGTAGTGGGCAGCTGTGTGTGGAGAAGGATGAGATTGCTGACACTGGGGGGAGTAGCTTTGAGTGGACCCTGAATGGAGTGAATTTCCCGGCGTGGTGGCCACAGCCCACATGGGTGTTATGGAAGGACTTCCAGTCCCAGGATGCTATGCGATGTTATGCAAACTCACCTGATGTTGATTGTTGAACTAAAAATAAAAGAGGGAAAAATGCTGGAAGCCCTTTTGTTTGCCATTACGCCGCAGCTCACCTTTGATAAAGGGCATACGCCCGAAACTAGTCAGGATTGGCTGTGGAGGTCCATGACAAGACTTCCCTTGATCCTCACTTGTATCCTGCGGGAGCGTTCCAACTGGGGGCAAAACCTCTTCTTCTCATATTTGCGGCCTGCCCGGTCACGCAACGGCACCGCCGCGTTATCAGCGCGGATCCCTTGTTGCCTGTAGTGGGCAGCTGTGTGTGGAGCAGGATGAGATTGCTGACACTGGGGGGAGTAGCTTTGAGTGGACCCTGAATGGAGTGAATTTCACGGCGTGGTGGCCACAGCCCACATGGGTGTTATGGAAGGACTTCCAGTCCCAGGATGCTATGCGATGTTATGCAAACTCACCTGATGTTGATTGTTGAACTAAAAATAAAAGAGGGTAAAATGCTGGAAGCCCTGTTGTTTGCCATTACGCCGCAGCTCACCTTTGATAAAGGGCATTCGCCCGAAACGCGTCAGGATTGGCTGTGGAGGTCCATGACAAGACTTCCCTTGATCTTCACTTGTATCTCGCGGGTGCGTTCCAACTGGGGGCAAAACCTCTTCTTCTTATGTTTGCAGCCTGCCTGGTCGCAGAACGGCACCGCCGCGTTATCAGCGTGGATCCCTTGTTGCCTGTAGTGGGCAGCTGTGTGTGGAGAAGAATGAGATTGCTGACACTGGGGGGAGTAGCTTTGAGTGGACCCTGAATGGAGTGAATTTCACGGTGTGGTGGCCACAGCCCACATGGGTGTTATGGAAGGACTTTCAGTCCCAGGATGCTATGCGATGTTATGCAAACTCACCTGATGTTGATTGTTGAACTAAAAAAAAAATGAGGGTAAAATGCTGGAAGCCCTGTTGTTTGCCATTACGCCGCAGCTCACCTTTGATAAAGGGCATACGCCCGAAACGCATCAGGATTGGCTGTGGAGGTCCATGACAAGACTTCCCTTGATCTTCACTTGTATCTCGCGGGTGCGTTCCAACTGGGGGCAAAACCTCTTCTTCTCATGTTTGCGGCCTGCCCGATCGCGGAACGGCACCGCCGCGTTATCAGCAAGGATCCCTTGTTGCCTGTAGTGGGCAGCTGTGTGTGGAGCAGGATGAGATTGCTGACACTGGGGGGAGTAGCTTTGAGTGGACCCTGAATGGAGTGAATTTCACGGCGGAGTGGCCACAGCCCACATGGGTGTTATGGAAGGACTTCCAGTCCCAGGATGCTATGCGATGTTATGCAAACTCACCTGATGTTGATTGTTGAACTAAAAATAAAAGAGGGTAAAATGCTGGAAGTCCTGTTGTTTGCTATTACGCTGCAGCTCACCTTTGATAAAGGGCAAACGCGTGAAACGTGTCAGGATTGGCTGTGGAGGTCCATGACAAGACTTCCCTTGATCTTCACTTGTATCCCGCGGGTGCGTTCCAACTGGGGGCAAAACCTCTTCTTCTCATGTTTGCGGACTGCCTGGTCGCGGAACCGCACCGCCGCGTTATCAGCGCGGATCCCTTGTTGCCTGCAGTGGGCAGCTGTGTGTGGAGCAGGATGAGATTGCTGACACTGGGGGGTGTAGCTTTGAGTGGACTCTGAATGGAGTGAATTTCACAGCGTGGTGGCCACAGCCCACATGGGTGTTATGGAAGGACTTCCAGTCCCAGGATGCTATGCGATGTTATGCAAACTCACCTGATGTTGATTGTTGAACTAAAAATAAAAGAGGGTAAAATGCTGGAAGCCCTGTTGTTTGCCATTACGCCGCCGCTCAGCTTTGATAAAGGGCATATGCCCGAAACGCGTCAGGATTGGCTGTGGAGGTCCATGACAAGACTTCCCTTGATCTTCACTTGTATCCTGCGGGTGCGTTCCAACTGGGGGCAAAACCTCTTCTTCTCATATATATATATGTGATCAAGGCAGGGATCTGCCGAAACGCGTCATGGCGGCTGGTGGTGTGTCTAAATAAATGAATTGCACCAAACCTGGGTCTACGCTCATTTTTCTTCAGGAGAAGATTTGCAAGGCAAGTTTGTGGCATATATATATATATATATATCGATTTGTCACCGTATCTCCTTTGAATCCTCAAAATAACGGGTCCGGACCACAATTTTGTGCAGTGTTAATCCTTTATTGCGTGCAAGACGGCATAACGCGTTTCAGCTCTCCCCGGAGCCTTGATCACATCACAGAGTTCAGCGTTATCATGGGCGTATTTAAAGTGACTAGTGCTTACATGACTACTTCCACCTGTGCAAATTGCGCTATAGACATTGTAGAGTTACTATCTCCGATTTACTGACACATCAATACTCATTTATATACAAAAACCGGGTAAGCATAGAATAAACAATAACATTTTTGACAATAAATGGTTATATACTTCTGAAATTTCATAATATTTATAATATTTAAAACCTTTGTCTTTGATTTGCATTCAATCAAAATTCATGTCATGCCCTTAATTTAATTGTGTCTATTCATGTCCTCACGTATCTCTGCACATGTATTAAAAAGTTGTGCTGTGTTGTGTACTAAAGTGCATTGTGCTTAATCACCCAATCACCTGAGTGCAAAGTTAATCCCTTAGTTGACACAGTTCTGCTTAATTTCATCTTTATATGCAAGCGGACATCATTGGCTCTGTTTCGATGTAAATGCTGAGGTCTCTATATGTACACCGAAGTGTGTCTGCCCATGTATAGTTCAATCCCCTTGTTATTTACCCTGAGGGTCATGGAGGCAGGAGTTGTTATGAATGGTTGAAATTTAGTACTTAATACAAAATACAAAATACAAATGAGACTAGTGGGTTCAATCCACATGTGTGGGTCAAACATAATAAAACCTCTTCTTCTATATATATATATATATATTCACTGAAAAAACCATAGGTTTCAGACACGTTATAGTTAGAAATTAGCATTTAAAAAACCTTTGAAATTCACTGAAAAAACCATAGGTTTTTGGGACAGTTATAGTTAGTTGGACATTTCACTCGTACAAAACCATAGAAATTCCCCCGTTATAGTTAGTTCAGCAAACTATAACTCGTGCACTGCTGATGACGTCACATATTACATCACTCATGACATGGTCAGTGACATCACTGATGACATCTCAAATGACATCACTGATGACATCATCCAGTGACTGTGTGTGTTTGTAAAGTTTAAATATGTTTAATATATATAGGGAAAGGCGTATTGAAGAATGAGTGGGTGTATAAGTGTCTGAATGGATGATTTAGTACGTGCGTGACTGACTCTACAAGTGAGTGATTAAACGTATCTTACTGAATGCATGGGTTAGTGACTAAACTGTGTGAATGTCTGTATCCGTCTGTCTGTTGGTGTGTAAGTGGATGCATGGATTTGCGAATAGCTACATTAGTGTCTATATGGGTTATTGATTGGTTCTCTGAGTATCTGTATGGGTGCCTGAGTGTTTGTGTGGGTGGGGTGTGTGTGTGACTCTGTACATAGATGTGTGAGTGGGTGATTCACTGGGTGCATGATTTCAAGAGTGCATCTGTGATGGACTGCTTGGGTGGGTGAGTGTGTGTATGGGTGTGTTAGTAAGTGAATGTATATCTGAGTGGTACATGTGCGAGTAACTACATATGTAAAAGGCAGTATATATGTGTGTTAGAGTATTTAAATGGCTATAAGTGAGAGTGTGTGATTGTGAGAGTGGCTGTATGGATGCGTGTGTGCTTGTATCAGTTATTGTATAAGAGCGTAAGAATGTGCTAGTATTTGTATGAGTAAGTGAGCTGGTGTGTGTATAACTATATAGGTGAGTAAATGGGTGTATGATTAATTTTGTGCATGACTGACTAGGTGTGTGAGTACCTCTATGGATGAGTGGCGGTGTGTGAGTGTTTATATAGGTGTATGAGTGCATATGATAGTCCTGTACTGAGTGACTGTAAGTATGAGTGACTGTACGGGTGAGTGAGTAGATGTGTGTGTGTGTAGACCTAACAATCAGTGAGTGGGTATGTAGTTATTGGTATTGGAGTGTGTATGGTTTTGAGAATGGCAGTCTGTAATTTAGAGTGGGTGTATTAAAAGTTATATTAGGGTGTGAGAAGATGCATGAAATTATCACATGGATGATGTCATCAGTGATGTCATCAATGATGTCACTGACCATGTCATGAGTGATGTAATATGTGACGTTATCAGCAGTGCATTGCGGGGGCGCGAGTTAAGTAGCGGGATTAAGTCCCCTTGAATCCTGAGGGTCCCTGGGGCCCAACTAGCCCACCAGGGACCTCCAGTAAGCGCCACAGAGCTGCGTTGCAGAGAGGTTTTAAAAAGGGGCGTGGCCTCGGATCACCTTTCTGCAACGCAGCACAGTGGCGCTTACTGGAAGCACCTGCTGGGCTAGTTGGCCACCAGGGTCCCTCAGGATTGAAGGGGAATTATTTCCCCAACTTAAAACGCGCCACAGGGCGTGTTTGCACACGTCACCTCAGGCCCCGTCCCCTCCCTTCACCACTGTGTAAATGCGCCCTGTGGCCGTTCTAAGTTGAGAGATTAAGTCCCCTTGAATCCTAAGGGTCCCTAGGCTCAAACTAGCCCACTAGGTAGCTGTGGGTAACTAGCCCACAGATTTGCGTTGCAGAGAGGTGTAAAAAGGGGCGTGGCCTCTGAACACCTTTCTGCAACGCAGCTCCCTGGCGCATACTGGAGATACCTGTTGGGCTAGTTGGCCCTCAGGGACCCTCAGTATTGAAAGAGAATTAATTCCCCAACTTACAACTCGCCACAGGCGTGTTTGCACAATGGTGAAGGAAGGGGGCGTGGCCTGAGGTGACATGTCTGCAAACACGCCCTGTGGCGCGTTTTAAGTTGGAGAATTAATTCCTCCTCAATCCTGAGGGTCCCTGGGGGCCAACTAGCCCACCAGGTACCTCCAGTATGCGCCAGAGAGCTGCGTTGCACAGAGGTGTTCAGAGGCCACGCCCTTTTTACAATACTCTGCAACGCAGCTCCGTGGCGCTTACTGGAGGTACCTGGTGGGCTAGTTGGCCCCCAGGGACCCTCAGGATTAAAGAGGTATTAATTCCTCAACTTAAAACACGCCACATGGCGTGTTTGCACACATGTCATCTCAGGCCCCGCCCCCTCCCTTCACCACTGTGAAAACGCGCCCCGTGGCGTGTTTTAAGTTGGGGGATTAACTCCCCTTGAATCCTGCGGGTCCCTGGGGTGCAACTAGCCCACCAGCTACCTCCATTGGAAGGTAATTTTATTTTTAAAAAAGAAGCCCCAGGGGGTGGCGGTCCCCGGGGCTGCCGGAGGGCCGAGTGCCCTCCTGCACCATTTTTTATTCAAAGCCCCATGGGGTGGTGGTCCCTGGGGCTTGGGGGGGCCTTAGAGGCCCCCCCACACAAATATTTTATGAACCCCCGCATGCCCCCGGGACTTGGCCCACCCGGGGGCCAAATAACAAAGAAGCGCATCCCGCCGATTTAAAAAAAAAAAATCCTTTTTTTGGCCCTGGGGGTCCTTGTGGGACCCCCTAAGCAGGCCTAGGGGGTCAGGGTGTTTCTACCCTGCCCCCTTTTTGCATTTTGCGCACTTGTTTCTGTGCCTCGGTTCTACTGAGGAATAAGATGGCTGCCAACACTTCCTGGTTTGGAGTGTTGACAGCCAATTAGCATACAGCTCGTGATCGGGAGGGTGCGCTCAGGTGCGCGGATCCTCCGCGGCCATAGATATATATGTGTTTTTACTTTTGATTTTCTCAGCAACTACTGAACGGATTTACACCATTTAACAAAAGGGTTCTTTCTGAACCAAGAACTACCTCTTTGCCAAATTTGGTGTAATTCCGTTCAGCAGTTCGGGCTGTAGCCGTGTCTAAATTTTCCTATGGGAAAATTGCATGGGGAAAACATGTTTTGGGACCCCCCTTTTTCTCGGCCCCTGCTTGCCGAATCACCACGAAACTTTCAGGATAGGAGCGGACCGGAGCGCCCCACGAGTTTTGAAAATTTCGCAATGATTCGTCAACCGGCGCTAAAGTTATTCGAAATAGAATGTTGTGAATTTCCTATGGAAAATAGGTCCTAACTATAACTATCTACTGGTGACCGCCAGTAGATAATATATATATATATATATAGATAAGGACGCATTAGTACCACCGGGGAGACCGATTGTCTCGTCCCAGGGCAGTCTTTTAGAACATGTGTCAATGTATATAGATCAATTCTTATCTGGTTTTGTGGTGGGATTGAGATCATATATCAAAGATACAAAAGATTTCTTGCAACGTATTACAACTATTACATGGCAGGAGGGAGATCAAATGATAGTGATGGATATCACGAGTCTATATACCTGCATAGCACACCACCAAGGTTTACAAGCAGTATGCTATTTTCTTAAAAATCGACCCATCAAATATTGTGAACATAGTGATATGTTAATTGAACTTTAGAATTTTGTTTGAATAATAACATTTTTCTGTACCAGGAACAGTATTATAAGCAAGTATCTGGTCGGTTATGGGCACCTGCTTCGCCCCCAGCTACGCGAATTTATTCGTGGGCTGGTGGGAGGAGCAGGTGGCCTGGTCGGATATTAACCGTATCTGGACAGATAGGGTAATTGCCTGGTACAGATATATAGACGACCTCTTCCTGGTATGGAGGGGGTCAAAGGAATCAGCACTAGAGTATGTTCAGGTGCTTAATAACAATCACCTGAACTTAAAGTTCAATGCTGATATCAGTGATGGGTCGGTAAACTTTTTAGATCTAGAGGTTTGTGTGATTGAACACCGAATCTGCACAAAATTGTATCGAAAACCGACTGCGGGAAATTCGATCTTACATGCCCGCAGTGCGCATCCACAGAAACTGATTAACAGTATCCCCTATGGGGAACTGTTGCGCATAAAAAGGAATAATACCAGGGAGGTTGATTTTGAGAAACACTCCAGTGAATGTTTGGACAGATTTAGAGCACGTGGTTATGGTGAGCTGGTATTGATGGGAGCATTAAAGAAAGTTAATTCTGTCCCCAGAAGTAAGCTATTAGAAGAGAAACCCAAGAGAATTAATGTGTGTGGCTTTCGGATGATCACTACATTTTCAAGTGAATCTGATAAATTGCGTAACCATTTTGCGCAGAAATTGGAATCTGCTCAAAATGGATCCCGTAATTGGAATGGATATTCCAGCACGACCATTAATGACCTTTCGGAGAGCTAGGGCCCTTCGTGATTCTCTTACAAGCAGCTATATGAGAAGAGAAACACCTAAGCTGTTTGATAAGGAGCTGCAGGGATTTTATCCCTGTGGCAAATGTAAAGCTTGTGTAGGTAGTAAAAAGGTTTTGAAATACCATATACCGGGAGTACAGAAACCAAAATCTATTAAGAAATTTATCACATGCAGCACACCATACACAGTGTACTGTTTGAATTGCCCTTGTGGACTCAGGTACATTGGTAGTACCATACACCAAACGAAAATACGCATTTTGGAGCATACAAGGGCAATTAAAAATGGGGATTTGTCATACCCGGTAGCCCGGCATTTTAAATCCAAACATAACAGTGACAGGAATCTTTAACATTCTTTGCCTTAGATCATGTTCCATTAAATCCAAGGGGTGGAGACAGGGTTACTAGTCTGAGAAGGCTGGAATCCAGATACATAATAGATCTCCAAACAAAGGCTCCCGATGGTTTGAATTGTAATGAGGAGCTTTCAGTGCACTTAGGCGAGTAGCTGGATAATCCCATGGCTATGGGAAAATAATGAGTGAGGTCTGTTTTGATACCGGATTATGAATTTTATGAAATTTATAAATGTATAATGCGTTTGAAATGTAACTATGTAGAGGGACCATTACATGTTTGTTATATCTTGCTTAAGTTGAAGGTTTTAACTGAGAAAGGTCAGAATTTTGAATGAATTGGCAATGTGTTGATAGTCGTTATTTAGCGAACTGATCTTAAGTCCATGTAATATCATGCAGGCCCATTTGTGGGCAGGATGTGTAGAATTAGGAAGCCCATTGGTGGGCGTAATTAATTTGAGAACAGTATTTAACTGTGTTGAGTCCGAATAAGTGTATCTAAATATTGGTATATATGGATTTTTGTATATATGGATTTATGTATATACTAGATCAGCCACTATCTAATTTTATTCTAATTTTATTGTAAAGAACGATTTTTTGCACATTGAAAGATGGCGGCGAAAAATGACAATGAAAATGAAAATGTTTGTCCATTCTCAGTGTTTACTAATGCTGATGTGATTTGTAATTGACATAAAAGAAGGCCGTTTCTGGCGCGCCTGGTTACCATCGAGAAAGGCGACTGCCGAAACGCGTCTGGTTGCTGTGAGTCCGTGGAAATAAATATGTTGGACTCGCCCCGAGAGTGCTTTCCTTTACGTTCTGATGGAATGTGGAATTAGGAGCAGATATATATATATATATATATATATATATATATATATATATATATATATATATATATCCACAAAAACCGATTCTTCACAACTCCATAAATCCGGAATAAGAAACGGAACAGACACCAGTTTTTCTTTGTGCAGATAAGTTTATTCAGTGCTATTCCGCCATGACGCGTTTCAGCCCCTAGAGGCCTTGATCACATATATATATATAATCTGCTCCACAGGTTGTCCACCAGGTGAGTAGCACTCGATCAGCAGCTTTGTTTATGATAGGCAGGGACTGTAATATGCGGCCGTCCTGCAGTGGAGTGTGCACCACCCCGTAATGTTATGGGGGCCACCCGACATGGTAACTATCATGTCGGCTATGTGGGCCAGCAGCCGCAAACAGGATTGAGGACGAGTCCACTTGCAGGGTCCATACAGGACAAGATTTGTGTGCTATCCGGACCACATTTCCCACAATGCACAGTCTCATTCGAGCTTCCCATTGGTGGGTGTGCAATATGAAAATGGCGAATTGGGTTCAGCGTTTGCACACACTGTCTCCGTTCAAGCCTCTGAAGAGAAGCATATGGAGCTTCGAAACGCGTCAGGCATTTCCATTACGGAGCAGCTTCTACAAGCGGATCCTCGACCCTGCCTATCATAAACAAAGCTGTTGATCGAGTGCTACTCACCAGGTGGACAACCTTTGGAGCAGAATGTAATACGCGGCCGTCCTGCCGTGGAGTGTGCACCACCCCGTAATGTTATGGGGGCCACCCGACATGGTAACTATCATGTCGGCTATGTGGGCCAGCAGCCGCAAACAGGATTGAGGACGAATCCACTTGCAGGGTCCATACAGGACCAGATTTGTGTGCTATCCGGACCACATTTCCCACAATGCACAGTCTCATTCGAACTTCCCATTGGTGGGTGTGCAATATGAAAATGGTGAAGTGGGCTCAGCGTTTGCACACACTGTCTCCGTTCAAGCCTCTGAAGAGAAGCATATGGAGAATCGAAACGCCTCAGGCATTTCCATTACGGAGCACCTTCTACAAGCGGATCCTTGTCCCTGCCTATCATAAACAAAGCTGTTGATCGAGTGCTACTCACCAGGTGGACAACCTTTGGAGCAGAATATATATATATATATATATATATATATTAATATTCTATTATTGTGATTTTAGTGTTGCAATATAATATACAGATTATATGTAACAATATTTAACATTGTGCTTTTTAATGTTCCTGATGGTTTTACAATAATTTTTCTACTTATTTTTAGCATATGAATTAAGTGCATTTGTGCGTTGTAATATATGCTTCATTTCATTTTATGCTATTTTTATGTGGATCCATAATACATCACATGGTGATTATTCAATATTATATGGTTGCCATAAAATTTGAAACATTAATGTGCCTTCAAATTGTTACTTCGGTGACAGGCTTAGTAACACAAACATCGCAGTATTTTGTCTATGTCTATGCCTATAGTGCGGGTGGCCAGAGATCATGTGATCAAACGTCAACCAATAAATGTATCATTATCACGTAACGCAGACATGTGACCAAGGCCACTGCGTTGGGCGAAACGCGTCTGTCTGACTTGCACCTAACTTGAAAATAGGTGCTCGCAAAGCAAAAATAATTGTTCCAACACCAGAAACAAGTATCACAAACTGTTCAGAAAGAGACAAATATACTATATATTATCGTGTGGAACAAAGCAGCTGATTATCAAAAGTGAGAAACACTTTGAAATTGAAAACCTTATTTGAAGGGAACAAATAAAACCGATATAAAAGAAAAACAAATCACAGCTGCTGCGAACTCTGGGTCTTGCGCCACAGCTATAAATTACAAAGATAAGGAATATAGGCGAACAGCACGCCTTAATTTGCCATGGAGAAAAGAGAGGCAAAAAGGAATGCGGAATTGTCGGAAGTATTCGAAGCAGGTTCAAGTAATTTCAATGCAAAAACAAAACAGCATAATGGAAAGCCTAGCAACAACAAAGAAGTACTAAGGCACTGGGAAAGACTGTCAAGAAAAGAAATAAACAAATGGTGGGAACTTATAACATTAAGAAAATATGTGGAAGTAAAAAGAGTACCCAGGGGTCTACGCCTGACACTAATGCCCAGTCATCAGGATACCAGTGGGGAATTATTGCAAGAGTGGGGTGAACACCTATTAGAATCGTCCACAGGATTAATTCTGATACTCATCAAACATCTGGAAAAAGTCCTAAAAGACATTCAAATTGAGCTAAAGGAGGTTGAAGAAAGTATAGAAAAAATGGAATTATCTGAGGAACTGAGAAAACTCAAAGATGAAATGCTAATGAATCTGGAAAAACATGAGGATAGAGTAAAACAGAGGAAGCAATTCAAGTTCCAAAGAGACAAGCTAGATTTTGAAGAGGGTAGAATTTTCACCTTTGGAAGAAGATTTGAAACATCAAGGAACAGAGAACAACTGGAGACAACAAATAAAGAGTTCTCCAGTTATGAATCGCTTACGAGCACGGATGCGAGTGATGTGGAGGGTGGAAATCAAGCCAGCTCTAGTAACACTAAAAAGTCCACTTTTTTATCGGAAATGCGACTGGCATTACAACAACAAAACCGAGACAAACAACCTGGCCGTGGCAAGGGAAGAGGACGTGGAAGGGGAACAAGAACAAAACAAGACGAGGCAACAGGGGGAACAGAAGACCCGAAGTCAGACACAACGATCAGGGGCCGTTTGAGACAATCAAAGAAATGACTTTGGATCATAGTCAAGAACTAAATGTAATTAATTTATCGGACAGAACCCTATCGGAAAAAGAAATTACATTACTTAAGAAAGGTCTAAATTTCTGTCCAAAGTCACATCTGAACATAGCTCAAACAAGAATAGACCTGTATAAGTATACACGGAAACTCAAACTGGCCAAATTATATGCAGACAAATTGAATCGAAGAACAAATGAGGAAAATGATCCCGCAAGTACACTTCTAGCGGAAGACCATCTGGCATTAGAGACACTGATAACAATGGGTGAAGAATCTCCAGCATCGCAAATGGAAAATCTAAGCAGCTTGGAAGAAGTTCTACCACCTCTGGGAGCTGGGGAGAGCGGCATGAAGCCGAAATCCTTCTTCTATCCATTCCTACCACCGGGAAATAAAGTGGATCTCTTTCACGAGGCGATCATAGAAGATCTGTACAAAATTAAATATACAAACCAACAAGATAACTTAACTGCAGGGGAAAGACATGCCCTGAATACACTTCAGCAGGACAACAGTATTGAGATCAAGCAAGCCGATAAAGGCGGTAACATTATAATTCAAAACAAAATTGACTATATTCAAGAGGCCAACAGGCAACTAACAGATATTGAATGTTACAAATGCTTGACAAAGGATCCAACAAAAGATATAGAAAAACAACTCCTAATTCTCTTGGACATGTGGCTGGAAAAAGACCTAATTGATGAAGAAGAGAAAAGGTATTTAACAACAAGTTTTCCGGTAATAGCTACCATTTACTTCCTGCCTAAAATCCACAAGAGCAAAGTTAACCCACCAGGAAGACCAATAGTTTCCGCAAATGGCTCGTTATTAGAACCTATCTCAAATTATATTGACCATTTTCTTGCTCCATTGGTAAAAGATCTTAGCTCATATCTGCATGACACCAGTGACCTCCTTCAAAAACTGGAAGGAATATCGTGGCATTCGAATTACAAACTCGTCACCATGGACGTGGTTTCATTATATACCAACATTGAACATCAGATTGGTATACAAGCGTGCAAGTACTTCTTGGGCAAACGGAACATCCAATATCGACAACAGAACAAAATGATATTAGAAATGATTACACTTTGCTTATATAACAACATATTCCTATTCAACAAGAAAATGTACAAGCAAATCAAAGGCTGTGCTATGGGTTTTTCCTTCTTGCCCAATTATGCCAATCTAACGATGGGATGGTTTGAGCAAAAAATTGCATGGACAACAGAGAATGACCACTTTACGGAGAAAATAATATTATGGCTCCGTTTCATAGATGACCTCCTTATTATTTGGGATGGAACAATAGCGGAATTTGCAACATATTTTGCAATATTAAATGGAAATGAAGCCAAAATCAAGTTCACATATGACATCAGTTCGAAAAAAGTGGCATTCCTGGACACATGCATATATGTGGAAAACAACATGCTACAAACCACATTACATAGAAAGAAAACCGCGACAAATGCCATTTTACATGGTGAAAGCTTTCATAAAGAAGCCTTGAAATGGAGCATCCCCTATGGGGAATTCTTGAGGCTAAAGAGAAATTGTTCCTCTGATCAGGAGTTCTCCAAACATAGCGAAGCATCAAAATTGAGGTTCGAGAAAAAAAAAAAAAAAAAAAAAATACCCCAAAAAGGTTGTTGATAACAGTTTGCAAAGAGTGAAACTCCAAAAACGTAAGGATATACTGAGAGGTACAAACAAAAAAGAACAGAAACCAGATTCAAAGGAAATTGCTACTCCACAAAAAATAAGACTGATTACAACATATAGTGCGGAAGCAAACAATCTGAAGAAAATCCTAAACAAACATTGGAATATTCTGCAACTAGATCCAACATTAGTAAAGATCATAGGTAATCATCCACACATTACACACCGCAGAGCAAGCAATATAGGGGACAAAATAACGCACAGTCATTTCAAAGAAACAAAGCATCCATCATGGATGAAAGAGGAAGGCTTTTGGCCATGCAAACAATGCAAGGCTTGTCGAATTGGAGTACAAACAAAGGAAGTTGAAATTGGAAATGGCATGAAATGGACAATCAGGCAACACATCACATGCAAAAGCAAGTATGTCATCTACATAGTAGAATGCCCATGTAAACTTAAATACATAGGCAGCACGACCTGTGAGCTCAAAAAGAGAATCTTAGAGCATATCCGAGCAACTAAAAATACAGACAGGGCTAATGCCATAGCCAAGCATATGGAATCAGTACATAATAAAAATTGGGAAGATTTGAAATTCTATGCCATAGAACAAATACCACAATCAGACAGAGGAGGAAATCGAGAACGACTATTGAGACAAAAGGAGTCCAAGCATATAATAACATTCAGGACATTAAATCCCAGAGGCCTCAACCAAGACGAAGAACTTTATGTACACCTTTAAATTAACAACCAAAGAATGAAATTTTAAACTTGAACCTGGTGACAGAAAGAGAATGAACCTTATGATAAACTAATCTAATTAAAACGAAGAACTCACCCACCGGAGGGTAATGAATTAGCTAGATATCCAGTAATCAAAATTCAAATTGAACACTGAAAAAGTTTAAAACAATAAAATGAAACACACAAAAAGGAAATTCAATGAACAAATAGGAGTTGTCTCCCACCAGCGGGAATTGAATAGAATGAAAAGAAAAAAATAATTGCAAAAAACAAAAGACTTTACTGAAGAGACTCCTCTAAGAACATTAAGTGTGAAATATTCATCAAAATGTTTATCATAAATGCTTCACTTCAGCCTCTCCATCTAAAAAGTTTTTAAATTCACATCACTATGGGCACTCTTCTCTTCCTCTCTTTTTCACAATAAGGTTGAATTAATCACATGCACAGAGTAATTCACAATTTTTATTAACTACGTTCACCAGAATGCATTGCAAAAGTCAAAACAGGAAGTAACTGTTTTTTGAAAAAGTTAAGAAATAAAAGATGTCCTAAATAGATGATGAATCATCCCGTGATCAAGGTCCGAGTGTTAGGACCGAAACGGGTAGGGCTTGGCAAAACAAACCTTTCATTAAAAGCGCAATGAAAACTGACCCAGAGTGAGTGCGATCCTTATTGCTTTGGCGAAATTGGAGAAATTGTTACCGGCGTGGCCCTGCCGGAGGAGAAACGCACCGCCCCCCCATCCCTTATGAGCGCCGGCTTCCACAATCTTGGGCTACAAGGAGGAACATATATATATATTCAGGCACGTTATAGTTAGAAATTTGCATTTAAAAAACCTTAGAAATTCACTGAAAAAACCATAAGGTTTTAGGGACAGTTATAGTTAGTTGGACATTGCACTCGTACAAAACCCGTGAAATTCCCCCGTTATAGTTAGTTCAGGTAACTATAACTCGCGCCCGCAATGCACTGCTGATGACGTCACATATTACATCACTCATGACATGGTCAGTGACATCACTGATGACATCACTGATGACATCTCAAATGACATCACTGATGACATCACTGATGACATCATCCAGTGACTGTGTGTTTCTGTAAAGTTTAAATATGTTTAATATATTTAGGGAAAGGCGTATTGAAGAATGAGTGGGTGTAGAAGCGCCTGAATGGATGATTTAGTAGGTGCGTGACTGAGTCTATAAGTGAGTGATTAAACGTATCTTACTGGATGCATGGGTGAGTGACTAAACTGTGTGAATGTCTGTATCCGTCTGTCTGTTGTTGTGTAAGCAACTGCATGGGTTTCTGACTAGCTAAATGAGTGTCTATATGGGTTATGGATTGGTTCTCTGAGTATCTGTATGGGTGCCTCAGTGTTTGTGTGGGTGGGGTGTGTGTGACTCTGTGCATAGATGTGTGAGTGGGTGATTCACTGGGTGCATGGTTTCAAGAGTGCGTCTGTGATGGACTGTATGGGTGGGTGAGTGTGTGTATGGGTGTGTTAGTGATTGAATGTATATCTCAGTGGTACATGTGTGAGTAACTACATATGTGAAAGGCAGTATATATGTGTGTTGGAGTATATAAATGGCTATAAGTGAGAGTGTGTGATTGTGAGAGTGGCTATATGGATGAGTGTGTGCTTGCATCAGTGATTGCATAGGAGCGTAAGAATGTGCTAGTATTTTTATGAGTAAGTGAGCTGGTGTGTATAACTGTATAGGTGAGTAAATTGGAGTGTGATTAATTATTTGCATGACTGACTAGGTGTGTGAATACCTCTATGGATGAGTTGCGTTGTGTGAGTGTTTATATAGGTGTATGAGTGCATATGATAGTCCTGTACTGAGTGACTGTAAGTATGAGTGACTGTACGGGTGAGTGAGTAGATGTGTGTGTGTAGACCTAAGAATCAGTGAGTGGGTATGTACTTATTGGTATTGGAGTGTGTATGGTTTTGAGAATGGAAGTCTGTAATTTAGAGTGGGTGTTTCAAAACTTATATTAGGGTGTGAGAAGATGCATTAAATTCTCACATGGATGATGTCATCAGTGATGTCATTTGAGATGTCATCAGTGATGTCATCAGTGATGTCACTGACCATGTCATGAGTGATGTAATATGTGACGTCATCAGCAGTGCATTGCGGGGCGCGAGTTATAGTTACCTGAACTAACTATAACGGGGAATTTCACGGGTTTTGTACGAGTGCAATGTCCAACTAACTATAACTGTCCCTAAAACCTTATGGTTTTTTCAGTGAATTTCTAAGGTTTTTTAAATGCAAATTTCTAACTATAACGTGCCTGAAACCTATGGTTTTTTCAGTGAATTTCAAAGGTTTTTTAAATGCTAATTTCTAACTATAACGTGTCTGAAACCTATGGTTTTTTCAGTGAATTTCAAAGGTTTTTTAAATGCTAATTCCTAACTATACCATGTCTGAAACCTACGGTTTTTTCAGTGAATTTCAAAGGTTTTGTAAATGACAATTTTTAAATGTATTAATTGTTATATTTATTTTTTTCATACTGATTTACTACATTTTTAGAAACATTTTTTTTTACATATTTTATTTTTTAAATTACATTGTAATTACATTATACATTACAAAAAATACTTTCTCAGAATGAATTACTTTAGTTTAAATACTTTGCACATAGGCAATAGACTTTTAAGTACAGTAGTTACAGTTGTTGCAATGGGCAACACATTTTCAAACACAATGCAACATTCAGCTCAATGTGAATTTCTAGTTAAATGCAATTAGTTACTTTATGGATTACTTTTTCTAACCACAGGACTGGATCCTAGATTCAGTCCTGGGACATCTCCTGTAAACAGTTGAGTAAAAGCGTTTTGGTTACAGTAGTGATTTTTAAGGAATATTATTGTATTTTAAAAGTTGACACTTAGAAACTTTTTCTCATAGAATCACCAATGTTATCCTATGGAAGGAAATTCACTTAGCAGGTAAAAACTGTTATCGTTACTTTTTCTTACTCAGTGTTGGATCCTGGATCCAGCACTGGTGCATCTCCTGTAAACAGTTGAAAGAATGCGTTTAAGTCATACAGGCGATTTTTAAGGAATATTTGTAGTTTGTGAAAATCGACACTGAAACTTTTCAGCTGAAAACCAGACAATGGATTCCTATGGAAGAAAATATAAGTTACTGGTAAGTACGGTTAAAATTACTTTTCAGGGTCAGTGCTGGGCTAAAAGATGCAGCACTGAGGTCTCTCCTGATAACAGGTGAGTAAATCGGAATTCGTATTTCGGCTGATTTTAGAGGAATATTTTAAAGTTCCAAAACTCCACACTTAGAAGAATTTCCAAGTGAAACCAGTCAATGTTAGCCTATGGAAGGAAATTCAAGTTACTGGTAAGTACGGTTAAAATTACTTTTCAGGACCAGTACTGGGCTGAAAGATACAGCACTGAGGTCTCTCCTGATAACAGGTGAGTAAATCGGAATTCGTATTTCGGCTGATTTTAGAGGAATATTTGTATGTTTCAAAAATCAACACAGAAACTTTTTCAGCAAAAAGCAGGCAATGATATCCTATGGAAGGAAATTCAAGTTACTGGTAAGTACGGTTAAAATTACTTTTCAGGATTAGTACTGGGCTGAAAGATGCAGCACTGAGGTCTCTCCTGATAACAGGTGAGTAAATCCGAATTCGTAGTTCGGCAGATTTTAGAGGAATATTTGCACAATGGTGAAGGGAGGGGCGGGGCCTGAGGTGACATCTGTGCAAACGCGCCCCGTGGCGCGTTTTAAGTTGGGGGATTAAGTCCCTTGAATCATGAGGGTCCCTAGGGGCCAACTAGCCCACCAGGAACCTCCAGTATGCGCCAGGGGCTGCGTTGCAGAGACGTGTAGAGAGGCCACACCCCTTTTACACCTCTCTGCAACGCAGCTCTGTGGCGCTTTCTGGATGTACCTGTTGGGCTAGTTGGCCCCAGGGACCCTCAGGATTGAAGGGGATTTAATTCCCCATCTTAAAACGCGCCACGGGGCCTGTTTGCACACATGTCACCTGAAGCCCCGCCTCCCTTCACCACTGTGCAAACGCGCCCCGTGGCGCGTTTTAAGTTGTGTGATTAAGTCCCCTTGAATTTCGAGGGTTCCTGGGGGCCAACTAGCCCACCATGTACCTCCAAAAGCGCCACAGAGCTGCGTTGCAGAGAGGTGTATAAAGGGGCGTGGCCTCTGTACACCTCTCTGCAACGCAGCCCCTGGCACATACTGGAGGTTCCTGGTGGGCTAGTTGGCCCCCAGGGACCCCCAGTATTCAAGGGGAATTACTTCCATCTGCAAACGCGCCAGGGGCGCGTTTGCAGAGTGGTGAAGGAAGGGGCGGGGCCTGCGGCCCGATCGTTTTTTTGTTTTTTTTTCCTGAAGGGGGGCTGTGTGGCCCCCTTCCTTTTTCTTATTTTTGGGCCCTGGGGACCCCATCCCCCAGGGCATTACCCCCTTTTTTTAATTAAAATTAAACTGGAAGGGGGCCGCGTGGCCCCCTCCCCTGGCCGAAAACTGCCCCGGGGACCCCATCCCCGGGGCATGGCCACACTTTAACATTCCTTTGTAAGGAGGGGGCTGCGTGGCCCCCTCCTCAGGCCTCCTTTGCCCCGGGGACCCCATCCCCGGGGCAGGCCTTTTTTTATTTATTTTTTATAATTTCTGGGGAGGGGGGCCACGTGGCCCCCCTCCCGGGCCACTTATGGCCCCGGGGACCCCATCCCCCGGGGCCTGGCCTCTGATTGGGGACTGTGGGGGGGTCCCCAAACCCCCCACAGTCCCGCCGGCTCCCCGTGTCCTAAGGGAGCCAGCATTGCTTTTCCACACGGGGAGCAGCTAACATGCTGCTCCCCGTGTGGAAAAGCAATTGTCTTTGGATATTGGAAGCGAGAGCAGGTTTCCCTGCTCTCTCTTCCAATATCCAAAGCAGTTTGCAATGACAGGACGGGAGCCGCGAGGCTCCCGTCCTGTCATTGCAAACAGCAGTGTCCCGGGGGTAGGCACCCCGGGACACTGCAGGAGCTGGCCCTGGGGGTGGCGGTCCCCAGGGCCACCACAGGCTCCAGGAGGGGGCCGCGCGGCCCCCTCCCCACATCAGCAAAGCCCCGGGGAGGTGGTGGTCCCCGGGCTTCGGGGTCCAAAACGGACCCCCATTTTAATTTGTTAGTGCCCCAGGGAGGTGGCGGTCCTCGGGCATGTGGGGGCTCGAGCCCCCACACAGGAAAAAGTTTTTAAAAAGAAGCCCCGGGGAGGTGGTGGTCCCCGGGGCTGCGGGAGGGCTCCGAGCCCTCCCACACCATTTTAAAAGAAAGCCCCGGGGGTGGTGGTCCCCGGGGCTTAGGGGGCCCTTTGAGGCCCCCCATATATAAATTTAACCCCCCCACCATGCCCCCGGGACTTAGGCAAAATACAATCGAAGCGCGGGAGACCGCCCTTCGAGTTTTTTTGTTTTTTTTTAAATGCTTTTTTTCTGCCCAGGGAGTCCTTGTGGGACCCCCTGAGCAGACCTAGGGGGTCAGGGTGTTTCTACCCTGCTCCCTTTGTGCGCTTTGCGCACTTAGTTTCTGTCCCTCGGTTCTACCGAGGACAAAATGGCTGCCAACATTTCCTGAATCGGAATGTTGACAGCCAGCTGACAGCCAATTAGCATGCAGCTCGTGGATCAGGACGGTGCGCGCAGGGTGCGCTCAGGGTGCGCGGATCCTCCGTGCCCATAGATATATATGTACTTTTACTTTTGATTTTCTCAGCAACTATTGAACGGATTTACACCATTTAACAAAAAGGGTTCTTTCTGAACCAAGAACTACCTCTTTGCCAAATTTGGTGTAATTCCGTTCAGCAGTTCGGGCTGTAGCCGTGTCTAAAGTTTCCTATGGGAAATTGATTTTTTGACTCTTATTTTTTTAATTTATCCGCAACTACTGAACGGATTTACACCATTTAACAAAAAGGGTTCTTTCTGAACCAAGAACTACCTCTTTGCCAAATTTGGTGTAATTCCGTTCAGCAGTTCGGGCTGTAGCCGTGTCTAAATTTTCCTATGGGAAAATGAATGGGGAAAACACGTTTTGGGACCCCCCTTTTTTCTCGGCCCCCGCTTGACGAATCACCCTGAGACTTTCAGGGTAGGAGCGGACCGGAGCGGGCCATAAAGTTTGAAAATTTTGCGAAGATTCGTCAACCGACGCAAGAGTTATTTCAAATAGAATGTCGCGGATTTCCTATGGAAAATAGGTCCTAACTATAACTATCTACTGGCGACCGCCAGTAGATAATATATGAAAGAAAAAGAGTTGCCCCTCGGTGGAATGGCACTCGCAGGGAGGTACATGCTCATATAAGAAAGCAGCTCCCATCGACATATTACTCCCAAACGGAGGTGGACCCGCTCAGATTCCGCGGTGCTGCCTTTCCGTGACCGGTCCCAGAATGCTTTGCTCAAATGAGTGTTTTGAATGAAATAAAAGAGGGGATGTACTGTTGGTTTTGTCTTGCTTGCTGTGTTTTCGCTACCTGTCCATGAGGAAGGGCGCAGCCCGAAACGCATCGGACAATGAGAATGGGAGTAATATGTCGATGGGAGCTGCTTTCTTATATGAGCATGTACCTACCTGCGAGTGCCATTCCACCGAGGGACAACTCTTTTTCTTTCATATAGATATATATATATCCGCCATGGACCGACCACCACTGCGTACACTTCGCCATCAACAAACCCAAGGCACCCAAACCAGCCCCACGCCCACCATGAAGGAACTGGAGCAAGGTTACCGACGAGCAACTTAACTCCACCCTCAACCGAGACAACCACACCTGGGCACCCGATGCAAACAGCGCAAACGACGCAGCCAGAGAACTCCACACCTGGATCTCCAACTGCGCAGATGAGCTCGCCCCGCTACGCAACCCCGACAGACAATGCCCCAGGAAAGCCATCTGGTTCACAACCGCTCTCCAAGAAGCCAGATGCACCTGCAGACGCCTGGAGAAGAACTGGAGAAACACCAAGACAACCGAAAACCACAACACCTACAAGGACGCCATGACGGACTACCACAACCAGATCAGAGCCACCAAAAGGAACTTCATCCACAACAAAATCCTGGCCAACTCCACCAACCCCAAGGAACTTTTCAGTGTCATTCAAGAATTCACCAACCCACGCAGCGAAGCCACAGACATCACCCCATCCCAACACCTCTGCGACAAGCTTGGAACCTATTTCCACCTCAAGATCAAAAACCTCTACGACAACTTCATCGACCATCCACCAGGCGCCACAGACGGCCCCCCGCCCCCCAGAAACACCAGCCAGCCCACCATCTCCAACTGGACACTGATCACGGCCGAAGACACCGCCTCGACCATGAAAAGCATCCACTCGGGGGCCCCCACCGACCCCTGCCCCCCTCACATCTACCACAGAGCCGTGGCCGCCATCGCACCCGAACTACAACGCACCATCAACACCACCTTCAAAACAGGCACCTTCCCAGATGACTGGAAGCGCGCAGAAGTCAGACCCCTGCTCAAGAAGCCCACAGCTGACCCCACCGACCTCAAGAACTATCGGCCCATCTCGCTCCTCCCCTTCGCAGCCAAAGTTGCAGAGAAAACAGTCAACAGGAAACTGACACGATTCATTGAAGAGAACGCTGTCCTCGACCCGTCCCAAACCGGATTCCGAAGCAACCACAGCACAGAGACCGCCCTACTCGCCGCCACAGACGACATCCGCACCCTCCTGGACACACATTTGTCTGAAAAGCATACCAATTGCATGACATTTTTCAGCACAATGTAAGACATATGTAGCTGCATTCTGAACTACAAATAAAGCATTATAACCATTTACCATTTACTGCATAAACTGTCCCCAGAATGCAGTCATATTGAATTACTACCACATTTTCTGCTCCTGAAATCGAAATCATTTAAGTACTTGCTACAATGTACTGCACTGATTTTGTTAGTAAAAGATGCGCACCTTTGGGCCTATTCACAAAGAGAATGCTAGTAATAAGATCGCTGCCAATACCCTGAAGAAGAGATTGACATAATCAATATATATGTTTTGCAGCAAAATGAGCAGGTACATAAATGGCTCCCAACAAACCGATTGAGGTAACCAGTACCATCACAGGACAATCCTCTTCTTTTTTATTAGAAATGGAGAGGTTCCGCAAGGGAACAAGACAGAATTCAAAAAGACAGGAGCTAGGCCAAAGAAAACTAGAAGGGGCAAAACAAGAAAACAGGGGAGGACCAAAAAACAAGGAGAGAATGAAAACAAGATCGGTCACACAGACTTTACAGAAATAGATAGTAGCGACTGTATAGGGCCATCTGATACATGTGTTGATAATGTTACAGTCATCAATATATCGGAGTATACTTTGAATTATAATGAAATAAAGATTCTAAGCAAGGGCCTTGGTTTCTGTCCAGCGTCTCTTCCTAACTTTACTGATCTGCACATTGGTCTATTTAAATTCATAAGAACTCTTAAACTGAAACAATTATTTTCTAATAAGTCTACTTCCGATACTCCAAGAACCAGAGTAGAAACAGATTGTAATATGACTGTCAAGGACATACGGGATGTGCAGTTATTATTATCCTTGGAACAAGGGGATACAGATACACCAACTATTATACAGATTCTGCAGGATTTAAATATTGATGCAAGCATAGACATAAATATTGGGCTCAAACAACGGTCCAGATTACCTCCCAATTTGGCTGCGGACAACGTTATTGACATCTTTTACCAGACTGTGACTAGAGAACTGTACAAACTGGAGGATGAATATTACGCTGGACATAAAAATATCAGACACAATATCAGTAAGGGAGAAAGAGAGGCTTTACAAACTCTGGCCAACAACAGTGAAATCATCATAAAAGAGGCTGACAAAGGGGGCAATATAGTCGTAATGAACAGAAAAGACTATGGGGCTCATTACAATGGCGGAACGATCGCAACCGCCGGGCCGGCGGTGGTGATCGTTCCACCATCGTAAGGAGATTTACCCACCGCCACATTAGGATGGCGGTGGGTATCGCGGCGGACGCAAAGTCCGTCCGCTGCTTTTCGGCCGGTGGCAATCGTTACTATTGCCTACCGTGCGGAGCTGGGCCACTAATATGGTGGCGGTGCCTAGCAGACACCGTCTGCCATATTAGGATGTAGGTGTTGGAGAGGCCTTTCCATGGTGGCGATGCCGCCATGGAAAGGCTGGCAGGGATTGGCTTTGGGGGCCCGTTGCGGGCCCCCTCTGAGGGGGGATGCACTGGGGGGGTACCCATGGTACCCCCCTGCAGGTCCATGCACCATGTGGCAGGCACCGCGTGGTGCCTGCCACGTGGTGCAGGGAAATGCTGTGCATGCTCTTTTACCATTGCGGACGGTGCTGCAGCCAGCGGCACCGTCCGCAATGGTAAAAGGCCAGGATGCACCTGCCAGTATGGCGGGCGCATCCTAATTGCACTGGTGGGACTGTTGTCCGCCCGCCATCGTAATGAGCCCCTATATACAGGAAATCGACCGGCAGCTATCTGATGCCTTATCATATGAGAGAATAACTTACAATCCATTGCGGGCCACTACCAATCTTATTGAGACAAAATGAAAACATTGGAAGCACCAGGGATTAGTGACCAATGCAGAATGTAGATTCCTGTTCAGTCCCACTGCCACAGCCCCATGCATTTACGTTCTGCCCAAGGTACACAAAAGTGGGGCTTTTCCAACAGGTAGACCCATCATTTCTGGCATTGGGTCACCAACGGAAAAACTATCAGAGTACATTGATATATTTTTGCAGCCCCTGGTGCACAACCTGCCCTCATATCTAAGGGACACAAAAGACCTGTTGGGAAAGGTTGAGGATTTTGAATGGACAGAGGGACATCTACTGGTTATACTAGACGTCGTGTCCCTTCATACATGCATCCCCAAATCTAAGGGATTAGAGGCAGTCCAACATTTTCTAGACACTAGAAGCGCAACCTTAGTAGAACACAATGCTATGCTAGTAGACATCATCACACTGGTACTAGACAACAACTTCTTCATGCACAATGGAGAGTGGTATCGACAAACATGGGTGGTGGCCATGGGCGCTAAGTTTTTACCGTCCTTTGTAATTTGTACATGGGCCTGTATGAACAGGTTCATATCTGGACACTCTGGCCCTCCACTTTCACTGAGCAGATTATTCTATGGGTACGATACATAGATGATGTATTGTTGTTTTGGTCAGGCGATGCTACAACACTTAATGAGTTTGTACTGTTCCTGAATGACAACAGCTTCAACATTCAGTTTACACACCATTGTAGTACCAAAAGTGTTGATTATTTGGACACCACTTTATTTGTTGAGGGGAAACACATTAGATCCAAGCTTTATAGGAAACGAACTGCCTGCAATGCCACTCTGCATGCTTCCAGTGCCCATCTGCAAGCACAAATAAAAGCTATCCCATTTGGAGAAATGGTTAGAGTTCGGTGGAATTGTAGCCTGGATGCATGCTTCCATTTGGAACTAAGCAAGGTGGAAAACAGATTTGCAAACAGGGGCTACTCAATACAGATACTTGAGGAAGCTAAAAATAAGATCAAAAAGGTACAACGCAGAGACCTGCTAAGTAATAGACCAGCTAGCAAGAAAGCAAATACCACAGATCGAAAGAAAAAACCTGCCATGGTTACCCCATATAGTGCGGCAAGCGCCGACCTATACACGATCATGTCCAAACATCTGCGAATTTTGCAGATGGATGGAACCCATAGAAATGTGATTACCGACAAACCCAACATTGTTCATAGTAGGGGAAGGGCCATCCGACAGACCCTATGCCACAGATACCTTACACCTACTGTGACTAACACTTGACTGCCCAATCTGCCACCAGGTTCTCACAAATGTGGACACTGCAACATGTGTTGCTTTGCCAACAACAGGATGATTGAATTTCAGTACAACACACGGAAAACCTATAAAATCACCAGGTTCATAAACTGCAACACAAAGTACGTGGCGTACTGCATTGTCTGTGTCTGTGGGCTCATATATATAGGAAGCACAATAAGACCTTTAAAGGAACTGTTAGACCTGGCACCATTGGCGTGGGTCTCCCTTCCATTTTTTGCTGTTGCCTCCTGTGTTTTTGCTGTGTGTTGAACTCTGTTTTGCTGGTCTAGATGCTTTGGGCACTTTGCCACTGCTGTTCAGTGCCAAAGTGCAAGTGCTCCCTTTGTAAATTGTTGTTATGGATTAGTGATTCCATGATTGGCATATTTGATTTACTTGTCAGACCCAGTTTAGTGCACTGTGTGTGCCCAGGGCCTGTAAATCAAATGCTGCTAGTGGGCTGCAGCACTGATTGTGCCACCCACAGAAGCAGCCTGTAAAATGTAACTCTGGCCTGCCATTGCAGAGCCTGTGTGCAGTCTGGGACTGCCATGTTGACTTGGCAAGTGCACACACTTGCCAGTCCCTAAACCTTCGCTTTTCTATATGGATCACTGACAGAATATCGAGTACCAGAATATCGAGTTACTAAAATATCGGGACATAAATATCGTTGTCAAAAATATCAACCTCCTATCTTCATAATGGTTAGTACAAAAATATCGAGAAAAAAAATATTGTTGTTAAAAATATCGAGGTACAAAATATCGTTTTTTTATATGTATAAAAAATAATGTAAAATAAATTAAATAATACATTTAACTTAAAAAAAATAATTAGATTTATTTGTAAATTTTAACAATTATAAGTAATAAATTTAATTAAAAAATAAATTAAACAGTAGGGAAACTGTTGGATAGCGTAGGAGAAAAAATTACAATTCCCACTCCAGCGAGTGCAACAGTAGGAAAAGTGTTGGACAGCGGAGAGGAATAATTTACTACTCCCACTTCAATGAGTGTAAACAGTAGGGAAAGTGTTGGATAGTGGAGGGGAAAAAATTACTATTCCCACTCCAGCAAGTGCAACAGTAGGGAAAGTGTTGGATAGCGGAGGGATAAAAATTACTATTCGCACTCCAGCGAGTGCAACAGTAGGGAAAGTGTTGGATAGCGGAGGGGAATAATTTACTATTCCCACTCCAGCAAGTGCAACAGTAGGGAAAGTGTTGGATAGCGGCGGGATAAAAATTACTATTCCCACTCCAGCGAGTGCAGCAGTAGGGAAAGTGTTGGATAGCGAAGGGGTAAAAATTACTATTCCCACTCCAGTGAGTGCAACAGTAGGGAAAGTGTTGGATTGCAAAGAGGAATAATTTACTATTCCCACTCCAATGAGTGCAACAGTAGGGAAAGTGTTGGATAGCGGAGGGGATAAAATTACTATTCCCACTCCAGTGAGTGCAACAGTAGGGAAAGTATTGGATAGCGGAGGGGAATAATTTACTATTCCCACTCCAATGAGTTCAACAGTAGGGAAAGTGTTGGATTGCGGAGGGGATAAAATTACTATTCCCACTCCTGTGAGTGCAACAGTAGGGAAAGTGTTGGATAGCGTAGGGGTAAAAATTACTATTCCCACTCCAACAAGTGCAACAGTAGGGAAACTGTTGGATAATGGAGGTGTAAAAATTACTATTCCCACTCCAGTGAGTGCAACATTATGGAAAGTGTTGGATAAAGTAGGGGTATAAATTACTATTCCCACTCCTGCGAATGCAGCAGCAGGGAAAGTGTTGGATAACGGAGGGGTAAAAATTACTATTCCCACTAAAGAAAATTCAAATTTAAAAACAAACAAAATATCAAATACAATACAAAATATATTAAAAAACCCAAAAACAAAACATATAAAAAAAAAAAAAATTCACAAAACATAGAAACATATTATAATGTAGAAAAAATCTAACATTTACATAAAAAGATTACTTTTTTAATGTAAAAAAAAATTAACAAACAAATAAATATTTTGGAATTGAAATTAATTTTAATCAAAAAATATTTATTACATAAATGTAATATTTTTTTCCTACCCTAAAACACCACACAATTTACAACACACATCTAAATTTAAAAAAGTGTACCTCCATAAGGAACACAATTAATTATCAATTAAACAATTATTAATAATTAAAAAACACATTTAAAAAGGTAAACATTAATGTGCTAACCAAACGTTACAGCTATAGAACCTAAATCCCCCAAACAAATAAAAATAAACAATTACCAAAAATATTTATCAATTAATACATGAATATTAATGATCAAGTAATGATTAATTAATTTAAACTAAATTACTTTTCACCCTTTTCCCCAATAAACACCAAAACACACACCTAAAAATATTTACACAATTTCCATAACTAATTTTACATGAATAAATTAATATCAATTAACAACAAATCATTAATTAATTAATTTTGTTTTACTTCCCACCGTTTACCACTATAAACCCCACAACTCACACATCAAAATAATTGCACAATTGCCATATTTTAATTTTAATTATTAATTAGCATTAATTAACAAATAATTAATTAATTTTAAATAAATCATCTCCCACCATATTCCCCTATAAATGCCACCACCAATTCCTTAAAACTTGACACAATTAACATAATTAATTAACAATTAATGAATTAATTATTAACAATTAACAAGCAAAATATAAATAATTTTTAATAAATTAATTCACACAATTTACACTACAAAATAAAATTAAATATATATTATATTAAAAATATTAATAAATGTATTAAAATTAAATTACTTCCCTCCCTACTCCCCTATCAACCCACAACCTGCTCCTAAAAAATAACACAATTAATATAATTACCAATTAATTAATAATAATTAACAACCAATTAATAAATAATGAAAAATAAATTAATTCCCACAATTAACAATACAAAATTTTAAATAAATAAATATTATTTAATAAAAAATATTAATAATGTAATTATAATTAAATTACTTCCCACCCTATTCCCCTATAAACCCACAACCCGCTCCTAAAAAAATGACACAATTAACATATTTACCAATTAATTAATCAATAAAAATAAACAGCCAATTATTAATTAATTAATAATAAATGAATTCCAACAATTAACACTATAAACTCAAAATTAAATAAATACTAATAAATAAAAAAATTATATTCAATTTATTATAATTAAATTACTTCCCACCCTATTCCCCTTTAAACCCACAACCCGCTATGGAACTAAAACGCAAAATTTTATTAAAATAAAATTAATAACTTCTAAAAATGTAACACATATATTAAAAAACAAATGCAAAACTTAGACAAAACATTAGAGCACATACATTTAAAATACATACTAAAATACATAACACTAACTAAAAAACGATATTTTTAACAACTATACTTTTGCAAATGATATTAATGACTTTGATATTTTTGAAAACGATATTTCTTACCTTAAACTCGATATTCTTGCAGTCGATATTTCTGTATCTCGATATTCTGCACTCGATATTAGTGCAAGTCGACATTTCCAACTCAATATTCTGACTCTTTACCTTCTACATATTAGTCACCTCTAAGGGTAGGCCCAAGGTACATCTGTGGGCAGGGTGCAATGTATGTGAAACGTAGGACATGCCCTGATGTGTATGGCATGTCTTGATAGTGAAATACTGCCAATTTCATTTTTCACTATTGCAAGGCTACATGTTCCCATAGGACAGAATGGGGAGTTTGTTTATAACATCTTATAAAAAATGTTAAAATGCATCTTTTAGTGAAGGTGATTTTTACATTCTGTGTTTGAAAATACAACTTTCAGAAAGTAGGTTATTTTCTTGCCTAACCATTCAGTGTGCCTCTGCTAGGTTTGTGTATTGCATGTCTGGCTTTCGGATGTCAGGGGCTGGAGAGGAGCAGTGGCTCCAGAGGTCTGATGAGCCAGGGCTGGGCTGAATAGACCTGGGCTGCATTTAGAGTAGGGGGAGTAGATTTCCTTTCACCTGAATGGGCCTGGTCTGCCTTCAACAATGCTGTCTCCACCTCCTGCCAGAAAGCTGCACCATTGAGGACAGGACTGGTTTTGGCTGGGTACAGACACTCCTTGCCTTCAGAGAACAAAGGATTTTTGTGTATAAAAAGAGGGGCCTAGACCCCAGACTTTTAGATCACTTCTGGGAAATCAAGAGGAACCTTTGCCAAGGAGAAGAGCCGGAGAAGCTGAGGAGGAATACTGCCCCTGTGCTGTTTGCTGTCTGGGGTTGGCCTGCAGTGGCTACTTGCTGCCAGGGAAAGGAGAAAGGGACTTTGCTGCTTGCTTTGTCCCCCTGCTTGAAGAAAAGATCTCCAAGGTCTTGAACTGAGCTTGCCCCCTGTTCTAGAGGTCTCAGGAACAGCAAAGACCTCGCCGTTCCGTGGGCACTGTCTCTGATCGTCTCTGCCGAAGAAAAGGAAAACCGACTCTGTCATCGAGTCCGTCGCAGGATTCCATGTCCTGAAAACACCGACAAGAGCAACGCCTCGCTTCGCAACGCAACCCTGGTCTCACCGACTCCGTCAACGAGCCGCTGCTTGCACCACGTCCTGAGGGCACTGCACTCCGCAACGATTTGCAACATGCTGCACGGACGTCACCAACTCTGTCACTGCCCAACCGGAACATCGACCGGCTCCGTCGCCGCACCGTGACCTGCCAGCACCGCAGTGAGCACAGTCTCACCCTTCAACGCAAGACCTGGTCTCACAGACTCCGTCAACGAGCCGCTGCCTGCACCGAATCGTGAGGACATTGTTCGCCGCAACGCTCAGCTTCACAACGCAACTGCGACGTTTGCCCCGACCGACTCGCACCGACGTGTTGGTCGCAACAAGAAAGGTACTGTGTCCGAGTCTGTTGGCGCTTTAGCTGGCCCATATCGACGCGGTCGGCTGGAATTGTTAGACTCTGTCGTATTCAGTATCGTGGTAGCCCCAGGAGGAGCTACCGAGTCAGAGGAACTGTGTTTTATTGATTTTCCTGCAATTCAAAGGTTATTTTGCACAAGTACTATTTTTCAAGAGTATTGTATGTTGCATTTTTATCGTATTTGGTCTTGTTGGTTTAGATAAAGATTTACTATTTTCCTAAACTGGTGTGGTGTCCATTTGTAGTGTTTTCACTGTATTACTGTATGTGTTCACAAATGCTTTACACACTGCCTCTGAGATAAGCCTGGCTGCTCGTGCCAAGCTACCAAGGGGGTGAGCAGGGGTTATTTTAGAAGTGTATCCCCCTTACCCTGACTAGAAGCAAGGGTCCCTATTTGGACAAAGGTACCTACCTCTGCCAACTAGAGACCCCTATTTCTAACATTGGTGGTCAGCGGTGAGGATTCTGGACTTGCATTTGTGATTTACATACAGTGATTGGTGTACACTACTAGCATAGTGCAGACCATTACGTGACCACATACTTTTACTGAACTTTTTCCCTTGGATAGTTTTTTTCTGCAAAGTAAGGAACTGCCAATTTTGTCATCTTGACCAAGCCAGCATCCATTGATATCGAATTTGAGGAAGATAGGGTGGAAACCTACACGGTGTCTCAACTGAAAGCTATCTGCAAGAAATTTAAAGTCTCTGTGAAAAGCCTCACCAGGAAGGATGAATACCAAAAGGCGCTGAGAGCCTGGTTGTAATCCAGAAATGCCAGTGGGTAGGATGAGGAGCCTCTGGTGGAGGCATAGAATGTGGATGAGCAACATGAGGGGCAATTGAATCTGCCAGGGGGGAGAGTACCTTCCGTGGATGGCAGCAGTGTTTCTCAAAGGGGTCTGTCTCCAGAGGAGCTGGAGGACAGAGAGAGAGACAGGGTGCATGAGAGGGAGCTTGCTAAGCTCAGGCTGGGGAAGGAGGGTGACATAGAAAATAAGAAGTTGGAGTTGGAAAAGCAGAAATTGGCCATGGAGGAAAAGAGGATGCTTTTAGAGCATGAGAGAGCGTTGAGGGAGTAGAATCTGAAAGAAAAGAGTTTAGAGATCAATCCCTCTGGTGGCAGCACACCATCAGTGCCTGGGGAAGGAAAGGTATACATTCCCAAAGATGTTATTAAGGATTTTATGAAGCATGAGGACATTGGTCAGTGGTTCAAGGCCTATGAGGTAGCAATGAAGTCCCACAGAGTCCCTGAGAGAGATTGCGGAGCAGGGTTGTGGGGTTGTTTTCTTAGTGAAGGAAGGGAGACATTGCTAGCCTTGCCCACTGAGGATCAGATGTCCTATGCCCCTATGAAGGAAGCCTTAGTAGCCAGGTATGGGTTGACCCCAGAGCTTTATAGGCAGAAATTTAGAAACTGTAGGACGCTGGAGTCAAGTACCTGGGTGGAGTATGTGTCCTATTTTTGCAGAGCACAAATGGTTGGGTGAAGGGTAGCAAGGTGGATGATTTGCAAGGGCTCTATGACTTGGTTGCATGGGAGCACTTGTCAGATAATTGTTTTCTAGAGCTACACCAGCACCTGATTGACAGTAAGCTGACTTATCCCAGAAAGCTTGCTGTGGAGGCGGACCGCTGGGTCAGCACCAGGGTCCAAATGGGTCATGTGGAAGACTCCGCCAAAGGTGGGCAGGGTCCCCAGCAGAAGAGTGGGGGGGACAAGGGTAAACAGAAGGGAGTTCCAAAAAGGGCCCCAAAGTAATCCCCAAGGGAACCAAGGTAAGGGTTCCCAGCCTCCCACTGAGAAGAAACCATGGGTCCCGACAGGTAAGCCTGTTCAGAGGGGTCCCAAGACCTGTTTTAGTTGTGGTCAGGTGGCCCACTTCCGGGGGGATCCTAAGTCTCCAAAACCAGTTACCACCGCATCCACTGGTGCACCACCCCGGCAAACGGCTAGTGTAGCCTTGGGGGAGGAGTCGGGTGCCCAAGATGGGTGGGGTCCCGCAGAGATGTCCCTGGTCTCTTTAGGAGACAGTGAGATGGTCCCAAGAGCTCATCTGCCTGATAACACTAAGAAGTACAGGCAGTGGGTGACCATCAATGGCCATAGTGTGGAGGCTCTGAGAGACACCAGAGCCAGTGTGACAGTTGTCAGTTGTCGGCTGGTGTCTGAAGAGCAGGTGGTCCCCAACGCATTCTACCCAGTAGTTGCCGCTGACAATTCAGAGTGCCTCTGCAAAGTGGCACAGGTTCCCTTTGAGTGGGGGGGGTCTCAGGTACCTTGAAAGTAGGTGTGAGGCCAGCCATACCTGTAGACTGTCTGCTAGGCAATGATTTGGAGAGCTCCCCTTGGGCGAAGGTGGAGCGGAGGTCTCATTTAGAGATGTTGGGTCTGCCTGAGTGGGGATGCGTGACCACTCGGTCCATGGCAGCCGGTAAAGGCATTCAAGAGGACCTGGAGCCAGAAAGAGTGGCCCAGGTGCCTGCCAGAAAGAGAAGAGGCAGGGGGCACGGGAAACCGGCCCCCAAAGTTCCCACGGTCCAGGAGGAGGCAAACCTTGTGGGGAATGCCCTGGAGCCTACAGGGGAACAAGTGGCTGAACTGGGGGACCTGCCTAAGCTGACCCATTGGCAGCAGGAAGGAGGCCCCTCCAGGGAAGAATTCTGCCAGGAGCAGCAGATGTGACCTTCTCTTATTGGTTTGTAGCAGCAGGCTGCAAACCAAGCAGCAGGTGATCAGTCTAGATCACATTGGGTATAGTGGGAGAATAGTCTCCTGTATAGCGAGCCTAAGGTTGCTGAGCCTGGGTCAGCCCGTGTGCTGGTGGTACCCAAGCACATCATAGCTTTCCTACTGGGTATGGCTCATGATGTGCCTTTGGCAGGACATTTGGGGCAGGACAAGACCTTTGAAAGGCTTGTCACCCACTTTTACTGGCCCCGGATGCGCAAGCACTTTGATGCTCATTGTAGGTCTTGCCAGACTTGCCAGGCAAGTGGCAAGAGTGGGAGGAAGTGTAAGGCTCCTCTCCAACCTTTCCCTGTGTTCAGCACCCCCTTTGAGAGGGTGGGTATTGATTGTCGGGCCTCTGGAACCCAAGACAGCCATGGGCAACAGGTTCATACTGGTCTTGGTGGACCATGCCACCCGGTACCAGGAAGCCATCCTTCTCCGGACTGTGACGGCCCCCATGGTGGGTCGTGCGTTGATGGGGATTTTCTCCCGTGTGGGGTTCCCCAGAGAGGTGGTGTCCGACCATGGTACCAACTTCATATCGAAGTATATGAAGTCCCTGTGGCAGGAGTGCGGTGTTACATACAAGTTCAAATCAAATCAAATCAAATCAGGGACATTTATTCAGCGCACAAATCACTCGAAAGTCTCATGGCGCTTGCGGACAGCTCTGAAAGGTCAGCTTGTTTAGTTGTCAAACAGCCAGGTCTTTAACTTCCTGCGAAAGCAGTTGTGATCTGTGATCGTGCGTAATTTTGAGGGCAGTTTGTTCCAAAAAGCAGGTGCAAGAAAAGAAAAGGATCTTCCTCCATTTCTAGTGGTGCGGATTCTGAGTGGTGTAAGAAGTGATTTGTTACTGGATCTCAGGGTCCTGCAAGGCTGGTACCAACTTAACTTTTTGGCCCAGTAACCCGGGCCTTTTCCGTACATATTTTTGTGTGTTAAACAAAGGATCTTGAAGCGAATTCGCTTTCTGACAGGGAGCCAGTGTAGAAGTCTCAGGCTAGGGGCCGAAGGGGATCTTGGCGGGAGGTTGAGAACCAGCCTGGCCGCGGTGTTCTGCAGAATCTGAAGCCGTGTAAGAAGGTCTTCATTGATTGAGGACAACAGGGCATTGCCGTAGTCCATACGGTTGATGATCAATCCCTGAACTAGAGGTTTTCTGGCCTCCATCGGAATCCATTTAAAAACCTTGCGTAAACTACGGATCACGCCAAAACAGGAACCAATTATATAGTTAATCTGATTTTTCATTGATAGTTTATTGTCCATATGGAATCCTAAATTCCGTACCGTCTGTTTTGGGATTGGACAGGGGCCAAGGTTCAGGGGCCACCAGTCATGTGACCAGTGCTCATGAGCCTTGCCAAAAAGCACAATCTCGGACTTGCCTCCATTTAATTGAAGGTGATTTGTGCTCATCCACCTGTCAACTTGGGACATGCAGTCTTTGAATCGCAACTTTGTCTCTGCCGGATCTGGGCCAAGAGTGATCAAGATCTGAGTATCATCGGCATATGATACAACATCAAAGCCGTAGGATCTGATCACCTTGGCCAGCGGGGTCATGTAAAGATTAAAAAGAGTCGGGCTCAGAATGGAGCCCTGCGGCACTCCCATCCTGACTGGTGACTGGTCTACTACATGAAACGATGTTGCCCACCTGTACCGTTGTAACTCAGTCCGTTAGATAGCTCTTGAGCCACTTTAGGGCCTTCCCCCTGACACCAATCTCCCAGAGCCGATGTTCTAGAATGCTGTGGGAGATGGTGTCAAAACGGCGGATAGATCTAGCACTCCTTACCACCCCCAAGGTAGTGGGCTGGTTGAGAGATTCAACCGGACCCTGAAGGGCATGATTATGGGTCTTGGTGAACCCATGAGGCGTAAGTGGGACGTCCTCTTGCCATGCCTTCTGTTTGCTTACAGAGAGGTGCCACAGAAATCCTTAAGGTTCAGTCCCTTTGAGCTGCTGTATGGCCATCCTGTAAGAGGACCTCTGAGTCTGGTGAAAGAAGGCTGGGGAAAGCTCCCAGTAAACCTCCCCAGGATGTATATAACTACATGCTGGCCCTCAGAAACCAGACTAAGCGCTTCAGGCAACTCGCTCTGGTGAACCTGGAAGCCAGCCAGGAGGAGATGAAACGTTGGTATGATCAGAATGCCACTCTGATCGAGTTTCAGCCTGGATGGAAAGTATGGGTCATGGCCCCAGTGGAGCCTTGTGCGCTCCAGGATAAGTGGACCGGACCATTTGAGGTGGTGGAGCGCAAGAGTAACGTCACCTACTTGGTGGACTTGCAGTCTCCTAGGAACCCTTTGCGGGTCCTGCATGTGAACCGCCTGAAGCCCCACTTGGAGAGGTCCGAAGTGGACATGCTCCTAGCACCAGATGCTGGAATGGAAGAGGAGACTGAGCCTCTCCCTGACCTCCTGTCTTCAAAGGAGCACGATGGGTCAGTGGACGGTGTATCACTCTCCCCCGCCCTGACTCCTGAACAGCAGAGTGACTGTCGCCAACTGTTGGGACAGTTTGCTGCTCTGTTCTCCCTGACCCCTGGTGTCACTCAGGGGTGTGTCCATGATGTTGACACTGGGGACAGTCCTCCTGTAAAGCACAAAATTTACAGAGTGACTGACAGGGTCAAGGCTTGCATCAAGGAGGAGGTCTCCAAGATGCTAGAGCTAGGGATGATTGAGCCCTCAAACAGCCCTTGGGCCAGCGCAGTGGTCTTGGTCCCAAAGGCTGCCGCACCATATGCCACACCAGAACTCCGGTTCTGTGTGGACTACCGAGGGCTCAATTTGGGCACCAGGACTGATGTGCACCCCATCCCCAGAGCTGATGAGCTCATTGATCGGTTAGGAGCTGCCCGGTACCTCAGTACGTTTGACTTAACGTCTGGGTACTGGCAGATTGCCTTAACTGATGGGGCAAAGGGGAGGTCAGTATTTTCAACGCCGGAGGGGCACTACCAATTCCGGGTGATGCCATTTGGGTTAAAGAATGCCCCTTCCACCTTTCAGAGGTTGGTCAACCAGGTGTTGGCTGGACTGGAGGATTTCAGTGCCGCCTACCTGGATGACATTGCAGTGTTCAGTGCCACTTGGGAGTAACATCTGCACCACCTCTGGGAAGTGTTGAAGGCTCTGCAGAGGGCAGGCGTCACGATCAAGGCGAGTAAGTGCCAGATCGGGCAGGGTTCTGTGGTGTACTTGGGACACCATGTAGGGAGCGGCCAGGTGGCCCCCCTACAGCCCAAGATTAATACCATTCTGGCTTGGGAACCCCCCAAGACCCAGACAGAGGTGAGAGCCTTTTTAGGACTCACAGGGTATTACAGGAGATTTGTCAAGGGGTATGGCACCATTGTTGCCCCCTTGACAGAGTTGACTTCCAGGAAGCAGCCCAAGAAAGTGAATTGGACTGACGCCTGCCAGAAGGCTTTTGATGGCCTGAAATCTGCCATGTGCACAGCGCCCGTGCTTAAGGCACCCAACTTTTCAGAAGAGTTCATTGTGCAGACAGATGTTTCAGAGCATGGTGTGGGGGCTGTGCTCTCACAGCTGAATGAAGAGGGCCTAGACCAACCTGTAGCCTTCATTAGTAGGAGGTTACTTCCACGGGAACAGAGGTGGAGTGCGATTGAACATGAGGCATTTGCTGGGGTCTGGGCACTGAAGAAGCTGAGGCCATACTTGTTTGGGACTCACTTCCGGGTTCAGACAGACCACAGACCCTCAGATGGTTGATGCAAATGAGAGGTGAGAATCCAAAGCTGTTGAGGTGGTCCATTTCCCTACCGGGGATGGACTTCACGGTGGAACACCGCCCTGGTACCAAACACGCCAATGCTGATGGTCTGTTCAGATTTTTCTGCCTTAGTGAAGAGAACTCCCAAGAGGGTGGGTAGTTCTCCCCACATTTCAGCTGGAGGGAACACATGTTAGACCAGGCACCATTGGCGTGGGTCTCCCTTCCATTTTTTCCTGTTGCCTCCTGTGTTTTTTCTGTGTGTTGGACTCCGTTTTGCTGGTCTAGATGCTTTGGGCACCTTGCCACTGCTGTTCAGTGCCAAAGTGCAAGTGCTCCCTTTGTAAATTGTTGTTATGGATTAGTGATTCCATGATTGGCGTATTTGATTTACTTGTCAGACCCTAGTATAGTGCACTGTGTGTGCCCAGGGCCTGTAAATAAAATGCTGTTAGTGGGCTGCAGCACTGATTGTGCCACCCACAGAAGCAGCCTGTAAAATGTAACTCTGGCCTGCCATTGCAGAGCCTGTGTGCAGTCTGGGACTGCCATGTCGACTTGGCAAGTGCACACACTTGCCAGTCCCTAAACCTTCCCTTTTCTACACAATAGTCACCCCTAAGGTAGGCCCAAGGTACCCCGGTGGGCATGGTGCAATGTATGTGAAAGGTAGGACATGCCCTGATGTGTGTGGCATGTCCTGATAGTGAAATACTTCCAATTTCGTTTTTCACTATTGCAAGGCTACCTGTTCCTATAGGAAAGAATGGGGAGTTTGTTTATAACATCTAATAAACATAACTGGCCGTAGGAACAAGGTAGAAAAATAAAGTTTAGTATGCCTCAACTCAGAATGTTAAAATGCATCTTTTAGTGAAGGTGATTTTTACATTCTGTGTTTGAAAATACCACTTTCAGAAAGTAGGTATTTTCTTGCCTATCCATCCAGTGTGCCTCTGCTAGGTTTGTGTATTGCATGTCTGGCTTTTGGATGGCAGGGGCTGGAGAGGAGCAGTGGCTCCAGAGGTCTGATGAGTCAGGACTGGGCTGAATAGACCTGGGCTGCATTTAGAGTAGGGGGAGGAGATTTCCTTTCACCTGAATGGGCCTTCAACAATGCTGTCTCCACCTCCTGCCAGGAAGCTGCACTAGTGAGGACAGAACTGGTTTTGGCTGGGTACAGACACTCTCTCCCTTCAGAGAACAAAGGATTTTTGTGTATAAAAAGAGGGGCCCAGACCCCAGACTTTTAGATCACTTCTGGGAAATCAAGAGGAACCTTTGCCAAGGAGAAGAGCTGGAGAAGCTGAGGAGGAATACTGCCCCTGTGCTGTTTGCTGTCTGGGGTTGGCCTGCAGTGGCTACTTGCTGCCAAGGAAAGGAGAAAGGGGCTTTGCTGCTTGCTTTGTCCCCCTGCTTGAAGAAAATATCTCCAAGGGCTTGAACTGAGCTTGCCCCCTGTTCTAGAGGTCTCAGGAACAGCAAAGTCCTCGCCGTGTCTGTGGGCACCGTCTCTGATCGTCTCCGCAGAAGAAAAGGGTAACCGACTGTCATCAAGTCCGCCGCAGGATTCCGTGTCCTGAAAGCACCGCCGAGAGCAACGCCTCGCTTCGCAACTCAACCCTGGTCTCACCGACTCCGTCAACGAGCCGCTGCTTGCACCGCGTCCTGAGGGCACCGCACTACGCAACGATTCGCTACACGCTGCAAGGACGTCACCGACTCCGTCGCTGCCCGACCGGAACATCAACCGGCTCCGTCGCCGCACCGTGACCTGTCAGCACCGCAGCGAGCACCCTCTCACCCTTCAACGCAAGCCCTGGTCTCACAGACTCCGTCAACGAGCCGCTGCCTGCACCGAATTGTGAGGACATCGTCCGCCGCAATGCTCCGCTTCACAACGCGACCGAGACGTTTGCCCCGACCGACTCGCACTGACGTGTTGGTCGCAACAAGAAAGGTACTGTGTCCGAGTCTGTTGACGCTTTAGCTGGCCCGTATCGACGCGGTCGGCTGGAATTGTTAGACTCTGTCGTATTCAGTATCGCGGTAGCCCCAGGAGGAGCTACCGAGTTGGAAGAACTGTGTTTTATTGATTTTCCGGCAATTCAAAGGTTATTTTGGACAAGTACTATTTTTCAAGAGTATTGTATGTTGGATTTTTATCGTATTTGGTCTTGTTGGTTTAGATAAAGATGTACTATTTTCCTAAACTGGTGTTGTGTCCATTTGTAGTGTTTTCACTGTATTACTGTATGTGTTCACGAATACTTTACACACTGCCTCTGAGATAAGCCTGTCTGCTCGTGCCAAGCTACCAAGGGGGTGATCAGGGGTTATTTTAGAAGTGTATCCCCCTTACCCTGACTAGAAGCAAGGGTCCCTATTTGGACAAAGGTACCTACCTCTGCCAACTAGAGACCCCCACTTCTAACAGGAACGTATCCAAGAGCATGTACGTGCAATCAAAAACAACAAAGTAGATTATCCGCTAGCTGTGCATTACAATAATCTGCATGGGTTGGAAGAACATGTTAGATCTCTTTCCATGGTATTGATATGTTAAGCCCTACGAGCCGCGGGGGCAATAAAACACTGCTACTTAGGCAACAGGAAAGTAGGTGGTTGATCAGACTGAGGGCGGAAGACATGGGCCTCAATCTTGATAGGGAACTCCATACCTTTCTCCTCTAATGCAATTACTGTGTTTCTTCCTGAGTAACTGCATACATACTCTCTCAGTTCCTGTTTGCATAGATTCATACAATAACTATCTGTGTTCCCCCCTGTTAAACTGTTAATGAGCATCGGATTTTGTTATACCACCTAACATTGTGAGACCATGTGTGTTTGTATTGATTACAGCTTGAGAGTCTACCTGCGTCTGGCTACTCCCCCACACATTGTCCTATTTGATTTGTTTGGATTTATGTTGTTAGTACTGTCCACCGTCTGTGAAGATACTCCTACACATGTCATACTCTCTGCTTTCTTGATATGATGACTCAATGCTACCATTAATATGATGTGGATTAATTGTTATGCAAGATTTGCCACATTTCAACAAAAAAGGAAGGTGCACTTCAACTGAAGTAAAACAACGCGTTTCGTTCCCCGTGCCGCGGGAACTTCGTCAGGGCTAATTCCAAGTGACCAGAATATTCATATTCATATGACATCAATCAATCAAAAGAAATGGTCCTTAATAGTTAAATTTCCAGAGGATTAGTAGTTTCGTAGTTAAGACAATACCATCGGTATCACGACGGCGTTCACGCGGTGCCTATCCGCACACTCACATGTTGATCAAGTGATACCGATGATGGGTCTTATCTGCACCCCATTTCCATCATACATGTGAACAACATCCATTACGGATAATTGGTTATAGTATTGTCTTAACTACGAAACTACTAATCCTCTGGAAATTTAACTATTAAGCCCTGACGAAGTTCCGCGGCACGGGGAACGAAACGCGTTGGCTGTGTGCTGGTTTTATCTATACAACATTGAATAAAAAGAAGAAGTATTTTGGATTATTTACATGTTTGTTGTTTTACTTCAGTTGAAGTGCACCTTCCTTTTTTGTTGAACTTTGGTATATACTCAGCAGCTCTCAACAGCGGATGCCGGGAGTTGTTGCACTTAATAAGTTAATATACACAACTGGTGGAATAGATGTGCTTGACCTTGGTCAGCTGCTGTATGTGTGTTTGCTTCATGTAAATCCTTAAGATTTGCCACATTGGTTGGGGTCATAGCTCCTCCTCTGTTCACAATACCCATTGTGTAAATTCCTTTTCCCCGTTTTTGGCATTGTAATTATCAATATTAATTCATGTTTATGAACTTTTCCCTCTTAGTTGGGATGCGTACGGTATTTCCTAAAAACTGGTAATGAACACTGGACTAACTCACACATGTAACTCACATGTGCTGGTCATGTGCCAAGCAAATTTAGCTGGTCCTGTGCACAATTATGGTCTTCTCTCTTATACACTGAAATCAGGTTGCTCTGGTGATAAATATAATTTGCGATCGCTGTAACTATCTTTCTTTCAACACTAACTTGTTTATATGCTCTCTACGTATCTCACTGCATGTCCCATATCACAGGTTTGCATGCTAAAACGACACTCCAATATGGCGCCTATTTTTCTATGCTAAGCGGGTCCCCCCCCGAACGCTAGTCCTACTTACCTTTCCATTTCTGAAACGCACTCGACTTTAACCCCTTCGATGCTCATGACGGAATGGTTCCATCATGAGCATCGGTGCTCCTGTGCTCATGACGGAACCATTCCGTCATGAGGACAGGGGCAGGAAATCCCTCTGCTGTAAACAGCAGAGGGATTTCCATTTTTTTTTGTGCCTCTGGGGGTTGGGGAAGAGCTTCCCCAACCTCCCGAGGCCCATCAGCTATTTTCAGTCTAATGACGATCGCACGCATGGTGCGCTGTCGTCATTAGACTGAAAACGAAACTGAAACTTAGTTTCAGTTTCAGTGTTTCAGTGCTCGTGGGGCTATCTCAGCCCCCCGAGCACTGAAACACTTTTTGTTTGAGGTATCGTTGGAAAGGGGAGGATCTCCCCTTTCCAATGGTACCCTTCCCTAGTGGATCCCTGCTTGGGGATCGCCCCAGGAGGGCGATCCCCAAGCAGGGATCCACCCACTAGCCACCAGGGAGGGGGGAGCAGCCCCTTCGGCAAGGGCCTTTGCTCCCCCCATTTTTTGGGGCATAATTTCAGTCTTTCCGCCCCCCCGTGGGGACAGAAAGCCCACTAGAACCAGGGAATTTTTTTTATTAGGCAAATTAGGGGTGGAGGCTGCCCAATATGGGCATGCCAATGCCCCCACCCCCCCTGCACAGTTAGAGTCTTCCTGCCCCCCCTGGGGGGCAGATGGGGGCAGTAGCCCCCAATCTGCCACCCCAGGGGGGCAAAAAGCCCACTAGAAACCAGGGATTCATTTTTTTATATAAATTAGGGGTGGGGGCTGCCAATATGGGCACGCCAAAGCCCCCAACCCCCCTGCACAATAACAGTCTTTCTGCCCTCCCTGGGTGCAGATGGGGGCGGTAACCCCCAATCTGCCCCCCCGGGGGGGCAGAAAGCCCACAAGAAGCCAGGGTTTTTTTAATGATTAATTTAGGGGTGGGGCTGCCAAAGATGGGCATGCCAATGCCCCCACCCCTCCCCCCCACAAAATTCCAGTCTTTCTGCCCCCCCAGGGGAAGAAAGCACCCTAGATGCCAGGGATTTTTTTTTATGCGCCAGGGGTGGGGGCTGCCCAGAATGGGCATGCCAAAGCCCCCACCCTACCCCCACAAAGAAAGAATAATACTTTCTGCCCCCCCAGGTGGCAGATGGGGGCAATAGCCCCTGATATGCCCCCCGGTGGGGGGGCAGAAAGCCCACCAGGCCCTAGGGATTTTTTTTTATATATATACATAGGGGTGGGGGCTGCCCAGAATGGGCATGCAAATACCCCCACCCAAAATTAAAAAAAATCTACAGCCTTTCTGCCCCCCTGGGGGGCAGATGAGGGCAGTAGCCCCCAATCTGCCCCCCAGGGGGCAGAAAGCACCCTAGATGCCAGGGATTTTTTTTTATGCGCCAGGGGTGGGGGCTGCCCAGAATGGGCATGCCAAAGACCCCACCCTACCCCCCCAAAGTAAGAATAGGACTTTCTGCCCTCCCCAGGAGGCATATGGGGGCAATAGCCCCTGATCTGCCCCCCTGGGGAGGGCAGAAATCCCAATAGCCCCAGGATTTTTTTTTTTTATATATGTCGCGGTGGGGGCTGCCCAGAATGGGCATTCAAATACCCCCACCCAAAAGAAAAAATGCCACAGTCTTTCTGCCCCTCCTGGAAGGCAGATGGGGCAATAGCCCCTTATCTGCCCCCCCCCGGGGGGGGCAGAAAGCCCACTAGGCACCAGGGATTTTTATTTTTCCAAAGTTTGGGGCGGGGGCTGCCCAGAATGGGCATGCCAATGCCACGACCCCCACAAAAAATACCACAGTCTTTCTACCCCCCCCTCAGGAGGCAGATGGGGCAGTAGCCTCTGATCTGCCCCTCCGGGGGGGCAAAGAGCCCACAAGGCGGCAGCGATTATGCTGGCTTTTTTTATATGTAGGGGTGGGGGCTGCCCAGAATGGGCATCCCAATGTCCCCACCCACCCAAACAAAATAGCCAGTCTTTCTGCCACTCTTGGGGGCATATCAAGGCAATAGCCCCCAGTTTCCCCCCTCCCCAGGGCGGCAGAAAGCCCACTAGGCACAGACCTTTTTGCGGAATGTGCCTACTTCTGGATTTTGGGTCCTAGCGCAGCCGGGGGATTCCAGGGAGGTATGGCTTGTGTGGATCCCTCAACGTTTTCTTACCCAGAATCCCCTGCAAACCTGAAATTTTGATGTCGCCTCAAAACGTTTTGGACCCTTGCCTGTCGCGGGTACTTGGGCCTCCCACACGAGTGAGGCACAATTTTTATAGGGAGACCTGGGGGAACGCTGGGTGGTAGGAAATTTGTGTCAGCCCGGTGATGCCACAACTTTCCCACACAAAAATGTGTGGAAAAAGTGATTTTTTCAGCTAAATTTCAGGTTTGCAGGGGATTCTGGGTAAGAAAACGTTGAGGGATCCACGCAAGCCATACCTCCCTGGAATTCCCCGGGTGTCTAGTTTTCAGAAATGTGTGGGTTTGGTAGGTTTCCCTAACTTGCCGCCGAGCACATGGCCAAAAACCCAGGTGACCCCCCTTGCAAAACCAGGTCGTTTTGTGATAGGCAATTTTGATGTCACCTCAATACGTTTTGGGCCCTTGCCTGACGCGGGTACTTGGGCCTCCCACACGAGTGAGGCACCATTTGTATTGGGAGACCTGGGGGAACGCTGGGTGGTAGGAAATTTGTGTCAGCCCGGTGATGCCACAACTTTCCCACATAAAAATCTGTGGAAAAAGTGATTTTTTTCAGCTAAATTTCAGGTTTGCAGGGGATTCTGGGTAAGAAAACGTTGGGGGATCCACGCAAGCCATACCTCCCTGGAATCCCCCGGGTGTCTAGTTTTCAGAAATGTGTGGGTTTGGTAGGTTTCCCTAGCTTGCCGCCGAGCACGGGGCCAAAAACCCAGGTGACCCCCCTTGCAAAACCAGGTCTTTTTGTGATAGGCAATTTTGATGTCGCCTCAATACGTTTTGGGCCCTTGCCTGTCGCGGGTACTTGGGCCTCCCACACGAGTGAGGCACCATTTGTATCGGGAGACCTGGGGGAACGCTGGGTGGTAGGAAATTTGTGTCAGCCCGGTGATGCCACAACTTTCCCACATAAAAATGTGTGGAAAAAGTGATTTTTTCAGCTAAATTTCAGGTTTGCAGGGGATTCTGGGTAAGAAAACGTTGGGGGATCCACGCAAGCCATACGTCCCTGGAATCCCTCAGGTGTCTAGTTTTCAGAAATGTGTGGGTTTGGTAGGTTTCCCTAGCTGGCCGCCGAGCACGGGGCCAAAAACCCAGGTGACCCCCCTTGCAAAACCAGGTCGTTTTGTGATAGGCAATTTTGATGTCGCCTCAATACGTTTTGGGCCTTTGCCTGTCGCGGGTACTTGAGCCTCCCACACGAGTGAGGCACCATTTTTATCGGGAGACCTGGGGGAATGCTGGGTGGTAGGAAATTTGTGTCAGCCCGGTGATGCCACAACTTTCCCACACAAAAATGTGTGGAAAAAGTGATTTTTTCAGCTAAATTTCAGGTTTGCAGGGGATTCTGGGTAAGAAAACGTTGGGGGATCCACGCAAGCCATACCTCCCTGGAATCCCCCGGGTGTCTAGTTTTCCGAAATGTGTGGGTTTGGTAGGTTTCCCTAGCTGGCCGCCGAGCACAGGGCCAAAAACCCAGGTGACCCCCCTTGCAAAACCAGGTCGTTTTCTGATAGGCAATTTTGATGTCGCCTCAATACGTTTTGGGCCCTTGCCTGTCGCGGGTACTTGGGCCTCCCACACGAGTGAGGCACCATTTTTATCGGGAGACCTGGGGGAACGCTTTTCAGAAATGTGTGGGTTTGGTAGGTTTCCCTAGGTGACCGCCGAGCCCCGGGCCAAAAAGTCATGGGACCCCCTTTGCAAAACCAGGTTGGTTTGTGATAGATGATTTTTATGTCGCCTCAATAGGTTTTGGGCCCTTGCCTGTCGCAAGTAAGGTACCATTTTTCTCGAAAGACTTTAGGGAACACGGGGTGGGTGGAATTTTGTGAATCCACGCAGATTCCAGAACTTGCCACCACAGAAACGTGAGGAAAATGTGGTTTTTTGGACAATTTTTTAGGTTTGCAAGGGATTCTGGGTAACAGTACCTGGTGAGAGCCAGCCAAGTCACCCCATCCTGGATTCCCCTGGGTGTCTAGTTTTCAAAAATGTATAGGTTTGCTAGGTTTCCTTAGGTGCCGGCAGAGCTAGGGTTCAAAAACTACAGCTAGGCACTTTGCAAAAAAAGGGTCATTTTTCACTGTGAAAATGTAGTGTGTCCACGTTGCGTTTTGCGCCGTTTCCTGTCGCGGTCACTAGGCCTACCCACACAAGTGAGGTACCGTTTTTCTTGAAAGACTTTGGGGAACGCTGGGTGGGTTGAATTTTGTGGATCCACGCAGATTCTAGAACTTTCCACCACAGAAATGTGAGGAAAATGTGGTTTTTTTGACAATTTATTAGGTTTGCAAGGGATTCTGGGTAACAGAACCTGGGGAGAGCCAGTCAAGTCACCCCATTCTGGATTCCCCTGGGTGTCTAGTTTTCAAAAATGTATAGGTTTGCTAGGTTTCCCTAAGTGTCGGCAGAGCTAGGGTTCAAAAACTACAGCTAGGCACTTTGCAAAAAAAGGGTCATTTTTCACTGTGAAAATGTAGTGTGTCCACGTTGCGTTTTGCGCCGTTTCCTGTCGCGGGCACTAAGCCTACCCACACAAGTGAGGTACCGTTTTTCTTGAAAGACTTTGGGGAACGCGGGGTGGGTGGAATTTTGTGGATCCACACAGATTCCAGAACTTTCCACCACAGAAATGTGAGGAAAATGTGGTTTTTTGGACAATATTTTAGGTTTGCAAGGGATTCTGGGTAACAGAACCTGGTGAGAGCCAGTCAAGTCACCCCATCATGGATTCCCCTGGGTGTCTAGTTTTCAAAAATGTATAGGTTTGCTAGGTTTCCCTAAGTGCCGGCAGAGCTAGGGTTCAAAAACTACAGCTAGGCACTTTGCAAAAAAAGGGTCATTTTTCACTGTGAAAATGTGGTGTGTCCATGTCGCGTTTTGAGCCGTTTCCTGACGCGGGCACTAGGCCTACCCACACATGTGAGGTACCATTGTTCTCGAAAGACTTTGGGGAACGCGGGGTGGGTGGAATTTTGTGGATCCACGCAGATTCCAGAACTTTCCACCACAGAAATGTGAGGAAAATGTGTTTTTTTGACAATTGTTTAGGTTTGCAAGGGATTCTGGGTAACAGAACCTGGTGAGAGCCAGTCAAGTCACCGCATCCTGGATTCCCCTGGGTGTCTAGTTCTCAAAAATGTTTAGGTTTGCTAGGTTTCCCTAGGTGCCGGCAGAGCTATGGTTCAAAAACTACAGGTAGGCACTTTGCAAAAAAAGGGTCATTTTTCACTGTGAAAATGTGGTGTGTCCACGTTGCGTTTTGAGCCGTTTCCTGTCGCGGGCACTAGGCCTACCCACACAAGTGAGGTACCATTTTTATCGGGAGACTTAGGGTAATACAAAATTGTAGAGCAACTGTTATTACCTATTGACTTTCGATGCATTTCTGCCTTCCAAATGAAAGACAATGTGTAAAAAAGAAGTCATTTTGAATAATGACCTATAATTCTCATGCTAGTATGGGTACTCCCAATTTCGGAAATGTGCAAATATCTACTGTGTCTAAACTCTATATTTTGTTCCCATTTCAGAAATACATAGGTGTCTTTCATATCCATTTTTCCATGTATACATTTTCCCAGAATAATTGCTATATACCCGGTACATAATAAAAAACCATTGCAAGACTCTGCTCAGTTATTGGCTCTGGGTTCGTCGGGTTCTTGGTGAACCTACAATTCATATATATTGCCACAACCAGAAAGGTCCAGCGGATGTAACGGTATATTGCTTTCAAATAGCTGTCATAATTAGAAGAAGTTACAGGTGAAAACGTTGACACAAATGCCTGTTTTTGTCAACTAATTTTCAATTTTTCCTATATTTAACTGTTAGTTTCTATAAAGAAAACTTTTAGGATCTACACAAATGACCCCTTGCTGAATTCAGAATTTTGGGGCCCATTACGATGGCGGGCGGAAGCACAACCGCCGTGCTGGCGGATGCAAAAACCACCAGTTACCGCCGGCACGCAGCAGTCCACACGCCCGCCCAATTATGATGCGAAAAGCAGGCCAAACACCGCCGGCAAGCCAGCAACACCGTCCGCCATCAAAGTGCGCCCGCACACGTAGCGGCGCAGCCCAACTGACACACACCGTCCGACGAAACACGTCCCGCCCAGCGCATAAATTACGATGCCGCAAACAAACGGCTCCCACGGCAAAGAGACACCGCACGTGAAAGAGAGGCGGAAACACGGACGCAGAGCACGGACAACGAAGAAGCGGCACCCCGGGCATGAATCCAGCACTGCAGGCCCTTCCCATGCTTCTGCTGATGCACCACCAAGGACGCAACGTACCGCGGAGACGCAGGTAGGCACACACACAACAAGTGCACGCAAACAGCGCACACAGTGCAAGGGCGGAAAAGCGGACAACCCCCCACCAGCGCGTGCACACTACACATCCACCATTGCATCCACATATGACACACAGGCCAAATCCTAACATCGCAGAACACATGTGTACACACCACCTGGGACTAGGAACCAACCACCCCGTCACGGCCCCAAAGCGCCGATGACGCCGCCACACATGCGCACAACGCAGAGGCCAACCGCAGCGCCATGCATGCGTCGCACACAGACACAGGGACACAACCAAGCAGCACACACATCAGCCCCACCCCGAACGCACATGACACGTGACAGGCCGGCCACAGACATGTCCCCAACGCCCAATTCACGGACAACACCCAACGCCACACAACCGACGCACACATGTCAGTGAAGTCACGCAACAGCAGGACACACCCCAGTGTAACAAACATGGCGAAGCACACAGCGGCGGCAACACCAACTAGGAGAAGCAGGGCCCCTTCGGGAAGAGGAACGCCAGTACCACACTGAAAAACCCATACCACCCTGCACATATGAACAAGACACATGAAACGGAACACCAAAGAGCCCGGGGACCGACAACAGGTGGCCCAAGAATTACATCCACACACAAGGCCCAACGCAGAGCGGAAAGGCAGCCTGCCGCCCACACAAGGGAGAGCAGACAGCACTGAATGACCTTCCATTCCAACACCGAAACCACAGCCCTACGACAGAAGCCGGTGAATACAACCATTGTCCAAGAATAGACCAACACAGGCATGCCGAGGAGACCGACCACAGGGCAGATAGCGCATATCACAGAAGCACACAACGGACGGGGAAGAAAGAAGAAAACACTCCCCCATGTCGGCCACATGCAAGTTAATTGGAAGGAGTCACACAGCACTGACCTTGAACTGTCTGAGAAGCATGTGGGAAGAGGGCCCGTGTCCTCCAAACAAGCCAACAGAACACAAGTCCTGTCTCCCCACGACTACACAGAGCTCACAGCAACCCCGGAGCGTGCACATTGCAGACTGCACACACAGCCGGAGCACGCCACCTCTACGAACCGCTGCGAAATGGCAACCGCAACACACCTACCCAACTACGCCGAACAGCTCAAGCTGTACCAAACCAACACGATACATACATTGGGATGCGATCTCCTGTCCCTGCTGAACGTAAGTTACCGACTGACTTACCGCATCACATTGTTCAGCTGCGTCATGCCCGTCTTCTACTGTCGGAGGTGTCCCTACCAGCATCCCGTCGAGATATGCCTCTCCAACCCGGCATGTCTGAAGGCGGACCTGCTACCACTACTCCTCCCTCTGGACGCACACGACAGGGCCTGCTCTGCCTATGGGGGCATGGCGTATGTGGCCAACATCGCACGCGCACTGAAATGGAACCACTGTGCCTCCACACGACGGATCATCGAGAACAGCTACATCGAATGTCACCCAGCATGCCCCATCATGGTCCTCCAAGGGACAACCTACGAACAACACCTTGACAGCCACCATCCGCTTCATTGGCTGGCAAACATGTACACCACCAATGACATGGAAGCCCTGCTGGACGGCATCGCATACCTGACAACCTGTAAATACGTCGGACCACAACGCAGGTTCCCCGAGTGACCTATGAAGTCCAACCCCGCACCCATGCTCAGCTTCCGCACGGACTGGCCAGTCACCACCACAACAGCCATACCAAACGACCGGCAACTGTAACCACACCATCAACGACATCGCCATGACATCGGATATGACCGGGACATGCACACTGTTCCCCATCACATCCAGGAACACCGCATGCATCGTGGGAGGCAGTGGCATGGGCTCTGTGCATCGCACCCACATGGACGGAACTGCACGAACAACCAGGACACGACATGGATCCAGCACACATGGACACACACACCGCTCAGTGGACATGAATAGGTCGCCTGGAGTCTGTGGGTGCTGCACCCCTCCCACCCCCGCCCCGGGAATCCCATACCAGGACCTTTGCATGGACGACAAGTGCATACAACAACAACACGACCCCAGTGACTGTGACATGTCCAGTAACCACCACAGTGCAACAACAAGTGGCACGCCGCTGCATGCACGCAAGCACATGCCCTGATGTCATCTCACATGCACACGTGCATGAGGAACAACCGCAGCAAACCTGTCACATGGAACTGAGATGGACTGTGCCCATGATGCCGAGCGGTCTGGTAGGCTACATGTATACCGTCTGTGTCAAAGTCCGCAGCTCCGCAGCTATACGTAAATGTACATTAGCACAGCCTTGGCCAAGCAGATGTAACCCCACACCCTATCCCATTCGTAATCATGCTCAGTATATCCTCAACATGTATTCCGCTGCCAGTAGTGTCCACTATACTGCATCACAGAGGACAGAAGACTCAATATAATGTTTGAAACCAAAACTGTCTCCGCTGACTCATTTCACAAGTACGAATGAGAGAGGATGAGAGTATGTGAAGTACACGGCAGTCGTGACATGACCATGTAGTCCACTGGTATTGGATGTCAACGCAAATGAGTAGCACTACTGTGGAAGACACACATGTGTCGTGTGAAGTCGTATGGACGCAGTGCTCAGGTGGGTGGGTGCGACGGGTAGATGCGCACATGCCAAGTTGGAGCACGCCGTGTTGGGAGGGGTCATGAACAGTACACCACCGCTTCCCTGGGCATTGTGAGAGGACACCTGTCGGGGGGAGTGAACACGTGTGTGCACAGCAGCCGGGCACACGTACAAGGCGGTACCAGGCGCACCTCAGCCCACCCTCTGTGGACAAGCTGGATCCTGTTGTGCGCCCGCCATGCCCCTTGACAAGGCACACACAGCCCCAGTCGACCAGGTGTAACCCCAACATAGTCAATCCGCACAGGCGATACAGGGCACGGGATGGCAGTGGAGCATGGTGTGTGAGAGGTCTCCTCGCGCTCCTCCTGCTCATATCACGCAGGCAATAGAACCTCAACGTCTAGCATGGCACAAGTCACATGGAAGTGTAGGGGGACGCACCACAGCACGAGCAGCACTGACGTCACGGGAGGTGGCTCGCACCATCCCATCCATTGCCCATCATACCAACCACGACACATGCCATTGCGACTAAGTGCAAGCGCGTGCGCCACCACCCCCGAGCCCTCCCCAGAGAGGCCAAAGAGTGAATGTGTGGGCCATCAGCCACAGACGGACGCGGCCTGGCCGCAAGGGCAGCCACAGCCACTGGGTGTCGCAGGTGGCGGATCCGGAAGGCGAAGACTGTGATGCATAGTCCATGCAGGCCGGGTCTCCATTTGGGGCACCACGCAGGTGGACGGCGTCCCGCCACACATCATACCCTGAGACAGCCCACTCGTGCAACTGGACCCACACATACACTCCTTGCCCTCTCTGGTGCGAGCTTGGGGCTGCCTGTGCAAGCGCTAGCCTCGCAGGTGAGCATGCATATTGGGGGAGCGAGGGGAGGACATGAGGGCTGGGGCGAAGATGACTGTATCACTGTCAGTTAGTACAAGGGATGACCCAGATGTGGAAAGGAAGATGTGTCCCGTGTGCACTGCAACTAGTCGCCAAACCAACTACCCCCCCATGTCCGGAATGTAAGCCCGCACCTAGGCCCGCCCATCCGCCACATCGAACATACCACCAGCACGACAACCTTCCCATTCGAAACACTGACTGGGGGTGGCGACCAGTGTACAATCATGTGTAGCCTACCCACGCGTACATGTGGGCCCTCCATGATCCATGTCACCTGCGGCAAAGTCATGACATGCGCAATGAGGGAAGTGAGGAGAGCTGTCCGCCCCACGCGCAGAAGGTGCATCAGCTCCACAGACCCAGCAGCGAGTCCAGCAGGGGTCACATGTGCAGGGGCAGCTGTGCCTGGTGTGAAGGCACATGCATATAGACAGCACATCGACCAATGTGTAGTCTGCCCACATCTACAGTCCATCATCATGCGGACATAGGAATTGAACACAGGGCAACACATCTTAGCTGGTGCACCCACCGTGACCAACAATGCGCAATCATCGACGTACCCGCCCTGTGCATGGCCCCCCACCCAACGGAGGCACATCCAGTGCCACCATCCCACACACACAAGCCTTCCACGGAACATGCTGTGTCCAATGGTCAGTACAGAGTCAGCGCCCATCTGGTGGATCCTGAACAGGAGACACATGCACACACATGCCAGCTCCCACTATGTACGACTGCCACCTGGCACGTGCAATGTAACCTCTCACCTGTGACGTGTGACTGCAAGCACACAGCCGTCTTGGCATGGGGCTGTCAATGTGGACACCAGTCAATGTTTCGGGAGCTGTGATCCGTACAGTGCTGTACATAGGGTGCAGTGCTGACACCTACTACTGTCTCATATCCCCTCGTGCCACAGGTCCCACTTGTATTGGCCGCTCAGCCCGTGCCCACATCGTCGTCGTCGTGTGCCATACTCATCCAGCCTCGGAAGCAGTTCCATGCTCAGCAGACACTCATGTTGCCGTGGCGTTGCCGCTTGACGAATATGCAGTCAGTCCCCATCAGCACGCCCCGCAAGTCATTGGGGCCTAGATCCCCATGTGCATGCACATGGCACTGGTATGTCTCACTTGCCATTGCCATTGTTGGGAGACCTGTGTAAGTGTATTGTGGCCGTGCCGTCCCAGCTTGACAGCTGGGCTGTGGCTCATGTGCTTGCTCAGTCATGTCAGTGATGTGTATGCGAAATTGCTATGTGCCGTGTTGCTTTGACATGTGTCCTCTGCCATTTAACCCAGGCGGAGACCGAACATTGACCGCCCATACCAATTGCTGGCGGACATGGACGATACAGAGGTAATCAGGAAGTTTCGGCTGGACAGGCCAACTCTGCATCGACTGTGTGCCATGTTAGAGCCCCATCTCCGTCCCCGCAGGGTGTATCCGACTGCTGTCACCCCCACGGCTAAGGTGATGGCCGCCATGCATTTCTTCGCCACTGGGTCATTCCAGCACACAGTGGGCAGTGGAGGAGGGATGTCCCAGCCCATGTTCAGCAAGGTGCTGAGGGATGTACTGGCAGCCATGATGCTGTACCGGAACAGGTACATCCGCTTCCCCAGGGCTCGTGAATTGGCGGCAGTGAAGGGTGCATTCTATGCCCTTGGCAGAATCCCACACGTCGTGGGAGCCATTGACTGCACTCATGTTGGCCTTGTTCCACCACAGGCCACTGAGCACCTGTACCGCAACAGGAAGCACACGCACTCCCTGAATGTGCAAGTGGTGTGCCTTGCGGACATGGTGATCACCCACGTGTGTGCAAAGTTTCCAGGCTCGGCCCATGACGCACACATAATGCGCAACAGCATCTTGCCACGACTGATGGCCAATCTGCAACAGGATCGTGCCTGTATTGTCGGTGAGTATGTGGAGTGGTGTAGCGTGCTGGTTGTGCGATGCTGTCCCCTGTCCAGTTGGAATAGCTACGGTTCTCTGTGTCCCTCACACCCAGGTGACTCTGCGTACCCGAATGGGGCATGGCTGCTCAGTCCCAGCAGACGATCGATACAATGAGGCACATGGGAGGACCAGACGTGTGGTCGAGCGTACCTTTGGCCTCCTCAAGTCCAGGTTCAGGTGCCTGGACCGCACCGGGGGTGCACTGGCGTACTCCCCACAGAAGGTGTGCCAGATAGTGGTGGCGTGCTGCATGCTGCACAATCTGGCCATTCGGAAGCAGATCCCCCTCATTGTGGATGACGGAGATCAACCAGGGCCCCAGCCCGCAGACCAGGACAGCTCGAGTGAGGTGGACAGCGGAGAGGAGGAAGCTGGGAATGTGCGCCAGCAGCTCATCGCCCGCTACTTCACTTGACGGTGAGTGTCCATGTACGACGGATGATGTGTCTGTATCTGTGCAGGTGTGTGTGTGCTGTGTCAGGGTGGCCGTATGTTCACTGCGTGCAGTGTGTCAACGCTCCATGGCCAGGGTAGTATGCCACTGTTGGTGACTGTGGCATTGTGCCCTATTGCTCTGTGCGATGTGTGTACATTGCTTGTAGTTGTTGACATGTACTGTGTGATGGGTGTGTGACACACTCATTGAATGTGCTCCTGTTCTGTCTCCCACCCCTAGGTCCCTACAGGTCCTCCGGATTCCATTGCCATGCCACGCATCAGGTGCCCTTCCGCCCAAGGTGGCCGTTGTATTCCGTACAAATAAAACACAGGGCACAAACAGCAGTTAGTGAATAAGGTGCATTTATTACGAACTGTGACATGTGATTGTGTGTAAGGTGATAACAAAAGTGGTGCGTGCAGTGACAATGAGCTGTCGGTCATGGCTGCGTGATGATCAGGGTGTACCCACTGGTTCTATGTCCATAGTCCAACAAACACATGCCATCCAGCTGGCTGTGTGGAGTGGGATCGTAGAGCAAGTCAATGCAGTGGCTGGTCAAGGAAGGCTGGCGGAAGGCTGGCTGGCTGCCTCACTTGCGACTGGAGCGTGCGAAGTCCTCCCGGGAGATCTGTTTCCTCTTCGGACGGCCCCTTCCACGTTTGGGAGGGGGGTGTGTGGTGGCGACCTGCTGGTGGTGGGTGAGGTGTGCTCACTGGCTGTGGACGCAGGGGAAGTGGACACTGCTGGCCGACCCTGCGCCCTAGCAGGTGGTGGCGGAGGTGGTGTTGCTGGCCTTGCCTGTGACCCCACCGCCACCACCAGCTGGCCCATGAGGTCCACGAGTTGGTCCATACGGGACACGAATTGGCCCATATGGGCGTCCATGGACCTCAGCACCCCCAGCACCTCCCGCGTGTCAGTAGCAGACCTGGCCCATTGTCCTTGGGCCTCTTCATAGGCCCCAAGGACTCTGGCCATTTGAGGCAGGGCATGGCTCCCAGGGGAGGCTGGCGTTTCCCTGACCCTGCTCCTCCTACCAGTCCTGCTGCCACCGGCCTGCCCACTAGCCACATTGCTCACCACGGTCCTCGCTGTGGCTCCCAGGGTGGATCCAGTCGGCCGGGCCACCACCTGCGCTGGGGCTGGTGCCAGCGAAGACGTGGTGGTGGTGGAGGCGGTGGTGGTCGGTGCGGCGATGGTGGCGGTTGCGGCAGTGGTAGTGGCCGCAATGACCGTGGGTGTGGCCGCAACGACAGTGGCAGCAGGGGACTGGGACTGTTCAGCATCCCTGGATGATGGGTTGGTGGGTAGGAGGGGTCCTGGGGAGCGGCTGGGCCCTGCCACGCCAGATGGGCCAGCTTGGTGGTCCGTGTCCGAAGAGGTGGACAGATCCTCCAGATCCGTGTGTCCTCGTTGGGGGCTTGTAGGCTGGCTGTGCTGGCTGCTGTCTCCATCCCCAGCGTCCAGCAGTTCGTCACCTGTGGAGAAAATGAGATTTGTTATTGTGTTGCACCTGGCGAAGTATGTATTAGTCGTCTGACATTGGCAGTTCGTGCAATCTCGTACATGGGTTTCCCGGAGGCGAGTGTGTGGCTGTGGCATCTGTAGTTGTGTGTGCTAGGCAATGGGACTGTGTGCTGTGCACATGTGGCATGGGACGGATTGGCCATGCCGATGGGTGTGTTGCTTTGCCCCTACTCATTGTGACTCTGGTGTATGCGGGCTCCTGGCCCATCCTGGGTCTGGTTTGTACTTTGCTTTTGGAGTTCATATGGGACGCTTAGGAACGCATATGGCAACATGGGGGCCATGCCCCAGATTCGCATTTGGGATGGAATATGCTTTTGGGGTTCAAATGGAACGCTTAGGAACGCATATGGCAACATGGGGGCCATGCCCCAGATTCGCATTTGGGATGGAATATGCTTTTGGGGTTCAAATGGAACGCTTAGGAACGCATATGGCAACATGGGGGCCATGCCCCAGATTCGCATTTGGGAGGGAATATGCTTTTGGGGTTCAAATGGAACAGCTTAGGAACGCATATGGCAACATGGGGGCCATGCCCCAGATTCGCATTTGGGAGGGGATATGCTTTTGGGGTTCAAATGGAACGCTTAGGAACGCATATGGCAACATGGGGGCCATGCCCCAGATTCGCATTTGGGAGGGAATATGCTTTTGGGGTTCAAATGGAACGCTTAGGAACGCATATGGCAACATGGGGGCCATGCCCCAGATTCGCATTTGGGAGGGGATATGCTTTTGGGGTACAAATGGAGCAGCTTAGGAACGCATATGGCAACATGGGGGCCATGCCCCAGATTCGCATTTGGGAGGGGATATGCTTTTGGGGTTCAAATGGAACGCTTAGGAACGCATATGGCAACATGGGGGCCATGCCCCAGATTCGCATTTGGGAGGGATATGCTTTTGGGGTACATGCTGTGAGCCATGGGTGCCGAACGTGACATGTGTTGTGGCAGCATGACAGTGCATGGTCTGAGGTGTGTGCATGCCTGACATGCCCTGCATATTTGCTGTCTGTTGTGGTTACTGGACATGGCATTGGACGCATCGTTATGAGTGAGTGATAGTTGTGTGCCAGCCAACGTATTGCAGTTGTCCCATCTCCTTGGTGTGCGTGCTGCCATGTGCATCACTGCAGTGCTCGGGGGGTGTGGCCCATGTTGTGTGTTGTTGCTCACAATGTGTCGTGCGCTTAATTGACTTCTGGCACATGGTTGGTCATGGGCATGTGTCTTAGCGTGACTGCTGTATGTGTGGCAGCTGTGCGGATGACATGCCTTTCATGTGACTGGGGCTGACGGATGGGATGGATGGTATGTTGTATGTGCATGGTGTGTCTGTGAGTTTGATGGGTTCAGTGGTGTTCGTGTGCATTTCTGTTGTTCCGCTCTGTTGCGTCTAGTGTTGTTTGTCTTACATAGGCGTAGTTGTGGGGTGTGGGGTTGACAGGCAGTGGGGGCTACATGGACAGGACTTCAATGGTGTTTCGGTTGTGTGTGATGAGTTGCACTGTGGCTGCCGTGTGGGACTATATTCAGTGTGGCTTGTGCATGCAGACGTGGCTCCTTGGGTGTTGCTATGTCTGTGATGGGTCATGTGGGGTGTGAGTCTGCTGTTCATGTCCGTGTGCACATTGTTCACTTGTTCGTGACGGTGGGCGGTGCTGCGTGTCCGTGTGCTACGTGACATGTCCCATGTGTTGGTGGTGTTATGGTCCTCATGCCTCCAGTAATCCAGCCCTGTCCAGTTTCCCACCTGCAAGTTGTTCGTGCGTGCACTGTACTGGATGCCACATGGCTCTAAGCGGGGGTGCTCCATGTTGCAGGTCTGTGGGGGTGGGGGGTGTAGTGGGTCGTGGGGGTGGCTGTACACCCACTGACACCGATTGCTGTGGACCGTGATGTCTGCCTTTCGGCTGTCGTTGTGCACTGCGGTGGCTGACACGTGGCTGTGGGGTGTGGGGGATGCTCCTCCTTGCTGTGCTGTGGGACTGGGGCCTGGTGTGTGTTGTACTTGGGCTGTCCACCGTCCCACCCACTGCACTTTGTGTTCCTGCCACTTACCTGTTACTTGTCGGTTAGTGCAGCTGTGGCGGACACATGGGTGTGGTGGGTGCTCGTTGTGGCGCTTCTGGCATATTTGGGGACCTGTTGGTGGTTACGTGGCTGGCTTAGTGTACACATGTCCCCACGCATCTTACAGTTGTTCGGTTTGGCCTGTGTGTGGTAGTGTCTGTTGCATGTGCGTGTGATGTGTTGTGTATTGTGTGCTGGACATGGGGGTGTTTGTCCCTGGGAGCTGTGGCATGGTGGTTGCGCATGTGAGTACATAGCGGTGTGCTAGTATACATTAGTTTGTACTTACCAGCCTCCACTCCCCCTGCTAATCCGGCGAGGATCTCCGGATGGATTACGACTCGCACCTTCTCCTCCCACGCTTTGAAGGTCTTAAAGAGCGCGGGATTCCCTCCGCCAGTGACGGCAGCCAGCTCTCTGTTTTTGCCCTCCTTCTTCTTGACCAGGCTCTTTACGTCATTCCAACGTTTGTTTATCTCGGTTCTGTTCCTGGGCAGGGTCCCGACTGCATTGACCTGGTCTACGATCCGGGTCCACATTCTGTTTCTGGTGGCTAGTGGTGTGTGCTGGACCATGTTCCCATAGATTTGTGGGTACACCTTGATGATCTCGTCGACCATGACCGTCAGCTCCATGGGCGTGAACTTGGGCATCCTTTGTGGTGCCATGGTGTTTGTGGTGCTGGTGCGGTGTGTGTTGTGTAATGTGCAGGGGGTTTGTGGTGGTGGTGTTTGGTGGTGGTGTTTGGTGGTGGTGGTGTGTGGTGGTGGTGGTGGTGGTGGTTGTGATGTGTGCGTTTCTGTGGTGTGCTGCTGTCCTTGCTGTGTCACTGTGTCCTCTCCTCTCCTCTCTGGTTTGCAATGTAGCAAGGGGTTGTGGTCTGTGGGAGTGCTGCTTTTGTACTCACCTATGTGGGTGTGTCCTCATGGTCTGTTGTTTTCAGGTGTGTTGTGTCTGGGGTTCTGGCCTTTGTATTTTTTGTTTGTCCGGGGGTGTTTTCGGGATGTGTACTGTGCTTGTGTATTTGTGTGTGCCTTGCTGTGTGGACTTGTTGGCCATGTTGTGTGCTATTGGTTTTGTGTGCGGATGGTTTCTGTGCAGGTACGTGGGCGCCATGGCTTCTGCCGTGTCGATTCTCATCGGCGTTGTTTGCGCTGGCGGGCGGTATATTTGTGGTTTTCCGCGCTCATGGCGGTGCGATCGTAATTTCACGTGCGGTGTGTCGGCCGTGTGGGCGGGCGGTTTTGTGTTGTCGTGCGTGTTTCCGTCCGTGGCGGGCGGTTTGACTCCGACTCGGACGATGGCGGGCGGTATTTTGTGTGCTTTTTCCGCCGATGGCGGTTTTCGGTTTGTGTACTCATAATGGCGTGGTCGGTGTTCAGGCGGTGTGTGCGGGCGGATTTTTGCCGCTTCCATGCCTGGCGGATTTTTTTACGCCGGGTATCGTAATGAGCCCCTTTGTCTACTTTTCAGAAATGTATAGCTTTCCAGGATCCATTATTGCTTTCATACCCATTTCTACCATTAACTGGAAGGAGGTTGAAAGCACAACAAATAGCAAAAATAGGCTATGTCCCAGAAAAATGCCAAAAGTGTGTAAACTTTTTTGATTTTCTGACAAAAGTGTGCTCGTCCCTGAAAGCTGGGAAGATGGTGATTTCAGCACCACAATCCCTTTTTTGATATCATTTCCATGGAAAAAACCAGACGCTTTCATCTGTAGCCCTTTTTTGCATTTTTCACAAAAAACCCAATATTTAGCTGTATTTTGGCTAATTTCTGGGTCCCCTGAAGGGGAATACACAAACCCTGGGTACCTTTAGAATCCCCATGATGTTGGAAAAAAAGGACGCAAATTTGGCGTGGATACCTTATGTGGTCAAAAAGTTACAGGGGCCTAAGCGCGAACTACCCCAAATAGCCAAAAAAAGGCTTAGCACAGGGGTGGAAAAGGCCTAGCAGCAAAGGGGTTAACGCCTGGTGAGACAAGCACGCTGTGCTCACCAGCTTAACTCACGGAAGGACCTTTCAGCTCCGTGACCACTATACCCAGGTTAGTTGACAGGACGGCTTCACCCTATATGTTGGTTCTGTCGGCCTCCAGCAGCAAATGTAATCAGCATGTTTTAATTTCTATTTTTTCCCCCCCTCATTTAGGCTTATCAGGGCCAGACTGTTAGGCTAGCCCGAGAGAGCCGGGCAAAAAGTCACTACACTTAATAGTGGGCATACCACACCTCCCGTGTTCCTCTGTTGTCGGAGCAACCCCGCCCCAAACACAAAGCTGCAGCAGAAGGAAACATAAAATGATAATAACGTGAGTTATTATCATTTTATGTTTCCTTTACTTCACTGCTGCGAAGCAGTGGGGTGACACACCTCTGCCTTAGTGGAGGAAGCGCCGCTGGTGGTGCCACATTTATGTGAGGGACGGTCGGCAATGAGTTTGAATGTGCCTGTCATTTTCCTTAGCTATATTTTACACAATATGTTTTGTCTGTACTCTTCATCTTTTCAGGGTGTGAGATACATTAAATATTGCTTGGCTAACACCAAAACAAAATAGTCTTTACCTAGACTACAGTCAGAAATGTGGAGACACACCCAACAATTTGTAAAGGCACCTCAACTGGCTTCTTTAAATGAAGTAACATTTATAAACCAAAGTTTAAAGGCCTCTGTAGTTCATATATTAATTCACCAACGTATTAAAACCACAAGAGGGACAATAGAAAGAACCTTCGTGTACCTGGTTCAGTCATCAAGCTAGGTAGACTTCACTGATTCCTCCGGCTCATTCTTATTGGTAGATTCTCGCATAGCGGTGAAGTCTCACTAGTGCCAATCTCTGCCACCTCCACTTAACCGCCATTAGTACCGTGATCCCCAGTCTCATTCTATAGTTGCTTCTACCTGGATGCGGCCAGCTGCTTGTCCTCTTCTCCCTTGACAAAGGTACCATGTTAGAGTCTGCCTTGGCCACCCATGGTTGAAGAACTGCTGACTCATCTGAAGGTCTCTATAGATTTATGAAGTTACAGAACAGTAACAGGCTAAACAGGGCAATACGATGTCTGCTTTCAGGGAACATAAACATGTTGCATGTTAGACATGGCAGTCCCGGGCTGAATAAGAGATAAATCCTCTATTATCAACGCTTATTCCTTTGGTTTTAGCACCAAAGCTCTGCTTTGAAGGTTTGTTGCTAGTAGAGAAAAAAGAATTCAGAGTAGGCCACATCAAAATGGCAGAAGGTTCAGCATTGAACTGTGTGAAAGTGTTTTTGCCCCACGGCAGTTGCACTTTCAGCACAGAGGTACCCTACAGGCTGGAAACATCCATTACAAAGCAGTCATTACATCGCACTGCTTTTACAATGCAACTGTTACAACGCAGCTGCCTTTACATCCATTACAACGCATGCCATTACAACGCATGCCATTACAACGCATTATAAGGTAAGTAATGGAGATTTTTTAGTTTTAGGGTGGGTATGGGTTTTGGGGTAGATGGGAATAGTCATTTTTACCCCTACACTATCCAACACTTTCCCTACTGTTGCACTCACTGGAGTGGGAATAGTAATTTTTGCCCCTACACTATCCAACACTTACCCTACTGTTGCCCTAAAAGTATTATGCGTTATAAAGGTATGCGTTGTAATGGAATGCGTTGTAATGGTAGTTTTGAAAAATGCGTTGTAATGGCATGCGTTGTAAAATCATGCAATGTAATGGTAGTTGCGATGTAAAAACCGCGTTGTAAAAGCATGCGTTGTAATTGTTTGCATTGTAACGTCATATATTCCCTACAGGCAGACAGGGATCACTAGAAATAGTGGGGGACTGTACTCTCCCAGGATGCCAACGCAAGGACTTCGCTGACTTGGCATGTTGGAGGACCTCTTGCCACCCTCTAAATAAGGACATCAAAACATTTAGAGGGACCTTGAAAGGATTTGATTTTGATTTGAAGAAAAGATGAAAAAGGCATACAATCAACAGAGGGAACACTGATGTGTGAGAAAACATGCAGAGTCAGAGAGAGAATAAGAGAATTTCATCAGGCTATTCATCAAGAGAGTTACGGAATCCTGACTTTACTTTCATGTACGTGTTCCATGAGCATGGTCTGTTCTTGAACACTCATGCCAGGATTCTATGAGTGGAAGTTGCACTCGCGTCCCTGCAATGCACAATGTTGTCATCAATGATGGCAGTTCAGTTGTCATCAGTAATATTATCAATGATGTCACAAAACATGTTGTGAGGGTTGTAATATGTGAGGTCATAAGCAGTGCATGGCGAGGGAATGAGCTATAGTTACTTGAAATATGTATTAACTGTTGAATTTCAGTTTTTAATTTTTTTTTTAAAATGTTACGTTTAAACTGACATTTTCACCTAACTATAACGTTACTTCAACCTTTGGTTTTTTCAGTCAATTTCTGAAGTTTTTTTAATGCAAAGTAAGACATTATTATCATACTTAACTATGACATCACTTTAACGCTTGTTTTTTCAGTGATTTCTAGTTTTTTTTAACATAAAATAATATTGCCAACTCCCCGCCCCATTCACAGCCTTCTCCCATTGGTGGCAACCCACCAGAGACATTCATGCCCCAGCATCCCTTTTAAAAAAAAAAAAATTTCTCTTGCAGGAGGCAGCACAGCTCCTGTACTTTGCAGGGACTCCCAAACAATTTTTTTTTTAAATGTGGCCCCTGGGGTCTTTCTGCCACCACCCCCAATAAGGTCCAGGTGGTCATGGTACCCTATTCCTACCCTGCTCCCTTATACCTTATTTTCATTTAATGTACAGAAATGTCGGGTACAACATTTCTCTTGATGTCGCAGCCAGCCAATTAGTGTGCGACCTCGCGCAGGAGTTCGTAAGAGCTTTTTGATCCTGTGCATGTGATGCAGCCAATGTAAAAAAAGGTTCAGCCAATCAGATCACTCTATTATTTGAAGATGAGTGATAGTGGGACTCTCCTGAGCATCCAGCGAACCCAATCGTACAGATGCACAAAGTTTTTGACCCTTAATTTCTTAAAAACTACTGAACGAATTTACACCAAATCACAAAAAGCACCCTTTCTGAACCAAGATCTAGCTTTCTGCCAAATTTGGTGTAACTCTGTTTTGGCTGTAGCTGGGTTTAATTTTCCTATGGAAAAAAGAATGGAAAACGGGCATTTTGGGATCTGACCTTTTTCTCAGCACCTGCTTGCCTGGTCACCCAAACTTGCCAGGAAATGGCTGAGGTGGATGAGATCTTTTTTCGGAAGGTTTTGTGAAGATTCGTCAAACGGCTCCAAAGTTAAAAGCAAACAAAAAAAATAGTTTCCTATGTAAATGTGGTCTACCCACGAAACTTTGTAGACCTATTCTTCCTTCTACATTGCAAAGTTTTGTTGTGATTTGACCAAGGGTTTGCAAAGATAAGTTTTTCCCCCAATGCATTTTCCATAGATTTTTGTATTGGGCATTGTGTAGGAAAGTGAGTTTCTGTTGCAGTAACCCCCCCACTTTTTGCCTGATAACTGATGCACTTTTCCTTGGTGTGCCCTGGGTCCCTGCCAATCAGGTACCCAGGGCCTGTGTTCCTTCCCTAAAAACTGTACTAAAGCCTAAACCCAATTGGCATCTCTGGCCACAGGTAAGCCCCTGGTAAATGGTACCCTAGGTACCCAGGGCACTGTGACCAGAGAAGGCCCCTAAGGGCTGCAGCACTTATTGTGCCACCCTTAGAGGCCCTGTACCCTGACACACACACCCTGCCTTTGCAGGCTGAGTGTCTTGGTGCAGAACTAAACAGAGAGTCGACATGGCACACATCCCTGTGTGCCATGCCCATAAACACACTGCCCTGGCATACCTCAGTCACCCCTCTAGCTGGGTGCACTATGCCAGTGGTGTGGGCACAGGTGCATGAGCCCTGTGCCCCTACAGTACCAGGGCCATTCCTGGGCACTGTAAGTGCAGTGATGCCATTAAGAGTATATGGTGCTGGGAGGTTGTCATTAGGAACTCCACAGCACCATAATGGCTACACTGAAGACTGAGAAGTTTGGTATCAAACTTCTCAGCACATTAAACCCACACTGATGCCAGTGTGGGATTTAATGTAAAATGCACGACAGAGGGCAACTTAGAGTTGCTTCCTGAACCTAACCTACAATCCACGTCTTGTCTGAGGGGCTGCCTCGGCTGCCACACAGCAGACATGTTGCTGGACCCCTGGGTGGAGAGCCATCCGCTCTCCTGGGCCTGCAACAATGCACATCCTGGGCGAGGTGCTAGGTCTCCTCCCCCAGGATGGGCAGGGAAGCTTCAAAGGCATGCCGCCTTTGTGAGCTTCTCCAGGCCACTTGCTGTACTCAGCAACTGGCCCCCACCGGTTCTGACCCCCTCTCTGGCGGGAAGACTGGCGGGAAACCCCAAGGGAGGAAAGGGGATTTGCCAGCCTCTGCCAACCCCACCCCCAGGTGGGAGGCGAGGTGAAGCACAACTCCGGGCTCTCGCCATCTTGAAGATGGGGAGCCCTGCCAAATCAGGACTAGGCTACTGCCCCCTCCCACAGGAGAGGGGCAGGATAGGGGGTGTACCCACCCCAGGGAAGGGACCCATTGGTCCCTGCCCTTTACCTACCTGTAACGCCCCTAAATTTAGTATTATGGGGCACCCTGAACCTTCCTTCCTCAGATCCAGCAACAACAAGAAAAGGAAGAAGAAGAAGAAGGACGAGAAGCCGTGCAGAGCTAACAAGAGGACGACGCCCACTGACTTGGCCCCAGCCCTACAGGCCTGCCTCCCCTCGAACCTGCTCCTGCAAAACCCCGGCGTGTCCAGCGGCCAGCTACCTCAAAAACCCCGGAGGACCTGCCTGCCTTCACTTTCCAAGCTGTTTCTCCCGTGAACACCGGACGTGTTTGACCTGCAGCTTCTGGTACCAGCCAGGAACCGCGAATCCCGCACACTCTGTACCCGCCGAATCCGGCCCGAGCTCGAGTGGGCAAATACCCAGAGGAGGTCCCCCCGGCAATCCTGACCCGAGATCCGGTGACCCCTGACCTGCCTCAAGCCTCCTGACGACGCCTGCAGCCTCAATCCAGAGGACCCCCCTACCGCGACCAGAGCGGGTAAGAAAATCCGACGTCCCAAGGCACCCCTGCACCCAACGCCCCACGGCCTTGTGTGCCCCAACCAATGGTGCCTAACCAACCCTCTACATCCCAACTTACCCCTCGAAGTGGTGGTTGCTCCTGGAAGGTCCTCGTCCCCGAGCCTGCAGTGTTTCTTTGTCCCGGAGAATCTCCATTGAAATCAACAGGGCACCCAACCTCAAAACAGCACCCTGCACCCGGCCGCCCTAGTGCCGCTCTGGGTGCCCCTTTGGTGCTAACTTGGTCCCCAACGTGCCCTGAGCTTAACCCTAGGAGCTTTGCTCCCACAACCCCGTGGCCTGCTTGCCAGCAGCCACCAACCGGAGTCCCCCTATCCTCAATAGGATAACATTGGGCCTCAACACTCTGCACCCGGCCGCCCTAGTGCCGCTGAGGGTGCAACAACAGTGCATCACTGACCCTGGGAGACCCCTGAGTCTAACCCCAGAACCCTAACTCAAAAGACCGATTACTTACCTCGAAACCGATAACTCGTTTTTCCTCATAGGATAACATTGACACTTTTTCTCCCAAAAAGTTTCTGTGTCGACTTTTGAAAACTAAGAATATTCCTTAAAAATCGCACAAATAACCTAACCGAATTTTCTCAACTGTTTGCAGGAAAGGTCCCAGTGCTGAACCTAGGTGTCCAACACTGAGTAAGAAAAGTAACTAAAAAGTAACTTGCCTGTGAATTGAATTTCCTTCCATAGGATAACATTGGGGGTTCTTTGTGGAAAAGTTTCTAAGTGTCAACTTTTGAAATACAAGAATATTCTTTAAAAAATCGTACAAACTACAAAAACGTAATTACTTACCTGTTTTAAGTAAATGTCCCAGTTCTGAATCTAGGAGTCCAGCACTGGATTACAAAAGTAACTAAAAAGTAACTTACCTGTGAATTGAATTTCCTTACATAGGATAACATTGGTGATTCTATGTGAAAAAGTTTCTAAGTGTCAACTTTTAAAATACAATAATATTCCTTAAAAATCACAACTGTAACCAAAACATTTTTACTCAACTGTTTACAGGAGATGTCCCAGGACTGAATCTAGGATCCAGTCCTGTGGTAAGAAAAGTAATCCAAAAAGTAATCTATTGCATTTAACTAGAAATTCCCATTGAGCTCAATGTATTATTGTGTTTGAAATTGTGTTGCCTATTGCAACAACTGTAACTATTGTATTCAAAAGTCTATTGCCTATTTGAAAAGTATTTAACTAAAGTAACTCATTCTGAGAAAGTATATTTTGATACCTATTGTTGGTTCTAAAATAAAACAACTATATATTTTGATACAAAACCATTGGCCTAGAGTTCAGTTCTTGAGTGTGTGAGACCATTTGCTGACTGAGTGTGTACAACAAATGCTTTACACTGTCCTCTGATACTGCCTTACTGCTCGACCAAGCTACCACTTTAGAGAGTAAGGTTATATCTAACTTTAGCCTCTGCCAAACCTCTGGGGACTGTGGACTCTGTGCACACTGTACCTATTTGGGAACAGTATATACAGAGCCACTTTCTTACACATAGCACGAAACCGGCTGAACGGAACAACATAACATTTGGCAGGAATACACATTATGGCTTGCAAATGATCCTCTACAACACTCAACTGTATGCCACTAAACTGTATGCCAATCCACTACATGCCAATCCAGTCTACGCTATTCCACTGTACGCCACTACACTCTACCTCACTCCACCTTATGCTACTCTACTGTACGCTAGTCACCTTGTATGCTACGCCACTCTACTCTAATCCACTCTATGCCACCCAACTCTACCTCACTCCAGTCTACACTTTTCCACTGTATTCCAATCCAGTGTATGTGACTCCACTGTACGCCACTCTACTCTATGCTATTCCACTGTACGCCACTACACTGTACCTCACTCCACACTACATCAGTCCACTCTACAACAATCTACTGTATGCTACTCCAGTCTATGCTATTCCACTGTATGCAACTCTGCTCTAAAGCACTCTTGTGTATGCCCCAGCACTGTACACCACTATACTGTACACTAATTCACTCTACACTCTTGCACTGTAGGCATCTCCACTGTACTGCACTCCACGCTATGCTATTCCACTTTCTGCAACTCCACTTTTAGCCACTGCACTGTAGACTACTGCAATATACAGTTTTCCGCTGTACGCCACTCCACTGTCACCACTGCACTCTATGCTACTCCACTCTACGCCACTTTATTCTATGCCACTCCAGTCTACGCCACTGCACTCTATGCTAGTCCCTTTACACTACTTCACTCTTTGCTATTCCACTGTACGCAGCTCGACTCTCCCCACTACCCTTCACTATTCTCTATGCCACTCCACTCTAAAGCCATTCCACTCTATGCCACTCCACTCTAAACTATTCATGCTATGCCACTACACTCTACAACATTCCACTGTACGACACTCCATTATTTGCTATTCCACTCTACGACACTCCACTCTACGGCACTCCACTCTATGCAATTTTACTGTCTGCCATTACACTGTACCTCACTTCACTGTACTCTGGTCCACTCTACGCCACTGCACACTACACTACTCTGCTGTACCCTGTTACACTCTACCACACTACATTCTAAGCAACTCCAGTCTTTGACATTCCACTGTACGCCATTCTATTGTATGCCACTCCATTCTACACCACTCTACTCTAACACTCCACTGTATGCTAGTCCACTCTATACCACTCCGCTATGCACCAATCCACTGTGCTGCACTCCACTGTACAGCACTCCACTCTACGTTACTCTACTCTACACCACTCCACTGTACACTATTCCAAAATACGCTACTCCACTGTACCACATTCCACTCTACTCCACTCTATGACACTCTACTTTAAAACACTATTCGACAGGATACTGTACCACACTGCACTTAATGACACGCCACTCTACGTCAGTAAACTGTACAATTGTTAGGAAAACTTTATTCTATCTATACAAACCAAACGTAAACTATACAAACATTAGAAATTCTAAAGTTATGGTTCTAACTTACATATAAATTCATGCACCACCTTCAAATTATTATAAGACGTGCACATCTATACACAGTCTTACAGTCTCACTCACCACACTACATTAACTATTATACTCTTTTCAGAAGCAGTTGTAGATACAAGCACTAGATCAGGGTCTGGTGCAGGCAATTTACACTAAAACAAAAATGTGAGAATTTGGAAGAGCTATATAAGAAAGAGCTTAATAAGTGGTAGTCTCCCTTCAGAAATATATTGACAGTGCCAGGATACACATGGATTGAGAGTTTTTACTGTTACATCGCATGAGGACCCAGACTCTGAACCATTAGAGGAGTGGGTTGCCAACTCAGAAATCTGTTTAATGCCATGCTGAAACTTCTAGTAAAATATGTTTGGTGGGATAAAGACAAGATATTACAAGAGATATCGTCTCTAACAGAGGAATTGAAGAAAAATGACACCAGGGAGAACTTTAATTAGTTTTGTGACAAAATGAACAAGAGACTCAAATGTGTGCAAGCTTTATTGTGACATTAGGGAATAAACCACACCCTCAAGAGAGAGTAAGCACATCCTTAAACACTTCTGTGGCACATTAGATTATATTGTCTACATACTGGTATGCCCATGTGCAAACGCTATGTATGCAGTACTCTTCATCCTATCAAAAAAGAGTATTAGAGCATATGAGAGCAATACAGAACAAAGATGGTCATTATTGGGTGGTGAGTCATTTCATCATTAAACACAAAAATGATTGAAGTAAGCTTGTATTTTTCGCCATTGACAGAATCCTATCCACCAACAAGGGTGGGAATCAGGAATTTTTGTTGAGGAGATTAGAATCCAAACTTTTGATAGAAGTAGAGACCAAGGCACCACAAGGCCTTGATATTGAAGAAGAACTCAGCATACACTTGAGAAAGTCATGAAATTTTACTGACCTTTTTAGAACAATCTCTGCTAATTGTGTAGTGTAATGTGTTTGTACATATTGTATATGTGTATGTTTTTTTAACAGTTTTTTTTTTTTTACATAGGTGGCTGATGGAGAACCGTTATGGATTTCTAGAGTCTCCTAAAGCCATGGAAATTGTTTATTTTATTGCTATATTGAATCCACTTGGGCGATGTATGAGCTTTGTGTTAAGATGCATTATTTTACAGTAGAGTGCACTGTATGATATTTAAGGGCATGAGAATGTATCATTGATGGTTGGGTGTACTATTGAATTTGGGCTTCTCCCTGGCGACCCTCCTGTGCGCTGATCACTACTCCCTCTCTGTGCAATGGCTCCTGTGTCTGATAATTGCTTTCTCACCCTAAATGTTGGAAGAATGCACACTGCCAGTAAACTCTATGTGGTCTCTTCCTATGTCAAATGCCAAAATAGTCGTTTAGGAAACAGACACACGAGAGTGGAGCTGGAACGCTTACACATGGGCCTGATCCATGCCTTCACTTACTTTGCATATGCACAGGGCATCATGACTTGGATTCGATCCGGAGTTGCATTTCAGGAAGTAGGCATGACTATAGATAAAGAGGGGTGGTATGTACTCCTTGAGGGCCACCTGAACGATCGATCAATGCTAACCGGGATCACCTATGCCCCCAATACAGATCAGAATGTCTTCCACTGTTGTAGCTCTAAGACAGCACCACCATGGGTGTTGGGAGTCGACCACAACTGCATGCTTGACCTTGCTTTGGACAGATCCCACCCTTCCTTATCTCACTCCCCTGTCCACAGAGGCAGACAGTTTCCAGAACTGGGTATGTCACTGGTTGCTTACGAATGCATGGCAGCCTCAGCACCCTAGGTCCCGGCTCTACTCCTTTCACTCAATACCTGATTAACCTCAGCATGCACCTCGACCTATTCCTTTGCTCTGTCTCCCTGATACCTCTTGTCCAACACTGAGATTATCTGGGAGGCATTGTATCTAATCATGATGCCCATGCGATGGACCTCCATTGGGCACCCCCACTTCCACTGACACCCACATGGAAGGTCCAGCGAGATTGCCTAGAGGACCCAGTCTTCTGAGACGAACAGGGGGACCATATTCGGTGGCACTTTGCCGAGAACCCTAACACGGCTTCTATCAGGGCGTTGGATTGGGCCACTTTTGAAGTGGTGACAAGAGGCATCTGCATTCAGAAGATAGTGGGAATACACCGGACCTTGGCTAGGGACATAGTAGACACTGAGAAGCCAGACTGGGTAAAGTAGCAGACCATAATCCCTCACTTACCTCACAACTCACAGATGCAAAAGCCACCTACCCCGCCCTCCTGGAGGGCCTGCAATGCTACAATTTTACAGCCCATGCAGCCAAAGTCCACAGAGAGGGTGACAAATCAGGCAGACTCCTCTCCTGGCTGATCAGACAAGTCCTCAACCCACCCTATCACGGAAGTGGCTACTCTTTCGGGTGTCACCGTCCACACTCAAAGTGACATTCTGAAGGCCTTTTATGACTATTACTCCTCCATGTACCAGGAATCACCGGACACCTCTGAGGAGCACTCAAATGCGTTATTATCAGACATTACTCTCCCAGGCATCACCGCTTCCACTAGGTTTTTCTTAGATGCTACAATCACGTCTGCTGACATGGCGCAAGCAATTCAGGATCTTGCCAGGAACAAAACACCAGGGTTGGACGGCCTGTCCTTATAGTACCTTTTCCTCATCCCTGGCTCTCCATCTTCATGAAATGTATGAGGAGGCCTTGTGCTCCGGTGAGCTCCCATACACACTCTGGGAGTCCCTCCTCATCTCCTTCACTAAACCAGACAGAGACCCCACACAACTTACATCCTATAGACCCATTGCCATCCTCGAAGCTGACTATAAAATTTTGGGAAAGATCCTAGCAAACAGATTTGCCCAGGTCCTCCTGGAGATCGTCCATTCTAACCAGAATGGGTTTGTCCTTGGACGCAGCACCTCCCAGAACATCTGTCACCATTTCCATGTGCAGGATCGAGTCAGGGGATGGTTCCCACAGGCAGTAGGTCTCATATTAGATCTAGAAAAGGCGATTGACATGCTGACGTGGCATTATCGTTTTACAGTCTTGGCCCACATGGGGATTGGGCCAGGCTCCTTGCTTACACCCTTCTACTCTACACCAAACTGACCTCTCGGATACATTTAGGCTGATTAGTCTCTGCCTCCTTTCAGGTGGGCCATGGGACCAGACAGTGGTGCCTGTTTTCTCCATTGCTCTTTGCGGTTGGGATGGAGACACTAGCCATAGAATGCGCGGAGCAAGGTCTTCCACCTGGGCAGTTCCCCTTACACATACAACTTAGCCACAAATGTTGTACCCTTTGGGACGTCTCAAAGGGAGAGCCCACCACACATCCAGTACTACAAGCTATCCTTACCCTAGGCAAGGGCCGTCACCTTATCCCCTGGCTGTATAAAGCCCTTTGCGAAATGGCGGTTGCCGCTCTCACTACGCTGCGGCAAAAGTGGGAGGACAATTTTGAAAGAGTACTACATGAAAAGGAATGGGAACAGGCCATCCAATTTTCCCAACTGGTCTCCCGTAATTCCCATTTTAAAAATAGCAAATTCTTTCTACTTCACAGAGCACATCTTATTCCTTCCCTATAGAATTGCTATTTCCCCAAAACACAGATGAGCTGACCACACTGCCAAGCCCCAGACGTTGATCTCATGCACATGTTGTGGTCCTGCCCAGCCCTCCAGAGTTCTTGGCAATCCGTGCATACCACCCTGTGTATGGTCACAGAATTGGCAGATATCCACACGTGGGAGGTGTGCTCCTTGTACATTTTTAAGCGTAGGAAAAAACAAAAGGTACGCACTTGCTTCGCAGCTCTGAAATTCCTTCTTGCCAAATGTATGCTCACTCTCCATAGTAGCGGCATGGCGCAGTACGCAAATGAGGCGCAGCTGAAGAAGACGCTCTTCACTGTGAGGAGGTGGGTCATTTATGCAAGCGACCTATCTCTCCCCAATGCACGCACTTCCTATAGGAGGTGGGGAGTGATGACCTTGCTCTATGATCAGAGCGCGCACTATACAGGCGCTCCACATGCCACCCGCATGCTGGGAGTCCTCACACTTGTGCTCACCATTGTTCTCGCCCCCCAACTTAGTGTACATGACTTGATACACCTGTCCGCCTGTGCACACACATTTCTTATTTGATTGCTGTGGCCTGTCACCACCATCTCCCTCGCCCATCTCCCCTGTGTCCGAATTCTTAGTTCTGTTCCCAGTTTGCGACATTGCGGCAGAGTGCTGATGACCATCCCAGACGCATGACACCTGGGTCTTATAATCTTTGCTGCCTTATATGCACTATTCCTTTGTTGATTTGAACTTTTTTCCATGTGAGCAGTTTATATTTCATTATCAACGTATTCACCATATTGATGGACATCGTCTATTGCAATTGTTAACTGTACTGTAAAACCCAATAAAACATTGAAAAATAAATGAGAATGTATTATTGATGGAAACGTTTTTCACTTACTCATATCCACTTACTCTGAGGTTCTCATTGATTACATAAGGATATATTATCTGTCTGATATGGTTTACAGTACAGCAATTTTTCTCTTTGAATAGTCATATTTTGTGGCCTCAGGGAAGCTCACTTGGGCTATGTTTTGCTCAAAATCCATATAATTGTATATTTGGTATTTCCCCCCCCCCCAGCTGAGTGAGCTGAAGAAAGGCGGTGTGCAGCCGCTGGTGAGGCCAGCGTGAGGACCCTACCCCCCGTGACTCATATCGGGAGGAACATGCAGCGCGGGGGCGGCCCGTCATTTAGTAGGCCTGGCCCAGCTGAAATGCCTTCCTCCTCCTGAGCGCGGTGTAGAGAAGTGGTGTACAGCCACCGATGCAGCTGGTGAGTGCCCCTGGGTGTGGACAGAGACGTGTAAGCCTGCAGGGCGCAGGCAGAAGTGTGAGGCGCCGTTAATGATATTATACGCGACTGGGAGCCAGTACTTACCGCCAGTGGTGCAACATTACTGTGGAAGGTGCCTGAATCTCCCATTAGACCCTCTACTCATAGCAAAGCAGAGTGTTGGACTGGCGCATCCCTCACCCCCCCATCTTGGATGTCTGCAGTCTTTGTGTGTTGGGCTACAGAGATACACGAAACGCCGTGCTAGGCCTCTCAGTGCCGGCGTAGTTGACTGGAGTTGCCTAGAAGGACTGCTGGCTTGGGGAGGACACTCCGCCCCCCAGGACCTCCTTTCTCTGGCCCGACGGCTGGCGGTGCCTGACACACAGGTAGACCCTGGATGCCCTGAAGTGGGCGCACTGCAGCATCAAGAGTAACATTTATACAGCCTCATCTGTGGGGGCCGCTCATTGCACGACCGCAACTCCTATACCCACAAACTCACACGTGAAAGGCCTGAGACTTCGGAAGTGACCGAGAAACGCCGCCCAGCACCGATACCGCGAGGCCGACCTAGTGGAACACCTACGGGAGTGACGCCGGACAGCGCCACAAGATGGGGCGCCCCAAACGGAAAGTAACTGATGCAAACACTACAAGCACACAACAATCGGACGATATGGACACCCCCACCCAATTAACTAACTGTGTCCCGCCCACTAACCTGGATGCGCTTCCGGACAAATTGGATTTAATCCTACAAGAGGTGAGGGACTCGAGAAAATCAATAGAGCAGCAAATTGGCACCCTAACAACTGGGTTCACTCTCTTAAAGGCGGATCATGCCAAACTGGCAGACACTGTCAAAGACCACAAACTTGCCCTAGCGGAGATTTTACCGCAACTCAAGAAGCACGCAGTGCAGATAACGCAACTACAACGTCAAGTGTCCGGGCTCCAGGACAGAGTCGATGACGCGGAAGGGAGGACCCGGCGGAACAATGTTCGTGTCATAGGTCTGCCAGAGCGCTGTGAAGGGCCCAATGCTACTAAATGTATGGAACAATGGTTCCGGGACCATGTGGCGCCAGAGGGCCTATCGGCATTCTTCTGTGTGGAAAGGGCGTACAGAATCCCCACAGGCAGGCCAACAGCTGGAGCTCCCCCACGCCCCATGATCGCCAGAATACTAAACTTTAGGGACCGGGACATGCTCTTACAGAAAGCCAGAGAAAACCCTCAAATCTCCTATGAGAACCACCGGGTGTCTTTGTACCCAGATTACACCATGCTGGTACAGCGCAGGCGGTCCCTATACCAAGAAACCAAAAAGAGGCTCAGGGCTCTAGACATTAAGTACGCCCTACTGTTCCCAGCGCGATTAATGGTCATCCACGATCAAAAAACACAATTCTTTGATACCCCAGAAGAAGCAGAAGAATGGCTGGAGATCATGTTGCCCCCGTCGGACTCTGGGCCATCTTCACAAAGCATTCCCCGAACACCAAGAAGCACCCGGAGTCGCCAATCCCGTCGTAACAAGCCAACCAATAAGCAGCAGACCGGGAACACCACGCCGGAACAGGCCCAGGATGGATGCACAGAGGCAATAGCAGCGGCAACCACATTTCAAGACTGCAGCCGTCACACGACCTCGGACTCCTCAGATGAGAACACTGTCCATTCCGACTCTGAGGGTAGCCTGGCGCTATTCAGAACTGTGACGCCTCAAACGGTTGATGGATTCCTGGGATGAGATACCACTGGGTGGGATGGTCCGAAATATGCAGTTAGAACGTCATATCAGGTACTCTAAGATTGTCAGCATTTGTATTGGACATATTGGTAAGCACCCCTGGTCCGGGCTGGGATGAGCCCCTGCGACACTCATCTCAATAGCCAGGGTAACGGAATACACTCCCCCCTATGGCAAAAGCACTTAAGTTTTTGTTAAATGCTTACACTGTTGTGTATTTAGTTTGGACCAGCACAGTTCTACTGTTGGACCGGGTATTGACTGTTAAAGCTAGGGAATTTAGGAAATATGGACTACCCCACATACTACACTATAGTTCTCCTATTTTGCCGCACCCAGAACGTCAGCGCCACAAACACAGCAACAAGGCTACATGCAGGGCACCTATAATATAATTACTTGGAATGTACGGGGACTGGGATCCATACATAAACGCCATAGAATATACGCGCATTTGAATCGACGCAAGGCACAAATAGTGTTCATGCAGGAGTCCCATCTAGTTGAGTCGGAAGTAAGTAAATTGCGGAAAAAGTGGAGAGGTCAGGTATTCTCCACATCATATTCAGCATTTGCTAGAGGGGCAACAATCTGGATCAGGAACGGGGTCCCGTTTAGGGCAATAGAGCAGCGGGCAGGCCCATCTGGGAGATATATCCTGGTGCGTGGTACACTAGATGACGCACAGGTAGTGCTGGGGAGTATACACTTCCCAGCACTACCTGTGCGTCATCTAGTGCACTACGCACCAGGATATATCTCCCAGATGGGCCTGCCCATGCTCATTGCCCTAAACGGGACCCCGTTCCTGATCCAGATTGTTGCCCCTCTAGCAAATGCTGAATATGATGTGGAGAATACCTGACCTCTCCACTTTTTCCGCAATTTACTTACTTCCGACTCAACTAGATCCCGAATTTTGATCAAGACAAGTTCCTCATGGGTCTCAACTCAGATTTGGCAAGATGGGCAGATCACCCGTGGATACTGGGCGGGGATTACAACGCTGTTATGGACATAAACTTAGACCGATCACATGCACCACTTCAAGGCGCAGGGTCCATAAAACAGGCAGAAGCATTACGCACCTGGGCGAGCAACTGGGCACTAGGGGATGTGTGGCGCCTGAAAAATCCAACTAGTAGAGAATGCTCATTCTTTTCCCCCACGCATCAGCTCCATACACGGATAGATAGAATACTCTGCTCGACCCCTCCCACTGCACAGGTCACATACACCACATATCTGGGTAAGACCTTTTCAGATCACAATCCCCTAGAGATCACTCTAACCTGGGTCAGGATCCCCACCCTGGTCCCCACTTGGAAATTATGGCCACAAATGCTAGAAGATTCTGTTTTCCGAACTACGCTGGCAGAGGGTATCACAAACTACTTCACCGAAAATGCAAGTACGGCGTCCACACGCCACATAGAGTGGGACGCGTTCAAAACAGTGATAAGGTGCATAGCCATAAGTACCACTGCTGGAGCCAGACAGGAAATACATAACAATCTTAAAGGGGTAGAAAACAACATGTCTAAACTTGATCAGGACGCGATTGGTGACCCCACACAGGCAGCGCCGCTACAGGAGGCCCGTATAAAACATGCTGAACTGCTTGAAACCCTCAGACAAATAGATTAAAAATCATACACCCAAACAAAACACACCAAAGCAGACAAGGCAGGTACACTCCTAGCACGTATACTACGTGACGCACCCCCTTCTGTACAAATACAAGAAGTAACTACGATAGGAGGGGACACAGTGCACGCACAGCGGGAAATCAATGAGGCGTTTTGTGTATATTATGAATCACTGTACCAATCCCCTCCACACATAGCGGAGGACTCCTTCACTATATTCTTCGATAGCCTAACATTCCCCCAGTTGAGCCGCACAGAACAAGAAGCTCTATCTGGCCCAATCACTAAAACAGAGATAAAGGAGGCTATCCGGGCCTTGCCGCGGAAGAAGGCCCCTGGCCTGGACGGTCTACCGATAGAATTTTTTGACACTTTCTCATCTGCTCTGATCCCACAACTAGAACACCTATGTAAGTCCGCGATAGACACGGGATCACTACCCTCCACTACAATTCAGGCCTTAGTAGTCTCCCTGCCTAAACCGGGCCGAACGGCAACTGACATTTCGGGATACCGACCCCTATCACTCCTTAATACCGAGTACAAAATATTAAGCAAAATCCTGGCATTGCGTCTACTACCGTACCTATGCAAATTAATCCACTAATTGTACCAGCACATAGTACATCACTATACATCAGAAGACTTTATCATGTGATGGAATCAACCACACTAGACCACCACAATGCTGGCTGCATCACGCTAGACTTGCGACAAGCATTCGACACCCTCAGGTGGGACTATATGACCAGGGCCCTGGGACAATTTGGCATACCCCCAACATACATGAAATGGGTGCAACTCCTATATTCAGCTCCCACAGCAAGGGCCCGCACTGGTAGTCACAACTCGCACGCTTATCCAGTTGGCAGAGGCACACGACAGGGATGCCCCCTATCTCTGTTATTATATGTATTGGCGTTAGAACCCTTGGCCATAAAGTTGAGGTCCTCTGCCGAACAGATGGGCATTCGGCTGGGTAACATCACACATGTGATGTCTGCCTACGCAGACGACTTAATTATTTATGCAGAAAATCTGGTTGATACCCTGGAGCCTGTTCCGGAGATATTCTCGCAATTTACACAGATCTCGGGCCTTACCATAAATGAAACAAAGTCCCACGCCTTTTTCTTCGGCCCTGGAGAATGCCCTGACGCGATACAATTTGGACAATTATTTAGGAATCCAAATATATAGGAGCCCACAGGACCAAATCGAGGGTAACTTAACCAAAGCCTTGAGGGCACTAAGATCACAAACAGCCTTCTGGACGTCGCTGCCTTTGTCTTTGATGGGGAGGGTGGCTATATCAACAAGCATTTGCAATGCAATAGGTCTCGCATTCGCAAAAGTTTGAGCCATTGGCATTGTAAATGACAAACCCTTCATCCATGTGTTGGTTTTGAAAACAGATAAATAAATGGCATTGTCATTTACAATGCCAATAGCTTAAACTCTGGCATTGTAAATGACAATGCCTTTTATCCATGTTTTTAAAAAAGAAACATAAATAAAACGCATTGGCATTTACAATACCAATAGCTCAAACTCGTGTAAATACCAAAAATACTCGATCTCTGATCAGCAATTGATGCTTCTGCTTTTCAAACTTAAAAACATATGTTGTATTAGAAACACCTTAAACAAATGTAATGCAAAAATGTCCCTTTTGAAAATATGTCGTCCATACATAAATAGTATTTTATAGGATAAGCAATTAATGCACACATATATGCACGGTCTGTGAAGCACTAGATATAAAGGGGCAGAGAAAAACACATAGTCCTGTTTCCCCAGTCCGCAACCTCTAACAACCACCAACAACAGACATAGTAGAATTATTTTGTGATGTCTGCTGCGGCTTTGAACTGCTCAGTGAAATATCTCACTGGATTAGGTAGGTCACTAAACCTACAACAAGTGCTCCTTTAAATGTCTTGTAATTTATATGCGTGGATACAGCTGAAGTACACTGTCCCGTCCTACACAACCACTGCCTCTACAGCTGTGGCAAGTAGAATTTGTGCATTTTTATACAGCACCAACTTTAAATGGGCATGCATAAAAGATTATGAGTGACACTATCTTACAAGCAAAATCAAGCAATATAGACAAGGGAAACATATATAAATCATAGAAATTACACCTATTTGAGCTACAAGAAACTCTAAGATATTAAAACTGCTGTAAGCAAGCAGCATTTTAGTAACTTTTGAACAGTTTGAGCTGGAAACAAAAACATTTTTGTCAAAATCTGCAGTTGCAGCAGATGATGGATTATGTGGCGAATGCGGCAAATCTATAATTATGCGAAAATTGCTGCAGCCACATAATTGCATAATTCCATTGGCCCTGGTTATAGGAGAGAAAGATAAGCAGTGACAGGAGGAAATGGAATGACAATAGAAAGGCGATTATATACTGTAGTGAGGCAGTGACAGAAGAGGGTGGACAGTGTATGATTACAGAATTTAGGGCAATGCCAACGGCAGGATGGGCAGTGGCAGAGACATGTTGTATAACGGAGAGATGAGCAGTAATTGGAGAGGGGACATGGGAAGTGAAAGGAGAGAGGACAGTAACATGAGGCAGAGTTAGAGGAGGGTAGTGACAGGAGGGAGAAATAATATGTGAAAACATAACTACGCCCAGTGTGAAGCTCTCTGAGGAAGGAGAGGGAAACAGCAAAACGCGGGACAACACGCAAGAGCTATAGAAGGAGAGCTCGCAGTTTGAGTGACCTCAGTGTGAACAGATTTTTAAATGCTGGAGTTCCTTTCTGTTACATAGGGTGTAAACACAAAAATTAAATCTGAACTTTCCTATTTGGAGCACAGTTTCAAAATCAAACAAGGAGTGCACTTACTAGAAACAGCTGGCAAATAGGGTGCCTGAGCCCTCCAGTTGCTGGTAGTGCGCCTCCACCAATCGCTCGTTGCCCCATACGGCTATAAGCGCGTTAGTTTCTGCTGGGGTCCAGGACATGCCGCGACAAGCGGCCGACGTGGAAAAGGAGACTGAGGGCGACGAGGCAAGGCCCGGGACCACCAGCGCATCCGTCTAGAGGCGACGAATGGCTTGGGGTAGAAGGCGCCGACAACGATGGGCGTCCATCGCTCAGCCCAGGTGAAGTAGGGGACATAGCCTCGCGCTTTGGAATCTTCAGTGGCGGCGGAGCGGGATCGGATTGCAGATCCGACTCACAGGCGCAGCCATGTTGACTCCTCAGAACCAGCGGGAAGTTAAGCTGAAGACACGCCGTGAGCGTGCGCATCGGCTGCCTGGACAGGAGATGTGCACGCGTATGGTGCGAGCAGGCGTTGTGATAACGCCGCGAGCCGTACGCGTGCATATCTCCTGTCTGTTTAAGTTTCGGCACAGACAGTTGATGTGCACGCGTACGGCTTGCGGCGCTATTACAATTCCTGCTCGCACCAAGCGCGTGCACATCTCGTGTCCCGCATCGGAGCAAAAGTCGGCAACAATAGATCTCGCATAGCGAGCAGCGCTTTGCGCTGCATCGCTAGGCGAGACCTAAAAATGGTGGTCCTCCCTCGGCTTTTATATTTCTTTACAAATCTGCTGGTAGTAATTCCCACCCCTATTTTTAAATCACTAGACACGCTGCTATCTGAGCTGATTTGGGGAACTGGCCGCAGACGGATAGGACTAGCTAAACTCCAACTGGACACGGACAAGGGAGGCCTGGGTGCTCCTGATCTCCGTGCATACTGTTACGCGAGCCAACTTCAATGGCTGTCGTACTGGCTCGCGGGCCGCAATTTGCATGAGCTAGGCTACACAGCACGAGATATCAACCAAGGTACTCTGCACACTCTACTGCTACCCCGGGCCACGATACCACAGGATACCCCGACATTATTACATACGGCACTTGCATACTGGAGAAGGACACTGCAATATACGCACCGATGTCCCCCATACGCAGATAATATACCACTCCTCGGTATTCCAACGCCCACGGGTCTAATCACTAAACGCAGAATCCACGTGTGGATTGAGGGTGGGGTCTCCACAGTGGGAGCACTGTTTAGTGACGGAGCCCTAACAGACCATGAGAACTTTGCTAGGGAACATGGAGTACCTGGTAATCTATATCTTACACATGCTGTAATACATCACTATATTAAAAAACATTGGGCACCGCTGAGGGTGGAAACACCAACCCACGCTCTGGTCCAGGCAATTTTTTTAATGGGGACAGGGCGCCACCTTACAAAATGGCTGTATAGAGGCATCCGAGCACATACAGAGTCTCTTCTTACTAATGTGCGCAACAAATGGGCTGAGGATCTTGAGAAGGATCTGACTGACAAAGAATGGACGGGGATATTAGAATACCCTAAAAAGGTGTCCCGCAACGCCAAATTCAAATACATCCAATACATGATACTACATAGAGCTTATCTCACTCCACACCGCCTGCAACTTATGTTTCCCGATATACAGCATTGCTGCCCTAGATGCAAAATAGCAGAACCTGATCTTCTCCATATGCTATGGTCTTACCCGGTGCTCACTGTATTTTGGAACAAGATAATCACAAGCATTAGCTCGACGACAGGTCTATCTATAGGGGAAACTGCTGGTAGCTGCCTGGTTGGTATGTCACGACGCCCGAAAACACAGAAAGTACAAACACGCTTCACTGACTTAGCGCTGATCATAGTGAAACGCTGTATAACAATGCGGTGGAAGTCTGCCAGGCCCCCAACTGAATACACTTGGCACAGGGAAATGATGAGATGGGGGTGCGCGGAAAGCGCGGCCATAAGACGGGAAGAGGCTCGGCCTGCGTAAACGGCCCATCTCAATGGAATGGGACCTTATGATGGAGGCATTTAAATCGCTTGAGCCTACACCTGTCCACACAGTTCAAGAGGAATAGCTATCAACAGCAGACCAGTCCCAGCCCATACATACTAGACGTACACAAAACATAGTAATGCAATGCTACAGCACCATGCGCACATAGACCGGCCTTGAAAGAGCTACTGGGGACAATGGAATGAACTCATATGGAATTGTTATGTAATGGGGTGAGTCCAATGGAGGGTGGGAGAGTTGGGAGGGGTGGGAGGGGGTGGGAGGGTTGGGAGGGGGTGGGAGGGGTGGAAGGGGTGGGAGGGGTGGGAGGGGTGGGAGGAGTAGTTTAATAAGTTTCAATAAGTTTCAGGAATATTGTTAATAAACTTGCATATGTACCTTGGATGCAATTACAGGCGAACCACTTCTTCAATGTTTGATATGTAACATGATTACTTTGCTTCAGCGAATCAAAGATTGGACTAAAGTCTAAATACAATTGTCATATGTATCACTGGAATGCATATTTTGTGAACTTACGTCTGCCTAACATATGCTGTTTGTATAATATGCAAAATTGAAAAAAACAATAAAATGTGTTAAACAAAAATTGTATATTTGGTATGATCATTAGTGTTGTACTATGTTTGGTATATAGACAACAGGATGTGGGAGCACACCGCTGACCTCTCAGGAAAGGTTCGCCCCTGGCATTCTGGGAAATGCAGTCTCTTGTAGCTCGCTCTGATATTTTCGAGTGTTTCGCCAAGGTTGGCGCAGATAGTGCTGATCTCTAGACACGTGTTTCTGGTTTATTAACTGTCATCAGTAGAGAATACAGTCTTGTATTTTGGGGTTTGCTGAGTAGGCTGCCAAACATTATATCAGGTCCGGTACCTCTCACTGGCGCGCAGGTGCGCGTGAGTGGAGAGGGGCTTGCCTCTAACGCTCGTTTTTTCCATATTTTTTAAATTCGTTTTAACTTTGGAAATACCTTGCTGCTTAAAATCTATTTTAACCCTTGCTGCTAGAATCGTTACTCTGCACTGTGAATGGAACATTTAGTTGGGGCTTTATTGAAACAGAACTTTTTAAAATGAAAGGATGTTTTAACCTACTGTGAAAAGGAAAACGCTTACTGCATTTTTACTTTATCTGGTGCCCTCGGTCCGCCGCGGTTTTCCGTTTGTGCGGAGGGGCTTCCAGACACTCCTCCCCACCTCAGGTTGTTCCGGTGAGAGGAGCATAGCGCGCTGATCTGCTTCCGGCCAGCAATATATTTCGCATGCTGAGCCGGACGCGCAGCGGGTGAGTGGAGAGGGGCTTGCCTTTAACGCTCGTTTTTTCCATATTTTTAAAATTCGTTTTAACTTTGGAAATACCTTGCTGCTTAAAATCTATTTTAACCCTTGCTGCTAGAATCGTTACTCTGCACTGTGAATGGGACATTTAGTTGGGGCTTTATTGAAACAGAACTTTTAAAAATGAAAGGATGTTTTAACCTACTGTGAAAAGGAAAACGCTTACTGCATTTTTACTTTATCTGGCGCCCTCGGTCCGCCGTGGTTTTCCGTTTGTGTGGAGGGGCTTCCAGACACTCCTCCCCACCTCAGGTTGTTCCGGTGGGAGGAGCATAGCGCGCTGATCTGCTTCCGGCCAGCAATATATTTCACATGCTGAGCCGGACGCGCCGCTGGCGCGCCAAAGGCGCGCCTAAGGCAAGCCCGTCTGCGCCCGTCCGCGTCCCGAACGCGGCCAGGGCCAGAAATGCTGCCGGTCGCGATCTAAAGTACTGCTACTCTAGTGATGAATTACGGTCGCTCAATATACAAGTTAGTGACTGCCATCACCACCTCTATGTGGACAAAATAGTAGGCTCAGCCACTTGCATAAAATGCCAATACGAACTTAGATATGAAGCCAGTACTATACCTACCTTCGAACAAGCCCATAAAACAAATCCAAATGTGGACCTTAGACCTTTTTGCTGTGGACTGGTGAATGTTAGGTCATTAGGAAAACATGCCCTACATATTCATGATCTAATTTTAAATCTCAACCTAGATGGCCTTTTTATCACAGAAACTTGGCTAAAGGACTGGTCCAACCCCGATATTGTACAGTCCCTTCCTCCAGGATATACTATATCCAGAAGAGATAGACCTGTACAGAGAGGGGGAGGGCTAGCAATTATTCATAAGGACTCTCTAAAATGCTCAACATTCGATATCACAGAGATTAAGGGAGCAGAAAGTCTGGGTTTCTGTCTACAATTATCCAGCTCAGTAGTTTTTGCAGGAGTTTTGATTTATCGGCCTCCAGGGGCAAGTCTTGACTTTTTAGACACCCTTGCTGAAAGTCTTAGTGCCTTGATAGTCAGATATTCTAACTTCACTATACTAGGGGACTTTAATCTTCATTTGGAAGCAGACAATTCCCCAACTACAAAAAACTTTCTGGAAGCTATAGAAACGCTAGGACTAAAGCAGCTGATAACGGACCCAACACATGAGGCTGGACATACCCTGGACGGAATTTGTACAAATTCCAATAAACTTACAGTGGACACTCCGGCCACATTAACCTGGTCTGACCATAAGTTCATCCCTTTCGGGTTCGCAGACATCACTACATATGCAGTGAAACAAAATCCCGATCATCTCTGCAGAATTATTAAGAGGAAATGGAACAAAATGTTAACAAATCCTAATTTACACACTTAGGCAGAATTAAGTAAACCCACTCTAACAGGAGACCCTGTACTTGATACTAATATTTTTAATGATTGGATGACCATGTTAGCCAACAAAATGGCTCCGGTGGCCACACTTAGTAGAGCCTCCCTGGGTAAAACCTCAGCTCCTTGGTTCACCCTTCAGCTCAAAGAGCTACAAGGCAAATGTAGGAAGCTCGAGCGAAAATGGAGGGTGCACTATAATAACAATGATCTTATTATTTTCAGAGCAGCACTGAAAGAATATCATATGAAGATCAAACGTGAAAAGAAAGTTCACTACACTAACCTTATTAAGCAGGCAGCGTCTGATCAAAAAATGATTTTTAAAATTGTTGAATCTTTTACCCACCCTAAGATGTTCAATCAGGAAATTCCCCCGTCACAAAAACTATGTGACCAGATTGCGGACTACTTTGATGAAAAGGTCAGAGACCTTAAAAAGGATTTCAATTTAATGGATACACTATCTATAGAAGGTTCAAATCAGAATCTAGACAATAGACCGATGCTAAATCATTTTAAGGAGATCACTCTCGAACAGTCCAGACAGGCTATCATGACATGCAAATCAGGTTCTCCAGGCGATCCCTGCCCCCCGAAAATTCTACATGCTCTGATTGAGACTATTAATCCAATTATTAATCAGATCATAAACTCTTCACTTAGACAAGCTGTAATACCAGACAGCTGAAAAATTGCCTCGGTTAAACCATTACAAAAGAAACACCTCCGGGATCCAACTACTTTGACCAATCTTAGACCCATCTCTTTACTGCCCTGCTTAAGCAAGATAACGGAGAAACTTGTAAACAAGCAATTAAATGACTTTCTCCTACTAAACAACGTGTTACACCCCAGGCAATCAGGCTTTAGGGCCGGGCATTCAACAGAGTCAGCACTGCTACATACCGCGGAGACGCTTAAATTCGCACTGGATCAAGGAAAGATGGCAGTGCTGATTCTGTTGGATCTCTCGGCCGCATTTGACACTGTTTCCTATGTCATTCTGGGTAAACAGCTAGGAAGAGCTGGGATCTCACAGAAAGCATTGGCTTGGCTAACATAATTCCCAGGGAACAGAAGACAATCAGTAACACTCGGCAATTTCACTTCAACAGAGAAGCCGCTGCTCTCGGGTGTGCCCCAGGGCTCAATTTTGAGCCCCACACTTTTTAATATATATATGGTGCCCTTGCTAGACCTGGTGTCATCTTTTGACATCGAGACTGTGTCTTACGCTGATGATACACAGCTCATCCTTACCCTGGATAAAGAATCCACAGCAGCAGAAGAAAAATTCCAACAATGTCTCTCTGCTGTCTTTGAATGGATGAAGACCAATCACCTTAAGTGCAACAGCCAAAAGACGGAGATTCTGTTGCTGGGAAAATGTAATATCTTCACACCCAAACTGTGGTGGCCAACAGATGTAGCCCCACCCCCTAATACAGTGGACACTGCCAAAAACCTAGGAGCCCGATTTGATACATCCCTCTCCTTTCATCGGCAGGCATTGTCGGTAGCAGGAACCTGTTTTCATTGGATAAAAACTCTGAAAAAATTCTTTGACCTCCTTCCAGCCATAGCTCGCAAATCCGTGGCAGTGGCTTTGATCTTATCACGTTTAGATTATTGTAACAGTCTTTGTGCAGGAGTAAAGAAGAGTACTCTAAAAAAGCTGCAGACTGTACAAAATGCAGCAGCCCGATTGGTACTGAAATTACCAAAGGGGTCATCTGCTTCGGAGGCCCTCCAAGTTCTCCACTGGCTGCCAATACATAAGAGAATTCTCTTAAAAATCCTAGTGATAACTTTCAGAGCTGTAAAACAAAGCGGCCCCAAATACCTTAGGACCAGATTAAAAGCCTATGTACCTGCACGAAATCTGAGATCCTCCACAGAAAATCTGCTAGTACCCCCTCATTTCCGTCTGAAGTCCAGAGGAGGAAAATCTATGGCCGTACTGGGAATAAAAGCCTGGAACTTCTTACCCACCCAACTGAGACTTACACAGATGGAGTCCATCTTTAAAAAAAAACTGAAAACTTGGATCTTCACAGTACCAGATAGTCTTGCCATGTCCCTTATTTGACCACGGCTATATCAGAGATCACACTCCTTGACACTCAGTCTACCTGCTTCCAGCGCCAAGATGCTCCATTGGAGTGAAAGCCAGCGCTTTATAAATGACATCATTCATTCATCCACAAGCTCGTCAGCTCAATGACTCACGGGAGTACTTTAAATAGACAACAGGATGTGGGAGCACACCGCTGACCTCTCAGGCAAGGTTCGCCCCTGGCATTCTGGGAAATGCAGTCTCTTGTAGCTCGCTCTGATATTTTCGAGTGTTTCGCCAAGGTTGGCGCAGATAGTGCTGATCTGCTGATACCTGCACCAACTTTGGTGAAAGACTACAGCAACTTTGAAAGTAAGCGTACTGCATTTACCAGGATGCAATGGGGTGAACTGTGCTGGGATGAGAGGCAGTGTGCTCCCTCCCCCCCTGTATGTTTGGTATATAGTTGACGCTCTTTTGAGTATACTTACCAGGATATATTACGTTATGGGCACGGCCACTGGAATTTTGCGTCAGGAGAGAGCCAAATTATGCAACGGGGTAGAATAAATAATGCGCCAAACTGTGCAGCATAATGCAGCACATTTTGTAATAGTATTACTTCATTATTTCATCATTTATTTACTTGCAACAATCTCTGGGCATTGGTTGCACCTCTTAGTCCCAGTTTAACACCTAAATATAGCAATAAGCAACAGAAAGGTGACCAGTCCAGCTTTGCAAAGGGACTTCCTATATGCGGCAACATGTGTCATCCCATGTAGTGTAACTTCTTAACCGTTTTAGCTAGAAACACATTTTTTTGTTAACATCTTTAGATTATGCTGCAGATGATGGATTATGTGGCACATGCAGCAAATCTATAATTATGCTAAAATCACCGCAGCCGCACCATTACATAATTCCAGTGGCCCTGGTTATGGGTATGGGTACACATTTATTGTCTGTTGGACCTGGCCCTTTTTGCAGATTTTGCCTTCTGTGCTGACCCCGTTTTTTTGGACTCTGTGTACTTTTTCCCAGCTAACCAGTGGTAACGTGCTTGTGCTCTCTCCCTAAAACATGGAACAATTGCCATATACCTGATTGGTAAATTTAGTTTACAGTAAGTCCTTAGTAAATGGTACACTCAGGGCCTGTGGATTAAATTCTGCGAGTGGGCGGCAGCACTCATTGTGCCATCCACTAAAGCATGTCTCAGACCTGCCACTGCAGCATGTAGTGCAGTTTTAACCTTCAATTTCGACCTGGCAAAATAAACCTTTTGTCAGGCCTAAATCGTCCTTCCTTATAAGTCACCCCTAAGCCCTAATGGCTCATAGGGCAGTGCATAGTATTTGAAAAGTAGGAGATGTGTACTTAATGTTTATATGTCCTTGCAGTAAAAATACTGAGGGGAATATTCACAAGGACTTATCTCCGATTTATCTCCACCTTAACTCATCAAAAGTGGAGATAGATTTAACACCCCATTCACAAGCTGGTGCAAACTGCAGACATCGCCAGTATTCCCGAGATAACTGCCCCAAAATTTATCTCCACGGTGGACACCACCAACTAACCCTAATGAGATGCAGAGTAGGTGTTCCCGTGCAAAAACACACGAAAAAACCACAACACCACTTTCACAACGAACTGCCAGATCCGCGATGCGAACCAAAAACAGGCGATAAGCCGCAGTAGCACCAGGGATTTAACACCTGCCTTTTGCTGGTGCTAAGCAGGACGACTACCCGCAGCATGAAAGGGAGCCCATCCAAGAGCCACACCTGAAGACCCACAGATGCCATGGAGACAATGATCATGCAGCTCCGATACCCATGAGGGCCACAACATCCACCTCCACCACCCCCAGGACCCCCCTCGCCCCCCCCCCGGGAACACCACAAAGGCAGCGTACACAAAGACAGCGGACCCACCTGAAACGCACCTGCCGCCCAGACCCAACGCCAGAGGAGGACATTGCCCACTACAGGCCCAAAAGGACAACCAACCCCCGCATCCTGACCCACATCCCCCATCTGCTGAATGTACCAACTCAGCGGACAACCAACATCCCTCCGCAGACAAAGCTGCCGGCTGCGCAGCACATGTTGGCCTCTGGTACCATCCAACCCACAACTGCCAGAGTCGGAGGAGTCACACAGCCAGCTCCATACAAGGTCATCACACCTGTCCTGGATGCGAACATCAGCCTGGTACCCCAGCCCCTCCACTTCACCCACACTGCACAGGAGCAGCTGGAGACCAAGCAAGGCCCCTACGCCATAGCTCGATTCCCTCACGTGTCAGGGCCAACTGCACACATGTACTCCTCGTGCCCCCTGCCGACACTGCACACAACTACCACAACTGAAAGCACACACATCCCATGAATGTGCAGGCAATAGTGGACCGCCCGGGACCCCTCAACAATGTCGTGGCCAACTCCCCAGGCAGAGTGCCTGATTCTCACATCTCCCGAAAGTCCATCATCACCCAGCGCACCCAGGATGGCACCCATGGCAATGCAGTGCTCGTTGGTAAGTACCAAATGAACACACCAAACACCTCCAGCCCACAGTCATGCAACTCACGACACTGGCAATGGGCACGCAGCACAACTACATTCAACATGCCACACAACATGCCAACCGACCAGACACGACAACACGACTCCATTAGGAACTTGGCCTTGCCATGCCCACAACCCAGCCACGGCATGGCACCACAGACACACAATAGCAGGATGTGAGGAGAGGCATGGAGCAGGCATGTGCGAGAGCGGCAAGTGACTAAGGAATGTGAACCTACCCAATGCCAGATGTGGCATGGAGATGCCGGACAGACCACAGCGTGCAAATCACGGAAATGGCCATGTGGAGATCAACTGCTGGTGCATGGAGTGTAGTGGCCAGTGGACACTACCATGTCCCCACAGGCTGTGGGGCAGAATGCGGAAATGTTGCACGTTACGTCCCCCCCTGCATGCGCGGGCAGAGTGGGTTGGACCTGCGTACGCCAGGCCTGCGTAGGGGTGTGAACAAAAAGCCCGTCGCACTGGGCGTGGTCCTCATTCGGAATGGACAATGCGTCTGCCAGGGCGGCGCCTCTCAGCCCGCCACGAGTCCGGCGCCGAGCACGGCAGGGCCTGCGTCCCTGTGCACCTGCTGGGCCCCGACCCATCATGCTTGCCCCAGCGCACCAACGAGGCTCCGCTCAACTGCCAACACCGGCATGTGTCAAAGAGGGCCCACCACGTGCCGGTGCAAGCTCCAGGCCCCAGGCCCACGACCTTTGCAGCCTCCCCAGCCCCTCCCTGGCCTCTACGGCGCAGGCCCACAGTACTCCTTTTACATTTAAATACTCCACCAGCGTCCTCCTCAGCCCAGTGGGTCCCACATGTGGAACTGTGTCCTGAGTCATGAATGGCAGTGACCCCAAGTCCGTGGCAGCAGCCACAGCACCAGACTCTCTTCGATCAGTGAGGCATAATTCCATATCGCAGGCCGGCGACACGTGGTGCCACTAACCCTGTTCAAAGCAAGCCGGTGACACTTGGTGCCACTAACCCTGTTCAACGCAAGCCGGCGACACGTGGTGCCACTAACCCTGTTCAAAGCAAGCCGGCGACACGTGGTGCCACTAACCCTGTTCAACGCAAGCCGGCGACACGTGGTGCCACTAACCCTGTTCAACGCAAGCCGGCGACACGTGGATGAGGGCACAGGCCTACACAGCGGCCCAGTGGGTCCCACATGTGGAACTGTGCCCTGAGTCATGAATGGCAGTGACCAGATGTCTACTGCAGGGGTGATATCACTAAACTCCCTGCTATCAGCGAAGCAAACTAATGCATCACAAGCACACGACACGTGACTGTGGGCCCGTGCTGACCGCTGCCCCCGGCCTACACTGCAGTCCAGTAGGCCCCACATCCAGCACCCAGTCGTGATTCATGGATGGCAGAGTCCATACCAGTGAACGCACAGAGAGGAGTAAGAGGAAGATGCGGTTCAGTCCGGATGAAAGCCGGATCCTTGTTACGGAGGTGACCGAACACTAGCAACAACTTACCTGGTGCCACTAACCCTGTGCAACGCGAGTCCGCGTCCCGTGGTGCCACTGAACCTGAACTACGCAGGCTGGTGGGACCATCCAACCTGAGCCGGCGACACTTGGTGAATGGCCCCTGCTGGCCGTTGCCTCAGGCCTACACTGCGGTCCAGTAGGCCACACATGTGGAACTGTGTCCTGGGTAAGATATGGAGGAGTCCACACCATTGGACACGCCTCATCGCAGGCAGCATCCCCTATCAGCACAGGTGCCACTAACTCTGTGCGCAATGACTCATGGGCACTCTCTGGTTGAACTTTGGTGTCATCTGAGTCCATGGCCTGGGGGTTGTCTGCATCATCATCTGGCTGGGACGGACTTGGTGTCCAACATGTGTTTGCTCCACTCATCTCCACCATGGTGACTGTTTCAGCGTGGTTCTGCCCTCGGCATCATGCCCTGGGGGTACATCTTCCACTGTCCACCGAGACACTCTGCGACAACCCCCCTAGTCATCTGCGGGAACCTGCTCTGCTCTCGTGACCCTGCCCCAGTGCACCGCAAGTCAGCGGCCTGTGGCGGTAGGCCCGTGCAGGACGCTGTGCATCCGGGGCCACTAACTCTGTGCTGCTCAGGTCATGGGTCCTTTACGGTTGAATGGTTGTGTCCTTTACGATGTACACTGTTGTCGATTTCTGACTGCACCAGGCAGCCCTTGCCGGCTGGTGTGCACACACCCCACACACATCCAACACAGGTGTCACTCGATATGTGTGCCTGCTAATAAATGTGGCCGGGCGCACGTGCTCGTAGCCATTCACACCATCTGAGCAAGTGTGTCCGTGTGGTCATTGTGTCAGCATGATGGGCACGGCACTGCAACATCACAGTGTGCTATCCTCAGCGGACGATACCATGTCACCTCAGCGTTGGCAGTGACCTTGGACATGTAGCTTTGCCCGGCCCCCCCTGCATGCACAAGCGGTGTGTGGTGGTCCGGCGTACGTCAGTTCAGCGCAGGGGTGTGCTGCACCGGCAGGGGGAGCAGGGCGTGGCTCGGACCTGGCCTTGGGCAGGATGTGCGGTAAGTGTGTCTCTGTGTTGGGGTGTTGTCGCCACCAGGGCCACAGTAGACGATGTTGCAATGTAGCATGCACCAGGAAGGCGGGCCCACACGGACGGGGAAATGTAGGAGCGCAAGACCGCTCAGGGTCTTGGCACATGCATGCCAAGTGTTATGTGTGTCGGTCCTGCGGCTGCATGAGTCAGTTGCCTAGCCTCATTCGCAGCTTGATCACAGCCAGCCATGGACTGTACACTTGTGTCCGCCCTGTCCGGACCATTGGCCTACACTCACTTGGCCGGCGTCACGGTGTTGGTGGCATGCCGCTGGACATGCGCGGACAGGCATTTCAATGGTGTGCCATAGGAGTGCACGTGATACACCCACGCAGGGCACACAAGTGTGGGGGCTCGTGGGAGGGTGGAGCAGCTGTGAGGCAACATAACACACAGTGAGGCCGCACATGTGCCACGTGCTGGGCATATCATCCATGATTCCCAGGGTCGCAGACATCCCACCACACCCACGGCAGGCCTCTGGGCGTCTCCTGAATGCATGCAGATGGTGTAGTTACTATAGGGATGAATGGTCCTTTGTCTGCACTATCTGGCGGTAGTATATCTGCACCTCCTAGATGTGACTTGCATGTGCCCAGCACCCCCTGACAGATAGGATAGCATTTCCAGGCGACTCCCACACTACGCGCTGCCAGACGTGAGGCCAACATGTACACATCCCACACGCAGAAGTCCTTGGTCGTAGTTTGCGTGCGTGAAATGGCCTTCACCCGTACTCCCACCACACCCCAGGCCTGCACCCGTTGCACACAGACACTGCTCATTGCTCCGAGCTGTGGCGTTTCATCCACAGGACTGGCGCAGGTCCTCACAGTGCCGCTTCAAGCAGAGCCACTGACGCAATGGCAGACCATCCCGGACACATGCTCTACTCCAGTCACATGGACCTGTACCGTGCACGTCTGCTGCATGTACTGGGGGCACTGCCATTGGCAGTGCTGCGGATCAGTTACAGGCTGAGCTTCCGCCTTGCCAACGTCACCTGCGTTCAGCCTGTGTTGCACTGTCGCTCGTGCATATTCGAGTGGTCCATGGATGTCTGCCTCTCCAACGTTACGGTAGCTGACCTGGATTTCGACATGTGTGTGCGCCCCCTGTTAGACCACGACCAGGAGTGTCACCGTGATGCCCGTTTATGGCATGCCTGGATGTTTGGCATGCATGCTGGGGACTGGACATGGGAGATTGCAGGAGTCGTCATGTGCAGTGACCACATTGAGCCGCTCCCTGATTGGGCTTTCGTGCATATTGGGGCCAGGGGTTGGAGTGAGCACATCTGTCCGGGACAGCTGATGGGTTACGTCACCGACATGTCAGATGTGGTGGACAACGATCTCGCATTGGAAATGTTGGCCTACGCTGCTGCACTCGCGTTCATAGACGAGTGACAAGGTAACTGCAGCCAGGACTGCATGTGACCTATTGCACGTGCCCCGACGCCTGGTTGCATGTTGGGGATCTGGTCACATGTCCCTAGGAGACAGTGGACATGGCTGCATTGGCCTGGACTCCTGATCCATGCGCGGACAACATACGCGGGTTGGCAATGACTTGTGTTGGTGATGGACTCCCCCGGGGTGGACATGGGCGCTTTCCAACGTTCCTCATTCAGACATGCTGCTGCATTGGTCTGCATGTCATGGCACTTCCCTTGGCCGTACTGACACGCAATTGTTGATAAAGATTCCGCACGTTCACTTGTCTCCAACTGTGTTGAGTGTTTATTTGTATGCCAATGTGTGTGTCACGGCCTATCTGGGTCCCTGCCTTACATGCATTGCTGCCCCATCAGGGCTGTGGGTTGGTACTTGTGCATTATCATGTCCCTGTTTCGTGCTTTGCCAGATGCGTATGGCCATTTACCGGCCACAAGCGGGTGCACTTGTGTCCTGTGTTTGGTTGTGCAGATGTTGGTGTTTGTACCACATTGTGTTGGATGTTGGGGTGCTCTGCTTCCTATGTGTGTGTGCTGCATTGTGTGTGAGATGTCCCTTCGGCTCTGATTTGGCTCACCCTTCTCCCTTTCAGGCAGTGTGGTTTTCACTTCTGTGCTTGTTCAGTGGTGTGATATTGCCGAGTTGTGTGACTTGTGCTCTTGGTTGGTGTTGTTTCTCTTGGGCATGGTTTGTCTGCAGTTGTGCTGTGCTTACTTGTGCATGTGTGCCATTGTGCCCATCTCCCCCCGTCCCCCCAGTCTCTGGTCGTTCCTCTCCCTGTTGCTGTTGTGTCTGTTGATTTTGAGCAGTTTCCGGTCCCCGACTCCTGCCACCATCTCCAGACTGATGTGGTGGACACCATTTCCTCCATGTCATTCAGCTCCTGGTGTGGCGCTGGACTCCCACCTCCGGTGTGCATTGCTGCCTTGTGGTTGTTGGCGTGTTTCTGCTTGTTTGTGCGTTTCGCATCATTCCAGCTGTTCTGGTTTTCTGCCATTGTCCTCCTCCGCTCTCCGGCTGCATTCACCTTGTCCACGATGGCCTGCCATGTAGAATGTTTTGTTGCCAATGGTGCTTGTGGGGTTGTGTCCTAGCTCCAACTGCCTCCATTGTGCTTCGCTGTTTTCTGTTTGGTTTGTCTTTCTTTTTCCTGCTTTTGTTGTGCGTATTCCCGCATGCCGTATATGTGTCACAGGCCTTGCGCTGCTTATCGCTGCTTTCCTCCTCGTGAATGGGCTCATCGCATGTTTTTTGGTGTTGGGGTTTGTGTTTTTATCTCCGTCGAGGTGGTTGTATCGCCGACATTGGCCACGGTTTCGGGAGACTATCGCATGGTATCGCCGTGTTGTGAATTCCACGTTGACACGGGGTTGTTTTCCCGCAATAGGCTGCGATGTGTAAAGTTGCGTTAACATTTTTTGGAGATGTTTAGCACACGTTCTTGTGAATATGCCCCTTAATGTTTTTTTAAATGTTGTAAAGTCAATCTCTTCCGCCTCTTCCTAACTGAGTTACCTTATTACATTTAATAAGTGAAAGTGATAACTTTGGATTGGGAGCAGATACAAATATGCTGTTTACATTCAAATGAATTGCAATTTAAAATCCTCTTTAATGGATTTAAAATCCTCTTTAGTCGGATTTTAAGTCACAATTCTGAAAAAGTTGGCCTTTTCCTGTCCTAACCATTTGTGCTTTCTGCCAGTATCCTAGGTCACATGACTGTGAATGGCTCTGCTGTTGGGGTGTGTGTACTGCTTTCAGATAGTAATACAAAGGGAGCATAGATGTGGACAGTATGTGGACTCCATGGTGCAAGGGTGCCTGTCTTGGCACTAGCCAGCCATTTGTGCAACAGCGCATAGGAAAACACTGGGAATCATTGTGTTGCTGTAAAAACGACGCATCATTGCACTTTCCTACTGATGCAGCATGGCACAGCAAGATGGCTTGCAGCACCGCGTACCATAATTTCTAGTAAAAATGCCCCTACATGTCAGTACAGCGTAGGGGATGAGTATTGTACATTATGGCCCTGTACATGAGCACTACAGATAATTACACATAAACATTTTTACTTGCATGTTAAAATGTTTGTGGTGCAACTCAGAACCTCTCTGACTGGGGATGTTGTGGCATGTGAATGTGCTCCCATGCAACACACATGGAGGCTAGCCCACCCAGTTTGAACTAAGAAATAACCGGCCAGGACAGGTGACAACAGTCCATGCACATGGCTCCCCAAGCACCTTTGGCCCTTCCCTGCATAGCATGTTCATTGTGGGCTACTGCTAGGCCACTGTAAACAATGCTCTGTCACATGTTTGAGACCAAACATATTTGTAAGTAGCCTGGCTTACTAAGAGCAAGACATATCTGCCCCTCAGGTCATGACATCAATGACAGGTATCTGTCAAGGGGACACATCTACCAGCTCCAGGTATTTCTGTACTTACCAACAGTCCAGCTAACCTCCATGCTGAGATGATCAATGAGATCGTTCTCCTGGCTCACGAAATCTGCCCACAGGGGCTTAAATTGATGCAAGCTGTGGCCCACACCAACTATACAATGAAGATGGAACTTCACTTTGTACCAACGATCCTTACGTTGACGGGTAGGGTACCCCTGGAGGACCTTTCCACCTAAGGCTAACATGCATGGGAGGTAATGTTCAATGAGCCACAGAAGGACCCCAAACTTATCCTCTCAAAGGTGATGGGATCAGCGACTCCCTGACATCTCGCTCCAAAAAAATGACTAGCCTAAAATATGTACAACCTTACTATACAACTACCCCCTACAAGTTAAAACCCCTATAATGACAAACACCCAATACAACACTTTAAAAAACTATACAAAATACAATCACAGGACAACAGTTACACTTTGTAGACACTACAGGGACATTACAGATACCATTAAGACCAATGAACACCTCCAAAAACATTTGCAGCCAAGAAACACCTCCAGCAAGAAGCACAGACAGAGTGGAAAGGAAAGTGAAAGTAGCTTCACACTACTTGGGTTGCAGCATGGCAGAGCCATGACATAATTTCCTGGGTGGATGTGGCACGTTGTCAGTCGATGTGTCGTCTTTTTTTTTACGCTACCACTCAATGCGTCGATTGCCTAAAAGGCCTGGCAATGGACAATGCTATTTTTATCACTCGTCGACTGGTCATATTTGGCTGAAGCGGCGGCAGAAAAATAATACAGCTTGATGGTGTTGTGTCTTTTTTTTTCAACACTAGAGGTCTAAATCTTTTTGTTTGGTGTTTTGGGATGTGTAATGCATGTAAATAAATACAGGAAATGCAGCGTTTGATGTGAATAGTCGAGTTGACCTGCTTACAGTCTTTGCATTTGTTTCATATGTGTGTTATAAAGTGAACATATGTGTGGGTTCATTCTGTTCAGGGATCTATCTATGCATAGTTCCCAAACACTGTGGTAGCATAATGGTGCACCTTAATAGAGGTGCTACGTGGGCTAAGTTATTAATAGCACCCATTGACATTGTATCAGCTTCCACCCGATGTAACAGCCTACCACTGCCATGGGGTCAGCGCACCCAAATCTATGACTGCTCACCCTACTGCCAAACAGCGCCATGTCCCAAAGTGGAGGCATCAGGCTGTGGTGAAATTTGGAAGTGTACAGCAATTGGCTGCACCCAAATGGAAGGGGATGTATTGCTGGTGCCGTTTGATTGTTAGTGTTTGCATTCCATATTAATGGGTCATACCCCACAGGAAAGTGACAATGTCATAATTTGTGTTAAACATGATCCACAATCGTGGTGATTGTGCTATGGTAGATCTCCATTCATGCCTTGGTGTCACCTCCTGCATATGGCTGATAGTAAGGCTATGTAAATCACACAATGACTACACTCTACAACAAGGCGGTGTTGCTTGTGCATAGGAGTGGATGTTCACATGCAACACTGTTGGACTGGCAAAGTATAGTATGTAGCATTTGTCTATGTGAGATGTGATCACCTAATTGATTTGACATGTCAATCAATCAATCAGGGGGTTTATATAGCGCGCTACTCACCCGTGAGGGTCTCAAGGCACTGGGGGGGGGGGGGTGGATACAGTTGTTGTTGTAGCATATTTAGACTGTAGTTTTGGGACTGTGTTCCAATGCACATACTATGTGGAACACTCCAAAGTCATCATACTATGAGTGGCCTACTATCGTCCCCAAGTATGAGGCCGTACACATGGCTAGCATCAGGAGAGACCCCCACACAGTCAGGGCACACTATCTACGTGACCATACCATGGTAAACGTGGCTAGCAATGGAGGACTATCTGCTACAGGTAGTTGGCATGCACACTAAGTCATTTGTGCCAGATGTTGGTCAATGCTGTTTGTCACACATAGCTACATACATTATCTGTGTAACAAGAAGTAACGGGTAAAATGTGAATGTTTAGGTGTTTACTTTGAATATAGAATAAAAATGCATACACGATGGTAGTGTTCAGAAATTTATTTACAGGTTGTTGAACTTTGTTTGATATTTCATCATTGTTGGCTATGACTTTTTAACATTCATGTTGCGGCAACTATTCGCCCAGGTTGCTGAGGCTCCTTATCTTCCTCCTCCTCATTGTCCGGCATTTCCTGCTCATGGCACATTTATCCAGATACAGATATTGTGCAAAATGCAGCAGACCAAAATAATTTTACACACCATGGGTGGTGAAGAGCAATCTGCCCTCAGATTTGTCCATGCTCCGGAAGCGGGATTTTAATACTCCATATGTCGGCTCAATGATGGACCAGGTGAAACATAGGGCATGGTTTTATGTCCAGTGGGCTACTGTTTGTGGCTTCTTGACTGGAGTCATGACTCACGGCAGTAGAGCATAACCTTGGTCTGCTGCAAAGAAAGGAGGTGTCATACTAGTTAAGAGTCATTATAAGGGATAGCCCTACATTCATTTCCAATCTGTTCTGTGTCCTGCTTGACTCATACACCTTGCTTACAGTAATAGATGCGCTATGACATTGTGTGACATACACGCAAGTAGGGATTGGAAATAGCTGACACTGAGCTACACATACAGCTGTGCTGCCCGTGTGATTCACTTACTATTTGTCATTCTGGTGAGACTTCTCAGCAGTAAGGAGAGTGAATTTGCCATTGAGTAGACACATGTCTCACATTCATCTATTGTGTCTAATAATGGCTACTAATGCCATTCCTCAACTGATACCAGTCAGATTTGACAACATGTAACAGGAGCAGGTGATGTGTGTTACTTCAGTCACACATATTTTGCATTGAGATTTGGAGTCAATATTGTTCAATGTGCTCCGCCATGGGAAGGATAGTGAGTGGATACAAATGTGTGACTTGGTAGTATGCACATGGCAGTCCACAGTGTCCACTATGGTGACAGTAAACAAGGGGTTATAGGTATGAGTCAATCTCTCACTGTACAGTGCAACTGGTGGACTAAGTATACTATAGGGCCTCACCTCTTGTGGACAATGTAGGCTATATCTTGCACATGATTCAGTGTCTAGGGTTGTGTGGCTGTGCAGGCAGAACAAGTGCAGCATTTCTCCAAGACAGTCACATTATTTCTCAGAGAACTGTATTGTTGGCTGTCATGGGAGATGTAGTTTCTACATGAGGCTGCACCTTGCTGCACAGTCGGGTGCCTTGGATGAATGCTATTGTGGTTTCTGCACAAATGAAAATGTTGTGCACATAGTATGTGATGTGTGTATACGATGAGTGATATGATGTCTCATGGTAGAGCTGATCCTATGACATTCATATATGATCATATTTCTCAGTTTCACAGTTTCCTAGACCTGTGAAACATTTGCATGCCTCCTGACCGTGGGATTTACATGTGAAACAGGGATTGGATTACTTCAACAGGGTATTTGGAAGCATCATTTTTCTAGTTATTGCATTTGTGAGGGTGTTTGACACTATTGAATGCGCAAACAGGGCCTCATCTAGCATTTGATGCCATTCAGCAGCAATGGATGTGAACTGGCTGACCTAATTTACATCCAAAGTGAATTTGTGGATTGCGCCTTTCAGTTAACATACAGCACATCCACGGTTTGTCCACATTTGCAACATCAAATGATAGTGACTGCCACCAGCCCCCCTTGCACTAGAGTGCATGTGTGTCAGCTTAGTGTCCGCATATGATGTCATGCTTTAAGGGACACATTCCAGCACCAATGACACACCATGTATGCAATTTCCTACTTTTATGTGTCGTTTGAAATGATGGACACACAGTTATTGACATGACAAAGAGACGTGATTCTGTATCGTCATTTCATCCCCTTGGAAGGCACACTATTTGCACAGGGTCCCTGAACCTAAGTTATGTGTAAATGTGTGAGTTAATCATTGGTGTTGGATGGGACAGGCCACCTCAAGGCCCATGGTAGATATCCCTAAGGTAGGGTGAATGAATGCTGCATTTTGGTTTGGGTAGCTTTATTGCATACCAATGAGGCCATGCAATGTCATGCAGACAGGCTTTGCATTGCCACATTGATGAGATTTGGGAAGCTGCTCCATCAGAGCATCATGAATAGTGATTGTCCATCAGCACAATTCTCTTATACTTGTGGCCCACAGTGGCGTAGGCAGTGTCGACATGTGTGAGTTATAGGACTGTGTTGAACATAGGTCATGGTGTATGGTGCAAGAATGAATGCCCACACCAACTATGTAAGCACTGTCTCATTCAACCCAAGACTGATATGTCAACGTTTTCCTACATAATTGACTGCCATGTGGTCTGTAATGTGCTTGAGGTGTACTTACCAACCAGTAGGCTATTACCATAGGTCCTATTCTAGAAACGCTCATTGATGATGGAATGCAGGAAAATGAATGAGTAATGTGCACTTCCCGGGTACTTGGCAAGGACGTTGATGAAAGGGCCAGATGGTCCATGATTGCCTGCAAGTTCTTGGAATAGGTGTGCTTCCTGCTTCAGTAGAAATGGGATGTTGCCGCTGGAGGCACAAGTTGCACGTGTGCAGTCCATTGCCCCCGCCATGTGTGAATCTTGCAATGGCATAAAAGCCTTGCTTTTTCTCTTGTTGTTGCTGCGCTGTTTTCGGGAAGTAGAGGCACTGGGGCGTGAGGCTTATGATGGCATCCAGAACATTGGGGAGGAACCTGGAGAAGGATGCCTGGGATACTCCTGCCACTCTGGCTGTGGTGGGTTGAAAAGTTCCAGACACCACCAAGTGGAGCACAGCTAATACCTTGGCCTGCGGAGGGATGGTGGTGCAGTGCTGAGATGTTGGCTACAGCCTTGGCGCAATCTGGGGCTGGAGGCGGACAATGGACTCTCTCCTGAACCTGTAATGGGCAATGACCTCCTCCTCCCTGAGGTCTATAAGAGTTATCCTCTGGCGGCATGTCCGCTCCCTTCTCTTGCGCTGCCTCTGTGGTGATGGTGGCGGTGGTCTTCTTGGTGCTCCTAGCTGCAATAGCAGTAGATCCATGGCGTAGTTGAGCTTGCCAAATTGCTTTGGGTCTGTTCTGCTTTTCTACCAGTGTGCCTGCGTAATTTTTAATACCGGCTTTTCCTTAGTGGTAAAAAAATGCTGCTAACGGGGCCTAGCAGCAGTTTTTGAAAAGTAGCAGTGTTTCCGAAAATCCTTGTACTTGCGGCAGCGTCAGTTTTGCAAGGGTTTTTCTGAGGGAACGCCTACCTTGCATATCATTTTCAGAAAATGCTGCTAGCAGAACGGGCATTGAAACAAAAAAATAAGCGCTAGCAGTGTAAAAGTGACGTTAAAGGGCTCTAACGTCACCATGTAAATATGGCGCTAAACAAAATGGCTCAGCATCAAAAAAGTGATGATGCAGCGGCGTTAATTCCTTGTAAATATGCCCCAATGTTTGTAAGTCTGGGCCTCAGTCTTTCTGGTCTGTTTCTCAAGCTAATGAAAACGTGGCTTTGTTGTTATCCTCTACCTGTCTCTGACAGCAGCTGTTGCAAGTGGCAGGTTGGCACTTAGGCGCTATATAAAATTGCCAAATGAATAAATCAACATGCCTTATAAAGTAACATTCTACATAAAACTATATTTTTCATAATTACACTGCCGCTCGCAATCCTTCGCAAATGATAAACATTGTGTTAAGATTGGAAAATACGATATCAGTGCACATCATAATATATGTACGTATAACAACGAACTTCCATCACTGTTGTTAAATTCACCCGATATGACCTCCCCCTTAACCCTGAGTCAGAAGTACATGGTCAGGCAGGCCCTGTGACAAAGGCCTGAAGCAACTGATGGACAGATCACAGGCGGGGTGACACCTAACCCTTAGACAAACGCGTGAACAGGAAAACCCAGATTGATCCCACAGATAAGCAGCAACACCACAAAAGTCTTAGGAGATTGGCCCCAATAAAACTAATTTGGCTGGAGGGGCACACGTTCCCAAAACACCATAAAGTCAGATGCCACACTTAGGGGCCGATTACGATGGCGGAGAGCCCGCCAACGCCGGGCCGTCGGTGAGGGTCCTTCCGCCATCTGGCTCCCATTTCCTCCCGCCACATTAGGATGGCGGGGGGAATCGTGCCACAAGCGTGGCGGGCGCAAAGAGCGCCCGCCACGCTTCCGCCACAGGCAATTGTTGCGATTGCCTGGCGGAGCGCATCTGACTGGGGAAATGGTGGCGGTGCCTAGCAGGCACCGCCCGCCCGATCACAATGCTGGCATCAGCCTGCCTTTCCATGGCGGTTGAACCGCCATGGAAAGGCTGGCGGAGGCTGGCTTCGGGGGGCCCGTTACGGGCCCCCTCGGGGGGAGCAGTTGTGCACTGGGGGTACCCATGGTACCCCCCTACATTTCCATGCACAAGGTGGCAGGCACCGCGCGGTGCCTGCCACGTTGTGCAGGGAAATGCACAACATGGCCGTTCAACATTGCAGCGGGTGCTGCAGCCAGCAGCACCCGCCGCAATGTTAGTATTGCCAGATGCAACCGCCGCGGTGGCGGTCGCATCATGATTAGGGGTGCGGAACCGCCGCATGACAGGCGGGCGGTCCCGATCACGCTACGATGGCGGGCGGACTCAAGTCCGCCCGTCATCGTAATCGGCCCTTAAGTTAGGAACGCTCAACCAATCAGAATACAGCATGCACACTACACACAGTGATCGCGCACTCCCATGCCGGACATCTGGACACGTACCCACTGGCCCCACGTTGTGTCTACGCAAGGTCGAGATCCACCTGCGCTTCTATTCAAATTACCAGATTTATGGCCTGTGACGAGACCCAGATTTCTGTCTCCAAAGGATTTTAGAAATTACTTTATGATGCTTCATTTAATGAATAAAATGACGGCCGAAACCAATGTGCTTTGAGACAGTCTTCGGACCCCCGACTCTGTAACCTGCTCTCCTCGCCACTGCGTTTAATTAAACCAACTGTTCCTGTTTTTCCAAACTCCTCTTGACTTTTATTTTTTCAAGGTAAATTCACATTCCAGCAACATTTTGGCAGAAAAATTGATACTGGTTGGAAACTACTGCATTCGAACAAAAAAAAGTTATGAGGATTGTCAAAAGATATGTTATAAACACGTGCTAAATTATAGTTGGAAGCATCAAAAACATTGTGCACTGCACTGTATGCAGTTCAGGAACATGGAAGACAATTCAAAACGTAGTACTGGGTTTGAATGTATCTCCTAAGCAAAGTAATATATAGGGTTTAAAATAGAAAGAAAAAAAGCGTTTTGATCTTCGTTTCACGGCCAATTGAGCACATGTAAAGGATGTGAGGGTCACCTCCCTCCTAGTCCCGCCTTACAAATTGCAAGGCTTCTCGCCAAGCTGTCCTCCATATAACAGAGGACCCTTTGGAATAGGAAACCTCAGATGTTCATAAAAAGGACATCAAAGAGGGACATGCGCGAGATTTCCCTTTGATGATAAATCACACTGGCGCATCCCTGTCAGGCCACCTGTCTTATCTTTCCCAGCAAAGACCTGCCCTAATTGCTTTCGATTACATTTAGGACGAGAATCGCTGTTGTTCTTCTTCAAGGGACAGATTATGAATTAAAAAAACACTTTTTACACTCTCTAACTTTTACAGGTCAGTAATAGAGTAGAACAAATATCTAAGAACTGCGCATCCCTGAGATATTGCTTTCCAGAAAATAAGCATTGGACGTTTATGAAAGTTTACAACTCTGCCACACTGGACGCGAATAAAATATAAACGTGTTGTATTTATGATTGCTTCACGCTTGCATTGCCTTCTTTCACTACTGATAATGGCGCCATTTTTCATCAGTAAGACGAGGGGCATATTAGCAATGCCTGGCGATAATTATCGCAAAACGCAATTAGCGCTTGGATAATTATCGCCAGGCATCGCCGGTTTCTATCGCGGAGTTAGCGTGCAATCAGCAATGCTAATCTCCAAAGCAATAGAAACCTTGGAGAACAGTGTGAATATCGCCTGAAAACAGGCGATATTCACACTGTTCCCCAGTTCTGCTTGCTGATAGTGCGAGGGGACTTAGCCATGTAATCCACCTCTCATTGGATTACATGGCTAAGTCAGGGTGGGACCAGGTGTTAGCAAACCAGCGCTAAACGTGTTTAGCGCTGGTTCGCTAATCACCGCCCCTGCCTCGCTGATAGGCGTTAGCGACCTCAGCGACTGTTTCCAGTCGCTGTTAGGTGGGGAACGCCTACATTGCATGCCATTAGCGATAAATATCGCTGGCATGCAAAGCGGCACCCAACCCGGTCGCTATCGCCTACAAGCTGTCGCTAACAGCAGTTAGCGACAGCTTGTTGATAAGGCGATAATATTATTGCCGCTTTAGCGGGAAAAAGTCCCGCTAAAGTGGCGATAATCGCCTTGCTAATATGCCCCCAGATTTCATAGACTGCGGGCCATATTATCAAGAACCGGCGATAACATATCGCCGCTTTAGCGGCAGGAAACTGCCGCTAAAGCGGCGATAAGGGGCTTGATAATATGCCCTATAGAATTCCAATAGAAGCCCAGGTTTGATGTCCTTCACACCAGAACCTGGGCTTCTATTGGAATTCTATAGGGCATATTATCAAGCCCCTTATCGCCGCTTTAGCAAAGCAGCGATAATGTTATCGCCCGTTCTTGATAATATGGCCCTGCATTTTTAAAGTACCTGTGGTCCACCTGACCTGTATGACGTCTAATTTTTCACTGATCTTTAAGTGCAAATGCCATTTTGTAAATGTTGGTGCAAAATTGAAGAACGGTGCGGTGATCCTTCTTCACAATATACCTTCATTCTTGCTATTCGTGTTAGCTAATCGAACACTCTTATTTGTCAATCAGTGGGATTTCTCAGTTGCTCCAGTCTAATCTGGGTCAGTGATGAAGGTATGCCCAGACAAGGCCCTGAGCACACTGTGCAATTGGAACCAAGCTACACTAGACTGATGAGCCCCATTCAGAGCAAACACTGGTCTTGGATTGCTCGTGTTCCGGTTCAGGAAGACTTGACCTGGCAGTTCAGGCTGGACTGTTCCTATTGGAACAGGTTAAAGACTGATTTGCATATGGCTGGGTCTCAACTGAATTACCATGGTAGGCAAAAGAATGATGGGTTGGAATACTTCCCCGAGCGATTACCGGTAGTCTGATTTATTGCAAGCATTCCTCCCATCATCTTTTATGTGTTTGATAAACTGGGTAATAGCCAGCAAAATATGTGAAAGAATTAAAATTATTTGTTTAAAACAACCGGTTACATTATTTAAAGTTTAGAATAATATGTTGCTGGTTGCTTTTCAGTTTTTAAAACTGGGATTTGGTTCATCAAAAACACCCACTTACATCCTCTCCTCCTTTTTGTACACCTTCCACCTCTTTTCTATTTGTTCTGCATTCTGTGGCTACTGTCGTACCTGCTTCATTCCTCCTTTTTGTTTTTTTAATGACTTACCTTCCACCTACAACAACTGCTTTTTTTTATTTCTCCTGCACTATTTTTGGGTCTAAATATTATTTCTATTTTTCTTTTGTGCACTTTACTGTTAGTACCTTTGTACTTTTCCACCTTTTCATTTTAGAATTTCACTGTGTAATAAATTGGGTTGTTAGTTGTGCAGCATGTGAGGCCTGCACAAGTAATAGGTCCACAATTTCCCCCTACTGGGAACCAAGCACCCCATTGTAGCACTTGACTCTCTCAGGCTAGCAAAGCAGAGCAGTCTAAGTGATACTCAGGGAAGGTAGTGTGGGCTAGTAATCAACATTCGCTGCCAGGCAATAATAACACTCAATATATAAGTCTTTGCTGCGAGGTAGGAGAAGGATCTTCCACCTGCTCTGGTCCTGTAGAAACGTGGGACGTTGGCTAAGGCGAGGTCGGCTGAGCGGAGGTTTCTCTTGGGGGCGTGGAAGGAGATTGGGTCGTTGAGGTATTGGGGTCCGGTGTTGTGGAGGGCTTTGTAGGCGTGTGTGAGCAGTTTGAAGGTTATTCTTCTTTCAACGGGGAGCCAGTGGAGGTCGCAGAGGTGTTGGGTGATGTGGGCATGTTGTGGGATGTCGAGGATAAGTCTGGCTGCGGCGTTCTGGACGGTCTGGAGTTTGCGGAGGAGTTTTTTGTTGACTCCGGGGTAGAGAGCGTTTCCGTAGTCCAGTCTGCTGTTAATGAGTGCGTGGGTGACAGTTTTCCTGGAGTCGTGGGGGGATCCTCTTGAACATCTTGCGAAGTATGCGGAGGGTGTTGAAGCATGCGGAGGATACGGCGTTGATCTGGCGATTCATAGTGAGTAAAGAGCCGACTATGATGCCGAGGTTGCATGCGTGGTCCATTGGGGTGGGTGGGTTTCCGTGGGTGGGGAGCCACCAGGTGTTGTCCCGTGCAGAGAGGGTGGAGCTGAGGATGAGGACTACTGTTTTCTCCACGTTGAGCTTCAGGCAGCTGTTGCTCATCCAGGTCGCGACAGCTTTCATCCCTTCTTGGAAATTGTGCCTGGTTGAGTCGGGTTCCTTGGTGAGGGAGAGTTGGGTGTCATCGCCGTGGGAGACGATGTTGAGTCCGTGGTTCCTGGCGATGGTTGTGAGGGGGGCAATCTAGACGTTGAATAGTGTGGGGCTGAGGGAGGACCCTTTGGGTACTCCGCATCTGATCTCTGTCGTTTCTGAGAGGAAGGGTGGGAGTCTTATTCTCTGTGTTCTGCCTGAGAGGAAAGATCGTATCCAGTCTAGTGCTATTCCTCGGATGCCAGCGTCTTGGAGCCTGGTGGCTAGTGTGCGGTGGGAGACGGTGTCGAAGGCTGCTGATAGGTCCAGGAGGATGAGGGCTGCCGTGTGGCCTTGGTCGAGGAGGGCGCGGATGACGTTGGTGGCTGCAATGAGGGCGGTCTCGGTGCTGTGGTAGCTGCAGAATACAGATTGGGAGGTGTCTAGGATGCTATTGGTTTCTATGAAGTGTGCTAGCTGGGTGTTGACGGCCTTTCTGATGACTTTGGCGGCAAAAGGAAGCAGAGAGATGGGCCTGAAGTTCTTGAGGTCCGTCGGGTCTGCAGAGGGCGTCTTTAGGAGGGGGGTGACTTCTGCGTGTTTCCAGTCATCAGGGAATGTGGCGGTCTCAAGGGAGCAGTTGATTATTTGGCGTAGCTCGGGTGCGATGGTCGTGGCGGCCCTGTGGAAGATGTGCAGCGGGCAGGGGTCAGTAGGTGCTCCGGAGTGAATGCTCTTCATTGTCTTTAAGGTGTCTTCTGTGGTGAGAGGGCTCCAGGTGAGATGGGTCTGTTGGATGGCGTTGTTGGGGGTGGGGGGTTGCGGCGGTATCATGGTCTTGGTCGTCGAAGTGTGAGTGGGGTGGAGACAAGATGCTTCAATCCTATGTTGGTGAGGTTCTCCAGGAGGGCAGTGGTGTTGGGATCGCTGTGGTTGCCCAGATGGAAGTTCAGGTCTCCGAGAAGTATGTAGTCCATTGAGGCAAGGGAGTGGGGTGCGATGTGGTCTGCAATGATGTTGGTGAAGGGGGTGTGGGGTCAGGGAGGTCTGTAGGTGAGGCGCAGACAGGGTTGCCTTTGGCACGCCAGTGGCACGGCAGCACAGCGGCTGCCATTAAGTATGGGTCAGGGCGGGGGTGAGCAGCTGGGAGGTGGAAGGGGCATGCTGGGGGGAGGGGCCACAAGGGCAGCAGCGGCGGGGAGTGAAGGGGAGAGAAAGAAATAAGAGGCAATGAAGAGGAAAAGCAGGGGAAAGAAAGGCAAACAGAAAAAAGAGGCAAACAGAAATAAAGGCAAACAGAGAAAAAGCAAACAGAGAAAAGATGACACAGAGCGGACTAGCAGAAGAGCAAGCTCCTCCACTAGACCACCAGGGATAAGGCACAGGCAGGAGCTTGTGGGTGGAGGAGGGCCCGAACACCTACTAGGCAAGGAGCTCGAGCGGCGCTAAAGGGCAGTCCCACAATGGTGGAGCTGCGCGGGGGAGAGCATTGACTCTGACCAGGAGGTCAGAGGTCTTGCTTTTCTTGCCGCACAGCAGCCACCATTAAGTAGGGGTCGGGGGGAGGGGGAAGGATGAGCAGCTGGGAGGCAGGAGCGGCACGCTGGGGGGGAGGGGCCATGGGGGCAGCAGCGGCAGGGAGCGAAGGGGAGAGAACGAAACAAGAGGCAATGAAGAGGAATAGCAAACAGAAAAAAAAGGCAAACAGAAATAAAGGCAAACAGAGAAAAAGCAAACAGGAAAAAAGCAAACTGAGAAAAGATGACACACACAGAGCGGACTAGCAGAAGAGCAAGCTCTTCCACTAGTCCACCAGGGATGAGGCGCAGGCAGGAGCCTATACAATATGTATTGCAATATACAATGTGATTTTACAACACCAATACCCCCTTTTTTCCTTCTTTCCTTTTTTCTTACTTCGCACCTCTGGGTCAAACCATTCGCTCTGCATGATACATTCTATTGCAGGATACTCTCCGCTATAGTTCTGAGTATGCACCACTACAAACATGGCCCTCACACAGGTTCTTTGTCTCAGGCAATTTCACTTTCAAGTCCTATTTCTCTCTCCATTGATCCGTGCATGCACACGTCCGGTTTTTTGTATTCGCGGCTTATCCCGCCCTTCGTCTTCGAGCCACACTACACCGGACGCTGAACTGGATGCAGGTAGGGGGATGCCTTCCCTCCTTTAAATAGTTATTAAGTTGTTCCTTTACATCGGGAACACTATTCGATATTTCACGTAGTTATGGTCTTTCTTTTACTTTTTTAGGCTTATCACGGCCTTTCTGATTGTCACTATTTTGGATGTTGTCTCGGCCTCGGACTTTGGAGGCAACTTGCCAGCTATGTTTATTTAGGTGCTCGCTTTATGACGTTCTTGGATTTGGGACTAGCAATCTTCATGCACGTTTCATCGTTTGTGCAGGTTTTTATGGCCTATGCATGGCTTTTATACTGCATACCCTCAAGCCCGGCTAGTACTTCGCGTTAACACATAACCGCTTTCAATTACGCTTTTGTTTAGACTACGGTGTGGATTGTAGGTTTTGTAGAAGGTTTTATCTTAAAAATTGCCCTTACTGCACAACACATATAATTTCGACTGGGATGTTTTGTTGTTTACTGGTTCTCTTACCTTACTAGGTCACGTACTGTACCCTCAACGTTTAAATATCTCTGAGCAGTACTTGGACTTGCCCCATGAAACCAGTGCAACATTCTATTGTTTAACTTGCTAGCAGTAGATTTTTCTTGTTTTATTTATGAGTGTTCCCAATTTTGAACACATGTGTTTACTAATTTACTTATTCTTACAGAACATACTTCTCTTCTATGTAAGACTGCTTGCACAAGCATATACGTAGCTGGACGCAGCACCCTCGACATACAAACAGCTTATTTGCAACACGGTCCGGTCTTTTCCTTCTTGGAGAACACATTCTAGGTCATTCTTTCTTGATTAGTTTCACTTACTTAGTGGTCTTGTTGGTGACATGGGTTGTGGTACTCTATCTTATTCACTAAGCACTATCGACATCAGTTACTATGCAGCACATTTATCCTTTTGCTCTGTTTGAGAAAAGAATTGGACTCTCTCTTCGCGCTTTGCATGCAAGGTCTATATTTCGAGACGGGTACTAAACCTATATGGCTATTGTACAGGATTTATATCACAGGCTTCTTTGCTATAGTTTCACATCACTGGTCTTCTGGCCTTATGTCTCGCTTCTCCAAATACACATTCCATCTAACCTTTTCTCGCAACCTTTTTCATAGCCTATGGACCAACTAGGTTGCTTTGGTCTCACTTTGTAATGTGCTCTCCATTTGCTATTGAATAAATATAACATATATTGTCTATTTATATGTGCTTATCGACATGTATATATCATTTGCAGCCTTGAAAAAGTCCAAAGGACGAAACATGTGTCGGCTGCCTCTTTTTGTGCTATGTTTATCAAGATGTGTGATCTACACAAGGAATAAAAACTACACATAAAAGACGAAGAAAATACTACGGACTACATTTGTTTTCTACTTTATAGTCTTTACTTGCCATGATTTAGCATCACTGTATGGACTACTAATGTGTGCTTCGGTACTTATTGTTGTATAGGTCTATCCCAAGAGTTCTCTCTAGGGTATGTACCCTCTGGGTGGCTGGGGGGCTAGTACCACGATAGCACCACGATTACTATTTGTTGTTGATGATTACATCCCGAAACTTTGCCATAGATATGCATTTTTGTCAGGCAGAGCCACTTCTCTATTTTCTTTAGCCAGAACTTGTGCAAGTGACAGATGTGGTAAATCAGTTATCAACAGTGACAAGGCCAAGGTCCCTTAATGCGGGAGGGAATCAGAACCAGCTAGTGCAAATGCAGCAACCTCCGAGAATCTCGCAGGGCAATCGAAAGTACCATCAGATGCTCTTTATGGAAGCGCTGGACGGGTTTAATCAGGACCCATCTTTATGACGGTGCCTGAGGGGGGAGGAAGACTGTACACTTGGCGCAGTCTTAGAGGTAGACATGGCTTGGCAGTTCAGGCTGGACTGTTCCCATGAGGCACAGGGTCAAGACTGATTTGCATATAGCTGTGTCTGAACTGGGGTGGCGAAGGGAGCTAAAGAGCGATGATGGATTCAACCCAGATCTGTGACTGGGGGTGAGTGTCTGAAAAGTTTCAGCGCTCCGTCCATCATCTCCTTTTGTTTGCGCAGTCTTAGAGGTAGACCAGAGTGGGCCATATGTAGGAGATGACATAGATGGTCACCCCATTACATTCTTTATTGATACTGGTGCTACCCATTCTACTGTGATATCTGCAGCAGACCAAACCTACCCCTCTCAGGAAAATCAATCCAAGTTGTAGGAGTTGCTAACAAAAGAATGACAAACCCTTTAACAGAAGAGGTGGACTTTTCGGGATCATCACCAGTTTGTGGTGTGTGATTCGAGTCCATTCTGGTTATTAGGGCGTGATCTCCTATACAAGTTGAATTGTACAATGTATTGTACACCGACGGAGATTGAGTTGCAGACTAATGATGATGACATTGCGTTCAGACTAGCAAATCAAAATCATTGTGTAGACATGTTTCCTGTGCTGACAGTGGAGGACACGCCGCTGGACTTGAGAGACACCGTCTTTCCAGTGGTATGGGACTTTACGGGGAAGGAAATCAGACTGATTCGAGTAGTCGAGCCAGTCCACATACAGATCAAGCCTAATGCAGAATTCCAGAGAACACCCCAGTACAACCTGACCCCGGAAACAGTGGCAGGGAACACACTTGTGATTGAGTCCATGATTGTGCAGGGCATATTGAAGGAGATCATAGGGAGTCCGTGCAATTCACCTATCATGTGATTGCTGAAACTGAGCGGAAAGTACTGCATAGTTCAGGACCTTAGGAAGGTGAACAATATCATGATTCCATGTTGTCCTGTGGTATCGAATCCATCTGTGATCATATTCCAGGTTCCTTGTGAGGCTTTCTGGTTCACAGTGATTGACCCTTGTCAGACATTTTTCTCCATTCCATTGCATGAGGAAAGCCAATTTTTATTTGCTTTCCATCTGGAAAATCGTGTCTTATCCCTCAAGGGTATACTGAAAGTCCATCCATCTTTAATCAGGTCTTGAAGAAGAACCTTGAGAGTTTAGTTTTGCCCTGAAGCTCAGTGTTGGTTCTGTATATTGATGACCTCCTCATTGCATCTGAAACACGGGAGGCTTGCAGGGATGATACTATTGCTTTACTGAATCATCTGGCTGACAATGGGCATAAGGTGTCTACGAGCAAACGTTAGTACTGTCTGACTGAAGTGCAGTACTTGGGTCATCGAATCGAGAAAGGCAAGAGGAAGGTGTCACCAAAACGGGTGGAGGCGATCATGAAAATGAATCTGCCTACTACTCAGAAAGAGGTCAGGATGTTTTTGGGAATGGTTGGCTACGGCCGACAATGGATTCCGAATTTCTCCTTGATGGCAAAACCCTTGCAGATGCTAACAGACAAGGATGTGAGTGATCTGGTACCCTGGGACAATGACTGCTTACTTGCCTTTTTAGAGCTGAAAGAGTGCCTCGGTCACACTCCAGCTTTAGGAATGCCTGATTACAACAAAGCTTTTTCGCTGTTCTGCCTTGAAAAGGAGGGTTGTGCTCTTTCTGTACTCACCCAGACATATGGAGGTGCCCGTAGACCAGTGGCCTATTTCTCAGCTACACTAGATCCTGTAGCTTCAGCGCTGGCCGGAGGTCTCAAGTCCATTGCTGCAACAGGTGTCAGTATTGAACGATGTGAAAGCATTGTGATGGGTCATCCACTTGCTGTTTATGTACCACATTCAGTTGAGCTCCTGATGACGAGAACCAAAACACAGCATTTGACTAATAGCAGAGCTGACAAGATATGAACAACTGCTGTTTGCAGAAGAAAATGTTACACTGAAGCGCTGTTCTTTGTTAAATCTAGCTACATTGTTGCCTGTTCCAAATGCTGATGGGGAAGATTTTGAAGACCATGACTGTCTGGATGCTATTGAGCTTTGCACCAAGCCGAGACCTGACATTGTTGATGAACCATTGTCTGATCCCAATCAAGTCCTTTTTGTTGATGGTTGATGCCTAAGAGACAATGAAGGTAATCTGAGAGCAGCGTTTGCTGTCTGTACCATCTCTGGAGTTGTAGAAGCTGCTTATTTACAGGGAGTACACTCCGCACAAGTGGCCGAGATCATCGCCTTGACTTGTGCATGTCTCGTCTTTAAGCAGATCTGAGTCACCATCTATTCCGATAGCCAGTATGGTTTCGATGTAGTTCATGACTTTGGGCAGCTATGGTCACAGAGAGGGTTCCTAACGTCATCAGGATCTCCCATTAAGAAAGGGGAATATGTGAAACAATTGTTGGAAGCATTGCAGTTACCAAGGGAAGTGGCAGTCGTAAAGTGTGCTGCTCACAGGAAGAAGGATGATTTTGTCACCACGGGAAATCGCTACGCGGATGAAGTTGCTCGTTTTTGGGCCACACATGCATGTATTTTCAATGGGGAAATGTTAGCGAGAGTACAGAGGAGACCGAACTCAGCATGATGCTAGCTGTTGCAGACACATGGGATGAAGTCAGGCGTTTGCAAATGGAAGCAACAGATCAGGAACAAGAGGGATGGATCAGAGCAGTTTGTGAGAAAGGAAAAGGTGACATATGGGTTTCAACTGATGGTAGGACAGTGTTACCGGATTGTTTGCTGAATCCAATGGCAAGACAGATTCATGGAGCAGCTCACATAGGAAGAGACGCAATGGTGAGATTGTTCAGGCAGACTTGGTTTAATCCGAGGTTCCATGTGATTGCAGAAGCAGTGTGTCATGGGTGTGTTACGTGTCAACAAATGAATGCTGGGAAGAAAACTGTTGTTGCCTTGAGCCACATTGGAAGGTCAGGGGGTCCTTTCAATCGGATCGAATCGGACTTTGTTGAAATGCATGTGTATAATGGATTGAGGTATATTTTGGTTGTTGTGTGCATCTTTTTTCGATGGGTGGAAGCTTATCCGACCAGAAGGTGTGACAGTCTCATAGTAGCAAGATTATTTTCGAGGGAGCTTATACCTCAATTCGGATTTCCAACTACATTGGAGTCGGATAGAGGAATGCATTTCCACAGCGAGATCATGAAGCTGTTGTGTACTGCCTGGAGTGTGGATCAGAGACTGCACTGTAGTTACAGGCCAGAGGCATCAGGCATTGTGGAGCAGATCAATGGAACATTAAAGGCGAGGCTGGCAAAAGTGTGTTCTTTGACATGTTTGAAATGGCCTGATGCATTGCCCTTGGTTCTAATGAGTATGCGCAGTATTCTCAAACCTGATAACAATACACTCCAACCTATGCGTTCTGGGTGACCTCAACATTTGGTTTGACAAACCCAATATGACCCATCCAAAAACAATAATCACTGGCCTAGCCGCACTAAACCTGCATCAGATTGTCCAAAAACCCACACACATCGCTGGACATATCCCAGATGTCATTTTTGCTAATACCGAACTAGTTACCTTCCAAACTATAACTCCAGTCACATGGTCAGACCACCACGTGCTTGCTTTCCGACATAAAGCAACACTAAGCGACTCACCTAAAACTACCTTACATCCATCCACCTATCGACCGTGGAACAAACTCAATTTGAAACACTTAGAAACACAACTAACATCCAGTACAAATCTGGAAACAATAAATTCTGTTCAAAAACTATATGAGTGGTTACAGGAAGCTTTTGACATCCTAATACCACTCAAAACCACACAACAGAACAAAAGAAAAAAAGCGCCTTGGAGAAACATAGAGATAAAAGACATAAAAAAACAAATTAGAAAGCTGCAACGTACCTGGCTCAAAACAAACGCCAAACAAGACAAACTTCACCTACAGAAAATTAACAGATTATACAAGTCAGCTATCAAAAAAGCAAAGTAAAGGTACTATTCAGACAGAATTCAAAATACTAAATGTGCAAATAAAGAATTCTATAAAATACTCAATGAATTTCGCAAACCAAATTGCCTAGAAGGAACTCATCCTGTTACTCAAGATTTCACAGACAAACTGGCAAATCATTACACTGACAAAGCAGACACGTTGGACTCATACTTAAAACAGAGACAAAGCACCAGCACTAACCCTTTGACAAAACAACAATCCAAGAATACTCTATCCCAGCCTCTCCATTCCTTCTAACACATCTCACACGATGAATTTATGGACCTGGTCAAAGCAAGCAGGCTTGCCGGCAGCCCTTCTGACCCGTGTCCACCACAAACTTTCAAGACAATTCTTTTAACAACTTCTGCTGCCACTCCAGTAAGAAGTATCATCAACGATTCCTTAACTACCGGAATATTTTCAGAAGAACTCAAAAAGTCATACATACGCCCTTTACTGAAGAAAACAAACTTGGACCCGCTGAACCCTGACAACTAGAGACCCATTACAAATGGACCTTTCCTGGGCAAACTGATAGAAAGAGCAGCGTTCGCCCAGATGTCACAATTCATTGAAGAGAATGACATACTTTCAGACTTCCAAACAGGTTTCCGTCCGGGAAGAGGCACAGAATCTGCCCTCCTTGTCATCTGGGATGACCTGAAGAACACAGTAGACCGCAACGGGGTTGCTGCGCTTCTCCTCTTGGACCTCTCGGCTGCCTTTGACACGGTTGACCATGACACTCTGAAACAAAGACTCTATGAAGCCGACATAGAGGGGACTGCTCGAGACTGGATTGCGTCCTACCTTCGAGACAGAACTAATGGCATCCATACCCCACCTTTCTCATCCAAACCATACTCCACAAAAGCAGGGGTCCCTCAAGGCTCTATCATCTCGCCCATGCTTTTCAACATCTACATGAAGTCATTACCGGTACTGATCAATCAATTTCACCTCACGTGCTATAACTATGCAGATGACACACAAATACTCCTTCAACTGGAATGCCCCAAAGATATTGGAAACTCCCCAATTTTCAGTTGTCTCAGAGCCGTGGATCAGTGGATGACTTGGAGACACCTCAAATTGAATAGTTCCAAAACGGAAATACTCACATGTGGCGAATGGAAACATTATGACCCGCTTGCCGCCTGGCCTGATGAACTGCGATCACCACCTAAAGTATCGAAGGAAGTAAGAAACCTCGGAATGACCATGGACTCCAAGCTGTCGATGAATGCCCAAGTGGACAAACTAGCAAGATCAAGGTTTGTCACTATAAAAACGCTGCGACGAATTTTCCCTCATTTGGGATTTCCACACAAGGTCCAAGCTACCATCTCGCTTGTTCTGTCCAAACTCGATTACGCCAATAGCCTCTACCACGGATCACCTTTAACGTCCATGAAAAGACTACAACGGATTCAGAACTCGGCTGCCAGACTACTCTTGCATATCAAACCGCGAGAGCACATCTCACCTGCCTTGAAAGCCCTGCATTGGTTACCGGTTGCCAGAAGATCCACGTTCAAGCTGCTTTGTATCACCCACAAAGCAATACATGGAATGGGACCGCTCTTCATCAGGAATAAAATCACCAAACACATTCAACAAAGGAACCTCCCCTCTAAAATGGCACCTCGCCTCAAAATCCCAAGATACAAGAAAAAAACCATGGGTGGCACTTCCTTCTCTGTTCAAGCAGCCAAACTATGGAACTCTTTACCCCCCAACATAAGATCCATGGACAGCCACCTTATCTTCAGAAAACTGCTCAAGAATTGGCTCTTCCCCACATAAGCACCATACGCAAACAGAAATTTACAGCATATCCCTCTGTATATAATCATTTATTTTTACTATAAATATGTACCTATCTTTGTGTATTGCTTTGTATACACATGTAGAATAATTATGTTAAAAAAAAAATTAAAGTACAATAACACTTGAAAACCGGAGTTTATCTGGTGCATCTTTGATCTACATGCACTTCTTCCATTGTGCATCTATGTACCTTCCATGTACTTGGATCTGTGTGTTTGTTACTTTCCTCCTGAAAAGCATATCCAATGCACTACCCTATTTCTCATCCTGTACCTCTATCAATATCTTTAATCTACATATACCTGCTTCCTTTATGCATCTATATACTTTCAATGTACTTATGGATCTATATATTAATCACTTTCTTCTAATTCAGCATATCCATTGCACTACCCTATTTCTCACCCTATACTTCTCTCAATATATCTTCTAACCCAACTTTCTGACTCATCTCAAACTTCTTTCTACTGCTCTTTCCAATGCACTACCCTATTTCTCACCCTATACATCTATCAATATATCCTTTACACCCACTCTCTCAATTATTCCAAACCCCATACCACTACTATGATCCCCAAAATAACCCTTTCTAGACTCTCCCTTACTCTACCCCTCCTTGCATCATCTGACACCTCTTTTACTATACTGATCTCCAAAACAAACATTTCTAAACTCTTCCCTCTGACTCTTCCCCTCCACAACCCCTTTTTACTCATCCAAAAGCCTCCTCCTACTGCTATGACCTCCAAAAAAAAAAAAATTAAAATCCTTCACTCTCCTATCCCTCCACTATCTTTTTCAATCAAAATAACAGACTAACATGTTCACTTCTCAAATTTCATATTCCACTATACTAATTCACCACTAATCCTTCATGGGTTCCGGAGTAGCGTGCTACTCGCCAGTAAAGCACTTCAACACCCCATCAGGGTTTCAAGCGCTATATAAATGCAAACCTTTTCCCTTTTCTACCCCTCCCCAAACCTTCTCAATCCAAATAACTGACTAACATATCCACCACTCAAATTACTTTCATATTTCACTTTACTAATTCAACACAAATCCTTATGGGTTCCAGAGTAGCGTGCTACTCACCAAAAAAGTGCTTCAAACCCCATCAGGGGTAGCAAGCGCTATATAAATACAAACTTCTTTTCCCTCTTCTATCCTGCCGCTACCCTTCTCTATACAAATAACTGAATAGCATATCCACCACTCAAATTACTTCATATTTCACTATACTAATTTTCAACACTAATCCTTTTTATGGGTTCCGGAGTAGCGTGCTACTCACCAGAAAAGCGCTTCAACACACCTTCAGGGGTAACAAGCTCTATATGAATGCAAACCTTTCTCCCCCTTCTATCCCTCCGCTATCCTTCTCACTCCAAATAACTGACTAATATCCACCACTCAAATTACTTTCATATTTCACCATACTAATTCACCACTAATCCTTTATGGGTTTCCGGAGTAGCGTGCTACTGCCCAAAAAGGCGCTTAAACACCCAATCAGGGGTAACAAGCGCTATATACATACAAACCTTTTTTTCCTCTTCTATCCTTCCGAATCCAAATAACTGACTAACCTATCCACCACTTTAATTACTTTCATATTTCACTATACTAATTCAACACTAATCCTTTATGGGTCCCGGAGTAGCGTGCTACTCGCCGAAAAAGTGCTTAGACGCCTCGTCCGGGGTAGTAAACGCTATATAAATGCAATTACAATACAATACAATAGGAGAACTGGGTTATCTCCGCACGAGATCCTCATGGGAAGGGCGATGCACTTACCTACAGTACCAGCTACAGCATTGATAAACATATCAGATGATTTGGTCCTTGACTACTGCAAAGGATTGGCTGATGTGGTTCGTTCTGTGTCTCATCAGGTTGGAGCAGTGACTGCACCGACATTGAAAAACCTCTGCCACGATCTCAGCCCAGGAGATTGGGTGGTTGTCCGAAAGCACATAAGGAAAAACTGTCTTGACTCACGGTGGCGTGGACCGTGTCAGGTGATACTGGTGACGAATACTGCTGTGAAGTGTGGAGGAGTACCGAACTGGATACACGCTTCACATACCCGACGAGTCTCAGAGCCCTCTGAAGAAACAGCTCCTCTCCCAGAAGTGTTTACATCCGTGATCACAAGGTCACCAGAGAGGGCTAGCCAAGCTGTGGGGGGTCTCGAAGAGGCTGGATACCCACCAGATCAAGCTGAGGGGGGTCAAGATACACAAGACCCAGGTATAAACTCTGAGTGAGTTGGTAACATTGCGAGTGGTATAGAGTCTGACTCAGCAGAAGAGACTGGTGTGGAAATTGGTCACGTGCAGTTAAGAAAGAAAGAGGCTTCAAATGAATCGTGACCTGTGAGACAGAAAAGGAGGAACTTGAGACTTGCAGCTGAAAAAGAACTTGCACCAATAAGTGAATCATCTGAGTCTGCCTGAGTGAGTCCCAACAAGCCCCAGGAAGTGTAAGGAGATGAAGGAGAGCAAGAATGCCGTGTCGGAGATACGCTTCTCCCGAGTGGACTTATCTAGCTACAAATGCTGTGGAGAGCGAGAATCGAGACTTCGATACTGATTGTCGAGATCCTGCTGAGAGTTCCTGGAATAAAGGCTAATACAATCTTGTCATTGACTGTGCCTTATCCGCCAAGGTTAAGCAGTTTAGGGACTCTGATTTTGGAAGACAGGGAATTTCCGAGCTTTGGAAATCAACCGCCTCCTCAGGAGATTGAAGCATTCAGAGCAGAACTGTTACAGCAAGTGATTGATGAGATTGGCTCTGTTCTCATACGGGATGTAAATTTAACTTTTGAACTGTAAATAAGAATTTGCTTGAAAGAAGATAACCTAGGCCCGAGTGGAAGAAGAATAAAAATAGGGATTTTTTCCTTTAGAAGAAGAAATAGGGCTAAGGAAGTCTTCCATGCTGTGTAAATATTGTGCCAGAGACTGTTATAAAGTTTTCTAAGATCCAAAAAGAAGTTGCTCTAAGACTTTGTTGTTAGTACATAAGAGGCAAAGAAAAAGAGACTCTGTGTGTTGATCTTCTTACAGGTACAATACAAGCCACTTTGAATATGGAGTCTGGAAATTTGAACCATATGCACAAATGTATTACACTTATTGTAGGAGTAATCGTAGTGATAGCTGTAGTCATTATTGAGCCCATTTTAAGCGCACACAAAACCGAGGTACAGGTAGTGGGGGTACATGGGATATTCACACCTACCACTGCTGCCTCAAAAGAGAGTACATTAGGATCTGATAAAGGCTTAATAGAGCAAACTAGTCGCGTTCTGCATGTAGATTTGTCTAAAGGTGATTGATTATATGCTGAATGCTTATGCGAAGATGTTGTATGAGTATGTAAATAGTATGGATGTGAGAGACTGTTATGTGTGTATGCTATTGCCTGAGTTGGTCGAGGAGGGTATTAGGTATCACCACCTGCCCTTGACGTATGGTATTAGTTGTAGTTTGCTCCTTAGCATGTTTAATGGAACGGGTCATTATGAGTACTATTTCTTGAATTATGATTTGGTACTTTCAGAAGTTTCAGTCTACAAACATCTGAACAAATATGATTATTACAAGCAAGAAGAGAGAATGGGAAAGAAAGTATTTTGTACCCATAGTAAAGCTAGACACTGCTTATGGGTACAGACACAACTTAACTTGAACATTAACAGACATTGAAAAGAAATTTGTAGATCAAGTAGAAGATAGACATAGAGGCCTAACCATTAAGCTTGATAATAGGGAAGCAAACTTTGAGTGGACCAAGGAGGAGCTAGCTCACAAGGCTAAGGGAAGTTATGGTCCTATAGCTCTGGATTGGGAACAATGAGTCAAGCTTCGCATTCAACAGGTGCAGACCCGTTATGACACTATCTTCGTGGGACAGAGTGTGTGTGATCACATCTTCCTAATTGATGCTTCTTCAAAGAAGTTCCTACAGGAAGCAGTACAAGTGGTGCCAGGAGTATACTTTGAGTGTGGGAAGAATGGATATGTTCGGCTTCTGAACAATTGGTATGGTACCTGTTATGTGGCTGTCGTGTTTCCAAAGATATACCATGTGGAAGATCTGCAGGGTTTGGAAGGAAAGTCGAACCATAGAGACAAGCGTGGACTGAGTGCTGGTGAAATTGTGGGAGACATATTTGGAGCAATGATACCTAGTTTGGGTGTGGTGTTGAATGACATCAAGATTAGAAGGTTGTCTACCATTGTGGATTAGTTGTCGGTTAACACAGGTCAGTGGTTGTTGCACGTAGATGGAGAGATGGTTTCGATAAGGGCGATGGTGTTGCAAAACCGTCTTGCTTCAGATGTGATATTGGCAAAAGAGGGCGGTGTTTGCCGCATGCTGAAGGTCCAACAGTGCTGCACTTACATTCCTGATAAAAGTAAAAATCTGAGGAGATATATAAGTAACATCATGAGATACATGACTTGGCAACCAAGGGAGTTTAGGGTAAGATTGGGAAAGGATTTGGAACGGTTGGAAGTTGGTTTGCTAACTTAGGAAATGGAATCCTTGGATATATCTTGAAGCCAATAATAATTGTTGTGGTCTGTGTTATTATCTTGCTAGGTATGATAAGTATGCTAGGTATGATAAGAGCATACAAATGGCACATGGTGAGACAAGTGGAGAATTCCTTAAGAGAGAGAGAAAACAAAAGGTGGAAAGACTGCAGGACAGTCAATATGAGAATCTTAAGCGGTTAGAGGAGTTTAGACAGAGGACACTTGCTAGGGCATCTGTTCAGATTGGTCTACTCTACAGGGAATTCAAGGGTTTTGTAATGACACAGGTCAGCAGAGGGGGGAACTGATGTAGCGGAACCGCATTTTATTTGTAGGGGTGCATTATAAACACACATGTAGAGCCGCATCCGCATATAATCCTTTGTTGTATTAACAAGAAGTGTTAGGATCGTGAAATGTAATAACGTGAATCATGATGTGCTTCAGGCTATTGAATGGTACTGTGGAGAGTTAACGTAGAAAGTGAATGTAACTAGTAGAAAACATTAACGTGAAGAGCTCGTGTTGTACAACTGACAATTATTCATTTATTAAATGTGTTTATTAACGCATCATTTTTATATTAAGGTAGGAATATTAACTGAATGTGCCTTATTTCCTATGCAATTCCGTGAAGCTCATATACCATTTTCTTATGTTAGCTGAATCTCGTAGGCCTGAAATGCATTTCCCCTGGAAGCTCTTGCTCTAGAATTAACAGTTGAATTTCATGTGTGCTGTGAATCTTGTTCTTTCTCACGTTTTGTGTTGCAGGTGGAAGAAACGCCTTGTTAGCTAGAATAATGCCTTTGTTTTATTAGTTAGGCAAGGAGAGAAAGAGATACATCGTGGGCAAAAGTCGATAAGAGAAATTGTTGTGTTTCACACCGGAGAACTCCTGGGAATCAAGGTAAGCATGTTGCAGTTCGGGAACATCACTATCCCATGGAAAGTTACCAATGAGATCATGCTCGGAGCAGATGGCGTGACCCGCAAGGACTCTTAGGAAGATGCCTGTAATAGTGGAACTTTGTAAGTAGGGAAAGCGGCCCACTTCTTCTCTGCCATTAGAGAAAGAGCATCTCAGAATGAGCTCTGTCACAATAGCTTTATGCTATTCGACCCATCGATGGTGGAGAGACTTCTTTGGGAGACTCCACAGACTGACACCTTTATGCCTTGCCCTGGAAGATGCCTAAGTAGGGATGTCATGGTAGTGCTAGTGTAGGGATAGGTTAATGCTTTATACGCATCAACGCTCGATGCAGGGAAATTTGGACTCATGCTTTTTGACCTACTGTATCCTACTTCTTGAACTGATTGTTCTGCTTTTGTTTCAATGCCTCTGATTGATACGCAGATTTGGCTTTATGCTAATTCTTGTGTAGAGGTGTCTTTATGTCCAGTTATTCTTGGCTTTGTAATAAACTAACAAATCTTACGTAGTTGTCTGTGGTTACTATGTGTCAAGAGAAATGCCAGTTGAATTGATTGTCACTTATAAAGAATTTCTTCCCTCTACGCTTTCATGCTGATAAAAAGAACCACTGGATCAAAATTTAAGAATAGACCCAGAACCTATGGGCTCGGCCCTTTTCAAGGTCATTCGTGCTGTTGCTCAGCGACATTGTCGAATTGCATTTCATTAACAGGAAGCTGTTGAAAAAGAACTTGAATTTAAAGAAGGTATGCAGTTCCTATGTGATAGGGTGGGGGTTGGGAGGAAAGGCAGTGGAGGGGAAAGGACAGGTCTTTCTTTGTGTTGCCCTCACACACCCCGAGAGGTGTCATGCTTCATCATAGGGCGGTTGCCCTCGTCAGGCCGGCGCTGCAATGCCTGATGGGCTCCCGAAACCGGGGCTGTTTGTCGGGGATCTTTTAAAGAGGAAGCCGTTAGGTGCGTGCGGGTGTGGAGGTGGGGTAGTGCACAGTGAGAAATTAAATAAAATAGGTATAGAGCAGTCCTCTAAAGTCAAATTTTTAATGAAAAGGTAGCTCTAGCCGAGATAAAAACAAGAGTGGGCCCCTGTAAGGATGTTGATGTTCCTAAGGGGCAGTCTAAGTGTGTAAGGTCGACATGTTTCGTGCCTCTATTTGCCCCTAATGGGTCAATTGGCACTTCTTCAGGACCGTGCAAAAGAACAGTAGATGCGTGCACTACCGCCTGGTATTCAATTAGTGGATGTAAATTACCAGGGGCGGTAGAGACCCTAGTTGACGTTAACTGGGGACTAGGTAGACCTGTGTAGAGGGAACAAAAATGGGGAGGGGAGGAGGGAAGAAAGAATAGGGTGAGTGAGTGTAAAACATTGGCATTGCATATATGTTAACACATCAGAGTATAGGGCTGATTGTACTAAAGAAACAGTATGTTATATGGGCATAAGGGTCTTGTGACAAGCAGACTGTTGCTGGGTTTTTCACAATCAGAGAGGAGGAGTATGCTAGCTACTTCAGTTTATATGCCACGTAGCATGCAGGCAAGTGAAGTGTTAATGCATATAGCAGCGTTGCATTTGAATTGTGGTGGAGCGTAATCACCAGTGTATAGCTAAGACATAACCGGTGTGCGTGTGCCACGAATAATGTTATCACATTGGGGGCAATGACCGTGTGGTTAAACGCCAATCGTAGGGTAGTCGAGGCAAGGTAGTGGTGTTGGCAGGGATGAGCCACGCGGGCGAGTGCGCGAGGCAAGTCATTTAAAACAACTAAATTAAAACACCCAGCGGGGACAAGACGTAAGAAGAGCTGCGTGGTGTGAGTCACCGCGGGGGGAGTGAAGCGGGACATTAGCGTTAAATGTGCCACATGGTAGGACACAGATATGCTTAATGGTTGTCGAATTTCAACACCGTACTGAAACCAAGTAGCTGCGGCTATGTGCAGTGACAGTGTGAGGTGCCGTTTAACATGTCGCATTTGCGTGTAGGGCGCAAACCCGTAGTGATCAGTGTAACGTAGATCTACAGACGAAGTAGCAAGGTAGTTGGGGAGAACTACAGTAAGGCGGCAAGGACCTGCGTGGACGGACGCACATATGTGGAAGGAAGGTGTTCCATTGAATCGTTAAAAAAGGGACAAAACATACACCCTCACAATGGCGCAAGTAAGTAACAGAAAAGTTGAGTGCGTTACGTTAGGTAGGTTAAAGGACAAATATACACCCTCGAAAATTGCTAAAAACTCACCCCTAGGCAAGCGTGGACTGAGTGCTGGTGAAATTGGGGACACTATCCGATGGGGATTGGCGGAGCACGTAGTTACTCCGGTAGTCTGAAAATAGAAAACCGTAGTGTACAGGTAGGGTAAAGCAGAGGTAGAGCTTACCGGTAGTTCAGGGCAGGAGGCCGCAAAGGAGTGGTACTCACAGGTTCAATGAAGCAACTTGCTGAAATCCTACCCTGGCTCCAGGGCCCCGTGACCGGTTGGCTAGTATTTATGCGGAGAGAACTAGACCGGCAATTGAGGCAGCCATCTTGGGAGTAATTTCGCTAAAAAACTTTATTAGGTCCTCGACAATCTCATAGGGAGCACCGAGCGGCCTGATAACAATTATTAATTGTGCCTGAGAGACTGGAAGTATGAGTCAGCTACAAGATGTAGCGGATGGCGGCGCTCAAGCAGAGTGTCCAGAGCATGTGTATAGTCAGCTACGTGATATAGCGGATGGCGGCGTTCACGCAGAGTGTCCAGAACATGTGTATGGACAAGAACGCGTGTTGCGTGAGAAAAAGGCTAATATGTTGTCCTTAAAGGCTCGTGTATTGTCCTTAAATGGTGTCGCCTAAGACCACACTATAGAGGGAATACTAACAACAGAATCAGGTGATAACACACGGTCAAGTCTGGTGGGTTGTCCTGATTCGAAGTTTATCAGTCATAGAGACGTGGGTGAAAACCTGCATTGTCAGGATGATCGTAGTGGCAAGGGTGCACGTCACAACATGCAGAAGATGCGTGGGTGCCTAATGATGGGGTATTTAGGTATAGGACAAGACGGGAAAGGCCAAAAGGCCAGGAGAGAGAAGTTAAGGTCAGAAGCTGCAGATTAACAGTGGGCTGTCATGGATGAGGCCCCCGGTCTGTCAGTGTAGTGGCATAGGTGGAAGAGGGAATAGCCAACAGACTGGAGGACGGGGCGACAGGCAATAATAGCCAGTCGCTATTATCGATTCAGTTCCGCCCAGGGGATGTCATCGTTGAGGCCCCTGATGTGTGACCCCAGTTTGAAAACCCAACATTGCTCCTTCCTGAAGAGGGCCTCCTTAGTGATGGTTGGAAAGGCCTCAATGATTGTCCAATGTAAATCATTTGGTGAATGGTTGGATTCCACGAAGTGGGTACACATTTTGGTGTTAGTTTTTTTACACCGAAAATTGCTCCTGTGTTCTGTGATCCTGGTTTTGACAGCACGTGTGGTCATCCCTACGTATTGGAGTTGGCAGGGGCATGTTATTAAGTAGATGCAATTTCGTGTGTTACAGTTTGTGTGTTTGTTTTGGGTCCACCTCCAGCTATTAGTCAAAGAGATGTTTTTAGTGGCTTGAGTAAGAGGGCAGACTACGCATTGACCACAGGGGTGGTGGCCAGTGACAGGTGGTAGGTCCCAGAGGGTATTGGGAGCTCTCGGGGTTTGCTTTTTTGGTCTGGTGTTCACTAATAGATCTTTAAGGTTGGCTGTCCTTTTAAAGGCAAAACGCGGTTTGCTAATACTCAACTCCCCGGTTTCCAAGATTCTCCAGTGTTTGTTGACAATTCTTTTTAACAAGTTGGATTCTGGTGTGAAGATGGTCACACACGTGATCGTATCAGTTGCAGGTTTGGTGTGTGTTTCTAGAAGGCTTAGTCGGTTGGAGTTCCTTGCTCGCTTTTGGGCATTGCTTACAATTCGGGGGGGGTACTGTCTTTTGACCAGATTAGTGCTGAGTTCGGTTGCTTGCTGTTTGTAATCCTCCACATTACTACACTTCCTACGAATACGCAGGAATTGCCCATAGGGCAGGTTTTCCCTCAGTGCCCTAGGGTGAAAGCTTTGGTACAAGAGGGGACTATGGCTGTCAGTTGGTTTTTTGTATGTGATCGTCTCCAGCCTGTTGGGTGTTTTCTTGATCATGAGATCAAGGAACGGAAGTTCTTGTTCTGAGCAGTCGGCTGTGAAATTGAGGTAAGGGTTGAGGTTATTGATCCAAAGGAGGAATTCATGGATAGTGTCCCTGTCTCCTCTCCAAAATATCAGTATGTCATCGATATAACGTCTCCATAGGAGAACGTTATTCGAAAAGGGGTTGGACTCGGCGAGGACATGCTTTGCCTCGAAATCTGACATGTAAAGACATGCCAGACTAGGAGCGAATGTGCTGCCCATTGAAGTTCCCTGTGTCTGGTGAAAGAGCTTGTCTTCAAATTGGAAGACATTTTCAGTGAGTGCGATGTGGGCACATTCCATCACAAAGCTGATGGGGGTGGGTGAGGTCCAAGCTGTTTCCTGTAGGATTTGCTCTACTACCTCAAGTGTGTTAATTTGAGGAATGTTTGTGTAGAGAGCCTCCACATCTAGTGTCAAAAGTATATTGGGGAGAAGGCCCTCTGAGTTGGTAGTTTCAATTAGTTTCAAAACATCTCTAGTGTCCTGGAGGAAGGTAGGTGTTCTGCGAACTAATGGTTGGAAAAAATGGTCGCAGAATTTAGAAAGCGGTTCCAAAACTGACCCTATGCCCGACACGATGGGTCTACCAGGGGTGGATTCACCCCCTTGTGAATTTTGGGCAAGATGTAAAAATAGGGCAGTCTTGGATTCGGGTTGCTAAGGAATTCTGCCTCGTTCTTGGTGATCCACCCTTGGTTGAGAGCCGCTGTGACCATGGATAATATTTGGGTCTGCAGGCGTGGGGTAGGGTCTTGGGTGAGGGGGGTGTAGTACTGGGTGTTCTCCAGTTGGCGTAAACATTCCGTCCGGTAGTCTGTGGTGGCCATGATGACGATGGCTCCCCCTTTGTCTGCTTCCTTTATTGTTATAGTTGCGTCATTGGATAGGACTTTTATGGCTGTGGATTCAGAATTGGAGATATTACAAAATCTGGACTCCTGGCGTTTCTCCGTTAGTTCCTTGAGGACAGCACGTTCAAAGGTCAAGACCTCTGGTGGAACCATGTTGGAGGTGGGAGTAAAGGCCGAGGGCTTACGTAAGCCGGTGTCCATTGATGTTACCTCAGGTTGGTCACCAAAGTATGCTTTTAGGCGTATCTTCCGAAAACAGATTTTGGAGTTCGCACGTAGTGCGAAAGTGGTCCACTTTGGGTGTGGGCACAAAACCCAATCCTTTACTGGGAACAGTAGTTTCAGTGGTAGTGAGGGGGCGATCAGAGAGGTTAACGATCAGTTTCTCTTGTCTTGATTGCTCCGAGGGTCCGTGTGTGACGGGTTCTGTTGTGGCTGGTCTTGCCACTGCACTTGTTTGGGTTGATTCTGTGTGCCTCGTCTTCTTCTGCCGCGCCCTTTGCCCCAGCCTCTGCCTAAAAAAGGTTGTGGTTGGAAGGGGGGGAAGAGTAGTGGTGGTCCATTCTGGTATTGAGGGTAGTGCCACAATGGTGGTCCTTGGAATGGTGTAGGGCCTTGGTACATAGGATTCGGTGGTAATCTTCGTTGTTGGTTATGCATGTTGTGTGGGTATCTACCTTGGTTTTCAGTGCTGGAGTTGCTGCCCGAAGAGTAAGTCCTCCGGCGGGAGCCTGTGCTGTCAGCCGAGGAATAGTCATCCCCTGAGGGTTTGTAGTCATCCTTCAAATAGGGATATATTTTTTCCTTGCTGAAGCGTGTGATATCCTTCTGAAGTTTGCTGATTTTATTTCTCATCAGGTATTCCTTGTTGTCAGTGATTTCCTTGGTTATTTCTGCAAGTTTGGCTTTGAATGCAGCATGGGCGATGCCTGCTTTAAGGTTGCCCTCAGCGATGGAGATCCGTAGTATCAGTTCATCCGCTAGCCTTTTAGCAGTTTTGATAATGAAAAAGAACTTGAGACATTACTAAAGCATGATATCATTGAACTATCTACTAGTCCGACACCATGGATGGTAGTGCATAAAAAGGACAGTGAAGGAGCTGTACGCATCTGTGTTGATATGCGTCAAGCTAACAAAGCAATTGAAAGAGAGTGACATCCAGGTCTGCACATTTCCGATATTATCATACAGCTGAATGGTGCCAAAGTCTTCTCTCATCTTGATACGAACAAAGGATATCATCAATTGGAAGTAGAAGAAAATTGCAGGTACATTACTGCCTTTTCTACCCATATTCGTTTGTTCAGATATAAAAGATTAAGTTTCGGTGTGTCATCAGCTGCAGAGCTATTTCAAGATGTCATTTGCTGCATAATACAGCCTGTCGCACATGGTTTCAATTACAGTGATGATATTTTGGTCTTTGGGGGCCACACAAAAGGAACATGATAAAGCTCTTACACAAGTTTGCCATGTACTTGCTGATGCAGGTCTCACTTTGAATGCAGAGAAGTGTGAGTTCCACAAAAAACAAAACTCTGATGGGGGAATGACTCCAGATCCGGCTAAAGTACAGTCTTTGTCAGTCACCTGCACCCACAAGATGTTCCCATGTTATGTTGTTTTCTTGGCATGGCCAACTACTGCTCTAGGTACATCCGTGATTTTGCCACAGTAAGTGACCCATTAAGAGATTTAACAAAACAAAATGCTTCCTTTCAATGGTCACATGAGCATAAACAAAGCTTCAAGAAAATCAAACGTACAATTGGGAACCCCACTGAAATGGCCTACTTTGATCCTAAGCTACATACACAAGTAGTTGATGACGCAAGCCCATTAGGGTTGAATGTGATTCTTGCCCAACACAATGGACATCCAAATGCTCAAAGGCATATTATGGCTTATGCTAGCAGACGTTTGTCACAAACTGAGCTTGCCTATTCACAACCTTAAAAAGAAAGCCTAGCTGGTGTATGGGCTTGTGAACATTTCTACGTGTTTGTATATGGAAAGCATTTCACACTTGTCACAGATCATCAAGCATTGCTTTCCATCTTCAGCAATCCCAAAGCTAAGATTCCCCCTCGAATTGAGAGGTGGGGGTTGCGACTGCAGGAACATGACTAAATAATGTGCACCAACCAGGGAAAATTTAAAACCCTGCTGACTACTTTTCACAAGTGCCCGTACAGTGTTATAGTGCTACTTCCAAAACAGCTGAAGCCAACATCAACTTCATCATAAAGTCCAGTACACCTGCCGCTTTATCAGTGGAACAAATCATTGCTGCCACGAGCATAGACAGTGATATGCTAATACTCAAAGACATTATTGCAAACCAATCCTGGAAACAGCACACTTGACCTCTTGCAAATGACAGTGAATATCAGAAATTCAAAAATGTGAAAGATGAACTCACCATTACCCACGAAGGTATTGTTTCATGAGGTTCGAGAATTGTCATACCGAAGAGTCTTAGACAGCAAGTCATTGAAGTGGCACAAGAGGGACATTGTGGGATTGTCGCCACTAAGCGAGCTCTCTGAGATCGAGTTTGGTTTCCTCATCTTGATGAAAGAGTTGAAGGGGAATTAAAGGACTGTCATTTGTGCAACTGTTTATCACCTAAAACAACCCAGCATCCATTGAAAATGTCTAATCTTCCAAAGCATGGGTGGGAGAGAATCGCTGTTGACTTTTTTGGACCCCTGGACAATGGACATCATCTAATGGTAGTCACTAATGAGTAGTCTTTTTTTCCATTGGTAGAAGACCTCTTTTCGATCATGCAGGAAAAAAGCCATCGAGAGGCTGGTTCCCTGATTAAATATCGATGTAATAAATATAGACATACACAAATATCGACTCAAAAATATAGAATACAAAAATATCAACTCCCTATACTTAAACATTTAAGTACAATAATATCGAATCAAAAATATTGAAGTAAAAAATATAGATGTAAAAAATATCGACTTAAAAATATATATAACTTAAATAAAATATATTAAATATTATTAATATTTTTAACAAAATAAATTACATTTAATATATATTTTAACTAAATATAACAAACTTAATTAAAAAAAATATAAACACACAAACATAAAAATGTATACATATACATATATTTACTTAAATATAGTTTATTAACTATTATTTTTATTTAATTTATAAAAATTTTAAATTATATAAAAATAAAATATATACATATATCAATAATTTAAAATAAAATAAAACATTCTATAATTAATTAAAACATTAAACTATCAAAACAAAAATAAAACATACATTTTGCAACACAATAAATACAACAGTAGGGAAAATGTTGGATAGGGAGGGGTAAAAATTTGTATTCCCACTCCAGTGAGTGCAACAGTAGGGAAAGTGTTGGATAGCGGAGGGGTAAAAATTACTATTCCCACTCCAGTGAATGAAACAGTAGGGAAAGTGCTGGATAGCACAGGGGTAAAAATTACTATTCCCACTCCAGTGAGTGCAACATTAGGGAAAGTGTTGGATAGCGGAGGGGTAAAAATCACTATACCCACTCCAGTGAGTGCAACAGCAGGAAAAGTGTTGGATAGCGGAGGGGTAAAAATTACTATTCCCACTCCAGTGAGTGCAACAGCAGGGAAAGTGTTGGATAGCGGAGGGGTAAAAATTACTATTCCCACTCCAGTGAGTGCAACAGTAGGGAAAGTGTTGGATAGCAGAGGGGTAAAAATTACTATTCACACTCCAGTGAGTGCAACAGCAGGGAAAGTGTTGGATAGCGGAGGGGTAAAAATTACTATTCCCACTCCAGTGAATGAAACAGTAGGGAAAGTGCTGGATAGCGGAGGGGTAAAAATTACTAATCCCACTCCAGTGAGTGCAACAGCAGGGAAAGTGCTGGATAGCGGAGGGGTAAAAATTACTATTCCCACTCCAGTGAATGCAACAGTAGGGAATGTGCTGGATAGCGGAGGGGTAAAAATTACTATTCCCACTCCAATGAATGCAACAGTAGGGAAAGTATTTGATAGCAGAAAAACAAAAATTACTAATAACATTTCAATAATTAAAAAATATATATATTCTTAAAAATAAATAAACAATATTTTAAAATGATACCATTAAACATATTAAACATATAAAAATAACACATATTATAATGTTAATTATATATAATACAAACCTACAAATATATTAAAAAAAATAATAAATACATTTATAAACAATATTTATTTAAGAGAAACAAATATTCACAAACAAATTATTTAAAACATAATTGTATTTCTTTTATTTCCTACCCTATAACACCACACCAATAAAAAAAGACATCAACATTTTTATTAAATTTTATTTCCATGATTAACATAATTAATATTACATTTAAAATATATTATTATTAAAAAAGATAATAAACATTCATTAATTACACATTCTTTAACACTATAATATCCACAACACATACCTAAAATTAATTACACAATTACAATTAATAATTACTAATTAATTAATTTAAATTAACAAATAATTAATAATTCATCAATAAAAAATAAATTACTTCCCACCCTACCCACCATTTACACCTATAAACACCACAACACACACCTAAAATTAATTACAAAATTACCATTATTAATTAATAATTAATTAATTTAAATTAATGAACAACTAATTATCAAACAATTATTAATAAATTAATTTACACATTTAACTCTATAACATCACAATTATACAAATATGAATAAATATAAATTATTCAATAAATTTCATAAAATTAAATTACTTCCCACCCTATTCCCCTATAAACCCACAACCCGCTACGGAACTAAAAACACAAAATTCAATTACATTTTTTTATTAACTACTATAAATAATAAATAAAATGTATATAATTAACTTACTTCCCACCCTATTCCCCTATAAACCCACAGCCCGCAACGGGACTAAAAACGCAAAATTCAATTAAAAAAAAATATTAACTACTAAAATGTTAACACATATAATAAAAATACAAACAATTCTCATACAAAAAACAAACATCACACACATATAAAATATATACTAAAATACATAACATTAATACAAAATCGATATTTTTAACAACTATATTTTTACAAATGATATTTAACACTTCGATATTTTTTCAATCGATATTACTTACCTAAAAATCGATATTCTTGACCACGATATTTTTTCTGTCGATATTTCTGACCCACGATATTTTTAACTCGATATTTGTGCAAATCGGTATTTTTACATCGATATTTTGGCTCTGCACCGAGAGGCTAGATGGTATTTTTGCAACATGGGTGTTCCTTCAATTCTGAAGTCCGGCAATGGCCCATCTTTCAACAGTTGAGAATTCAAGGACTTTTTTACTCATCTGAGTATTAGAAAAGCACACCTCTTTGGCCACAAGCAAATGGCATTGTTGAGCACCCTAAAAATGACCGTTCAGCATGATGCACTGGAAAAGCTTGACCTCAAATCAGCTCTTCATTCTGCTCTTCATGCATACCAGTTGACTCCCCTTTCAACTACAGATGAAAGTCCTGAAACCCTAATGTTTGGGAGAGCCATGAAGACCAAATTGCCACAATGGACCACTAAAAGATTGATTGATGATGATGAACTTCATCAAACAGATTCATGTCACAAATACCAAATTAAGTTCTACGCAGACAAACGCTGATTTGTGAGGAACACTTTCTTTAAAGAAGGAGACGAAGTCCTTGTCAGACAGAAATGAAAGCGCAAGTCTGATGCTCCTTTTGAAGCTGAACTACTGAGGGTTATGACTTGTAAAGGACACATGGTAACTGCTCATCATCCTGGAAAGTCAACTACATAACGCTCTTCGCATTTCAAGCGCCAACCTCAGCATTCGTCAACTCCAGATGTCAGTAGTGAGGCTTCTCCACCTGAAAATCCTGAGAGCCCAGTGACTGTACCTGTGTCTCTGTCACACACTTCTCCTATATTTCCCCAGCCTCACATGAGAAGTTCTGGGCAATTGATTGGAGCACCAAGATGACTTATTGAAGAGTTATGATGCATTTATGCATTAGTTGTACTTTTTATTTAAAAAAGGGGGAGATGAAGTGTCTTGTGAGTTAGAGATGACAGGACCCTTTTGGTTCCGGATGGGCTCTGTAGAACAGTGACTAAAGTGCTTGGGTGTGGTCGATAGAATTCATGATGTAGAATATTCAGTTAGCAGTTACACGGTGAGGAATGAAGATGTGTAATACCAAGCTCCGTGTGTGGCATAATCATTTACATGCGCTGAGGCTGGGGAGGATGCTACAGTAAAGTGCACTACATGTACCCAGGGCCTGTAAATTAAATGCTACTAGTGAGCCTGCAGCACTTAATTTGCCACCGATTTCAGTAGCACTATAACTATGGCTCAGGCCTGCCATTGCAGAGAGTTTGTGTGCAGTTTACACTGCCAATTTGACCTGGAAAGATACACCTCTTGGCAGGCCCAAACCATCCATTTTTATACATATAAATAACCCCTAAGGCAGGCCCTGTACAACCCTGAGGGTGGGGTGCAATGTATTTAAAAGGCAGGACATATACTTTTAAGTTTACATCCTAGTAGGGAAAAACTCTCAAATTAGTTTTTCACTACCCATAGGATAATATTGAGATTACCTTATTTCATTTTATAAGTGTAATTCTCAATTGGGAAGAGATAAACCCTTCAAGTCTGGTGTCTCTGGAATTACAATTTAAAATCCAAACTTATGATGAAGTCAGATTTTAAATTGCAATTCTGAAAAAGTTACTTTTAGAAAGTTGGCATTTTCTTGCTTTAGCCATTTGGTGCCTGCTGCCTGTCTCCGATCACATGTCTGGGGGGGGGTCAGTTGGGCTCTGTGTATTACCATTAGACAGCCACACATAATGGGAGCTTAGGTGTGACTTGATGGGCCATCCTTGCAGGATTGGAGGGAGGAGCTGGACCCAGCCTCACTTACACCTGAATTCGCGGTGTCCTCTCTCCACAGAAAGGGCTGCTGAAAGGGCTGCATACCCCCTGTAGTGACTCTGGAGCCAGGGCAGGAAGGGAGGACCTCTGTGTGCTTCAAAGGCATATCTTTGAAGTCTCCCCCACTACAAATGCACAACTGGGAATAAGTATTGGACCTCAGACACCACTATTTCAGTACACTTCTGGCCCTGTGAAGAAGGACTGCTGTGCTTCTGAAAGGACTGCCATTGCGTTGGACTGCTGCCTTGTTGGACTCCTGCTCTGCTGTGCTGACCTTCTGGCCTGCTGCCTCTGGTCTTGGTGAGAAGGACTGGACCTGTATCACTTGAACCCAGAATGACTCCTAGACCTAGCTAGCTGACTTCCTGATCTGAAGTCTCAGGACATAAAAGACTTCCAACTTCCAACCAACATGCTTCTGCACCTAGACTCTGCCATCTGTGAGTCTACCCTGCCAAGTGGTGCCATTCAATGATGATGGATCTCCACATTGCAGCTTCACCGCTCATCATCACTGATGCATCGCCCCTGCTGCGCCTCACTTCCTCGACACCGGACTCTGCATTGCAATCCCCATTGACAGGTTGTTGGTAGACTAGGGCATGTGCCCTAATCAAGCAGCAGAAACAATCCTAGTCAGGGTAAGAAGCAGGCAAACCCTAAATTAACCTGTGCTCACCCTCTGGTAGTTTGGCACAGAGCAGTCAGGCTTAACTTTAGAGGCAATGTGTAAAATATTTGTGTAACACTTCAAACTGTAAAACAGTAGAAACACCACACAAAAAGATTCCATGCTAGGTTAGAAAAATAGAGCTTAATTTAATAAATAAAACCAGACTAAAACAATAAAAATCCAATAAGAGGAAATTGAGATTTTGAACTTTAATGTTTTTAGGTAAAAATAACGCCAAGAAGCAAAAAGTGCTACTTAGGACATAGTCAAAGGTTCAGGCTGACCACGATGCAGAGTCGGGTCAGCTACAGGGAACCAGTTAGGCCAGCTGAACTAAAGTACCTGAATCCTGTTTGCGGAGCGCTTGCATGGATCATCGTCGAAGATGCGTTGTGCAGTTGAGGTAATGCATTGGTTCCAAAGTGCGGCAAGGCTGCTGGGCGAGGTCTTGAAGCAGACAATGGTTTACGTGACCCTTCTGTAGGAAGCAGACTATGGTTCATGTGACCCCTGCGTAGGAAGCAGACAGTGGTCCATGTGTCCCCCGGTAGGAAGCAGACAGTGGTCCATTGAACCCCTGTGAAGGAAACAGACAGTGGTCCATGGGACCCTTCCGTAGGAAGAAGACTGTGGTTCATGGAACACCTGCGTAATAAGCAGACAGTGGTTTACGTGACCCCTGGGTAGGAACCAGACAGTGGTTCATATGTCCCCCACATAGGAAGCAGACAGTGGTTCGTGGGGCCCCTCTGTAGGAAGCAGATAGTTGTACATGGAACCCCTACATATGAAGCAGACAGCAGTCCATGGGACCCCAACATAGGAAGCAGACAGCAGTCCATGCGACCAACAGTGTAAGAAGCAGACAGAAGTCCATGTGACTGTAAAAACTGTTGGGCAGATTCGAAAAAACATTTATGAGAACATAAACTAGTACCTCTGTTGAACTCTTTTACACACTCTTACATGCCTTAGTGAATTGGTCTCCCCAGAATGTTCAACTCCCTATCGGTAAAAGTTCATTGTGGGCAGAGTCTTTTCGATAGGTATTCACTGTTTAAGGATATCCCTTGATTTGTCCCATTTTAGATATTCTTGGGGCCAATTTAAAAAAGACATGTCGCAGTACTCTAAGAAGTAATGCACAAGTACCTTTTCCGGCAGTGGTTCCCAACCTGTGGTCCGGGGTACCCTGGGGTCCATGACGCCTCCTCAAGGGGTCCGCGACTACTTAGAAAATTAAATAATATTAACAGATTAATAAAGACACTGAATGTACAATTGAAAATTTTAAAACGTACTGTAGATGTGAAGGAATTTGAAATTAGAGGTTCCTGGGAGCCGTGCAGGTGCACCAAACAGAATATAGAATGGATGATGAGGGGACTCAATTGAATTCAGAAAAGCTCAAAACTTTCTATTAAAATTCCATTTTGATTTTGTTTATTAAAAACTTGGTTATTCTGACATTAGAACTTGTGGTTGGTGCCTGATCCTTGTCACATATAGCGCCAAGACGCCTCCGGGTATTCGCTGTGCATTTTTTTTATCATTCATTCATTTATTTATCCTTTTTTGCGAATTAAATATAAACTGTGTATTTGTTTGATGAATGCTTTTTTCTGTATTTTCTGTGTATTGTTTTGCGGTTCAAGTCCTCAACAATGCTTAGGCCAGGGTCCCCGGCTTTCAGTAATGACTCGTGGGGGGTCCAGTAATGATTAAGTGGGAGTCCCCAGAAGTCAAAAGGTTGGGAAACACTGATTTTCGGTTCTTATAAATGGCTTTGTGAATGGGCTATGGCGTCTGTATGTCGACTATAGCCTTCCTACAGCTGGGTTTTCTTCTAGGTTCAGTGAATGTGATTATACACGATAAACAGCCTATTTTAAAAGGATCTAATAAAGTCAGGAAATGTGTCACAGTAATAGTGAACATATTCAAATCAAGCAAGGGATATATGCAAATAAGTGCAATCATACTTGACTTGCAATATTTTAAATAGGTATTAGGGCGAAATGAGTGTATGTGCACACTCACACCTAAAGAACCACGAGAAAAAAATGCTTTCAACTGTGAGTAGATTAAAAATATCTCAAATGACACCCGTCACTGTCCTCGTCACTCGAGTATGTAACACATCCTGTTGTTGTAGCACGCTAACACCTTTTTAATGATTCATTCCCCCAGGGGGTTCGCATTTACAAACACCTGTAAGGGCGCAGGGCTAAACAAAGCTGCTACTTTGCAGATGATGACAAGAACACCTGTCTGCATTTAGATGACACAACGTGTCTTCAACAAACACTACGGGGCATATTAGCAAGACCCACGTTAAAATTATCGCCGTTTTAGCGGCAGGAAACTGCCGCTAAAACGGCGATAATGGGCTTGCTAATATGCGTTATGGAATTCCAATAGAAGCCCAGGTTAAATGTGCAGGACATCTAACTTGGGCTTCTATTGGAATTCCATAACGCATATTATCAAGCCCATTATCGCCGTTTTAGCGGCAGTTTCCTGCCGCTAAAACGGCGATAATTTTAACGAGGTTCTTGCTAATATGCCCCAACATTCTTTAGCTCCGGGCTGTGTGAGTCGTCAGCAGATGCTGAGGCCTGTTTGCACATCTCTGACTGTCCTTTGTGTAGTTACAGTTTTAGAGAACACTGTGAGGATGCAACGTTTGGGGCAGATTTACTAGATTGTCACGCAGCGCAGTGCAGCAGCTGCAAATGCTGAGCTGCACTGAGTGAGAATGAGAGAGCAGAAGGGCGCCATATTTACAGAGATATGGCTCTCTCCTCCCCTCTCCCTAGCGCCGGCGCAGAAATATGCTGCTGTGCGCCACGGACACATCTTTGCACCATAGTGCAAGGTTGTCTTCCTGAGCCTAGCATATGGTTTGTCCTGGAAGGGGGGTATACTTCCAGTGCAAAATACCTTGCTTTGACTAACGTAAAAAATGTTCCCACTTTGTATGTGTGCAGTTCAGTGCAGCACACCAACAAAGTCGGAAAAGGAAGGAGAAATGAAAGCATTTCTCCTTCATATAATGCCTATTTTAAATGAGTGCTATTTTCTCACTCTAAACTCTGTCTACTTTTTTAAGTAAATAGGACTTAGCATCAGAAACCTAGGGTGGTTGCATGGGAACGCCCATTCACCACCCATGGTACACCCCCATGGCGATAAGTAACGCATAGCGCTGCTTTGCACTACTTTCAAGTGATTTTCCAGCGCTAAACAAGTTTAGCGCTGGAAAGTAAATGACTAAATAAAAAGATTTAGGGGCCCATTACGATGGCGGGCGGAAGCACTACCGCCGTGCTGGCGGATGCAAAAACCACCAGTTACCGCCGGCACGCAGCAGTCCACACGCCCGCCCAATTACGATGCGAAAAGCAGGCCAAACACCGCCGGCAAGCCAGCAACACCGTCCGCCATCAAAGTGCGCCCGCACACGTAGCGGCGCAGTACAACTGACACACACCGTCCGACGAAACACGTCCCGCCCGGCGCATAAATTACGATGCCGCAAACAAACGGCTCCCACGGCAAAGAGACACCGCACGTGAAAGAGAGGCGGAAACACGGACGCAGAGCACGGACAACGAAGAAGCGGCACCCGGGCATGAATCCAGCACTGCAGGCCCTTCCCATGCTTCTGCTGATGCACCACCAAGGACGCAACGTACCGCGGAGACGCAGGTAGGCACACACACAACAAGTGCACGCAAACAGCGCACACAGTGCAAGGGCGGGAAAAGCGGACAACCCCCACCAGCGCGTGTACACCACACATCCACCATTGCATCCACATATGACACACAGGCCAAATCCTAACATCGCGGAACACATGTGTACACACCACCTGGGACTAGGAACCAACCACCCCGTCACGGCCACAAAGCGCCGATGACGCCGCCACACATGCGCACAACGCAGAGGCCAACCGCAGCGCCATGCATGCGTCGCACACAGACACAGGGACACAACCAAGCAGCACACACACCAGCCCCACCCCGAACGCACATGACACGTGACAGGCCGGCCACAGACATGTCCCCAACGCCCAATTCACGGACAACACCCAACGCCACACAACCGACGCACACATGTCAGTGAAGTCACGCAACAGCAGGACACACCCCAGTGTAACAAACATGGCGAAGCACACAGCGGCGGCAACACCAACTAGGAGAAGCAGGGCCCCTTCGGGAAGAGGAACGCCAGTACCACACTGAAAAACCCATACCACCCTGCACATATGAACAAGACACATGAAACGGAACACCAAAGAGCCCGGGGACCGACAACAGGTGGCCCAAGAATTACATCCACACACAAGGCCCAACGCAGAGCGGAAAGGCAGCCTGCCGCCCACACAAGGGAGAGCAGACAGCACTGAATGACCTTCCATTCCAACACCGAAACCACAGCCCTACGACAGAAGCCGGTGAATACAGCCATTGTCCAAGAATAGACCAACACAGGCATGCCGAGGAGACCGACCACAGGGCAGATAGCGCATATCACAGAAGCACACAACGGACGGGGAAGAAAGAAGAAAACACTCCCCCATGTCGGCCACATGCAAGTTAATTGGAAGGAGTCACACAGCACCGACCTTGAACTGTCTGAGAAGCATGTGGGAAGAGGGCCCGTGTCCTCCAAACAAGCCAACAGAACACAAGTCCTGTCTCCCCACGACTACACAGAGCTCACAGCAACCCCGGAGCGTGCACATTGCAGACTGCACACACAGCCGGAGCACGCCACCTCTACGAACCGCTGCGAAATGGCAACCGCAACACACCTACCCAACTACGCCGAAGAGCTCAAGCTGTACCAAACCAGCACGATACATACATTGGGATGCGATCTCCTGTCCCTGCTGAACGTAAGTTACCGACTGACTTACCGCATCACATTGTTCAGCTGCGTCATGCCCGTCTTCTGTTGTCGGAGGTGTCCCTACCAGCATCCCGTCGAGATATGCCTCTCCAACCCGGCATGTCTGAAGGCGGACCTGCTACCACTACTCCTCCCTCTGGACGCACACGACAGGGCCTGCTCTGCCTATGGGGGCATGGCGTATGTGGCCAACATCGCACGCGCACTGAAATGGAACCACTGTGCCTCCACACGACGGATCATCGAGAACAGCTACATCGAATGTCACCCAGCATGCCCCATCATGGTCCTCCAAGGGACAACCTACGAACAACACCTTGACAGCCACCATCCGCTTCATTGGCTGGCAAACATGTACACCACCAATGACATGGAAGCCCTGCTGGACGGCATCGCATACCTGACAACCTGTAAATACGTCGGACCACAACGCAGGTTCCCCGAGTGACCTATGAAGTCCAACCCCGCACCCATGCTCAGCTTCCGCACGGACTGGCCAGTCACCACCACAACAGCCATACCAAACGACCGGCAACTGTAACCACACCATCAACGACATCGCCATGACATCGGATATGACCGGGACATGCACACTGTTCCCCATCACATCCAGGAACACCGCATGCATCGTGGGAGGCAGTGGCATGGGCTCTGTGCATCGCACCCACATGGACGGAACTGCACGAACAACCAGGACACGACATGGATCCAGCGCACATGGACACACACACCGCTCAGTGGACATGAATAGGTCGCCTGGAGTCTGTGGGTGCTGCACCCCTCCCACCCCCGCCCCGGGAATCCCATACCAGGACCTTTGCATGGACGACAAGTGCATACAACAACAACACGAGCCCAGTGACTGTGACATGTCCAGTAACCACCACAGTGCAACAACAAGTGGCACGCCGCTGCATGCACGCAAGCACATGCCCTGATGTCATCTCACATGCACGCGTGCATGAGGAACAACCGCAGCAAACCTGTCACATGGAACTGAGATGGACTGTGCCCATGATGCCGAGCGGTCTGGTAGGCTACATGTATACCGTCTGTGTCAAAGTCCGCAGCTCCGCAGCTATACGTAAATGTACATTAGCACAGCCTTGGCCAAGCAGATGTAACCCCACACCCTATCCCATTTGTAATCATGCTCAGTATATCCTCAACATGTATTCCGCTGCCAGTAGTGTCCACTATACTGCATCACAGAGGACAGAAGACTCAATATAATGTTTGAAACCAGAACTGTCTCCGCTGACTCATTTCACAAGTACGAATGAGAGAGGATGAGAGTATGTGAAGTACATGGCAGTCGTGACATGACCATGTAGTCCACTGGTATTGGATGTCAACGCAAATGAGTAGCACTACTGTGGAAGACACACATGTGTCGTGTGAAGTCGTATGGACGCAGTGCTCAGGTGGGTGGGTGCGACGGGTAGATGCGCACATGCCAAGTTGGAGCACGCCGTGTTGGGAGGGCTCATGAACAGTACACCACCGCTTCCCTGGGCATTGTGAGAGGACACCTGTCGGGGGGAGTGAACACGTGTGTGCACAGCAGCCGGGCACACGTACAAAGCGGTACCAGGCGCACCTCAGCCCACCCTCTGTGGACAAGCTGGATCCTGTTGTGCGCCCGCCATGCCCCTTGACAAGGCACACACAGCCCCAGTCGACCAGGTGTAACCCCAACATAGTCAATCCGCACAGGCGATACAGGGCACGGGATGGCAGTGGAGCATGGTGTGTGAGAGGTCTCCTCGCGCTCCTCCTGGTCATATCACGCAGGCAATAGAACCTCAACGTCCAGCATGGCAAAAAGTCAAATGGAAGTGTAGGGGGACGCACCACAGCACGAGCAGCACTGACGTCACGGGAGGTGGCTCGCACCATCCCATCCATTGCCCATCATACCAACCACGCCACATGCCATTGCGACTAAGTGCAAGCGCGTGCGCCACCACCCCTGAGCCCTCCCCAGAGAGGCCAAAGAGTGAATGTGTGGGCCATCAGCCACAGACGGACGCGGCATGGCCGCAAGGGCAGCCACAGCCACTGGGTGTCGCAGGTGGCGGATCCGGAAGGCGAAGACTGTGATGCATAGTCCATGCAGGCCGGGTCTCCATTTGGGGCACCACGCAGGTGGACGGCGTCCCGCCACACATCATACCCTGAGACAGCCCACTCGTGCAACTGGACCCACACATACACTCCTTGCCCTCTCTGGTGCGAGCTTGGGGCTGCCTGTGCAAGCGCTAGCCTCGCAGGTGAGCATGCATATTGGGGGGCGAGGGGAGGACATGAGGGCTGGGGCGAAGATGACTGTATCACTGTCAGTTAGTACAAGGGATGACCCAGATGTGGAAAGGAAGAGACGTGTCCCGTGTGTACTGCAACTAGTCGCCAATCCAACTACCCCCCATGTCCGGAATGTAAGCCCGCACCTAGGCCCGCCCATCCGCCACATCGAACATACCACCAGCACGACAACCTTCCCATTCGAAACACTGACTGGGGGTGGCGACCAGTGAACAATCATGTGTAGCCTACCCACGCGTACATGTGGGCCCTCCATGATCCATGTCACCTGCGGCAAAGACATGACATGCGCAATGAGGGAAGTGAGGAGAGCTGTCCGCCCCACGCGCAGAAGGTGCATCAGCTCCACAGACCCAGCAGCGAGTCCAGCAGGGGTCACATGTGCAGGGGCAGCTGTGCCTGGTGTGAAGGCACATGCATATAGACAGCACATCGACCAATGTGTAGTCTGCCCACATCCACAGTCCATCATCATGCGGACATAGGAATTGAACACAGGGCAACACATCTTAGCTGGTGCACCCACCGTGACCAACAATGCGCAATCATCGACGTACCCGCCCTGTGCATGGCCCCCCAACCAACGGAGGCACATCCAGTGCCACCATCCCACACACACAAGCCTTCCACGGAACATGCTGTGTCCAATGGTCAGTACAGAGTCAGCGCCCATCTGGTGGATCCTGAACAGGAGACACATGCACACACATGCCAGCTCCCACTATGTACGACTGCCACCTGGCACGTGCAATGTAACCTCTCACCTGTGACGTGTGACTGCAAGCACACAGCCGTCTTGGCATGGGGCTGTCAATGTGGACACCAGTCAATGTTTCGGGAGCTGTGATCCGTACAGTGCTGTACATAGGGTGCAGTGCTGACACCTACTACTGTCTCATATCCCCTCGTGCCACAGGTCCCACTTGTATTGGCCACTCAGCCCGTGCCCACATCGTCGTCGTCGTGTGCCATACTCATCCAGCCTCGGAAGCAGTACCATGCTCAGCAGACACTCATGTTGCCGTGGCGTTGCCGCTTGACGAATATGCAGTCAGTCCCCATCAGCACGCCCCGCAAGTCATTGGGGCCTAGATCCCCATGTGCATGCACATGGCAGTGGTATGTCTCACTTGCCATTGCCATTGTTGGGAGACCTGTGTAAGTGTATTGTGGCCGTGCTGTCCCAGCTTGACAGCTGGGCTGTGGCCCATGTGCTTGCTCAGTCATGTCAGTGATGTGTATGCGAAATTGCTATGTGCCGTGTTGCTTTGACATGTGTCCTCTGCCATTTAACCCAGGCGGAGACCGAACATTGACCGCCCATACCAATTGCTGGCGGACATGGACGATACAGAGGTAATCAGGAAGTTTCGGCTGGACAGACCAACTCTGCATCGACTGTGTGCCATGTTAGAGCCCCATCTCCGTCCCCGCAGGGTGTATCCGACTGCTGTCACCCCCACGGCTAAGGTGATGGCCGCCATGCATTTCTTCGCCACTGGGTCATTCCAGCACACAGTGGGCAGTGGAGGAGGGATGTCCCAGCCCATGTTCAGCAAGGTGCTGAGGGATGTACTGGCAGCCATGATGCTGTACCGGAACAGGTACATCAGATTCCCCAGGGCTCGTGAATTGGCGGCAGTGAAGGGTGCATTCTATGCCCTTGGCAGAATCCCACACGTCGTGGGAGCCATTGACTGCACTCATGTTGGCCTTGTTCCACCACAGGCCACTGAGCACCTGTACCGCAACAGGAAGCACACGCACTCCCTGAATGTGCAAGTGGTGTGCCTTGCGGACATGGTGATCACCCACGTGTGTGCAAAGTTTCCAGGCTCGGCCCATGACGCACACATAATGCGCAACAGCATCTTGCCACGACTGATGGCCAATCTGCAACAGGATCGTGGCTGTATTGTCGGTGAGTATGTGGAGTGGTGTAGCGTGCTGGTTGTGCGATGCTGTCCCCTGTCCAGTTGGAATAGCAACGGTTCTCTGTGTCCCTCACACCCAGGTGACTCTGCGTATCCGAATGGGGCATGGCTGCTCAGTCCATTGAGGAATCCTCGCACCCCAGCAGACGATCGATACAATGAGGCACATGGGAGGACCAGACGTGTGGTCGAGCGTACCTTTGGCCTCCTCAAGTCCAGGTTCAGGTGCCTGGACCGCACCGAGGGTGCACTGGCGTACTCCCCACAGAAGGTGTGCCAGATAGTGGTGGCGTGCTGCATGCTGCACAATCTGGCCATTCGGAAGCAGATCCCCCTCATTGTGGATGACGGAGATCAACCAGGGCCCCAGCCCGCAGACCAGGACAGCTCGAGTGAGGTGGACAGCGGAGAGGAGGAAGCTGGGAATGTGCGCCAGCAGCTCATCGCCCGCTACTTCACTTGACGGTGAGTGTCCATGTACGACGGATGATGTGTCTGTATCTATGCAGGTGTGTGTGTGCTGTGTCAGGGTGGCCGTATGTTCACTGCGTGCAGTGTGTCAACGCTCCATGGCCAGGGTAGTATGCCACTGTTGGTGACTGTGGCATTGTGCCCTATTGCTCTGTGCGATGTGTGTACATTGCTTGTAGTTGTTGACATGTACTGTGTGATGGGTGTGTGACACACTCATTGAATGTGCTCCTGTTCTGTCTCCCACCCCTAGGTCCCTACAGGCCCTCCGGATTCCATTTCCATGCCACGCATCAGGTGCCTTTCCGCCCAAGGTGGCCGTTGTATTCCGTACAATAAAGACACAGGGCACAAACAGCAGTTAGTGAAAAAGGTGCATTTATTACAAACTGTGACATGTGATTGTGTGTAAGGTGATGACAAAAGTGGTGCGTGCAGTGACAATGAGCTGTCGGTCATGGCTGCGTGATGATCAGGGTGTACCCACTGGTTCTATGTCCATAGTCCAACACACACATGCCATCCAGATGGCTGTGTGGAGTGGGATCGTAGAGCAAGTCAATGCAGTGGCTGGTCAAGGAAGGCTGGCGGAAGGCTGGCTGGCTGCCTCACTTGCGACTGGAGCGTGCGAAGTCCTCCCGGGAGATCTGTTTCCTCTTCGGACGGCCCCTTCCACGTTTGGGAGGGGGAGTGTGGTGGCGACCTGCTGGTGGTGGGTGAGGTGTGCTCACTGGCTGTGGACGCAGGGGAAGTGGACACTGCTGGCCGAGCCTGCGCCCTAGCAGGTGGTGGCGGAGGTGGTGTTGCTGGCCTTGCCTGTGACCCCACCGCCACCACCAGCTGGCCCATGAGGTCCACGAGTTGGTCCATACGGGACACGAATTGGCCCATATGGGCGTCCATGGACCTCAGCACCCCCAGCACCTCCCGCGTGTCAGTAGCAGACCTGGCCCATTGTCCTTGGGCCTCTTCATAGGCCCCAAGGACTCTGGCCATTTGAGGCAGGGCATGGCTCCCAGGGAGGCTGGCGTTTCCCTGACCCTGCTCCTCCTACCAGTCCTGCTGCCACCGGCCTGCCCACTAGCCACATTGCTCACCACGGTCCTCGCTGTGGCTCCCAGGGTGGATCCAGTCGGCCGGGCCACCACCTGCGCTGGGGCTGGTGCCAGCGAAGACGTGGTGGTGGTGGAGGCGGTGGTGGTCGGTGCGGCGATGGTGGCGGTTGCGGCAGTGGTAGTGGCCGCAATGACCGTGGGTGTGGCCGCAACGACAGTGGCAGCAGGGGACTGGGACTGTTCAGCATCCCTGGATGATGGGTTGGTGGGTAGGAGGGGTCCTGGGAGCGGCTGGGCCCTGCCACGCCAGATGGGCCAGCTTGGTGGTCCGTGTCCGAAGAGGTGGACAGATCCTCCAGATCCGTGTGTCCTCGTTGGGGGCTTGTAGGCTGGCTGTGCTGGCTGCTGTCTCCATCCCCAGCGTCCAGCAGTTCGTCACCTGTGGAGAGAATGAGATTTGTTATTGTGTTGCACCTGGCGAAGTATGTATTAGTCGTCTGACATTGGCAGTTCGTGCAATCTCGTACATGGGTTTCCCGGAGGCGAGTGTGTGGCTGTGGCATCTGTAGGTGTGTGTGCTAGGCAATGGGACTGTGTGCTGTGCACATGTGGCATGGGACGGATTGGCCATGCCGATGGGTGTGTTGCTTTGCCCCTACTCATTGTGACTCTGGTGTATGCGGGCTCCTGGCCCATCCTGGGTCTGGTTTGTACTTTGCTTTTGGAGTTCAAATGGAACGCTTAGGAACGCATATGGCAACATGGGGGCCATGCCCCATATTCGCATTTGGGATGGAATATGCTTTTGGGGTTCAAATGGAACGCTTAGGAACGCATATGGCAACATGGGGGCCATGCCCCAGATTCGCATTTGGGATGGAATATGCTTTTGGGGTTCAAATGGAACGCTTAGGAACGCATATGGCAACATGGGGGCCATGCCCCAGATTCGCATTTGGGAGGGAATATGCTTTTGGGGTTCAAATGGAACGCTTAGGAACGCATATGGCAACATGGGGGCCATGCCCCAGATTCGCATTTGGGAGGGAATATGCTTTTGGGGTTCAAATGGAACGCTTAGGAACGCATATGGCAACATGGGGGCCATGCCCCAGATTCGCATTTGGGAGGGAATATGCTTTTGGGGTTCAAATGGAACGCTTAGGAACGCATATGGCAACATGGGGGCCATGCCCCAGATTCGCATTTGGGAGGGAATATGCTTTTGGGGTACATGCTGTGAGCCATGGGTGCCGAACGTGACATGTGTTGTGGCAGCATGACAGTGCATGGTCTGAGGTGTGTGCATGCCTGACATGCCCTGCATATTTGCTGTCTGTTGTGGTTACTGGACATGGCATTGGACGCATCGTTATGAGTGAGTGATAGTTGTGTGCCAGCCAACGTATTGCAGTTGTCCCATCTCCTTGGTGTGCGTGCTGCCCTGTGCCATGTGCATCACTGCAGTGCTCGGGGGGTGTGGCCCATGTTGTGTGTTGTTGCTCACAGTGTGTCGTGCGCTTTATTGACTTCTGGCACATGGTTGGTCATGGGCATGTGTCTTAGCGTGACTGCTGTATGTGTGGCAGCTGTGCGGATGACATGCCTTTCATGAGACTGGGGCTGACGGATGGGATGGATGGTATGTTGTATGTGCATGGTGTGTCTGTGTGTTTGATGGGTTCAGTGGTGTTCGTGTGCATTTATGTTGTTCCGCTCTGTTGCGTCTAGTGTTGTTTGTCTTACATAGGCGTAGTTGTGGGGTGTGTGGTTGACAGGCAGTAGGGGCTACATGGACAGGACTTCAATGGTGTTTCGGTTGTGTGTGATGAGTTGCACAGTAGCTGCCGTGTGGGACTATATTCAGTGTGGCTTGTGCATGCAGACGTGGCTCCTTGGGTGTTGCTATGTCTGTGATGGGTCATGTGGGGTGTGAGTCTGCTGTTCATGTCCGTGTGCACATTGTTCACTTGTTCGTGACGGTGGGCGGTGCTGCGTGTTCGTGTGCTACGTGACATGTCCCATGTGTTGGTGGTGTTATGGTCCTCATGCCTCCAGTAATCCAGCCCTGTCCAGTTTCCCACCTGCAAGTTGTTCGTGCGTGCACTGTACTGGATGCCACATGGCTCTTAGCGGGGGGTGCTCCATGTTGCAGGTCTGTGGGGGTGGGGGGGTGTAGTGGGTGTAGTGGGTCGTGGGGGTGGCTGTACCCCCACTGACACCGATTGCTGTGGACCGTGATGTCTGCCTTTCGGCTGTCGTTGTGCACTGCGGTGGCTGACACGTGGGTGTGGGGTGTGGGGGATGCTCCTCCTTGCTGTGCTGTGGGACTGGGGCCTGGTGTGTGTTGTACTTGGGCTGTCCACCGTCCCACCCACTGCACTTTGTGTTCCTGCCACTTACCTGTTACTTGTCGGTTGGTGCAGCTGTGCCTGACACATGGGTGTGGGGAGTGCTCCACCTTGCTGGTCTGTGGGAGTGGGGGCCTGGTGGGTGTTGTACTTCAGCTGTCCCCCTCCGACCCACTGCACTTTGTGTTCCTGCCACTTACCTGTTACTTGTCAGTTGGTGCAGCTGTGGCGGACACATGGGTGTGGTGGGTGCTCGTTGTGGCGCTTCTGGCATATTTGGGGACCTGTTGGTGGTTACGTGGCTGGCTTAGTGTACACATGTCCCCACGCATCTTACAGTTGTTCGGTTTGGGCTGTGTGTGGTAGTGTCTGTTGCATGTGTGTGTGATGTGTTGTGTATTGTGTGCTGGACATGGGGGTGTTTGTCCCTGGGAGCTGTGGCATGGTAGTTGCGCATGTGAGTACATAGCGGTGTGCTGGTATACATTAGTTTGTACTTACCAGCCTCCACTCCCCCTGCTAATCCGGCGAGGATCTCCGGATGGATTACGACTCGCACCTTCTCCTCCCACGCTTTGAAGGTCTTAAAGAGCGCGGGATTCCCTCCGCCAGTGACGGCAGCCAGCTCTCTGTTTTTGCCCTCCTTCTTCTTGACCAGGCTCTTTACGTCATTCCAACGTTTGTTTATCTCGGTTCTGTTCCTGGGCAGGGTCCCGACTGCATTGACCTGGTCTACGATCCGGGTCCACATTCTGTTTCTGGTGGCTAGTGTTGTGTGCTGGACCATGTTCCCATAGATTTGTGGGTACACCTTGATGATCTCGTCGACCATGACCGTCAGCTCCATGGGCGTGAACTTGGGCATCCTTTGTGGTGCCATGGTGTTTGTGGTGCTGGTGCGGTGTGTGTTGTGTAATGTGCAGGGGGTTTGTGGTGCCGGTGTTTGGTGGTGGTGGTGGTGGTGGTGGTGGTAGTGATGTGTGCGTTTCTGTGGTGTGCTGCTGTCCTTGCTGTGTCACTGTGTCCTCTCCTCTCCTCTCTGGTTTGCAATGTAGCAAGGGGTTGTGGTCTGTGGGAGTGCTGCTTTTGTACTCACCTATGTGGGTGTGTCCTCATGGTCTGTTGTTTTCAGGTGTGTTGTGTCTGGGGTTCTGGCCTTTGTATTTTTTGTTTGTCCGGGGGGTGTTTTCGGGATGTGTACTGTGCTTGTGTATTTGTGCGTGCCTTGCTGTGTGGACTTGTTGGCCATGTTGTGTGCTATTGGTTTTGTGTGCGGATGGTTTCTGTGCAGGTACGTGGGCGCCATGGCTTCTGCCGTGTCGATTCTCATCGGCGTTGTTTGCGCTGGCGGGCGGTATTTTTGTTGTTTTTCCGCGCTCATGGCGGTGCGATCGTAATTTCACGTGCGGTGTGTCGGCCGTGTGGGCGGGCGGTTTTGTGTTGTCGTGCGTGTTTCCGTCCGTGGCGGGCGGTTTGACTCCGACTCGGACGATGGCGGGCGGTATTTTGTATGATTTTTCCGCCGATGGCGGTTTTCAGTTTGTGTACTCATAATGGCGTGGTCGGTGTTCAGGCGGTGTGTGCGGGCGGATTTTTGCCGCTTCCATGCCTGGCGGATTTTTTTACGCCGGGTATCGTAATGGGCCCCTTAGTGTTGATTTGCATCACTTTTATCAGGTCAAACTTGGCGATATTAATTGTTGGAAAATTGTCTGGTAAGCTCCAAAATCCACATGCTGTACTCCGTTTTCAGAACAAACTCGTAATTGGGTGGTATTTACTGCACTCTATAAATTCTGTTGCAGTGGAGTCGGATTTTATCCAGTGCTATAAATAATCTCACAAATTACTGGCCGGCTGGTAATGAGGGCCCTAGTCCACACCAGAAACTTGCCATTTTAAACCTTCTTGACTCTTTGGGGTCCATTACGATGGCGGGCGGACACCCCAATGGAGCCAGGGACCGACCGCCGAAGTTGCGGCGGTCCCGCCATGAGCATTAGGATGCGCCCGCCACACTGGCGGGCGCATCCTGGCCCTTTTCCATTGCGGGTGGATCTGCTGGCTGCAGACCCGCCCGCAATGGAAAAGGACTGTGCACAGCATTGACATGCACTACATGGTGCCTGCCACGTAGTGCTTGGCAATGAGGGGGGGGTACCATAGGTACCCCCCATGTGCACCCCCCACACCCCTTCACCCTGGGGGCCCGCAACGGGCCCCCACAGGCAAGGACCGCATGCCTTTCCATGGCGGCAACGCCGCCATGGAAAGGCGAAAGACCGCCAGCATCATAATATGGATGGTGGTGTCTTGCAGACACCGCCACCATATTATGCCCTTTTTCCACCCAGTCGACGAGTCGACCGGCAGAAAAACGGCAGAAGGTCTTTCCGTCTGCCGCAGACCCCCCAGCCATCCTAATGTGGCGGGGGGTCATTCATGGCAGGATGGCGGGCGGATCGCCTGCCATCCTAATGGGCCCCTTTGTACGTGAAAGAGGGAAGGTGGCATAGGGCAGGTCTAAGTACAATAAAAAAAATCGATACATTTACAGTACAAGTGGGAACTCACATCATATAAGGTACCCCACAGCATATACTATGAACCATACCTATGTAAACCATGCTCTGCTGATGATCAATAAATCATCAACAAAAGCCCAATCCTGAAAGGGTTAGATAACACAATAACAAAGCAGTTTCGAGGTCATTGGAATGGTTGGACAAAGTCCCCAAGCCTAACGTTGATATTCAAGATCTTTTATTAATAACATTGTGAAGTTCTGTTTTAAGGGATAGGAGGGTTGCTAGTGATATGTGTATGAATTGGGATTTTATTGTGCTGAAGTGAGACATAGAGCGATATACATGCAAACTGCACAGCAGAGGTGGCAGATGTGGCAGGTGATTCTCATTCCTGGCACACAAGCTATAAAATGTGTAGTCTGGGATAAATGTACCTCTAATATAAAGGGCTTACCAAATTTTAAGAAGAAATCCAATACGCAGTGCACAGTTAAAAAGGAAATAACACAATTAGGGCTTGGGAGGAGGCTGATGGTCAGTGCTAAAGCTAACATTCCAACTCAGAAGAAAATATTCCATCAAAAAGGTCAATGCAAGCTTTGTTTTGTGCCCTCTCATTCATTATTCTTTAAAAGTATACAGTGTATGAATGGATGTATATATGTTTGTGGTGTTAGTATAGCGTGAACCTAATGGAGAGGCAGCAGAGCGCTACACAAGATCAAAGGCAAATATAAGATGGTCAAGTGGTTGGAAGGGGAGCTTGGTTCTTAGAGTAGAAGTGAACTGTTACTGCATCATGATGGGTTTTTTTAAGAGGCGTGGCTTCATCTTTTTTCTAAATTGGAACAGGATTGGGGTGCTCCTGATGGATACACGGATATCATTTCTGGGTGCATAGATGGAGAAGGTCTGTTGTCTTATATTTTCCTTCTGTTTTCCTTTTTTTGCACTTCTTTCTCTCCGCTCCCCAGTGGCACCTGTACTGGAAAGTGGCTCAATAAAAGTTATGCTTAGAGTTGGTTTTGGAATGTGTGGTGTTTTCATGGACATCATTATGTAGAAACGAGGATGATGCTGCCAGAAAAGACCATTGATGATAATATTGTAGGCTGATGTATGCTTATGGCTATCAACGTCTTTGGTTAAGGAGGATGAGAATTCCATAAATTTAATTTACTTCTGGTAGTAGGCTGATGCTTACTAGGTGATTTGCCTTGATGGACATATGAGTTAAAATACCCCCTTCTGTACATTATAAGTATATTGCAAGTCACTAAGGAGTTCAATGATCATATAGAGTTATAGGGCAGCAGGCTGGGTGCCTTTATTGGTCACATAAATTTAAGAGCTCAGTGGAGAACAAGAGAGGTAAACTAGCAGAAGAAAGCAAGATGAGAAAGATGGGGTAAAGGCCACAAGCCAAACAGGAGTGGAAAAAACAGCATACAAGCAGTTTGACTTTAAATGGAATAGTTAATTACATAAATAGTGCTACACACATAGACATATATTTGTTTAATATAAACACAATACTCTCTCAAGATGATAATGGAAAAATAAAGAAAATAAAGACACATTTGTTGTCTGCAAATGAGGCTGAATAACGTTTTTCTTCAAATAATGCTTGTTGTCTTTTCAGGTCAGGTAACAAACAATTAGATCAAATTGTGATCTAAGCCAGGTTGTATGCCAGTCATCAACATAAAAAATAGCTGCCTGCTCTCTCCACGTTTCACAGAGGATCGCTGCAACAGCAGGAGAGCCTGTCAAACTGTTGGGGACTTCAACTCCCATCTTTCCCAGCAACTCACGGGCATTTAAGTGCGACATCGCCCCATGTTCGGGGTAGCTGTCTGCTCTCTCCATGCTTCATGGAGGATCGCTGCAACAGCGGGGGAGCCTGTCAAACTGTTGGGAACTTCAACTCCCATCTTTCCCAGCAACTCATGCGCATTTAAGCGTGACGTCACCCCGTGTTCGGGGTAGGTGCCTGCTCTCTCCACGCTTCACGGAGGATTGCTGCAACAGCGGGGGAGCCTGTCAAACTGTTGGGGACTTCAACTTCCATCTTTCCCAGCAACTCACGCGTATATAAGTGCGACGTCGCCCCATGGCACGGGACGCTCGCAGGTACGCGCCGGGGCAAAGCCCGGGCCGCTCCCAGATGAAGCTCGGACCAAGGGAAGGTCTGTCCACACCCGTCGGAGCCCGGAGGAGGCTGGGCTGGGCCCCCCTCTAACATGGTAGTCCTTAGTTGCCCAGGTATAAAGAGTATCGCTCGCAGATGGGGAAACGGAAGACCAATCCTGCGACGCATGGAGGTGAGTCCACTAACACTATGGACTCTTTCCTCCTAAGGGCATCTGACACACTGGACAAAGAGATCAAAATTACTGAGCGCAGGCTCTCTATGGGGGAACCTGGTCTGACAGTTGAGCATTCAAACACTAAGGGGCCGATTCCGATTCGGGCAGGAAATCTCTCCGACCGAGCCGGACCCAGAGAGATTTCCGACCGAATCGGACTCTAGCAGCCCGACCGAACGAGTACGATGCGTACGTATGCTATCGGACTCGATTCGGTCGGACTCCCATTGAAGTCAATGGGAGCCGGATTTACAACGCGTACGCGGGCTCCCATTGACCCAATGGGTGCGAGGCGAACAAGGGTGCCCCCTACAGCGGGTACGCCTCAAAGCGACTCGCGGCGTACATGCACAGGTAGGGGGGACCCATGGGTCCCCCCTGTGTGCGACTCGCGCGGCTACGCGTACAGGGGGGTCCGACACGGACCCCCAAAGTGCGGCTCCGACTGCTCTTTCGAGCCGGACGGCGCGAGTCAGTCGGACTGCTCGCGGCGCGCATCGTACTTGCCCGGCCGGGGAACGTCTCCATCACGCGGTGTGAGGCGTGTCCGTGCGAGTCGGTCGGAGCGCTTCGGACCCGCGAACAAGTTGGTCGGCGATTTTGCGTGCGCTCGCATCGTACTCGCTCGGCCGGATGCACGTACGAATCGGTCGGTAAAGAGGGCTCCGAATCGGATCCGGTTAAGCCGAATCCGATTCGGTGCCCTACCGGCCGAGATCGGAATCGGCCCCAAAGACCCTATCTGTGATTGTTAGTGATCCCCCAAATAATAAACTACCAATTACCCGCTCCAAACGCCAGATTCCTTCAAGTCCCTATTTGGGCAGAATCTTACTCTCCCCTTCAGAACCCCCCATCAAGAAGAAAAAAGCAGGGGGGAGATTGAGCAAGTCCACATCCGCTCATATGGGTTCTACTTTGGCTACTCCTTCAGAATCTGAGGCATTGATCCTTAGAGTTGAACAGTCGATCACTAATCTGTTACAACCTCTTTTGGAGAGACTAACCAATATTGAGGCTAATATAGTGCTACTTTTTCAACGGGGGAAGGATATTACAGAGCAACCAGATCGACCAGGCACCCACTGTATTTTCTCATAACGATCCAATAATGCCTTCCCTGTGCCCCCCCAAAACCTAATGACTCTCAGGCTTTGACGATGGTTGGAGATGGGGGAGTGCCCAGAGGCTATCTAACGAGTCGTACTTCCCACCCGGTGTTGTGAGACTTTATAAATTCAACTCATTACTTATCCCAGACGAACAAGTGTCTGCCCCCTCAACCTGTTTTTACTCATTTGAACGCCTCACAGCCACAGAGGACTCCTAAGGACTAGGACTTTCCAATTGTACCGACGAGACCAGAAGGAGGGCACATAGTCGATCGAACAGGCCAAGTATACCTTTATACGAGATGAGCCCTCCCGCCAGCATCCTGCCCATATGTGATTATCTTGGCAAACGCCCCTGAGTTAAACAGTCATCAAAAGGAATCAACTGAACAACTAGTTTGTAAAGCATGCCACTAGATTAATAAACATGTGGGGGTCAGGCAGAAGTTTTCTCCAAAACTATAATGGAGAGAAGGATGGAATGGGTGGGAAACTCAGATAAAACCTTTAGGGGGGACTTTGTGGTAGTACATTTTAAGTCCTACTTTATGGCTCTGAAACTTTTAAGATTACTACCTAAATGGCCATCAGCAGACACTAATATGTTTGCACTACTGTTAGGCTTTATTTACAAACCAGCAAGGCTTAACTTCTGGGGTCAGGGCCCTGCGGTTTCCTCTAGTCTCCTTCACCCAGAGATCCAACACCCACCGTTGAGGCAAGTTACAAACCCTCACTCAATTCGCAATCGATTCATTGCATTGGCAGATCTTGAAGCCTGTGATTGACAGAGGACGAACGGGAGGACTCCTATCCCTGTAGCCAGCTGTGATATAGAAGAGCAAGAGCATCCCCTGCATAGTACGGAAACAAATGATCAGATTAAGTTAATTGATTTAAATATTGCAGGATTGGGTTCTAAACTGTCTGAGCATGAATGGGTAAACACTATTACTACTTATGATCTGATATGCTTACAAGAAACATGGGAAACGGGCCCTATCCATTTAGATGGTTATTGTTCTTTTTATACTCTTGCTCTTCCGTCAAAATCAGGTCGCGCTAGGTGAGGGATTTTGACATTGATGAAAAACACTCTTAGATTGGAAGTTTTGTCCATCCCCTTATTACAACTTATTACATCTAAAAGACCCAGCAGGTAATACCGTGCTCCTAATCAATTATTATAATAACAACTTTGCAGGAGAAATTAAAATGGTTGTCGACTTATTGGAAGGAAAAATTAATGCACTATTTAACTCCTTTAAGCATATACTTTGTATCCTATGGCTGGGCGATTTCAATGCACATAGTTGTTTTTTTTTTAAATAAAGTAATATTGGATTAACTGATGAGGTAGGTGAGATTATCCCTCATTTCACTCATAACCCTCATGGCGAAGCACTGAATAGACTTCTCATTATTAAAGATTTTGAAATAATGAGTCCCATTGATACGAGCACAGGTTTGCTTCAAACGACATTTGGCACAACTTGTCAGGGTTCAACTATTGATTTCTAACATCCGAACTAATTTTTTTAATTACTGCAAACATACTGTTATCTCCTGTCAAATGGTATGGGAAGGTATCCACACCAAGCAGATGAGGCAACCAAAACCCAACATAACAAGGAAAAACTGGATTATTCTTGAATGGGCCATGATTGCAAAAGAGAAAATTGTCCCTACGGTTGTTGCAAACAGACACAACGAATTTATGACCTGTTGTTGTATTCTATGTTCACATGTTTCTTTAAATGCTTTGCTGGTATTAATGTTTGCGTTTAAACCTGCTCTTGTAATCTGTTGCTATGTGACATGGGGTTCCATGTTCCAAGCAACAGAAGCCTTGATGATTTCTACTTGGGCAGACACGTACTGTGCTGTCTTAGAATAAACTTATATTTCTTTTATACTTTCATTGCTTGGACTGGATTACTACAATTTTGGCGACGATTATAACTGGGACTGCTACGATTTTCAGCACAGGAGCGACCAGTTTCATGAACCTACGATATTATTATTTTTTCTTGTACAGTTTGACTTTGGCCGTTTTCTTTTTAATTTTATTGCTGCCGTATATTTGATATTCCGTTCTACAACTTTCGTGGATTGTGTGCTGTTTTCATTTTGGAACTATCTCCGACATTTCTTTGCCGCTGGTTGAGAAGACGTTGTCACTTCCCAAGTGACGGTTTGCTCCTATCAGCGAGGTTTCTTTCTGCTGGATTTCACCACCGCTCTTCTAAAACATCTACATTTCGCCACATCTACGACGAGGTAAACCGTACCAAAATAGATCATTTTTAAAGTTAGTGTACCTGTTTACGGGCATTGTGTGGCATCATCTCTCGTGCTCCGTTGTGAGTTTGAAAAGAAACACAGCATGAGCGTTCCATCTGTCAGCTTCCATCTTTCTACGTCGGAGTGCAATCTACGAGAAATCTTCTGACGCTACCTTACGCTGCGTGTGACGTATTCACGCATGCGTAGCAGCCATCTTTATTGTTCACAGTGTTTAGTTTCCCTGGCAACCGGAAACCGGAGATTTCAAGTTCCTTCTGTATTTCTTTCACACGATCTACAGCTGGTTGAATACGAATGCAGCATTACTTGTTTACATTTTGCCAAGTAAGTGAAAACCGTTTTGCACAGACTTGACTTGGATATCTTATAGCATTCATTTTTTAGCGGTATATTTTTTTAATTTCTTTTTGTGGGCATCATTTGACATTATGCAATTTGAACCGCCTTCAAAATTTCTCCAAAATAAGGGAGAACCTCCCATACCCTGGACTAGGTGGAGGGAAGAATTTTTAACCTATCTCAAAGCCATTGATGGAGAAAGGCTTTCTGCTGAGAGAAAGAAAAATATTCTATTGCACTCATTGGGTTCAGAGGGCCAAGTTGTCTTCAGAACTCTTCCTCAAGCTGATGGGAGTGGTGATAGGAATGTGTTCGATGATGCCATGGCTCGAATTGAAGCTAGATTCAAACCTACATCCAGTGTTGCATTGAACAGGTTCAAGTTCTATACTAGAGCCCAAGAAGATTCTGAATCTTTTGACGATTTTCTCACTGCTTTGCGTTATCTTTCTATAAATTGCAACTTTGGTCCTATTACCGACGAGATGATTAGAGACCAGATAATTGTTCATACTAAAAGCAAAAAAAATCCAAGAGCAACTATGGATTATGGGAGACCCGAATTTAAAAGATGTTATCACCACTGCCAAAGCCATGGAACAGTCCGATAAATGGATGAAGTCTTTAGATAAAGAGGCTAAAGGAAAAGTTGAGGATGTTTGCATTGTTAAATCTGATACTCCTACCGCATCTAGTCAACGCAATTTTAAGAAAATTGACAGGAATTTTCACTGTTTTAGATGTGGAAGTGTAAATCATGGGGCATCATATCCCAGATGCCCTGCTTTGGGTAAAGAATGCAAAAAATGTGGTAGGCGTGGGCATTTTGCCAATGTGTGCAACAGTAATTATACCGGAAATTTTAACAGGGGGAACGTTTCCTTTTTGAATGAGGAAGAATGTGGAGAAAATGTGTGTGAAAGAGGTATAGTTGTTTCCATAACTGATGATAGTAATGAAGAAAATTCTTTCTTTTCGTTGAAGCCACCTAAGTACTCTGTTCATGTGTTAGGTCTGACTTTGAATCTCATGGCAGACTCTGGGTCACCTTGGACCATTATCACCAAAGATTATTTCATTGATATTTTCAAAGGGGAAGTGAGTCTTCAAGATTTAAGAAAGTCTGACATTATTGCTAAAGCTTTTGATGGAACTGTCATTGATATAGAAGGTTATATAGGAGTTGATATGTCTTTTAAGGGACGTGTTGCGTATGTAAAGTTATATGTTGCAATGAAAGGCGTGAATGTACTTGGATGGAGAGACCAGTGGAGTTTGGGGATAATTCTTAATCCCAGGAACTGTGATCCTGTGATGGTAATAACGGATGGTTTGCAGGAAGATGATGTCATAAATAGTATAATTGGTTCATTTCCCAAGGTGTTTTCTAAAAGTTTAGGAATGCTTAATAATTTCAGCCATAAGATAAAATTAAAAGAAGGTGCTGTACCAGTTAAGCAAAAACTGAGGAATGTACCAATTAATGTGAGAGGAGAGCTAAAACGTTTTTTGCAAAATCTAATTGATGAAGATATTACTGAGGAGATAGAATCCTCCGAGTGGGTTTCACCCATTGTTTTGGCACGTAAGGCTGATAAACGTTTGAGGCTCTGTGTGGATTTGAGGGCATTGAATGCTAACTTGGTAATAGATTGTCATACTCTACCTAAAATAAACAAAGTAGTATGCATGTTAGAAGGGGCGAAAGTGTTTTCCACTTTTGACCTGCGATCAGCGTATCACCAAATTGCTTTAACCAATGACTCTAAAGAATTTACTGCTTTTCTTACACCAGAGGGACTTTTCCAATACAAGATTAGCCTCAGCGGCGTCAGTGTTTCAGCGAGCTATGTATCACATCTTCAAGGATTTGGATGCTTTCGTAAAATGTTTCCAAGACGACATACTTGTATTTTCCCCTAGTCAAGAAGCTCATAAAGAACATGTCATGGAGGTCTGCAAGCGATTAGAGTTGAATGGTTTGACTCTTAAAGATAACAAATGTAAGATGTTCCGTAGTACAGTTGATTATTTAGGTCATACTCTTTCTGGGGATGGTGTGGTACCGAAAAAATCTCTTGTTGAAGCCATAGTGAAAGCTCCTGCACCAGACAACAAAGAAAAACTTCTGTCTTTTGCCGGATTATGTGAGTATTATAGTAAATTCATTAAGGGTTTTGCTACCAAAATGGAGCCCCTTAGGGAACTTACTAGGCAAAACACGGAGTTTCTTTGGGGAGAAAAACAACAAAATGCTTTCCAGCTGATCAAGGATGAAATTCTACAGGCACCCACTTTAAAGCCTTTTTGTGTAAACAAACTGTGCATCGTTACTGTAGATGCCAGTTTGTATGGAGTTGGAGGCGTTTTATCTCAGAGAAGCGGTAAGGATGAATGGAGCGTAGCGTTTGCTTCTCGCACTCTCAGTGACACTGAGAGGAAATATTCTGCAATTGAGAGAGAGCTACTGGGATGTGTGTGGGGAATTGAACATTTTCGTAATGTTCTGTGGGGAAACAGGTTTCTACTGAGAATGGACCACAAACCACTGGTTTCTATTTTATCGCCGGGGGGTGGAAGTAATGCCACTGCACGTTTTGGCAGACTCATGTCGAAATTACAAGAGTACAATTTTGCTGTAGAATATCTTCCTGGTAGGAGTAATGTAACCGCTGACTGTCTTTCCCGTTTGCCCTGCCCCGCTGATGAGAAGCCTGTTATGGGTGATGAAGTTGAGTTTGTTATGTCTCTAGAAGATTATGTTGCAAAAGAATTTTCTGCATTATCTGAAGATTCATGGAGGAACAGTGATGTGGAAGATAAAAACTGGAATCTGTTGAAGCAGTATATTTTAGAGGGCTGGCCAAAAGTCAGTGATGTTCCTGCCGAGCTGAGATCTTTCCAGCAGGTGTCTAATGATCTAGATGTAGAAGCTGATTTTGTCTTTAAAGATGGTAAATGTGTTCCACCTGAACATATGCGCGATGAAATTCTTAGGCTTGCTCATGAAGGTTATCTTGGGATGTCTTCAATGAAAAGGTTGGTGAGGTCTAGTTTCTGGTGGCCCAGTATGGGTAAAATGGTTGATAGAGTTGTGAGGGCATGTTCTAGGTGTGTTACCAGTGATAAAATGTTGAAACCTCATCCCGCTCCTTTGAAACCTATTCCCTGGCCAAAAAACCCCTGGCAGAAGTTAGCTTTTGACATTTCTGGTCCATTTAATTGTTTGCCACAAGATGCTCGTTTTGCTCTAGTGTTAATTGATTATCACTCAAAATTGCCAGAGGTTAGATTTGTCTCTCATGCCACTTCCCAGACTATTATAGATTTCCTTAGAGAAGTATTTGCACGTGAGGGAAGTCCTGAAGAGCTTATCACTGATAATGGCGTGCAGTTGAGATCACATGAAATGGAGGATTTTCTTCGTTTGTGTGGTGTTAAACATATTACTACTCCACTTTATGAACCACAGGGAAATGGTCAAGTAGAAAGGTTCAATCGTGTTCTTAAAGAGTGTGTGGAATGGGCCAGGAAGTCTGGTAGTGAGTGGAAAGCAGCTCTGAGAGAAAGATTGTGGATGTACAGGATTACACCCCACTCTGTAACAGAGCTTAGTCCATTTCGCCTTTTGAGAGGTAGATAACCTGTATCTAAGTTGTGTCCGTGGTGGATTAAGAAGAAGTTAAATAGTGTTGTTTCTAGCGATTGTCACAGTACTTCTCTAAAAGTTAAACGACACCAAGATAAAATGAAGCTATACCATGATTCCAAATGGAATGTTAGAGTCCCTACGTTTGTCGTGGGTGACTTAGTGAGGATACGTAAACCAGGATTTCTGGTTAAAAGTACCTCCAAGTATGGTCCAGCTCGCAGAGTTGTGAAAGTTAATCTCAATAGCATTGTGACTAATGATGGAAAAGTATGGAATGTTAGACGTGTTGTCAAATGTCAGAATGGTACAAGTGGTGTTCCTTTAGATGGAAAGAATGAAATGTACTCTTTGAGGACCAAATTTCCAACTCGTACTGACAATCTTTGTGTGAGTAATGATTCCAGTCATATCTTGGATGATTTCTCTGATAATTTAACTGGAGATAATTCTGTAGCTTCCAGAGTTAAAGTAAGTGGGAGAGTTACAAATCCTCCTGTGAAGTTTAGAGATTATGTTTAAATTGTTGTATTGTTTTCTTTCTTTTGTTTTCTCCCACAGTGGAAGATGTTTTATTTTGCAGGGGTGAGATGTGTTGTATTCTATGTTCACATGTTTCTTTAAATGCTTTGCTGGTATTAATGTTTGCGCTTAAACCTGCTCTTGTAATCTGTTGCTATGTGACATGGGGTTCCATGTTCCAAGCAACAGAAGCCTTGATGATTTCTACTTGGGCAGACACGCACTGTGCTGTCTTAGAATAAACTTATATTTCTTTTATACTTTCATTGCTTGGACTGGATTACTACACCTGTCTTGAATGGGACAGTGACCCAACCAAGGTTATGACAGTTTTTGAGTCAATAATACTCAAGGTTAAAAACAATTTGACCGAGAATGGCCCCATTATCAATTCTGTAGCCCCTAGATGGTTTGATCAAGCCTGCACCAGATTCTTATCAAACCTACATAAGGCCCTTAGGATTATCCCAAGAGACGTAGATCAAGTTAAACTCTCATGCTATCACTATAAAGAGCCTTGGAAGGCCAGACTAAAAATATTGAATGAGAAGGCATGGGAACAACTTTATCAATCTTCCATTACAAACAACTTCAGAGATTTCTGGATGGTAATTAATGCTCCTTTCCTAAAAACACCTACAGACCCTAATCTTGATTCTCATGTGGATGAAGAATCCTGGGATGCCCATTTTTCCAAAATATTTGATCCCACTAGTAAAGGAGGGAATTTATTACAGAAAGACAATATGTTGCCCACAAAATCTATCCTCATTATTAACCATCTTGTGGTCAAGGAAGCCCTTATGCAGTGTTCTAGCAATAGGGCTCCTCGCCTGGACAGTAGCCCAATAGAACAGTCGGATCTTTGGGGCCCGGTATTGACAAATGTTTTTAATGTAGTTGCCGGTGTGGGCCCATTAGATTCATGGTCAAAATCTATTTTAATCCCCATTTATAAAAAGGGAGATCATTCTGAGGCAAACAATTATAGGCCAATTCCACTTTTGGATAGTACCGCTGTTAGAAATGGGGGTCTCTCCTTGGCAGAGGTAGGTACCTTTGTCCAAGTAGGGACCCTTCTTCCTAGTCAGGGTAAGGGGGATACACCTCTAAAATGACCCCTGCTCACCCTCTCCGTAGCGTGGCACGAGCAGACAGGCTTATCTCAGATGTAGTGTGTAAAGCATTTTTGAACATATACAGTAATACAGTGAAACACTACAAATGGACACCACACCAGTTTAGAGAACTAAGTACTCTTTATCTAAACCAAACAAGACCAAAACGACAAAAATCCACAATAGAGTACTAAAAATATGATTCTCAAATGGTAGAAATAGTTCCATTCAAAGCAAATTGCAGATGCGACACTTTTCCCACAAAGTACCTTGGATGCGTTGCGCACACAAACAAAAAGGGTCGCAGGGAAGGTTATGAGTCGGTTCCTTACACTCAGGGAAGGTAATGCGTTGGTTCCTTGCCCCGGGGAAGTGATGCGTCGGGTCCTTACTTCTGCGCAGGGGAGGTGATGCGTCGGTTCCTTACCGGAGAGGAGGTGATGCGTCAGTTTCTTACTACGTGGGGAGGTAATGCGTCGGTTTCTTACTCCGTCCCCCAACGATGCAACAGACCTGGCGCCTCGATGCGATGCAACGATCCAGGACGATGCGTGGGTTCTTGCAGCCGCACAGCAGGGCTTGCGTCGGAATCGGTGTGGTGATCTCGGACTTCGGAGACCGGTGCACTTGATGCGGTGTGCTGCAATTTCTCGAGCCGCGGGCAGGCGCAGGGTCGGTTTCTTCGGGGGAGCATCGGAAACAGGTACGGATGCGTTGCGCTTCTCGGCGTTGCGTTGCTTTCCCAGCTCCCAGAGCCAGAACAACCTCCAGAGGCCCAGAACAGCAACAGGCACCTCTTGGCAGGTCAGAACTCCCAGCCAGGAAGTTCAGGGGAGTTGGGGGTGAAGTCTTTGTGTCCCTGAGACTTCAGCACAGAGGCAAGCTCTTCTTCAAGCCCTTGGACATCTTCCTCAAGCAGGGGACAGAGCACTCAGCAAAGTCCTTTTCCCTTACCTTGGCAGAAAGTAGCCACTGCAGGCCAACCCCAGACAGCAAACAGCACAGGGGCAGTATTCCTCCTCAGTTTCTCCAGCTCTTCTCCTTGGCAAAGGTTCCTTTTGATTCCCAGAATGATTTAAAAGTCGGGGTTCTGGGCCCCTCTTTTTATACAGTAAAATCCTTTGTTCTCTGTAACAGAGAAGCTCTTTCCCCAACCAAAGCCAGTTCTTCCCTCTCTGGTGCACCTTCCTGTCAGGAGGTGGAGACAGCATTGTCCTTGGCAGACCAGGCCTATTCAGGTGTGAAAGAAATCTACTCCCCCTACTCTGAATGTAGTCCAGGTCTATTCAGCCCAGCCCTGACTCACCCTGGAAAGGCAGGACACACCTCAACCCCCCCAAGTGGCTGTCTGAACAGAATACACATCCCCAGCCCCTGTCACTCCAAAGCCAGATAGTCAATACACAACCTAGCAGAGGCACACTGGATGGAGTTCAATCCAGAGACACCCGACACCCGTAGCTTGACCTTTCTCTTTCTTACGTTTTCCCACGAAGTGAAAGATACGTGAGCATATCCAAACAAGACGCTCTTATGGCGGGCGCCAACTCCACCCCCTGTCTTCCTGAAAACTCATGGAAATTCCGACTCACTATGGCGGCCATCTTTGTTCCCCGTTCGGGCAACAGAGCGAGAATAATAAATTACAGAAACTGCTTCGGCTACCTCCTACAGAAAAACCACTCAACCCTGTGTATTAAATTAATCCATGAATCTCGTCCAACTAGAATTGCATCTGATTAATGAATAAATCTCACGTAAATTCACATGACCTCATAACTGATTATGGTGGCCATCCTGGATAGTATATGAATATCATTAATGTTCAACTGGTGCGACAGAAATAATTGTACAAACAGGCACATATCTATGCATATCAAAAATGAACATGAGACATACCAGGATTAAATTCACCCACACGATCAGCAATTCGAAACTACCATTTCTTGGTGTTTTGATTGAAAAAAGTGATAAGGGTCTGAACACCAGTTTATATATCAAGCCAACAGATCGAAACAATGCTTTACATTATCAGAGTTTCCATCCTGCGCATTTGTTGGAAAATTTACCTTTTCTCACAAATGATGAGAATGAAGCGTATTTCTTCTCAGAAAGATGCATGTGATACAGCCACCGTCAGAACAAACAGAAATATCTACAGAGAGGTTATCCACCAGCCATAGTTAACAAGGCTGAAAAACAGATACAATTGATTGAATGTAAAGATTTATTAATCAAAAAACTAAAACAGAAACAAAAAGGATGGTATTCGTATCCAAATTTTCTACTAAATCTAGAAGTATTAAGAAAGTTATCTGTAGACGTTGGGAACAATTACAAACAGAGCCGGATTTTAAAAGTTCCTTTGTATCAAAACCATTATTTGCTTACACGAGAACTAGGAATTTGAAAGAATTGTTGACGGCAAGTGATGAGAAGTCTACAATGAATCATCTAGGAATGAAGAAATGTATGAACTGCTTACATTGCAATAATGTAATAGAGAGTAATTACATATTACTCATCCCCGAACTGGTGAAAGAACTATGTTGAGACATTCATCGGACTGCAATACCATGAACGTGATTTATGGTATTAAGTGTCCCTGTGGACTCCTTTATATCAGGAAAACCGAGAGGAAGGTAAAAATCAAAATGGGAGAGCATAAAAGCATGATTAAGAACAATAACACTAACTCCAACCTAGTGGTACATTGGTTGGAGCAGTGCCACAATATTGCACAATTACGCTTTTTAATTCTAGTCTTGAAACCGAAGGAGGGTGTAGATCTGTATAAAACACTCCTACTAAAAAAAAATCAGTGGAACAAAAAAATTAACAATATGATGCCCTTAGGTCTAAATGATAAACTGGATATGAGTTGTTACTTGTGAGAAAACATGTTCTACATTCACAAGTTAATTACAATCGCCACCAAGATGTGCAAGGAAAGTGAACATTCATTCTTTTAGAGATCATACTGCCAGAATACAGCTAGCCACACCTACTAGTTTTTCATACCGATAACCATACACGAAGATTATGATTGTGCTATGCAGAATTATACATTGGGAACATTAAACAACATGAGGCACATGGGTTTATTCTTAGTTCGTTATTGTGTTTTATATGAGCTGTTCTGGTAATGTTCATAATGACATTTCAATGACCATGAGACGGGATGTATATTTATTTTATGAACATGTTCATTTTTGATATGCATAGATATGTGCCTGTTTGTACAATTGTTTCTGTCACACCAGTTGAACATTAATGATATTCATATACTATCTAAGATGGCCACCATAGGCAGTTATGAGGTCATGTGACTTTACATGAGATTTAATTCTAGTTGGACGAGGTTCATGGATTATTTTAATACACAGGGTTGAGTGGTTCTTCTGTAGGAGGTAGCTGAAGGAGTTTCTCTCATTTATTATTCTCGCACTGTTGCCCGAACGGGGAACACTAAGATGGCCACCGTAGTGAGTTGGAATTTCCACAAGTTTTCAGGAAGACGGGGGAGGGGGTGGCGCCCGTCAACAGAGTGTCTTATTTGCATATGCTTACGTATCTTTCACTTCGCAGGAAAACGCAAGAAAGAGAAAGGCCGAGCTACGGGTGTCGGGTGTCTCTGGATTGAACTCGGTAAGCTGTTTTAGCGGTGGCGATACGCCGAGTATGGACTTATCACGCTGAAAACGTGTTGTTTCACTGACCGGTTTATTTTTGATTGCAGGCGCTATTTATAGACGTAGACGCTGGCTCATCAACGAGACTCAAAAGGTATAATGTAGCACTGCTCTATTGGTGAGGTGTTGGACAGAATTAGAGTGTTTGTGTATTGATTTAGCTCACGTATCATACAGATTCTCAATCATTGAGATAGCTGTTTTGATAAAAGCAATTTTGAGACTCTGTCTTGAAAGTGAGTATCTCTATATCCGGTTTCATGTAAGCATGTCTAAACCACTGGTGGTTTATAAGTAAAATTTAAACAGCTCATATAGAATTGTGATGGCTATGAGTCACGTGGATTTTGGCCTTGGGTTGATTCGGGAACACTTGCACATGAGGTCTGGAAATTGATGGCATGTGATGCGCACTGATTACTGTTTGCTTTTGAATAAATTTGATTGAGACTGAAGTAATCTAAATCCGTATTTGTAAAGCGCGAACTACTCACCCTTACGGGTCTCAAGGCGCTGGGGGCCGTCGTGGAAATTAAGTGAGCTATTGCCCAGAGTCACATGGTGCTGAGCTGAGCTGCCGCCGGAGCCGGGGATCGAACCGTGAGCCCTGTGCTCCGAAGTCAGCTGCCCTGGCCGCTGCACCACACCTCTCCGCCGTAATGTGACACTATGGAATCACGGTGATGCAGTAAGACATTGGTAGTAATGAAAGTTATAGGCAGTGTCTTTGAATAGTTATTTATTTTTTTAGAGGCCCCTGAGGAAGGGACCAATGTGTCCCAAAATGCATAGGGCAACACACAGACAAAGATGGAGTCATGTTAGAACAACGCTCATCTGTATAATTATTATGGTTTATAGTTGTTTGACTGTACACTTTGAAGAAGTGTGTTATTGGAAAATTTCATGAGATGGTTTATGTATATATAAATACATGTGTAATCCGAAAAGAATTAAATACATATGGATTAATTATTACTTGTATGTAATTTCTGTTATAAAAATGTAAAAGAGTTATGTGAAATTGTTGATACATACAAATCTACAAATCTGTGCATACAGTCACTCAGGTACATGGTTACTTGAACACCATTTAAGTGGGTGCACTTGCCAGGTTGGCATGACTGTACTAAACTGCACGTAGCAGTGGCAGGCCACAGTCCTACCATCTGTGAGGACAAAATAAGAGATAGTTTAATTTCATTCCGTGGCAGAACCACTGCTCATTTAACGTATCTATCCCCAGGTTCTGCACATGACTGGGTCACCCCATTGATATTAACGAGTTAAATTTACAGGCTGCTTATGTGGATGGCACAATCAGTGCTGCAGGCCCACTAGCAGCATTTGATTTACAGGCTATGGGCACACACAGTGCACTGTATTAGGGACTGATTAGTAAATCAAATATGCCAATCATGGAATCACCAATCAATAACAACAATTGACAAAGGGAGCACTTGCACTGTGGCACTGAACAGCAGTGGCAAAGTGCCCAAAGCGTCTAGACCGGCAAAACAAAGTCCAACACACAGCAAAAACACAGGAGGCAAAGGCAAAAATACAGGGGAAACCCACGCCAATGATGCCAGGTCTAACAATCGCCAAACTTATGGGCCGTGTTTTATTGAATAGATCGAAGGAATGGGCCACATATAATAATGTCTTGATTCCGGTTCAATATGGTTTTAAAAAGGGGAAAGGTACTCAGGATCAGGGCCTTAATCTAAGTTTGCTTATTGACAAGTATACCCAAGCCAAACAAGGCAAGTGCTACTTGGCATTTATGGAGCTCTCCGCAGCGTTTGATTGCGTTGCCCACCATCACCTATGGAGGATTATAAGGGAGATGGGCATTGACAAGGCAATTATTTTCTTCACTAAGCAGCTATATTCTACGGCATCGGCCTGCGTCCGCTACGGGAAGCAGGGAGAGTGCACCAGGTGGTTTCCCATAAATAGGGGGGTCCGAAAGGAGTGCTTTCTCGCCCCATTTCTCTTTTCAATCTATACTAATGGGGTGGAGGCTCCCCTGTTAGAAACTACACCAGATGTCCCGAAGATGAACCAGGTGCGCATTCCCATACTTCTCTAAGCTGACGACACTGTGCCTATTGCTCGCACTGGTCTAGTACTTCGAAAACTTCTAGATGTATATGTGAATTTTATGCACAAATTGGATTTAAAAACTAATGAGGAGAAGTCTTTCATTCTAATTACTGACCATAAGGACAAGAAGGCCCCAAATTTTTATATAGCAGGTCAAAAAGTGACACAGACAGATACGTTTTCATATTTAGGGGTGACCTTTGACAGACTAGTAAATTGGTCACATATGATAACTACCAGGGTCCTAATGTTACAAAAAAGTATTACTGCTTTATACTCCTTTACTAAAAAATTGGGAGCGAAAACTTTAGATATGGTTAAAAAAGTATCTATGGCCAAATCCATCTCAGAGGCAACCTACGGGCGGGTATATGGGGATGTTCTAACCCTTCAGCACGCAAGGCCATTGAAGACATCTATTGGAAAAAACTAGTAGGTCTCCCCAAAAGCTGTTCAAATTTCATCTGTCATTTAGAACTGAACGTTCTATATATATCTGACCTGATTAGCCTGGCCCAATTCTCTTATGGCACTCCATTTGGAGAAGGAAATCTGCCAACCATAAGTTTATAGAAGATTGTCTCTCTTTGGAACAATCACATAGGATTCCTTGTATTACGTATCTCAAAAATAGTTTAATCTCCCCAGGCTTAGAACATATTTTCGACATGCCCAGTAAATGTTCCACCATCTCCAAAAAGTAGATTAAAACCCAATTTCTAAATCTAATGGCAAAAGAAAGATTCAAAACTAACAACTCAAAACATACAGTAAAATCCTATTTAAAGGGACCGATTGCCAACGAAGGGATAGCCCCATACTTACTCTCCGTGACAAACCAACGCCATAGATTTATCCTACTTAGGTTTTGTTGAAATCTTACCCCTTGTATGTAGGCCTATCCAAGGGGACTTTTTCCTATACACGAGGACCTGCAATGTCCATGTGATGGTGTGTCCACACAATCTAATCTGCTTATCTTTTTTTGTTGTTGCAAGTTTTATTCGAACCATTGTAAACGATTTATACTGCCAATCATGCACAAATATAACTTTAGGCAATGCCGCCCAGGGATGTTCTTTTTACACTCATTGTCTGATCACTTTGTTTGTTATTGTGTTGCGTCTTTTTTATGCCTTTCTTTGAAGACCAGGAGATTGCACAATGACCAGGAATGAATTACAAGTTTCTACCTGCTTTTAATGGATGGTTTTTAACAGGATATTTTAACATTTTGTACAATGTTGAATGTTCTTTGCTTGTATGCTCGAACTTTTATGATCTTATCGAATAAGGTTCGAATAAAGTGATTTGAATTGAACATAAAAAATTAGCAAAAGGTCAGGCATTAAGGAGCAACAGACTGGCATACGAAATATTAAAAACACGCAGAGGGGAAATATATGAAAAGAATGAGTGCAAGAGTAGATGTAGCCCTTTGTGGTGGGAACAGCGGTGTATAGTACGGCTGAAAAAAGGGGGATGATCAATGCAGGAAAACACACACAAGGTATTTCCTTCCAAATATAAATATCAAGAATCAACAGGTGTCTCAGGAAGGAATGCATGCAGAGGGAGGAAGTAGAAAGTTTGACCAAGGAAGGGAAAGGAGTTCAAGCCAGTGCAGTGATTGTTTTTGGCAATGACTAGGTATTTTTTGTTGCAGTGTGTTGAGTAAAAGTTGTTAAATGAATTGTTTGTATGAAGCTGGTGTCTCCAGAGGCAGTAAGTCCATGCTATGCAGTGAACGCTGACCCCCAGAGATGATCAGCTTCTAGGGAAAGGTAATGTAGGGAAATAAAGACCAGAGTGTTGTGGTGGACAGATTGAGTTCGAAAGACTAAGAAGGTTTTGAAATTAACTTTGGCTATCCCCTTGACAAGAGCATTTCGATAGTCCAATCTGGAGAGGACTACAGCTTAGACCACTGACTTGAGGTCAACCTCAGGGGGAATTATTTCTGATAGCCTTCAGCTGTTTATGCTGATTTTAAGCATATTTGGCACATTTACTTAAAGGTGTTGATTATTATCCAAATTGAACATATCATTTAAGTGGACCTGGAACTATTGATAGCAGCTGATAAATGTCCAAATGACGTGATGGTGTTTAATTAGGATTGGATAACGGATATTAGAGTACACTGAGGAGCTCAGCATGAGTCAATATTCTGCATGAATGTGCTGAGCTATCTGCCTTTTGCAAAGGCTTGTAAATGCTTAGTAATGCCAGACTCAGAATATACATATGGATAGAGCTATATATCATCAGGTTTGGTGGTTGCCTTTACCGGATTCAGAGAGAATCTCGCCAAGAGGATTCACATGCAGCTTAGGTAGTGTCAGAGACAATGGTCTACAATATTTAAAGTGAGAAATAGGTCTGGTAAAATCAGAAGGCAGGGCTCTCCTCTTTCATGGATTCACAAATCATCATCCATGATGTCAATCAGCACTGCAGCCATGCCCATGGCTGGATCAAATGTTTTATGTCAAACCGCTATGTTGCAATCCATATGAAAGAGAAGCAGGAAGCCACATAGATGAATCCAAGAGATTTATTATGCAGATAAAAGAAACCAATTACAAAGCCTACAAGGTGTAGGCAGGAACCTCAGACACAGATGCGGTTTAGCTGAGCAGACCAGAACGAAGGCTCAGTTGAACAAAAGCTGCAACCATGGTAACAGAACCAACAGAAGGACGCTTAAAGGAAAACAAGTGTCACTCCTTTCATGAGTAAATAAGAGTACATGTAAATACATCAAAAATAAACAAACTGAAAACCCACAATATAACATCTCCCCTTCTAAAAACAAAAAGAAAGAGGAAAAATGCATTATTAACAATTAAAACAAATGATAATCCTTATACTTTGCAGGCAACACAATGTTCCTGTTCCCCCGGTTGACAATGGAACAAGAGCTGTTTACATCGGAAACATTACTGGATGGGTCTAAGCAATTAGTGGGCACACAATTTTCAGATGTAGCTTGCATACCATTAAGACACAGGAACACTTTCAGAAATACAATTTTATCTAAAATTCCATGCCACACAACTGTCTTCTGACTCCCAAATGCAATATTTCTTCTTTTCAATAATTTCTTTTTGATCAGGTTTACTGCACACAATAGCACCTTTGTTCCACCAACCCCAGTTCCGGAATACAATTGCTGATCATGTGACCCTAACAATTTGTGCTAGTTCAAAAAAAATTGTTTCACCCTTAACAGCCTTCCTGGTTCTCTTTACCAGCACTAATTCCCCTATTTAATTGTTTTTTGTTTTTTTTGGGCCAGAGACTGTCACACACAGTGTCCATGATTTTATACCTATGTGCAAAATTATCTCTGACACATTAATCGATTCTAGAATGATCCTTTAAAGATTCCTGAAAAGAAGTATGATCATTCGAACAAGGAAAAATACTGGTTTTGGCATCTCTTGCTTTTAGCAAAAAGAAAGGAGAAAACCCTGTGTTGGAATGTGGCATGTTTCAGTAGCTTCGAACTTTTTTACACAAATATGAACGTACATCCAGATTGGAGGTTAATGCAGTTTGTATACCTTCTTTGAAAAGTGCATTACACCTTTCAACCAAGCCATTAGCTGCTGGGAGATAAAGAAGTGTTCTCTCATGTTTGATACCATGTTTAAACAGAAATTCTGTCATCTTTTTTTTAACAAAATGAGTGCAATTGTCAGAAGCCAAGGGGCTTATTTACAAGAATCTTAAGCATCTGTATAGATGATTCTGTTTCCCTGCGCCTCCGTGCGAAACCCTTGCGCCACCATGGATGCGCCGTATTTACAATACGGCGCACCATGGCACAAGGATTGACAGATACGTCAGAAATGTTGACGTATTTGTCGGCGCAAAATTCATGCAGTGCTGGAGTCATGACGCAATCACGACGCAACTCCAGCAATGCATAGGGAGTCCTATTCCTAATACACTGCGTCACTCCTTACGCCTGATCCAAACAGGCATAGGGTTTTGACACAGTGGCGTCCTAGAAACTTGTAGATTTCACTGCGTTACTTCGACGAGGCTTTTCCGCGTGGGAATGCCCACCCTGCATACATCATACCTGATGCAGGTATAATGTGGAGCAGGGCTTTACAAGTTGATGCATCTCCCTAGATGCATCACATTGTAAATGGGCCGCAACGTGGCGCATTGTTCACTCTGCCGCTTCGTCACAAAAAGTGACGCAACAGCGGCGCAAAAGTGTTGCAAGGGGCTTGTAAATCTGCCTCCAAGATCTTCGGACTTCCTTCAGTGACAAACACCTTCTGCAAAAATTCCATGACAGCATCTGTAGTAATCATAGGGACGTAATCCTAAACAATATATTTCAAATAAAAATCCATCATGCCAATAAAATACTTCATGTTTGTAGGTAACCTTTGAAAAGGTCCAGAAAAATCAATAGCCAACTTAAACCATGGCCTGTTAGGTAATGAATTTACACCAGAATTACATTTGCTAAATTTCTAGTTCTTATCGGATACAAGACTTTCTGAACACTTGTTAACAAACTGCTCAACAGAGGTATCCATGCCTGGCCACCAGTAGTACTTTCTCAATAACTTCTTGGTGCCAGTCATGCCAGGGTGAACCTTATGAGCAATACTTATTTATCTTTACTTCCGATTTTTAGGAGGTTTGACCAACCCATGCCTGGGTATTCAAACCATTTTCCAAAGACAATTCTGCAGAAACTTGCTCGTATGGAACTAAACTCTTGTCTAAGGGGCACATTACGATACCCGGCGTAAAAAAATCCGCCAGGCATGGAAGCGGCAAAAATCCGCCCGCACACACCGCCTGAACACCGACCACGCCATTATGAGTACACAAACTGAAAACCGCCATCGGCTGAAAAATCATACAAAATACCGCCCGCCATCGTCCGAGTCGGAGTCAAACCGCCCGCCACGGACGGAAACACGCACGACAACACAAAACCGCCCGCCCACACGGCCGACACACCGCACGTGAAATTACGATCGCACCGCCATGAGCGCGGAAAAACAACAAAAATACCGCCCGCCAGCGCAAACAACGCCGATGAGAATCGACACGGCAGAAGCCATGGCGCCCACGTACCTGCACAGAAACCATCCGCACACAAAACCAATAGCACACAACATGGCCAACAAGTCCACACAGCAAGGCACGCACAAATACACAAGCACAGTACACATCCCGAAAACACCCCCCGGACAAACAAAAAATACAAAGGCCAGAACCCCAGACACAACACACCTGAAAACAACAGACCATGAGGACACACCCACATAGGTGAGTACAAAAGCAGCACTCCCACAGACCACAACCCCTTGCTACATTGCAAACCGGAGAGGAGAGGAGAGGACACAGTGACACAGCAAGGACAGCAGCACACCACAGAAACGCACACATCACAACCACCACCACCACCACCACCAAACACCGGCACCACAAACCCCCTGCACATTACACAACACACACCGCACCAGCACCACAAACACCATGGCACCACAAAGGATGCCCAAGTTCACGCCCATGGAGCTGACGGTCATGGTCGACGAGATCATCAAGGTGTACCCACAAATCTATGGGAACATGGTCCAGCACACACCACTAGCCACCAGAAACAGAATGTGGACCCGGATCGTAGACCAGGTCAATGCAGTCGGGACCCTGCCCAGGAACAGAACCGAGATAAACAAACGTTGGAATGACGTAAAGAGCCTGGTCAAGAAGAAGGAGGGCAAAAACAGAGAGCTGGCTGCCGTCACTGGCGGAGGGAATCCCGCGCTCTTTAAGACCTTCAAAGCGTGGGAGGAGAAGGTGCGAGTCGTAATCCATCCGGAGATCCTCGCCGGATTAGCAGGGGGAGTGGAGGCTGGTAAGTACAAACTAATGTATACCAGCACACCGCTATGTACTCACATGCGCAACTACCATGCCACAGCTCCCAGGGACAAACACCCCCATGTCCAGCACACAATACACAACACATCACACACACATGCAACAGACACTACCACACACAGCCCAAACCGAACAACTGTAAGATGCGTGGGGACATGTGTACACTAAGCCAGCCACGTAACCACCAACAGGTCCCCAAATATGCCAGAAGCGCCACAACGAGCACCCACCACACCCATGTGTCCGCCACAGCTGCACCAACTGACAAGTAACAGGTAAGTGGCAGGAACACAAAGTGCAGTGGGTCGGAGGGGGACAGCTGAAGTACAACACCCACCAGGCCCCCACTCCCACAGACCAGCAAGGTGGAGCACTCCCCACACCCATGTGTCAGGCACAGCTGCACCAACCGACAAGTAACAGGTAAGTGGCAGGAACACAAAGTGCAGTGGGTCGGAGGGGGGACAGCTGAAGTACAACACCCACCAGGCCCCCACTCCCACAGACCAGCAAGGTGGAGCACTCCCCACACCCATGTGTCAGGCACAGCTGCACCAACCGACAAGTAACAGGTAAGTGGCAGGAACACAAAGTGCAGTGGGTCGGAGGGGGACAGCTGAAGTACAACACCCACCAGGCCCCCACTCCCACAGACCAGCAAGGTGGAGCACTCCCCACACCCATGTGTCAGGCACAGCTGCACCAACCGACAAGTAACAGGTAAGTGGCAGGAACACAAAGTGCAGTGGGTGGGACGGTGGACAGCCCAAGTACAACACACACCAGGCCCCAGTCCCACAGCACAGCAAGGAGGAGCATCCCCCACACCCCACACCCACGTGTCAGCCACCGCAGTGCACAACGACAGCCGAAAGGCAGACATCACGGTCCACAGCAATCGGTGTCAGTGGGTGTACAGCCACCCCCACGACCCACTACACCCCCCCACCCCCACAGACCTGCAACATGGAGCACCCCCGCTAAGAGCCATGTGGCATCCAGTACAGTGCACGCACGAACAACTTGCAGGTGGGAAACTGGACAGGGCTGGATTACTGGAGGCATGAGGACCATAACACCACCAACACATGGGACATGTCACGTAGCACACGAACACGCAGCACCGCCCACCGTCACGAACAAGTGAACAATGTGCACACGGACATGAACAGCAGACTCACACCCCACATGACCCATCACAGACATAGCAACACCCAAGGAGCCACGTCTGCATGCACAAGCCACACTGAATATAGTCCCACACGGCAGCCACTGTGCAACTCATCACACACAACCGAAACACCATTGAAGTCCTGTCCATGTAGCCCCTACTGCCTGTCAACCACACACCCCACAACTACGCCTATGTAAGACAAACAACACTAGACGCAACAGAGCGGAACAACATAAATGCACACGAACACCACTGAACCCATCAAACACACAGACACACCATGCACATACAACATACCATCCATCCCATCCGTCAGCCCCAGTCTCATGAAAGGCATGTCATCCGCACAGCTGCCACACATACAGCAGTCACGCTAAGACACATGCCCATGACCAACCATGTGCCAGAAGTCAATGAAGCGCACGACACACTGTGAGCAACAACACACAACATGGGCCACACCCCCCGAGCACTGCAGTGATGCACATGGCACAGGGCAGCACGCACACCAAGGAGATGGGACAACTGCAATACGTTGGCTGGCACACAACTATCACTCACTCATAACGATGCGTCCAATGCCATGTCCAGTAACCACAACAGACAGCAAATATGCAGGGCATGTCAGGCATGCACACACCTCAGACCATGCACTGTCATGCTGCCACAACACATGTCACGTTCGGCACCCATGGCTCACAGCATGTACCCCAAAAGCATATTCCCTCCCAAATGCGAATCTGGGGCATGGCCCCCATGTTGCCATATGCGTTCCTAAGCGTTCCATTTGAACCCCAAAAGCATATTCCCTCCCAAATGCGAATCTGGGGCATGGCCCCCATGTTGCCATATGCGTTCCTAAGCGTTCCATTTGAACCCCAAAAGCATATTCCATCCCAAATGCGAATCTGGGGCATGGCCCCCATGTTGCCATATGCGTTCCTAAGCGTTCCATTTGAACCCCAAAAGCATATTCCATCCCAAATGCGAATCTGGGGCATGGCCCCCATGTTGCCATATGCGTTCCTAAGCGTTCCATTTGAACCCCAAAAGCAAAGTACAAACCAGACCCAGGATGGGCCAGGAGCCCGCATACACCAGAGTCACAATGAGTAGGGGCAAAGCAACACACCCATCGGCATGGCCAATCCGTCCCATGCCACATGTGCACAGCACACAGTCCCATTGCCTAGCACACACACCTACAGATGCCACAGCCACACACTCGCCTCCGGGAAACCCATGTACGAGATTGCACGAACTGCCAATGTCAGACGACTAATACATACTTCGCCAGGTGCAACACAATAACAAATCTCATTCTCTCCACAGGTGACGAACTGCTGGACGCTGGGGATGGAGACAGCAGCCAGCACAGCCAGCCTACAAGCCCCCAACGAGGACACACGGATCTGGAGGATCTGTCCACCTCTTCGGACACGGACCACCAAGCTGGCCCATCTGACGTGGCAGGGCCCAGCCGCTCCCCAGGACCCCTCCTACCCACCAACCCATCATCCAGGGATGCTGAACAGTCCCAGTCCCCTGCTGCCACTGTCGTTGCGGCCACACCCACGGTCATTGCGGCCACTACCACTGCCGCAACCGCCACCATCGCCGCACCGACCACCACCGCCTCCACCACCACCACGTCTTCGCTGGCACCAGCCCCAGCGCAGGTGGTGGCCCGGCCGACTGGATCCACCCTGGGAGCCACAGCGAGGACCGTGGTGAGCAATGTGGCTAGTGGGCAGGCTGGTGGCAGCAGGACTGGTAGGAGGAGCAGGGTCAGGGAAACGCCAGCCTCCCCTGGGAGCCATGCCCTGCCTCAAATGGCCAGAGTCCTTGGGGCCTATGAAGAGGCCCAAGGACAATGGGCCAGGTCTGCTACTGACACGCGGGAGGTGCTGGGGGTGCTGAGGTCCATGGACGCCCATATGGGCCAATTCGTGTCCCGTATGGACCAACTCGTGGACCTCATGGGCCAGCTGGTGGTGGCGGTGGGGTCACAGGCAAGGCCAGCAACACCACCTCCGCCACCACCTGCTAGGGCGCAGGCTCGGCCAGCAGTGTCCACTTCCCCTGCGTCCACAGCCAGTGAGCACACCTCACCCACCACCAGCAGGTCGCCACCACACTCCCCCCCTCCCAAACGTGGAAGGGGCCGTCCGAAGAGGAAACAGATCTCCCGGGAGGACTTCGCACGCTCCAGTCGCAAGTGAGGCAGCCAGCCAGCCTTCCGCCAGCCTTCCTTGACCAGCCACTGCATTGACTTGCTCTACGATCCCACTCCACACAGCCAGCTGGATGGCATGTGTGTGTTGGACTATGGACATAGAACCAGTGGGTACACCCTGATCATCACGCAGCCATGACCGACAGCTCATTGTCACTGCACGCACCACTTTTGTCATCACCTTACACACAATCACATGTCACAGTTTGTAATAAATGCACCTTTTTCACTAACTGCTGTTTGTGCCCTGTGTCTTTATTGTATGGAATACAACGGCCACCTTGGGCGGAAAGGCACCTGATGCGTGGCATGGAAATGGAATCCGGAGGGCCTGTAGGGACCTAGGGGTGGGAGACAGAACAGGAGCACATTCAATGAGTGTGTCACACACCCATCACACAGTACATGTCAACAACTACAAGCAATGTACACACATCGCACAGAGCAATAGGGCACAATGCCACAGTCACCAACAGTGGCATACTACCCTGGCCATGGAGCGTTGACACACTGCACGCAGTGAACATACGGCCACCCTGACACAGCACACACACACCTGCATAGATACAGACACATCATCCGTCGTACATGGACACTCACCGTCAAGTGAAGTAGCGGGCGATGAGCTGCTGGCGCACATTCCCAGCTTCCTCCTCTCCGCTGTCCACCTCACTCGAGCTGTCCTGGTCTGCGGGCTGGGGCCCTGGTTGATCTCCGTCATCCACAATGAGGGGGATCTGCTTCCGAAGGCCAGATTGTGCAGCATGCAGCACGCCACCACTATCTGGCACACCTTCTGTGGGGAGTACGCCAGTGCACCCCCGGTGCGGTCCAGGCACCTGAACCTGGACTTGAGGAGGCCAAAGGTACGCTCGACCACACGTCTGGTCCTCCCATGTGCCTCATTGTATCGATCGTCTGCTGGGGTGCGAGGATTCCTCAATGGACTGAGCAGCCATGCCCCATTCGGATACGCAGAGTCACCTGGGTGTGAGGGACACAGAGAACCGTTGCTATTCCAACTGGACAGGGGACAGCATCGCACAACCAGCACGCTACACCACTCCACATACTCACCGACAATACAGCCACGATCCTGTTGCAGATTGGCCATCAGTCGTGGCAAGATGCTGTTGCGCATTATGTGTGCGTCATGGGCCGAGCCTGGAAACTTTGCACACACGTGGGTGATCACCATGTCCGCAAGGCACACCACTTGCACATTCAGGGAGTGCGTGTGCTTCCTGTTGCGGTACAGGTGCTCAGTGGCCTGTGGTGGAACAAGGCCAACATGAGTGCAGTCAATGGCTCCCACGACGTGTGGGATTCTGCCAAGGGCATAGAATGCACCCTTCACTGCCGCCAATTCACGAGCCCTGGGGAATCTGATGTACCTGTTCCGGTACAGCATCATGGCTGCCAGTACATCCCTCAGCACCTTGCTGAACATGGGCTGGGACATCCCTCCTCCACTGCCCACTGTGTGCTGGAATGACCCAGTGGCGAAGAAATGCATGGCGGCCATCACCTTAGCCGTGGGGGTGACAGCAGTCGGATACACCCTGCGGGGACGGAGATGGGGCTCTAACATGGCACACAGTCGATGCAGAGTTGGCCTGTCCAGCCGAAACTTCCTGATTACCTCTGTATCGTCCATGTCCGCCAGCAATTGGTATGGGCGGTCAATGTTCGGTCTCCGCCTGGGTTAAATGGCAGAGGACACATGTCAAAGCAACACGGCACATAGCAATTTCGCATACACATCACTGACATGACTGAGCAAGCACATGGGCCACAGCCCAGCTGTCAAGCTGGGACGGCACGGCCACAATACACTTACACAGGTCTCCCAACAATGGCAATGGCAAGTGAGACATACCACTGCCATGTGCATGCACATGGGGATCTAGGCCCCAATGACTTGCGGGGCGTGCTGATGGGGACTGACTGCATATTCGTCAAGCGGCAACGCCACGGCAACATGAGTGTCTGCTGAGCATGGTACTGCTTCCGAGGCTGGATGAGTATGGCACACGACGACGACGATGTGGGCACGGGCTGAGCGGCCAATACAAGTGGGACCTGTGGCACGAGGGGATATGAGACAGTAGTAGGTGTCAGCACTGCACCCTATGTACAGCACTGTACGGATCACAGCTCCCGAAACATTGACTGGTGTCCACATTGACAGCCCCATGCCAAGACGGCTGTGTGCTTGCAGTCACACGTCACAGGTGAGAGGTTACATTGCACGTGCCAGGTGGCAGTCGTACATAGTGGGAGCTGGCATGTGTGTGCATGTGTCTCCTGTTCAGGATCCACCAGATGGGCGCTGACTCTGTACTGACCATTGGACACAGCATGTTCCGTGGAAGGCTTGTGTGTGTGGGATGGTGGCACTGGATGTGCCTCCGTTGGGTGGGGGGCCATGCACAGGGCGGGTACGTCGATGATTGCGCATTGTTGGTCACGGTGGGTGCACCAGCTAAGATGTGTTGCCCTGTGTTCAATTCCTATGTCCGCATGATGATGGACTGTGGATGTGGGCAGACTACACATTGGTCGATGTGCTGTCTATATGCATGTGCCTTCACACCAGGCACAGCTGCCCCTGCACATGTGACCCCTGCTGGACTCGCTGCTGGGTCTGTGGAGCTGATGCACCTTCTGCGCGTGGGGCGGACAGCTCTCCTCACTTCCCTCATTGCGCATGTCATGTCTTTGCCGCAGGTGACATGGATCATGGAGGGCCCACATGTACGCGTGGGTAGGCTACACATGATTGTTCACTGGTCGCCACCCCCAGTCAGTGTTTCGAATGGGAAGGTTGTCGTGCTGGTGGTATGTTCGATGTGGCGGATGGGCGGGCCTAGGTGCGGGCTTACATTCCGGACATGGGGGGTAGTTGGATTGGCGACTAGTTGCAGTACACACGGGACACGTCTCTTCCTTTCCACATCTGGGTCATCCCTTGTACTAACTGACAGTGATACAGTCATCTTCGCCCCAGCCCTCATGTCCTCCCCTCGCCCCCCAATATGCATGCTCACCTGCGAGGCTAGCGCTTGCACAGGCAGCCCCAAGCTCGCACCAGAGAGGGCAAGGAGTGTATGTGTGGGTCCAGTTGCACGAGTGGGCTGTCTCAGGGTATGATGTGTGGCGGGACGCCGTCCACCTGCGTGGTGCCCCAAATGGAGACCCGGCCTGCATGGACTATGCATCACAGTCTTCGCCTTCCGGATCCGCCACCTGCGACACCCAGTGGCTGTGGCTGCCCTTGCGGCCATGCCGCGTCCGTCTGTGGCTGATGGCCCACACATTCACTCTTTGGCCTCTCTGGGGAGGGCTCAGGGGTGGTGGCGCACACGCTTGCACTTAGTCGCAATGGCATGTGGCGTGGTTGGTATGATGGGCAATGGATGGGATGGTGCGAGCCACCTCCCGTGACGTCAGTGCTGCTCGTGCTGTGGTGCGTCCCCCTACACTTCCATTTGACTTTTTGCCATGCTGGACGTTGAGGTTCTATTGCCTGCGTGATATGACCAGGAGGAGCGCGAGGAGACCTCTCACACACCATGCTCCACTGCCATCCCGTGCCCTGTATCGCCTGTGCGGATTGACTATGTTGGGGTTACACCTGGTCGACTGGGGCTGTGTGTGCCTTGTCAAGGGGCATGGCGGGCGCACTACAGGATCCAGCTTGTCCACAGAGGGTGGGCTGAGGTGCGCCTGGTACCGCTTTGTACGTGTGCCCGGCTGCTGTGCACACACGTGTTCACTCCCCCCGACAGGTGTCCTCTCACAATGCCCAGGGAAGCGGTGGTGTACTGTTCATGAGCCCTCCCAACACGGCATGCTCCAACTTGGCATGTGCGCATCTACCCGTCGCACCCACCCACCTGAGCACTGCGTCCATACGACTTCACACGACACATGTGTGTCTTCCACAGTAGTGCTACTCATTTGCGTTGACATCCAATACCAGTGGACTACATGGTCATGTTACGACTGCCGTGTACTTCACATACTCTCATCCTCTCTCATTCGTACTTGTGAAATGAGTCAGCGGAGACAGTTCTGGTTTCAAACATTATATTGAGTCTTCTGTCCTCTGTGATGCAGTATAGTGGACACTACTGGCAGCGGAATACATGTTGAGGATATACTGAGCATGATTACAAATGGGATAGGGTGTGGGGTTACATCTGCTTGGCCAAGGCTGTGCTAATGTACATTTACGTATAGCTGCGGAGCTGCGGACTTTGACACAGACGGTATACATGTAGCCTACCAGACCGCTCGGCATCATGGGCACAGTCCATCTCAGTTCCATGTGACAGGTTTGCTGCGGTTGTTCCTCATGCACGCGTGCATGTGAGATGACATCAGGGCATGTGCTTGCGTGCATGCAGCGGCGTGCCACTTGTTGTTGCACTGTGGTGGTTACTGGACATGTCACAGTCACTGGGCTCGTGTTGTTGTTGTATGCACTTGTCGTCCATGCAAAGGTCCTGGTATGGGATTCCCGGGGCAGGGGTGGGAGGGGTGCAGCACCCACAGACTCCAGGCGACCTATTCATGTCCACTGAGCGGTGTGTGTGTCCATGGGCGCTGGATCCATGTCGTGTCCTGGTTGTTCGTGCAGTTCCGTCCATGTGGGTGCGATGCACAGAGCCCATGCCACTGCCTCCCACGATGCATGCGGTGTTCCTGGATGTGATGGGGAACAGTGTGCATGTCCCGGTCATATCCGATGTCATGGCGATGTCGTTGATGGTGTGGTTACAGTTGCCGGTCGTTTGGTATGGCTGTTGTGGTGGTGACTGGCCAGTCCGTGCGGAAGCTGAGCATGGGTGCGGGGTTGGACTTCATAGGTCACTCGGGGAACCTGCGTTGTGGTCCGACGTATTTACAGGTTGTCAGGTATGCGATGCCGTCCAGCAGGGCTTCCATGTCATTGGTGGTGTACATGTTTGCCAGCCAATGAAGCGGATGGTGGCTGTCAAGGTGTTGTTCGTAGGTTGTCCCTTGGAGGACCATGATGGGGCATGCTGGGTGACATTCGATGTAGCTGTTCTCGATGATCCGTCGTGTGGAGGCACAGTGGTTCCATTTCAGTGCGCGTGCGATGTTGGCCACATACGCCATGCCCCCATAGGCAGAGCAGGCCCTGTCGTGTGCGTCCAGAGGGAGGAGTAGTGGTAGCAGGTCCGCCTTCAGACATGCCGGGTTGGAGAGGCATATCTCGACGGGATGCTGGTAGGGACACCTCCGACAGTAGAAGACGGGCATGACGCAGCTGAACAATGTGATGCGGTAAGTCAGTCGGTAACTTACGTTCAGCAGGGACAGGAGATCGCATCCCAATGTATGTATCGTGCTGGTTTGGTACAGCTTGAGCTGTTCGGCGTAGTTGGGTAGGTGTGTTGCGGTTGCCATTTCGCAGCGGTTCGTAGAGGTGGCGTGCTCCGGCTGTGTGTGCAGTCTGCAATGTGCACGCTCCGGGGTTGCTGTGAGCTCTGTGTAGTCATGGGGAGACAGGACTTGTGTTCTGTTGGCTTGTTTGGAGGACACGGGCCCTCTTCCCACATGCTTCTCAGACAGTTCAAGGTCGGTGCTGTGTGACTCCTTCCAATTAACTTGCATGTGGCCGACATGGGGGAGTGTTTTCTTCTTTCTTCCCCGTCCGTTGTGTGCTTCTGTGATATGCGCTATCTGCCCTGTGGTCGGTCTCCTCGGCATGCCTGTGTTGGTCTATTCTTGGACAATGGCTGTATTCACCGGCTTCTGTCGTAGGGCTGTGGTTTCGGTGTTGGAATGGAAGGTCATTCAGTGCTGTCTGCTCTCCCTTGTGTGGGCGGCAGGCTGCCTTTCCGCTCTGCGTTGGGCCTTGTGTGTGGATGTAATTCTTGGGCCACCTGTTGTCGGTCCCCGGGCTCTTTGGTGTTCCGTTTCATGTGTCTTGTTCATATGTGCAGGGTGGTATGGGTTTTTCAGTGTGGTACTGGCGTTCCTCTTCCCGAAGGGGCCCTGCTTCTCCTAGTTGGTGTTGCCGCCGCTGTGTGCTTCGCCATGTTTGTTACACTGGGGTGTGTCCTGCTGTTGCGTGACTTAACTGACATGTGTGCGTCGGTTGTGTGGCGTTGGGTGTTGTCCGTGAATTGGGCGTTGGGGACATGTCTGTGGCCGGCCTGTCACGTGTCATGTGCGTTCGGGGTGGGGCTGGTGTGTGTGCTGCTTGGTTGTGTCCCTGTGTCTGTGTGCGACGCATGCATGGCGCTGCTGTTGGCCTCTGCGTTGTGCGCATGTGTGGCGGCGTCATCGGCGCTTTGGGGCCGTGACGGGGTGGTTGGTTCCTAGTCCCAGGTGGTGTGTACACATGTGTTCCGCGATGTTAGGATTTGGCCTGTGTGTCATATGTGGATGCAATGGTGGATGTGTAGTGTGCACGCGCTGGTGGGGGGTTGTCCGCTTTATCCGCCCTTGCACTGTGTGCGCTGTTTGCATGCACTTGTTGTGTGTGTGCCTACCTGCGTCTCCGCGGTACGTTGCGTCCTTGGTGGTGCATCAGCAGAAGCATGGGAAGGGCCTGCAGTGCTGGATTCATGCCCGGGGTGCCGCTTCTTCGTTGTCCGTGCTCTGCGTCCGTGTTTCCGCCTCTCTTTCACGTGCGGTGTCTCTTTGCCGTGGGAGCCGTTTGTTTGCGGCATCGTAATTTATGCGCCGGGCGGGACGTGTTTCGTCGGACGGTGTGTGTCAGTTGTACTGCGCCGCTACGTGTGCGGGCGCACTTTGATGGCGGACGGTGTTGCTGGCTTGCCGGCGGTGTTTGGCCTGCTTTTCGCATCGTAATTGGGCGGGCGTGTGGACTGCTGCGTGCCGGCGGTAACTGGTGGTTTTTGCATCCGCCAGCACGGCGGTAGTGCTTCCGCCCGCCATCGTAATGGGCCCCTAAATTCCTAAATGTTGGACACCGCTGTAAAATATGTTTCTTGGCTTCCAACAATACAACATCACTGCTAAAGAATTGTAACCATTTCTCTTCAGTGATGCCATCAATGGCAGAGACAACACATTTTTGGTTCACATCACACTCCAAATCATTCTTCACTGGCATGCGAGATAAACAATCTGTTCTATAGTTTTTTTTCACCTGAAATATATTTAATGAAAAATGCATATTCCATTAATTTAGATAGTATCCTCACAAGCCTTGCTGAAGCTGTTCCCTTACCATTACCACTAATCAGATATATAAGGGGTTTGTGATCTGTGAGTAAGTCAAAAGTGTGACCCCTATGATAAGATTTCAATGCACAGACTAAAGCCTCTCTTTCAATAGTGCCGTAGTGGGACTCACATTTATTCAAACTCCTTGAGCCAAAGGCTATTGTGCATTCTCTCCCATGATGGGACTGTGTGAACACAGGACCTAATCCAATGGAACTAGCATCCACAATAACTGCACATCTATCAGCACTGTTGAAAGGTTGCAATGTGGGTGCATGCATAATCATACCCTTGACTTCCCGAATAGCTTCATCCTGCTGTTCTGTCCATATACATTTTTCATTTTTCTTGAGAACCTTAAGGGTTCCACAAGTATTGTGTACCCCTGAACAAATCTGGCGTAGTACTCACGTAGGCCTACAAATTAGCTTAATGAGTCTTTGTCAGGGGTTGCGGGTGCTTTGCTAATGGTATCAATCAAACCCTGCTTAGGCTTAATACCATTAGCTGTTATGGTGTGACCTAAATAGTCAAGTTCTTTCACCAGAATTTTACACTTTTCTTTAGACGCCGTTATGTCCGTTTCGCTCAAAATGCTCAAAATGTTATCCAAAACATCATTGAGCTCATTGATATTGAAGGATATCAACCAGAAAATGCTTGTACACCCCTGATGCCTTTAAATAATGAGCCCATACATTTCTGAAAAACACTAGAAGCAAATGCTAGACCGAACGGTAATCTCAGAAATTTAAAGGCGCCAAAGGGTGTTACAAACGTAGTCAAGACTTGGGATCTTTCAGACATTGCCACTTGGTGGTATGCTGATCTAAGGTCAATGGTGGAAAAACAAGTTGCTCCACCCATTGCCATAAGCATCTCCTGAATTTTAGGCAATGGATGACAATCCACAATAATGTTTTTATTTAGTAACCTTAAGTCAACACCCAAACGCAAATTGCTATTTTTCTTCTCGGCCAAAACTATAACTGAAACCCATTCTGATAAACCAACAGACCGTATAATACCATCTTTACACAATTCATCCAATAAGATTTTCAAATCTTCTGTTACACTGAATGGAACTGATCTGACTTTATGCCTCACAGGTACAGCATTGGACTTTAGTTTAATATCATGAATCACACCCTTGACACAACCCACTTTACAATAAAAAATGTTGGAATATTTTTCCAGAATTAAATTCATGTCACTTGTAGATTTGTCATCCACAACTTCAATCAATTCAACAGGTATTTCACCCAGTACAAGAGGTTGATCGCTTCCAGGTTTGAGTATGATACCCATTCTTGCCAAATCATGCCAACCCACTATATCACGTCCTTTGACTGCAACATACACTTTTGTAGTGATCTCACGTCCTAACACATTCACAACATCAATAAAATACCCAACATTTCAATATCTTGACCACCAAATGTCTTTGGTTGAACATCAGTGGTGTAAGGACATTTTAAAACTTTTTGCCATAAAAAGTTACATCAGAAAGATTCGAAATTGGTGAACCAGCGTCAGACATTACTTCTAGACTTAAATCGCCAATCTGTGCAGTACCCAACGGAGCTCTGAAAGAAGAACTGGTTAAATTATCCTTTATTGTCAAAACAAGGTTGTTAATCATGTCCTTATCAAATTCTTCACTATATATGTTGGATTTGGGCCTTTTTGCATAGTTTTTCCCTAACGTTTTGCTGCTTCCTCCTATTTTTTCCTGATCTGTTGTTGTTGGCTTTAGGACTCTGGGCACTTTTACCACTGCTGATCACTGCTAAAGTGCATATGCTCTCTGTGTAAATTGTGAACATAATTGGTTATCCATGATTGGCATACTTGATTTACTGGTAAGCCCCTAGTAAAGTGCACTGAGTGTGCCAGGGCATGTAAATCAAATACTACTACTGGGCCCGCAGCACTGATTGTGCCACCTACATGAATAGCCCTAAAAAGGTATCTCAGGCCTGCCACTGCAGTGTCTGTGCGCAGTTTTGAACTGCCATGTTGACCTGGCAAGTGCACCCACTTGCCAGGCCCTAACCTTCCCTTTTCTTACCTGCAAGACACCCCTCAGAAAGGCCCAAGGTACCCCCATGGGCAGGGTGCAGTGTATGTGAAAGGTAGTACATGTACTGGTGTGTGTGACATGTCCTGATAGTGAAATACAGTATATTTCGTTTTTCACTATTGAAAGGTTATCTTCCCCAATTGATAACATGGGGGATACTATGTAACATCTTACAAGTATAACTTCCCATTGGGACAAGATAGAGAAATTAAGTTTAGGCTCCCTGAACTTTTAGTAAAGATGGTTTTTAAATTGTGTGTTGGAAAATGCCACTTCTAGAAAGCAGGTATTTTCTTGTGTAACCATTCCGTGTACCTCTGCCTGTTTTTGGATTGACTGTCTGGTCTTGGAGTGATAGGGGTTGGGGATGTGCATTCACTGTAGACAGCCACTTGGGGCCTTGAGGTGTGCCTAGCCCTTCCTGGATGACTCCTAGCTGAGCTGAATAGACCTTGGTTGCATTTAGAGTAGTGGGAGGAGTTTTCCTTGCACCTAAATAGGGCCTGTTTCCCTTGCACAATGCTGTCTCCACCCCCTGTGGTCATACTGCACCAGTGAGGACGGAACTGGTTTGGACTGGGCTCAGGGACCCTTGTACGAAGAAGAACAAAGACAAAATGGGGTATAAGTAGTGGACCTTAAACCCCAGAATGTTAGATCACTTCTGGACTCAAGAGGAACCTTTGCCAAGGAGAAGAGCTGGAGTGCTGTGAGGAATACTGCCCCTTTGCTGTGTGGGGTTAGCCTGCAGTTGCTGCTTGTGCCAAAGAAAGGACAAAGACTGGAACTTTTCTGAGAAACCTACTTGAAGAATCTCCAAAGGCCTGTGTGTGCTGGCCTGCTGTTCTGAAGTCTCAGGGACACAAAGACTTCACCCCGCTCCCCTGAACTCTATTGCTGAGAGTTCTGGCCTGCCAGGAGGTGCCTATTCCTGTGTTGGGCCTCTGGAGGTTGTTCCTGCTATTGGGAGTTGGAAGCAACTTGAAAGAAGGAAGAAAACTTGTCTCTTACGCCATTAGTGATACCGCTGCGATGCCGCGACCTGCACTGAGGCCAAGAGCACCGCTTGTGAAGTGCATGATGCACCTCCCGGCTTGCACCGCAGCTCCCACGCCCATTGACTCCTGGCGACACCTGCAGTGATCGGTCGTGCCCGACACCAGCGCTCGCACCGACTCCGTCACCTGCATCCAGTTATCGTGGCGCCAATAACCGTCGAGGACGATCCACAAACTTGCCGACTTCGCATCGTCACCGGGACCGACGCCTCACCGCCGATGCAACCGACTTCCCCTGTCCTGGATTCGACACAATGCCTTCTCGTGGACACGACAACTCGCCTCCCCCATGGCAGCCAAGGAGCCGGCCTCGATCTCGGTACCGACGCCTCACCTCCACGATGCCGTGTATCGTCATAGACTTCGTTATCCAAAGGAACTGTTTGTTTGGGGGTCAGTGTGAATCCGTGCCTGACGCAGCGCACCTCACGGTCAGAGCCGTCCATTGGATTTATTGCTGCCATTACGTTGTATTAGCCCTAGGTGGAGCTATTGTTTTCTACAAGCTTTATTTTGGAAATAACTGTTTTTGAGTGCTATTTTACTACATGAATGTTGGATTTTTGTCGTTTTGGTCTTGTTGAGCTTAGGTAAAGATAATTTATTTTTCTAAACTGTGGTGTCCATTTGCGGGGTTATCACAGTATTACTGTGTGTTTTGAGGACAAATACTTTCAAATTGCCTTTGGGATAAGCCTGTCTGCTCGTGCCAAGCTACCAAGTGGGCGAACAGGGGTTATCTAGTGTGTGTATCCCCCTTACCCTGATTAGAAGCAAGGGTCCCTTCTTGGGCAAAGGTTCATACCTCTGCCAATTAGAGACCCCCAATTCTAACAATATGATTCCAAAGTGTTGATCTTCACTGGCACATTACTTGTTCTAACGTTAGATCTACCTATACTTTGAAGGTGCCTTAGTTTCTTGCACCTTGTGCATTTCCTGTTGACATCTGGACAATTTGGATTATTTCCAAAAAGGCTGCTTGGATCCACATCCGTAACACCCCAATGTTTTTGACTGACTAGCATTTAACTTCCCTTTAGAACTGTCATGCTGCGAATGCCTTCTAGGTACCGTAAATGCTGGATCCTTGGTGAGATCAGCACCTGTGATTGCCTTGGTGGACATGTTCTATACTTTTGGCAATGTCAAGTACATCACTCCGTGGAGTTTCTGCAAGCAAGCAGACGTTCTTGTATCTTTTTGCTGGAACAGTGGAAGACAAACTGGTCCTGTAAAGATGTAGCCCAACATCCTCCAAATTCACATTTGGAAGCTAAAATGCGCAAATTGGGTATACACTCCTCTATTGTTTCATCAACAAGTTGATTTCTATGAAAGGAACTGTGCCTCTCAATCAAAATATTGGGTTGCTTGAAAAATCTCTTTTCCAATCTTTTGCCTCAGTGTAAACATACCATGAAATGAATTGCCCAGGTGGAGACTCCATGTTGCAGCATCGCACAGGTGAGGAGATGAGCGCACTGCAAAAGACACAGCACACGTGCTGGAAGACACACTCTGAGACACACACATGCTGGAGCACATGCGCAGACGCAGTTAGTCGGTAAGTGCGTTTTTCAAATAGCTTTGCAAAATCCTCACCTCTGTATTTAAAGCAATAGAAGCAGAAGAAGTAAAATTCACCAAAATCTGCTGCTCGCAAGTCACATCAGGTAGTTGGAAAGCTCCTGCCAAAATAGGGCCTTCGGTGGGCTAGACACATCGCCAAATAATGTTGCAATCCACATGAAAGAGAAACAGGAAGCTGCACAGATTAATCCAAGAGATTTATTATGTAGATAAAATAATCCAATTAAAAAGCCAGCAAAGTGCAAGCAGGAGCTGCAGACACAGCTGTCATTCAGCTGAGCAGACCAGAAGGAACGCTCAGCTGAACAGCAGCTGAAACCACGGTAACGGAACCAACAGAAGAACACTTAAACTAGTGTCTCTCATTTCATAAGTAAACAAGAGTACATGTAAATACATCAAAACTAAAACAAAGACTAACCAACTAGCCAATGATTTTCTCTTGATTTGAGGAGCCCCTATGGGCTGAGGCATGGGATAAAGAGTAAGAACTGATGATTTTCACTTCTCAGATAATTCTGTAACTTTCTTACATTTGGCCCCAGCATCAGTAACAAAGACAATGGAGTGAGATTAGAGGCATTCAGACAAAATCAAACAATTCTGTTTTATGCTCCCGAAATATTTCTATTCGAGGTTTTATATTTAATGTTTTGACATTGACAATTTATTTTTTCTAGGAGCTTTAACTAGATTGTGTGTTGGATAGGAGAGCAGCTAGCACTGTTGTACCAGTAATAGTGTGTGGATCCAACTGTAGATCCAACTGATTTCCACTTGCTGTTAAGCACTGCTAACAACCACTCGCTATGTTTTTTTGAGCTTCATCTTTTCCTTCCTGAGGGGGCATGGTCAATAGGAAGAGAGAATCTAAAATCATTTTCATAAAATGTGAATGAGTCAATATCTGATGGGTGAGTTGGCAGGGCAGATGAGTGACTGCTTCTGAAATGGCTCTAAAGTGTGAACATTTTTTGATATTCTGTATACACACTTACACACTGGGTCTGAGTTTACCAGATACTAACATTTTGGTGAAGTGTAGTGAGAGGGGTATTATGGGGTGATCTGAGTGGTAGCTTGAACCTGGAGACTACCATTATCAAACATAACAAGATCAAGGGTAGATCAATTTGCATGGGTAGATTTTGAACAGTGCTGGAAGAAGTTAGTTTTCCTTTATGAAGAGACTAATTATGAGATAGTATTGTGTGAGTAATAACACAGTGTAGGTCTACTGCTGGCTCAATCAATCAGTAGTGGCCTGTAACGTGGATGAGCAGTGGGGCAGGCACACAAGCTCTTACTCACCTATCCATTTCCCACATACAAATACACACACATACTCACACTCACCCCTCCACATGCAGCCACGGCCCATGCAGATAACAGCGGTGGGGCCTTAATTTAATTTTCCCTCTGCATCGTCTCTTGAAATCCCCCCACCCGCCCCACTGCTGTTACCTGCATGGACTGCAGCTGTCCACATGTACATTCACTCACACCCATCCATTCACAAGTGGATGCACATACATCCACCATTCACAAGCACACACACACATGTTCAAAGCATGCATGCGCAAATACATACACATTCACACATACATACACACACACATGCTCCCAACATTCAACAAACACTTACCGGGTCACAGCGGTTGATAGCGGGAAGGAGTAAAGCCTCAGAGATTGCTGGAGGCTTCGTGGAGTCAAGGCTGCATGGAAGATCCCACCTCATCCACTCATTGGCTAACCAAGGCTCAGAAAACCTGAGGAGAACCTTTCTTAACACTAGGGTCAGTGGGACTTACTGACCCTAGTTCACTCTGTGACGAGGCATCATTGATAGACAGCCTTGGGCACTTCAGGGCTTAAACCTGAAGCTCCCTGGTCTGATTCTATCAGTGACGTGCCCCTTTGTCACAAGGGGAGCACCTCACAGGGTTTAGCCAGGCTGATTATTCACTCCCCTAGGACTGTGAAATCTTCAGTCTGGGAAAGCTTGCCTCAGATGCCAGGTGCCTAAACATTAACGCATAGTGAGTTTTGGTAGAGTGTGAGTAGGAAAATGTATTCCTAACGAGTAATCACTGAAATAATGAACAGGTTTCTGTCTACGTTTGCTTGAAGCAGAAGAGGGACAAAGGAGAGCACAACCTTTACCACCTTCATACATTTTTTCAAAGCACCCCATCCTGCACTATGCATCAGTTTATTCCTTATCTCCTTCTAAAGGTGCTCACTCTCCACACTGCTCTTTGCACAGATTTCTAAGGAACATCAATAGTGTCACATTCCACTCACCAAGATTATCATTCACCTCCCTTTTTATATTTTTACGAAAGGTAACTTGAAGGAAGTGACCCGATTAGGGTCACCCGGGCCACTCTCGACCACCTCTAGCCTTCTATTCAATGAAGAGTCGATGACGCAATAGAGAAGGCAAGCAAACTAGTTTATTCATATAGTACACTGCTGAGGAGTCCAGTCTGACCAGCCTCATATGATGGCTGACGTGGGACTGACTCTAACAAACATACAGTTACATTATGTAGGTTGCGAAGCCCACTAAGACTCGGCCTATCATGGAAAAATACTGGTAGCTGCTGTAATACAATGGGGGTACAGAGCACAAGTTTTGATTCCACAACCTGACACAAGCTATCTACTACCCAAGGTCGTCTGGCTTATCCTCCCCACAAGACAGGTGGGAGAAGGCCTTCATGTAATAGGAAAGGCATGCGCTAATAAGCAAGATTCAACATTGAAGAAACAAAACTCACCAAGGACCATTTCTCGTAAATGAGCAAGTAACAGTTTCGATCATGGTACAAAATGGCGTCCTCGAGAGTTAAAATGGTGGCACCATTGCTAACCTAACAGATATAAAGTTCGCAATTAAAAGTTGCGTATACATACTATATGCATAATAATGTATTAGCTATAGAAATGCTAATATAACATTAGGTAAAATACGAATAATATGACACTTTTACGTTTCAAATCTAACAGACCCTCCTTTTAGCATATCTATAGCTAAAAACGTATATCTTTATTTGTGCTATCAGGTAAGGGTCTTTACAATTCTAAAGATAGAGAAATTATAGAAAACGAACAGATAATAACATGTCAAAAACGAATATATATATATGTTCCAGGTATATGCATAAGCAAACACAATAAGGAGAAATAAAACATTATTCGTTATCAACACAGGGAACTTCAGGGTCCGACCCTGCAAGAGATGCCATTGAACCAAAAACTCCTTCATCAATCTGTAGCATATCATCCATCTCCTGTTGGAGCATGATCTTCGCATTAGTATCATGAATGGAAATTATCTTGGGGGACAAATAAGTAGTACAATATGAGCAACACAGGGGAAGACACTGAATTAAAATACAGCAACATATCAGTAGGACTATGAAATATATCACCTTCTCTAGGATCCAACCCCAACCACCAAATAATGACCAGCTCCAATTTCCACTCTCCATTCCCCGAACATTTTCCAAAATATCTAATATATGTTTAGTAATATTCTTTTCCATATTTGTATATTGGTCTCCTATCACTGCGCATGCCCCACCATTCTTAGCTAAAATAAAATCAACCGCATATCTTGTTTGTTCAGAGTATATGCGCATACTTTCCATTTGAGTAATGTCCCGTAAAGCTGCTACTGTAAAGTGGGATAAAATTTGTAATTTACATCCAAAATACTCTCTGGCCGACTCACCCCTGGCCATGGCAGTACCACCAAAGGTAATGATAGAAGAGAGGACATATATAAAAAGGTAATACCATTGCTGTAATTATTTACTTCCAAATCAGTGACGCCCTCACAAAATTCTTTAGTCAATGTTCTTTTTACCCATCTTATGTTTGGCTTGCTATATTTACAAGGCACCCCAAGAGGCAATACCATTCCCAAAGCCACGTCCTCCGTACCATTGTACATATTAGTATATGTACCATTTGACAAAAAATAAAAACCTGGGTGTGCATAAAGCGGACCCTGATAATCTAGTGGAGCATATCTAGTATTCATCCCCTTCATAGTAGGATCATCTTTTCTCCCTAAGCGCATTACGTTCTTGTACACTATTTCTCCAGAACAATTAAGATACAAATAAGCGTCCGTACTGTTTAGCACCGGGCAACATGCAGGATAGATACCTGCTTCTTGAGTAACAGTCAGATCTTGGTAGTGCCAACCTGTCAGGATGATATTTCTCTTAGCTAGGTACAGATCACCACAATACATATCAGGCATGCACCCAGGGTACCCTGTCCCTCTTGGCTTTCTATAGTATAAACAAGGTCCAGGATATTCTGAACCAAATTCACCCTTTACTTCTATGAAATGGGGAAGACGAACATATGTATAATTAACCAAAGATAAGGGATAAGCGGCCCATAGACTTGTGACTGAATCAGTGGGGTAACATGCTGTATTATATTCAAAGAATTTCCTGTGTGTATCTAAGAAAACATTACTATGCATTGATCGCCTATTGCGATCAGAGGAAACTGTGTAATATAAAACACATGACGTAGTGGCTTCAGGAAAACACTCTAATATCCAGAACAGCCCCCCTCCCAGCAAAAAAACCAATAATGTAACTACAGCCCAGAATTTTTTTCTATTTAGGAACCAGTCAAAACCAATTTGCCCCAGTCTCAGGGCAGCAAATAACTGTTCATCTTCTACACGAGGTCGACCAAAGAGATACATTCTGCTTATAGAGCTACAAATGAAAACACCAGAGAAAAAGACGTTGTATAATGGAACCAACGGTGGAAAGGACACACAAAAAAAGTAAAAAGTAAAAAAACAATAAAAAAGATCAGGGTCCGTTCCAAGCCTCCCTGGCAGGCTTCTATTGTTCAATCCTCGATGGTGCTATTGAGCACTGACTGTACGGTGGAGCCACACTGTTGCGGCTCATTTAGCAAATGTTCACGATCCTCAGGATAGGGCTCTTTCCCTCCAAGGAAAAACACCCTCAGCTTATCCTGTCCTGTATCTCAAGCAGTGCACCAATTGTCCAATCCCTAACCTAAGGAAGAAAACAAAAACAGAGGGGCATTCTACTAATCTTGTCCATGAAGTCCATCCCTGCTACACTCACTTCTCCTTTGGTACATTACCCTTCTGTCGAGGACGCAAATGGTACCTTTCTACTCCAGGCACTGTATCATCTTGCAAAAGAACTTGGAATTGAGGAGGTGTCGGAGAACGAGGCTTAGGTTCCTGTTGACCAGATGAAGAGAGAACCTGTGTAGCCCTAATTTCTGGAGGGACTGCTTCATTCAGAATCGCCTCATTCTCTTCTTCTGTTTGCGCCCAGGTCAGCCGGGCGTCTGAAAAGGGCACAAATTTCGGAATTTTCCCAGTTTCGTGGTGCCCTATGCCCTGCTGCACCCAGAGATCATAGGGGAGGGGGAGTGGAACACGCCGGCAATGTGAAGTATGGATCCAGTGCTTCCGGCCATCCACTCTTACCGCTGTCCTTGTCGCGATAAGGACCAAATAGGGTCCTTTCAACCGGGGCTCCAAACAGTCCCTTCTCTGGAAGCTCTTCACCAGAACGAAGTCGCCAGGCTGTATGGTATGCCCTAGTCCCTCTGGCACTGGAGGCAGCACCTCATGAATCTGTTGATGAATAGAACGCAAACTTTTAGTAAGATCATATAAATAATCGACTAACAGAGGATATTCTATCTCGGAATATTTATTTGGCCTTGGGACACCCCACACATTTGTGGGGCGGCTGAAAACAACCTCATATGTCGATAATCCTGTTCTAGAATGGGATGTCATTCTGGTGGACAATAGGGCAAGGGGTAAGCCATCTGGCCATTGGAGCCCAGTACTTTCCTTAATCTTTGCCATCTTTAGCTTAAGAGTACCATTATATTTTTCAACCAGACCTGCTGACTTAGGATGATTTGCTGCATGGGATTTTTGTTTAATGTGCAGACCTTCACATACCAATTGAATCAATTTGGCATTGAAGTGGCTGCCATTGTCACTCCAAATCAAACGGGGCAAACCGTAGAGCGGGAAGAACTCCTTTATGAGAGCTTTCGCCATCGCCATGGCTGTATTCTCTCTTGTCGGATAAGCCTCAATCCATTTACTAAATGCACAAACCACCACCAACACGTATTTTAGATTATTAACTCGCTGCATCTCAATGAAATCCATTTGGAGTGCCTCGAAAGGGAGAGAAGGTGGTGCAAAATTACCAGAAGATGTAGGGGTACCCTTTCCAGAATTATGTTTCAGACATATCATATAATACTTCACTAAGTGTCAGCAACTTTGGAAATATTGTCATTTTGCCACACAGGATCCAATAGCTTACAAATTCCTTTCGCACTAATATGGGCTGGACCATGAGCCATTATAACTACAGGAAAAACATATGAATCAGGTAGCATCCACCTCTGCTTCTCACTCTTATCAGTCCAGCACCTGTCCTCATCTAAACGTCCTGTACACTCCTGCCACACTGCTAACTCCTCTATTGTCGCCTCTGACTGTATTTCCTTGACACTATCCAGTGTATTCTCAAACATGGTAACATCTGGTACCCACCTAGCAGGTCCTACCACAAATTTTTTTGTCATTTTCGATCTGGCTGTCTCTTTTGCTGTTTGATCTGCAAAGGCATTCCCTTTTCCAACATTATCTGTTATTGCTTTATGGGCACTACACTTTACTATTGCCAATCGTTTTGGAAGGGTCAAAGCTGTCAAAAGTCTTTCTATCAGCGGACCATTTTGGATCTTAGTGCCATGTGAAGTTAAGAATCCTCTCTCTACCCAGAGGCGTCCAAAATTATGGGCCACCCCGAAGGCATACTGGCAGTCAGTATAGATATTGACAGTCAGTCCTTCACTTAGTTCACATGCTCGCAAAAGAGCTATCAACTCCGCAGCTTGGGCAGATTGGTGAGGAATGCGCAAGGTCTCAACTACAGCGTAGTAATAGCATTCGCCGCTGTAGTAGTGCCATCTGACAATTTGAAACAAGAGCCATCGACATATAGTTCCCCTTGCGGGTCAGATAAGGGAACATCAGTCAAGTCTACCCGTCCCTTCGTCTCTTCTTCAGTGGGGAACAGACAATCATGGACATCTAGGTCCCTTTCATCCGAAGGGAGGGGTAGTAATGTGGCTGGGTTCAGAATGGCACATCTTTTGATAGTAATATGGGGTGCAAACAACGTTAATTCGTAACAAGTCAGACGAGCGCAGGTGAGGTGCTGCGTCTTTGTCTTGTTTAAAAGTACATCCACAGCATGGGGTACCATTACTGTGAGATCATGATTAAGAACGAGCCCTGCCGACTGTCGAATAGAGACCGCCGCAGCCGCTGCAGCTCTTAAACAACTCGGGAGAGCTCTGGCGACAGGGTCAAGCGTAGCAGAAAAATAAGCACACGGCCTCTACTTACCTCCAAAGGCTTGTGTTAACACCGAAAGCGCACACCCAGCCGTTTCGTGTACATACAGCACGAAAGGCTTCTTATAGTCAGGCGTAACAAGCACAGGTGCAGAGCAACGCTCAACTTTTAATTGCTCAAAAGCATGCTGGCATTCATGCGTCCAAGGCAAAGGTTCATGCACATCTTTAGTTGTCAAGCGAAGCAAGGGCTGTATTAATAAAGAATAAGCAGGAATTCAGTGTCGACAATACAAGGTGATGCCTATGAAAGCACGCACATCCTTCTGTGTCTCAGGGACAGGCATCTTAACAATGGCATCAACTCGTTCAGGTGTTAGCCTCCGGCCCTCCTTCGACGGCAGGTGACCTAAATAGGTGACCTGCTGTTGACAATATTGGAATTTAGAAAGGGACACTTTATGCCCTTTATGCGCCAAATGCTTCAATAATTTAACCGTAGCCTCCCTGCAACCCTCTTCGGTATCGGAGGCTATCAAAAGGTCATCCACGTACTGCAACAATACATTACCTGCGGGAAGAGAGAGAGAGTCCAATTGACTTTTCAAAGCTTGACTATAAATACTGGGACTTTCAGTATACCCCTGAGGAGCTCGACAGAATTAGAAACTCCTTCCAGCTAAGGCGAAGCCAAAAAGATGTCTACTATCTGGATGGATAGGGATACTAAAAAAGCATTTCTCAAATCGATTACAGAAAAGAACTTAGCTGTGGAAGGAATCATTGTCAAAATGACGGTGATGTCTGGCACCACCGGAAACTGAGGAATCACTATTTTATTAATTTCCCGAATATCAATTACAAAACAATAAACATCAGGATGTGAATCAGGGGAATCCAAGGGTGCCTTCTTAAGAATAGGAAGAATGAGGCTATTACATACATTCGGCACTGTCTCTTCAACCACCCCTGATTTTATCAGGTCCTGTACAATCTGCATCAAAACCTGTTCCCCTGCCTGCGATATTTTATACCGGGGAATACGAGGGAGCACAGCATTCTCCTTGACCTTTATAGAAGCTGGTGGTATCCGTAACATCCCCACATCCGTGTCCCCTGTGGCCCACAATGAGGACGGCACATCCTTAAATTCAACAGAAAGCGGGGCATCCTTTTCCAAACACTGTTTTGCTTTAGCCACATTAGGTCCAATAGTCAAAAAAAAACACCATCAGGGGAACAAGAAATTGTAGCATGCAACTTCTTCAATAAGTCCAATCCCAATAAATTTTCACCACAATTCGCCGTTAACAAAAAGGGAGAGTCCACAGTAAAGGGACCAATAGTAAAAGCAAGAGGTTTGGAAATGGGGCTCACGACTGGTATGCCTGAAAAACCTACCGAAACATTATTACGGCCAGACAGGGCTGCCCCGGGGACCAGCGTATGAGAAACAGCTATTCATCGCACCTGTATCCACCAAAAATTTCTGTCCTGAACCATGCAAATCTGCTGTGACATAAGGACCACGCTGATCTACAGGAATTTGGACTGGTCCCTGTCCTTGGCTGTCCTAACCATAGGACATCCCTGCAGTGTCATCCATGTCATAATCATCATGATAGTACTGCCTTCCCCGGGGGTCATCAAAATAGTTCTGATCAGAGCGACCCCCTGAGGATGCACCCGATTGACCCCCCATCCCGATCACCCTCATAACGGCCTCTGCCTCTCGAACCGCGCCCGCCAGGAACTGCAAGTTTTTGTAATATGTCAGGGCACTCACTCTGCCAGTGTCCCTCCTTTTTACAATACGCACACTGATTTGGCCCCAAGGGAGCACCACCTCTACCAGCACCTCGGGACCTTTGAGCTGGACCATTCCCCCGTCCCCTTCCAAACCCTCTTGCAACTTGCTGAAGCAACACCCTCGTTTTCAAATCCTTACTTTTCTTATCCACCTTATCCTTCTCCTCGTTTTCTCGATGCTCATAATACTGGGCCATACTCAATATCACAGAAGGGGAGGAGGTAGTCCAAGTGCTCTCTGAAGCCTGCAATCAGGCTGCAATCTCTGGAAGCAAATTGGTAACAAACCTATTTACAAACAGACGAACACCACCTTCAACTGATAAATCCTGCCCACTAAAATCCAAGAAAACCCCTTCAAACCTAGTAAAAAAATCAGACACACTCTCTTCTTTCTTTTGACAACACGCCGTTAACTTATCCCAATCCACCCGTCTGGGTGGAATGAGAGAATGCATATAAGTGATGATACGACTCGGCAAAGCCAGGATCTCAGCTCTAGGTTTCTCACCAGGCTTTCGCTCTGCATCCCAGGCCTTAATCTCATCCCAAGAACCACCCAATTACACCCTGTGGTCCTGTGTATGTACCTGCCTCCATATGTCCACTGGCACCAACAGCCCAAAGAACATTTCTATATCTGCAAGAGTCATAACCGACAAAGAGGCAGCCTCTGTCAACTCTTTATAATACGCCGTAGGATTTTTTTTCTTGGATCTGGTAACTGACTTTTAAGGGCTAATACCTCGCTCCTCTTCCATGGAGTATAAACCCACTGTTCCTGAAAATGAGCTGCCACTTGTTGTTGAACCACCTCATTCCTTTGGTTCCGCTGCTCTGGAATCTCAGGGTGAAAAATAGGGTGCACCTCCCTCATAGGATACTGGGACCCACTAGCTGGAGTACGATGCTATAACCTTTCTCGATAACTAAGTAACGTCCCAACATTACCAAGAACTTCCTTAGGGGCCATACCAGCTGAATATACACGATTTCGAATGTCATAGATAATTTGAGGGGCCGTGCCCCCGATACACTGCTCCCATAGACTTATCAATGTAGCTGACATATGCTGGAGAGCATGCTGCTGTACAAACGGATCAAAATCTCTCATCACACTCCATATATCTTCCATATTATAAATCGGTTTCCGGGCCCACTGCGTTGCCTGATTTGCAACCATCCTTTTCTCCTCCTCACCTACATTAGATCTCGTCAATACCTGCTCCATTCGCTCCCGTATTGTCGCCCAATTCCCTCCATCTGACCCTCTCACTGGTGTCTCTACACCACTTAACACAACAGGTGAAAAACTTGGGGAAGACACAAGAGGTACAGACAAAGGGGACAGTGTCAATAATGGCTGCCTAGTAGAAGTAAGAGAAGGAGGAGAAACGGAAACAGAAATAGCACATGCTGCGGGGGTGCCTGCAGTCACCGCACTCGCAGTCTGTGAAGCTGAAGAGGAGGTAAACAAAACTGGAGCCGAAGCTGTTGAACCCACATAAGACTTATTACATTGCAATCGGAACCGCCTATCTGCACAATCAATATTTTTCTCTACTAGCTCCTTATCATAAGCTACAGCCTTTTGCACTACTGTCTGCATTGCTTGCTTCTTAGACGCCTTTTCAGCCCGTATACGCCTCTTTTTAGCTTCCTTTTGCCATACCTGTAAAGTATCAAACATTGACTGTCGACTTCTTCTAGCAAACAATTTATCCTGTAAATTATTCAATTTTCGTTCATCAAAAGTACCATCCAATGGCCACTAAAGCTCAGCATCATTCTTCGTGTACTTGTGTCACAATGTACGAAACATAATAGGACCAATGCCGTGCTTCACATACATCTCAAAGCTTGGAGTCCCTTCTGGAGGTGCAGGTTGTCGTTCCTCCAGCCGATGCTCCGCAGATCATCTGCGACACCCAAAGCACCACATTTTACTCCAACAAGACATCATAGCATCAGACACATTCACTATCTACCCAACCACACACACACGTACACACAACAAAAAAACGCACATGTACAAACAAAGAGCTCTCAAAAGCAGTTCGTGAACTGCACCAAGACAAGTCAGTCCTCAGACTGCTCCAAGACAAGATAGGCTTTAGCCCCAGGCCTTTTCAAAACCAAACCAAATTACCAGGTGGCCTGGCAGAACGTTCTAAAATGCTCCATATCACAAGGGTCCACAGACCCACCAAGTTAACCAAGACGGCGCTGCACTTACCAAAAATCAAGATAAACTCACCTGGTGCACACAGGTCAAACAAGATTATTCTCCAATGCCGACTCTTCAGACCAAACGGTCAGATCCAAGGCTCTCGCCTTTTCAGGACCCCAGCCAAGATGACCACTAGATGAGGAGCCGCCCGATCAGACAGGCGGGGCAGCTGCGAGAACCAGGCTCGATCGTGTGGGGTACCCCGATCCGCCCAGCCGACCGGACGCAACCCCGACCTCTACAACCCACCTACGGGTGAGATGGGTCACCTGGTGGGGTCCCTGTTTGGGCACCAACTGAAGGAAGTGACCCGATTAGGGTCACCCGGGCCACTCTCGACCACCTCTAGCCTTCTATTCAATGAAGAGTCGATGTTTTCCTCATCTTCAACTGCTTGTTCTCTTTTATTTTCCTTGTTTGTCTGTAGTAATTTTGAAAGGCAATCTACTAAGTGATCCCCTATATTCAACCCTAAAGTAGTATTCTAGTGCTACAACTGATTTGCATAGACTATTAGATACTGCATCCAAGCATTTCTTATTGGAAATTTCTTTCCAAAGGTTTGTGGGCTGTTTTTTCTATAAAGCTAGTTCCATATATACATTTTTAAAACTTTATTATGGTCCAATAAATTGCCAGTATTTCCTTCTCCATTACTGAGTATTTCAGCCCCACCCCTCTCAAAGCTATTAATGCAAACATTATCAATCTTTCTTCACTACCCTTGAATCTTGTCAGTTGGGGTCATGCCCAGACCATGTGGAAGAAATCCGCCTGGTCTTGGCCGCAGCGCGTGCAGGAGGCGGATGGGTATAGACCTGCCTTATGAAGACGTGCAGGGGTTAAATAGGCGGCATGCAAGTAGTACAGCTGAATCAGGCGGAGTCTCGCCGAAGCAGTAACCAACTTAGGGGCCATTAGTACATCCCTCCAATCCTCCTCCTCCAGTGGACCCACCCATTCTTCCCATTGGCATCTGAGCCAGTTTAGTGTGGTTGGGGTGTTGTTGGTTCATGTGCGGTAAATACGGGAGATGCCTCACTTCCCCAGGTTCCCCAGCATAATCTGTGCCTCGGGTGGGTTATATTGTGGCAACATTGTGCCGTCTGATATGTGCGAGTGGAGAGCATGACGCAGCTGCAGGTATTTGTAGAATTGTGACTGGTGTAGGGAGTACGTGGCTTGTAAGTCTTGGAAGGAGCGTATGTGGCCGCTGGTCCACACATCTCAGAGCTGAGAGATCCCTATAAGGTCCCAAGAGCGAAATCCCTTCAGCCCACTAACCTCCTTAAGCCATGAACCATGCCAGAGAGGCGTGTGCTGGGTTAACCTCTGTGTCCATTGGGTGTGGCGCAGTGATGCCCGCCAGGCCAGAAGCACGGTGCGTGTCACCTCTGGTAAAGTGTAAGGTATGGATCCTCCGTACATCATGGATTGAATATGAGGTAGGTCCAACTCGCTTAGTTCGAGCCTATAGGCCGGATCAGACCATCCCCCGTTGAACCAATCATGCACTGTGAGGAGGCGGGTCGCCAAGTAATATAAATATAAATTGGTCATCCCCATGCCCCCATTGAAGGGCGGGATCCGGCAGTAAGCTAGAGCTATGCGGGGTCTCCGACCCCCCAGAGGAATTTGGTGGCCGTGCTATCCAGCTCCTGAAACGAAGCCCGCGGGAAACAGAAGGGGGTGTTTTGAAGGACGTAGAGGAATCTGGGGAGAAGGGATTTAGGGGGAGCGTCTGCCATTTGCAGAGGTCTGCCTTCGCTTTTTTCACTAGTGGAGTTATGTTGAGGGACCAGGCGAGGTCAGGGAGCAGGGCGACTCAGTTCCCTAAGGATTTGAATGATTGTCGCCTGAGGGGTATTGTGGATTGCCAATCAAAGCAATCCCTAGCTAAGTGTAGGGGGACCAAGACTGACTTACTGGGGTTAAGTCGGAAGCCGGAGGCCTGCCCAAAGGAGTGTAATATCCGGAGACAGTGTGGACCGGATAGGGCCGGATCCGCAAGGAAAATTAAGACGTCATCTGCGTACAGGGCAATTTTGTCTGCTTCCGAGTTGGGCCACTTCCATCCCTGGATGCGGTCCTCCGACCAAATCAGACTCGCCAGGGGCTCCATCGCCAAGGCGAAGAGATGGGGTGAGAGGGGGCATCCTTGCCTCGTTCCTCTACGAATGGGGAATGCCTCTGATAGTACCCAGTTAACTAGTACCCGGGCTTGAGGCCGGGCATAGAGAACCTTCACCAAATTGTGGAAGTGTGGGCCGAACCCCATCTCCACCAGCACGTCTTCCAGGTAGTGCCAGTCCACAGAATCAAAGGCCTTCTCGAAATCGACGAGAAGAAGAGCCAAATAGGGAGTGAGTAAATGGCAGTGTGCCAGGGCCAGATGGAGACGACGGATGCAGTGTCTAGTCCCCCGCATGGGCATAAACCCGTACTGGTCGGGGTGAACCAGCTTGATGAGGTGGGGCTTCATCCGTTGGGCAAGAATTGTAGCGAATAATTTAACCTCAGTATTTGTGAGAGAAATTGGGTGGTAGTCCGCACACCGGGAGATAGGGGGTTGTGTTTTAGGGAGAACTACAATAGTGGCCAAGTCTGTCTCTGGCGGGAAGGAGCCTTTCTCTAGAGCCTCCTCAAAGAGATCCGCGAGGTGTGGGACAAGAGTCTCCCAGTATGCCGCGTAAAATTCCTGCGGGAGCCCATCCGGACCTGGGGTCTTGCCTGACGAGGTATGTGCTATCGCTTCATTAATTTCCTCATGGGTGATGGGGAGGTCTAAGTCGGCTGACTCAGCAGCGCTAAGGCGAGGGAGGTTGACACAGCCTGTGCCAAGCAAATCAGCGAGGGAAGTTTCGGGGCTCTGCGCAGAGTAAAGCTTGCGATAGTAGGAGGCAAAGGCTCGGGCCATTGCCAAAGGGGATCGGTGTGCTAGACCATCCAGGTCCACAATCTCCGGAATAATGCGGTTGGCCCTTGGGTATGTAGCTAGTCTATGGAGGATCTTCCCATTTTTGTCACCCCATCCGTACACCCGGGCTATAGAAGATCTCCAGAGGAGCTTTGCGGCCTCCAGGGAGAGCTGTTTGATTTCAGCCCGGAGGCATGCGAGTTGCCTTTCTTGGGCGGCGTTACGGTCTTCGGAAGGAGATTGCTCAAGGAGCAGTGCTTGAGCCTCCCGCAGGGTAATTTGTTGTGTCTGGGCTTGTCGTTGAAGTTTAATTTGGCCCTTGGCGAAGCCTCGGATGGTGGCTTTACCTGCTTCCCAGAGGGTACCAGGAGAGGGAACTGAGCCAGTGTTGGCGAGGAAATACTGCTGGAGTTCCATCCCAACCGCCTTTTTAAACTCGTTGTCTTGGAGAAACCAGGCGTTCATCTGCCACATTGGACGTGCCGAGGGGGGAGGATCCCAATACTGAGAAGTACTGGTGAGTGGTCAGAAATACCCCTGGGTAGTATACAGATATCCCTAATCGTTTGGCAGTCGGTGGAGGGGACAAATATAGCATTGATACGTGCCTGAGTGTGGTGTGCTGCTGATGTGTGAGTAAACTGCCTGCTTTGAGGGTGCCAGATTCTCCAAGCATCGCATAGGCTGAGAGAGTCAGCCCAGTTCGTTAGTTGTTTGGTGTGGGTAATTCTGGAGGTGGATGGTGGGCCTGTGGTATCAAGGTGGGGGTTAGGGACCGCATTAAAGTTGCCCCCAATTATTGTGGCGCCCAGAGGCAGGGAAGTGAGGAGGTCGGTGGTGCGCCCCAACGTCGTTGCGAGCATCGATGGGGTGAGTAGATGGAAACAAGGTTGAGGGGATTCCCGCCCAACATCCCACACAGCGCCACGTATCCTCCCTGGGGGTCATGGGTGACCTGTGTGAGCACAAAGGGGAGATTACGCCTTAAAAGGATGGCCACCCCCGAGAGCCCCGGGCAAACCCTGAATGCCATATTCTATCGTACCCGTATCGTGCCAGGAAGGGGCAATGGTTCCCCACCAGGTGAGTCTCTTGGAGCAGGAGCACATCAACAAATAGGCGCTGGGCATAGCGCAGGACAGCCGTTCGTTTGACCCTATCTAGGAGCCCCTTAACATTCCAGGACAGTGCGCGGCGGGAGGTACCCAAAACAGTTGTGTGGGTCATGGTGGCTGCTGGGGGGGCAAAGGCTCACTGTACCTTGGCTACCAGTGGGTGCGTATGGGGTCTGGCGCGGGGCAGCGATTATAACTGTGTTTTGCAAGTGGTACGTGGGACTATCATAGTGTGCATTAAAAGGGCTAGTGAGGCAACACATCAAACGAACATCAACAGTGAGACAACGGTCCCACCCCCCCCTAACCCCTCCCCCACCCTACACTTTGAGAACAGAAGCATCTGTCGTCCCAACTTCACCAAAACAGTAACCAAACTAAAACGCTCGGGTTGGGTTGCGTGGAGGACCCCTCCTTATAAACGGATGTTCAATATCTCGGCAGAGAAACAAATGGATTGGAGCAACAATTCTGCTGCGGCGCCTTCGCTGCAGGGTCGGTGAAGCCGTGTCTCCGGATGGGGCCATGGAAAGCCCAAGTTCAGCATGGCGCCGCAGGACTGGTCAGTGGGAAGGCCATGGTACAGTTCCTTGCGGCTTGTAGAGACGGATCAGCGTGGGGCGCAGATGGCGTTCCGGGGCGCGCAGTCTCACAGCACGGGTGGGGCCACTACCAGTACTGGCCCCAGGGAAGCCACCTGCATGCACTCCGAATTCGTTGTGGGACTAAGCACCGACCCTACATCAAATAAAGAGGCAGCGCCGACCTCCCTGATCATGGTCCCTCCTCCAGGTGTTGTCAGATAATTGGGCTACGGGACAAGATCGAGTCTGCTGCTGCCAGGCCCTGGTGGATATCGCTCTCTTCTTTTGGATCAAAACTTCCTAAACTCTGGCCATTTTTCAAGTAATTTTTATCATTTCAAACTTGTCTTTACATTCCTTACTCCAAATGAACTCCATCTTATTTTTCACCAAATGTCTCATGTTATACATTTTATTTGCAATGTTTGGTATGAGCTGGGTGTTGTACTCAACTATTTCTAACAGGTTGATTGGCTTGTCCTTTTTCTGAGGTGATGGCATTTCACAGACCAAGTTCTCAAAACTTTCATTGTTTTTTATTCCTCCCTTTACTAATGTATGTCAAAGAAACTTGTTGTCCCTCTTACTGAATTGGCAATTGTTTCTTTTTAGCCTTTCTCCTATAATTTGCCAAGCGCTGTCCTCACCCTTTGATCTTGTTGTTTCTCATGTCCACTACAAACATTATATTGTTCCAATATAGCTTTACCGCCTCTACACCAATCTAAATTTGATCCCATGTAGCCAATATCAGGTCAAATGGTATTCTACAATATCTGTGGGTTCTGAAAGGTGGTCGAGTCCTTAGATTTTTCATGTAGCTTAACTTGATATTTCTGAAATTAAGTCATATTTAAAACTTTTCATCTCCATTACATTTGCAAGTTGAAACCTATCTACCACTGCATTTTTGATAGCTCCCTTAAAACAATGGTAAACTTAATTTTTCCCATGGGTTTTCCAACCAATTTGTTGTCTCCACTTCTTCAATTATTATTGTACTCTTTAATATTTCTAGCTCTTTCTTCTCTGACGTTCTGATTGTAATGAGTTTACTCCTAACCTTGCCTAACCTTGCGCAGGTTATTGGGTGTGCCTCGCCCTTGTGTTTTTTTTTTCCATACTTATTGTTCCAGGTACCGGAGTTTATCAGCAAATACTCCAGGAAACTCTTCTCTAAACATTTTTTCTTTCTTGCTTCCTGCACCAATTGTATTTGTTTCCTTTAGTATTTTAGGAGGTAAGATCCAGGAAGGCATCAAGATCCTTCTGGTGAAACCAACTTAAAATTCACTTTATTCTATGGGAAACATATAGTCATCCTACCCCACATCTTATTTTAAATTAAATCTTTCTCACTTAAAGCCCTAATATTGTTATTGGTTCTCCACCATATCCTTTAAGCTTCACACCCAGCTTGAGCATGTTGATCTTTACCTTGATGCCTCTTTAAAATGCCTCTCCTGGAGTGGTTTTTTGCTCCTGAGTCAAATAACATTTCTATTTCATAACTTCCAATGTGTACATTTTCAACAGGTAAATTTGTTCCTCCCTAAAAACTTGTAGTACTATCTCTTTACCTTCACTATCTTCACATGTTTCATTGATTTTGTAGGCGTTCTTCAAGATTCTACTGTTCTTAACAACATTGCACATAGTGATCTTTGTATCCTTATGCAATGCATGTTGCTCTCATTGCTGGACAGTCTTTGTTATTAGTCATGTGCCCTATTACACCACATGTGAAGCAAAAACCCAGGAATCTTTGTGTGCTTCTACCTTTTATTCCTTGTGTGATTCTTTGTGCCTCTTCACCATTTGTTTTTGGACTTCTCTGCATGCCAAGCTATGTTCTCGTTTCTTCACTAAAATTATGACTTCATTAAGTGCAGGATCGTCAATCATCCAAAGTTCATCCCTCACTTTTTTTATTTTACCCCCAACATAAACTGATCCCTGATTCTTTGCTCTACTGTTGCTCACATTTACATGGGCTTACTAGCTTGCTCAGTTCTATTATGTATTCTCCCAGGGACTCGCTATTTCTTTGCATTCTCTTTCCAAAATTGAATCTTTTTAGAATTGTACTCACTTTGTGAGTAAAATAGTGTAGGTCAAACATGTTTATACATAATTCATGATCATTTAGCCATATAGCTTCTCTGTTGATTAAGACTGGCAGTGGTCATACACTTCTTGGCTTTCTGAGCCTAATCAATGTTTCAGCAGTGATAATTTACTTTCTGAATTTAAATTACTGCCACACACCTTAGCATGATAAGTGAACACCTTCTTCGATTTCTTCTACTTCAAAATTGGCTCCCCTGGTGATGTTAAGAAAAACAGTTATTCCAATGTGTCCTCATTATCAGTAGGCAAAGGAAGCAATACTTTATACCACCTTGATCCAAGTTTAATATGTTCAAAGCACCACATTTACCACTCTACAACAATCTATTCCTTATCTCCTTCTAAAAGTGCACATTTTCTGCTCTGCTTTTTGCTTAGCATTCTATGAAAAATAGGAGGATCAGAGGTTATTTTTGTGACTCAAAGCAAAACCACCTGTGTGTTTTCTTTTTTAGTGCAAATAAAGGCAAATCAATGCCTTGTACTGTCCCTTCAATGAGGTGCCAATTGTTACGTATGATCTTCTTAAAAGCGTTAGTGTGGGGACCGTCAGTTGATACACACATTAGATGTTCTGTGGATTGTTTGCACTTTTTTGTTAATAGATGCTCTCTCAGTGTGTACCATGCCCTCTTCAGAGAGTGTTTCAGCAATTTGTGAGGGTAGCCTCTCTCTTTAAGTTTGTCAATCAATGTATGGGCGTGTAGCTCATAATCTTCCTTGCTGGTGCAATTGCGCCTTATTCGCAAAAACTGACCATACAGCAAATTGTCTTTAAGATTCCTGGGGTGGTAACTTCTGTAATGCAAAGCATTATTTTTATCTGTAGATTTGGTATGCAGGGTAGTAATTAATCCAGCCTCAGAGGGTCTGACCTCAACATCCAAAAAAGTGAGACTTGTTTTGCTGTGTGACAAGCTGAATTTAATATCCGGGCTCCTGTTGTTCAGCCAGGTGTAGAATTCCTTGAGGGCTGCTTCATTCCCATTCCAAATGCACCAAATGTCATCGATATATCGGTACCATTGTGCTATATGGTCAATGAAGGGATTATTGTTGTAGATATATTTTTCTTCATATCTTGCCATATACAATACTGCCATTTCTGGGGCAAAAAGACAACCCATCGCTATCCCCTTTAAGTGGATGGTCCTCAGTGTCATCAAGCCGAGTCCAAGAGGCGTAGATCCAGAAATGTTGTTAATCAGAAAAGAAGCGTATTTGATTATGAAGTTTAATACGACAACAAGGGGATTAAATGAAATAACAGAGATTATAAAATCAATCAGACTACGAGTTGGCTTATACCTGCGACATTATATCTAAAGTATTTATCAGTGGTTACATCAGAGGTCACACACTTTAACACAGTCGTGCCGATCAACATGCGTCAGGAAATTTAACTACAATACCCAGCATGCAATATACCGGATCGGGCACTAAGACAATACATCATTCAGACAGGTCAGCATTGGCGTTCGATTCACGATCCTTAGTCAATTCATTTGTCATGAATCACTTCACAACCGAGGAGCTCTGAGACTGAAGCCTGAACATTGAACTTTGAACAACCGAACGATCAACATTGAATGCTGAAGGCAAGTGTTTCAAAATAATTTAGACTTGATACAATGTCTACTTTTCAAAATGTGCACTTGCAGCTTGAAAACTCAGCATTCAATTAGAAGGTTGAATAAGCCAACGGCTTTTCGAAACAAGCACGTTAGAATTTGGGAACTTGCAACAAAGTTTCAATGTACGTCTGTTTCTACATTACAGATGTGAAGAGAATCACAGCAGATTCAAAAAGAGGAAGCACGGCTGTTAGAACTGGGGGTCTCGAGTTGGCAGCGGTAGGTACCTTTGTCCAAATAGGGACCCTTGCTTCTAGTCAGGGTAAGGGGGATACACTACTAAAATAACCCCTGCTCACCCCCTTGGTAGCTTGGCACGAGCAGGCAGGCTTATCTCAGAGGCAGTGTGTAAAACATTTGTGAACACATACAGTAACACAGTGACAACACTACAGATGGACACCACACAGGTTGTATTATAGAAATAAGTATTTTTATATAGACTTAACACAAGATCCAAAACGACAAAAATCCACAATACACTATGAAAAATATGACTGTCAATGGTAGAAAATAGTTCAGTTCAATAAAGATGGTAAATGCGACACTCAACGTTCAATGTACCTTTGGATGCATAACGCGATACAAACAAAAGAGTTGCAGGGAAGGTGATGCGTCGGTTCCTTACACGCAAGAACGGTGATGCGTCGGTTCCTTGCTCCGGGGGAGGTGATGCGTCGGTTCCTTACTGCTGCGTAGGGGACGGTGATGCGTCGGTTCCTTACCGGAGAGGAGGTGATGCGTCGGTTCTTCACCGCGTGGGGAGGTGATGCGTCGGTTTCTTACTGCGCTTCTGTGGCGATGCGACCCGCAGCGCCGCGATGCGATGACGACCCGGTGCAATGAAACAAAATGGCGTCTTCCTCTCGATGCGACAACGGAGGGGCAATGAGTGCACGCCCGACAGCCGTGCGGCGACTCGGTGAATCTTCTGAGCCGCGACAGGCCCTGGGACACACTTCTCCGATGATGCGACAGCGTCTGATGCGACGGCTACACTCTTCTCCGGTGATGCAAAGTGCTTCGGTGATGCGATGGCGGCAGCGGCGGCACGCTTTCTCGGCGATGCGACGACAAATGCAGCGGCGGCGACACGCTTCTTCCTCGTGAGTCGCGCTTCCAGCTCCCAGCGACACGCAGTCTCTCAGAAGGCCCAACACAACAGCAGGCACTTCAAATTCCCAGCAAGGGAATTCAGGGGAGCTGGTTGGTGAAGTCTTGTGTCCCTGAGACTTCAGCAGGAGGCAAGCTCAATCTTCAAGCCCTTGGAGATGTTCTGCAAGATGATGAAAGTAGCACAAAGTTCCTTTCTCCTTTCTTTGGCAATCAGGCAACCACTGCAGGCCAATCACTCAAACAGCACACAGCATAGGGATAGTCTCCTCCTTCAGCTTCTCTGGTTCCTCTCCTCAGCAAAGGTTTGTCTTGTTTGTTCCAGAAGTGATCTAAAATCTTGGGGTCTGGGTCCCAATATTTATACTAGCAAATCCTTTGTCCTCTGAAGGCAGAGGGTCCTGTACCTAGTCCAAACCAGTTCTGGGTGCATTCTGCCAGTGCACACCTTCTTCCTTTGTCAATGTGGGCCAGGGACATCAGACGCACCACAGGAGGTGGAGCCAGCATTGTGGAAGGCAGGCACAGCCATATTCAGGCCCAGGTGCTACTCCTCCCACCACTCTACATGCAGACGGTCTATTCAGCCCTGTGCTGACTCACCCTGTCTCCTGGAGCCCCCCAGCCCCTGTCACTGACAAACCCAGACATACAATACACAAGCTAGCAGAGGCAGGCTGGATGGTTAGGCAAGAAAATACCTACTTTCTAAAAGTGGTATTTTCAAACACAATGTTAAAACCAACTTCACTAAAAGATGTATTTTATCATTCTGAGTTCAGGTATACTAAATTCGTTTTTCTAACATGTTCCCTGGGTCAGTTAGGATTATAAGATGTTATAATCAAACTGCCCATTCTGGCCTATGGGGACAGGTAGCCTTGCAATAGTGAAAAACAAAATTGGCTGTAATTCACTATCAGGACATGCCACACACACCAGGGCATGTCCTACCTCTTACATACAATGCACCCTGCATGCAGGCCTACCTTAGGGGTGACTAACATGCAGAAAAGGGAAGGTTTGGGGACTGGTAAGTGGGTGCACTTACCAAGTCGACATGGCAGTACCAGACTGCACACAGGCTCTGCAATGGCAGGTCTGAGACACACTTTACAAGCTGCTCCTGTGGGTGGCACAACCAGTGCTGCAAGCCCACCAGCAGCATTTGATTCACAGGCTCTGGGCACAACAAGTGCACTGTACTAGGGTCTGACAGTGAATCAAATAGGCCAAACATGGAGTCACTAATCCACACATTAATATACCAATAGCAGTGGCAAAGCGCCCAAAGCATCTAAACCAGCAAAAACATGTCAACAACATAGGAGGCATAGTGAAAAAATGGAAGGGAGACCCACGCCAAGGATGCCAGGTCTAACAACGGCAAATTGATATTCATAAGGCAAGTGAATTTATTTCAATATGGGATTATTGTTTAGAACAATCGTGTCCGCATGTATCACAGTGTGAACATGAGATACTTAACACGATCCCTGGTCCTGTTTTAACTGATTAGATAAGCTCACCGCTTGAATCTTAAATCAGAATATCTAATGTCCTGTTGCACTCCTTTCACAGGAATACTTTCTTAAAGCATCAACATGGGATACACATCTCACCAAACAGGCCTCATACTTGCTTGATAAAGTAATAAGAAAAACGCTACTGTTAACCGATTCAGTACAAGAAAAATAGAGGTACGCTTCAGTAATGGAAAGTATTGTGGACTTAATTAAAAGGGACAAGGTAAAGTTGATAATTCTTTAATACACTACTCTATATTACCTTTCACAGAACCGACCAAGTCCCGGTCCTGAGGAGAACCCCCAAAATTGTCATGGGTTTGAAGTGTGTTGGCCTATGCCTCTGGGGAAAGGATATTCGCAATTAAATCAACAGTGTTTTGGGAGAGATTTATAACACTCAACTCTCTCAGTAAAAACATTCTGAGCTAGCGGCCCCAGGGCAGTTTACACTGGCAGGACATAGTATGTTAAGCAACAAAAATGGATTACTCCGCCAAGTGTTAGTATGTTTGGAATGAAGGACTGGTCTAAGAATGGTTATTAACACTGTGTTTTTTCACAAGAGAACTTGTTTTTTGTCATTACACGTTTTTTTTGTATTGTTGAAATGGTAAATGTGTCTTGATGTGTACATTTGAATTCTTCTTTAAAAAAAAGTTGTGCCCTTCATAAAGACATGTAATAATGTTAAAAGAATTTGGAGTAAACAAAGAAGAAAAGTGAAATAAATCACAAGGCTAATGAAATAAGGTTATTGATCCCTTTGCTTTGAGTAAGTAAAACAAAAATTTGGCAACTAGATAGTTTGTCAGTTTAAAAAGTTAAAGGAGGTCCAATCTAGTTTGCGTCAAGGGCCCAACTCCTCCTATGTTATCACTTTTAGAAAGCTGGCATTTTCCTGCCATAGCCCCTTAGTGCCTGCAGCCTGTCTCTGAGTCACATGACTGGGTGTAGCTGACAGTTGGGATTTGTGTATTCCTCCTAGACAGTCGCACACAATAGAGAGCTTAGGTGTGCCTGAATGGGCCATCACTTGCTGGATGGGAGGGAGGAGCTTGGCACAGCCCTACTTAAACTTGAATAGGCTGTGCCCTGCCTTCACACAAAGGGCTGCATGCCCCCTGTAGTTAGTCTATAGCCAGGACTTGGGAGCATGACACCTTTCATTTCAAGGAAAGCCTCTAGAAGCTTCTTCCCCACTTCAAAGGCAGAACTGGGTATAAATATTGGGCCTCAGACAACAGCCCTTCAGTACACTTCTGGACCTGTGAATAATCTGCCTGCTGAAAGGACTACCACTATGCTGGACTGCGTATCTAAAGGACTGCTGCCCTGCTGTGCAGACCTGCTGCGCTTTTGCATGGGTGAGAATGACTGGACCTGCATCTCTTGAACCCTGAACCCCAGAGTGACTCCAAGGACTAGTTGGCTGGCCTCCCGATCTGAAGCCTCAGGGACACAACAGGCTTCCAACCACCTGGCGCTTGCATCTGGTATCTGCCATCTGTGAGTTTACCCTACCAAGTTGTCCCACCCCAGTCCAGGACCCTTGGAAGTGGGCCTAAGGTGCTTACCACTCTCTGTGGATCCAGCATAATCAACGCATCGCCTCTGCTGTGCGACTCAACCCCAAGCAGAACCAATGCATCTATGCTGCTGTATGGATAGGGACCACCGCAAAGACTGGCAGTGCATCCCAGCCCATCATCCCTTCAGAACCGTCGCTACACGATTCATCCTCGGTCTTGCATCTCTCATCAGCAGCAGACTTGATGACGACCACAGACTCTGCATCACAGCCTCGTAGCTCCTCAGAATTTACGCAGTGCCTCGACTGCGTGGTGCATTCTCAGCGCCGGACTTCACATCGCAAGCCCTCGTTGACGGTATCTTGGATGATAACACAGGAACTCGCACTGCAGCCTTGCCGCATCTCAGAACCGACGCATCACCTTGGCTGTGTGATTCATCTTTGACACAGATCCTCGCAATGCTCTGGAATGCAGGATTTAAGGTACTTTGTTCAGTGGGCCTAACCAAGTACCTGCAGCCGGCCAGCGCTCCATCGCAGTCAGCTTGCACTTGTGACTTTGTCCCGGTCCAACACAACTAGAGAGCCACAGTTGATTGAATATCTCCGGTTCTACTGATTGGATTTTTGTCATTTTGGTCTTGCTTTATGTATTAAAAAGTACTCTATGTTCCTAACGTAGTGTGGGACCCTTTTAGTGTGGTGTATTCACTTTATTACTGTTTGAAATGTTGCAAAAACACTTTACAATTTGCCTCTAAGCTAAGCCTCACTGCTCTGTGCCAAGCTACCAGGGGGTTGTGCACAGTGTGGAGATGTCATAGAATGTATGGGGATTCTACTCAGAAAGTTCTCTTGATAGAGTTCTGTCAAAGTCAGTTAGAGAGCACTTGAGGACTTGGATGTTGCTCTGTGCTGGAGATGCCATCAACAATAAAGTACAACTAAGAAACCTTTGAAGGCTCTTCTTTTCATGGCGACGGGATTCCTGTGCAGGGGGCAGGTACCGGCATCTTCACCCCTGGAATATTTATGAGTGTTTCATGACACACTTTCATCTACTCTCCTGTGAGTAAGCTTCTCTTTTTTCCTTTTGGATATTTGACCTGGGCATTTTATTGACTTAAATTGAAGGAGGAAAAGATTCCGGTTGTTGGGAGTTCAGCGCTGTTGATTACATGGATGAATTTTATATTTTCATCAAGTAACGCTGTTTGGTACAGCGCGCGCCAGATTCTGCTCGTGCTACTCGAGTTTAATAGGTTGCCAAGCAATTTTTGTGTCTCGAGCTCTTGTGCGCGTTCGTTTTGTTGCCAAGGAATTTCGTGTTTTGAGCTTCATCGCGTGCCTATCTCGAGCTTGTACACGAGATTGTTTTGAGACTATCTGCGTGAGCATCCTGAGCATGTGCGTGAGATTACGTGTACTTCACGCTACAGAAGAATCTACCTGCTCACATTGTCACGTCATATACACTATCTGAATCGTCTGCCCAGCAACCTTGTATTTCCTGCCTATGTTTCGTTGCCCAGCAACTGTTTCAAGCTTCTGCTTCACTCTCCCGTTTTCACGAAGGATTTGTCATTTTTTACCGATCGGATTAAAAGTTGAAGCCTGCTGCCACCTTGTGGATGTAAATTGAATTGCCTCTGGTCAAAATTCATCTATATCTGGAACTGAAAATACAACTGAATACTTAAAATTATTATTGATACATGGAGTGAAATAATACTCCTGTTACTACTGAGAACTACTACTACTGGAATATTAAAAACTACTGATACTGGAATATTAAGAACTACTGATACTGGAATATTAAGAACTACCACTATTAATATAAAAAGTATAAAAGAAGGATTACACAACATCATTTTTATTTTAGATTTTTATTTTAAATTGTTATTTTAAATTTTTATTTTTGTGTATTTCTTTACAGGTATTATGTCTGACCAAAGTATGTCTTCTCCCCCTCCCTTCTTAGCAACACCTGGTGATCCAACCATACCATGGAAACAGTGGAAGAAAATATTTATAACTTACTTATTAGCAACAGGTGGAGACAAATATGGTCCCGTGAGACGACAAGCAATACTTCTCCACCATCTTGGTGTTGAGGGGAGGAGGGTGTATGAAGAATTACCGGAAATTTCTTTGGGAATGGGTGATAGTGAGCCTAATAATATATATGAGATGTCTATCCAGATGCTAGAATTACATTTTACTCCGAAAACAAATGTTGTGTTAGAACGTCATAAATTTTTTAGTAGGAGCCAGAGAGTAGATGAAGATATTGCTTCATATGTGTCTTCATTGCGGGGTTTAGCATTGACATGCAATTTTGAGCAATTGAATGATTCTTTAATCAGAGACCAGATAGTTAGATGCACCAGTAATAAAAAGATAAAGGAGAAATTGTTGATGAAAGAATATACCTTAGATGAGGCTGTTCGCATAGCTAAGGGAATGGAACACACTGTGTTATGGATTAAGGAAATGGAAAATTCAACTATTACGAAAAGTGAAAAAGTGGAAATTGTCGAAAGGAAACCTGAGAATAAAAAAATAGATGTTAAAATTAACAATGATTTAAAGGGGTCACAAATGGAAAAAATAAATTTTCCAGTTAGAGATATAAAATGTTTTCGCTGTGGGTCTCCAGGACATATTGCATCGAGCTTAAGATGTATGGCTAGAAGTACATTGTGCAGGAACTGTGGTAAAAGAGGACATTTTGCAAAACTATGTCGTACAAAAATGCCAGAAAGAAATAGAATACAAGAAATTGATGATACATGTGAAAACGTGGATGAAATTGTGTCAACAATTGATGGTCTTATGAAATGTTTTGAGAATAGTACTATAGAAATGGTCAAATCAGATTCTGAGGTAAAAATGGAGAGTGAAGACAAATTAGAGAAACCTCATTGTAATATCTCCTTTGAAGGGAAGGAGATAAAAGTATTAGCAGATTCTGGAAGTTTGTATACACTTATTTCGAATGCATCTTATATTAAAAATTGGTGTAATGGAGATAGTCCTCCCTTATGCAATTCAGATATTCGAGCTGTAGGGTATGCAGGAAAGAGGATTGAGATCAGAGGGATGTGTTGGATGATTATAAGGTTCAAGGGGAAGCTGTCAAAGGCAGAGTTTACATCACTAATTTTGGTTCTGATCTTTTAGGATGGCGACATCAAAAAGACCTGAATATCATAATAGATCCTAATGCCAAAGAACCTGTAATGGTTCTAGAAAAAGCGGATGTGAGAGAAGTAGAAGATTGTGTTGAGTTAATGAGTAAATATCCTAAGGTTTTTAACTCTAAATTAGGTTTATTAAAAGGGTACTCACACAAAATAATTTTAAAAGAGAATGCAAAGGCCGTGGTACATAAGACAAGGAATGTTCCAAACTTGATGCTAGAACCATTGCGCCAAGAAATTGAGAATTTGTTGAAACAAGACATCATTGAGCCTATCGATGCATCTGAATGGTTGGCCCCTATTGTGATTGCTCCAAAGGATGGTGGAAAAATTCGTCTTTGCATTGATTTGCGTGACTTAAACAGAAATATTTGGGTGGATAGGCAACCTCTCCCCAATATATCTGAGATGTTATCCACTATGGGTGGGGGAAATGTATTCAGTGTTCTTGATATGTCAGCTGCGTACCATCAAATCAATTTGAGTGAGGAATCAAGGCATCTGACTTCATTTGCAACTCCTTTAGGAGCGTTTAGATATAAGAGGATGCCTTTTGGTCTGGCATCGGCGTCAGCCGTTTTTCAAAAAGTAATGGAAAAAGTTTTGGGAGATTTAGAAAAAGTCAAGTGTTTCCAAGATGACATTTTGATTGTAGGAAGTGATTTGTGTAGCCATGACAAAATGTTTGAAGAAGTAATGAATAGGTTGGAAAAACATGGGTTGACGATAAAAATGGAAAAATGCCAAGTGAGAAGAGAACGAGTGGATTATTTAGGTCATGAAATTACTGCTAGCGGAATAAGGCCGAAAAAAAGTATTATAAAAGCTGTAACCATGGCTCCTGAACCGTTGGATAAAGACAAACTCAGGTCATTTCTAGGGTTGGCGGAATATTGTGCTAAGTACATTGACAATTTTACTGAACTGGTGGAACCTTTGAGAGTGATAATGAAAAAGAATGTGCCATTTGAATGGAATGAAAACTGTAAAAGAGCATTTGAATCTATTAAAAAAGCTATATCAGGAGCACCATTTTTGGGGCGGTTTGACATTACAGGAAAGACATATTTGACCACAGATGCTAGTGGTGTAGGAATTGGGGCAGTGTTGTCACAGATAGTAAATGGTGAGGAACGTATTATTGGTTTTGGATCCAGAAGGCTGCAAGGTGCTGAACGTTCATATTCGGTCATAGAAAGGGAGGCTTTAGCTTGTTGCTGGGGGATCAACCACTTTAAGTTTTATGTGTGGGGTTTGCCGTTTAAGATTCGAACGGATCATAAGCCTCTGACCTATATTTTCAAAGGAGGAAGGGGGTTGGAGGGTGGTGTGACACCCCGCATATCTAGGTGGTTGTTGTCTGTTATGGAGTTCAATTTTGAAGTTGAGTATGTAAAGGGTACAAAAAATGTGGTTGCAGATTGTTTGTCGAGAATGCCATTGGAAGGAGAGTGCGATGAAATAATCAGTGAATCTGTGGATGTGATTAATAGTGGAGAAATGGCTTTGTGTTTTGAAGAGTGGGAGGAAGCAAGAGAACAGGATTCGGTGTTAATGAGAGTAGAAACTAAAATTGTTCAAGGTTGGAGTATCGAAGATAGCAGGGATCATGAATTATGTGAGTTCTTTAAGGTAAGAGATGAGTTAAGCATATGTGAGGGTAAAGTTAGAAGAAGACACCAGCTTGTTCCTCCCAGAAATATGCGCAAGCGTATTCTAGATATTGTACATGAAGGGCATCCTGGACGGAATATGTCCAAGCGTAGGGTCAGAGAGTCATTCTGGTGGCCCGGAATGGATGGCGATGTGGAAAAGATAGTAAAAGATTGTCACATATGTGCTAATAGTGATAAATCTAAAGTTGTAAGGCAACCTCCTCTGGTATGTACTGACTTTCCAGCTAGACCGTGGGAAAGATTGGCCATAGATTTTATTGGGCCTGTAAGTAAGTTAGGATATAAGGATAGATATATTCTCGTGTTGGTAGATTATCATTCTAAGTGGTTTGTAGTGGAGACAATGAGTGAAGTTAATAGTGGAAGTGTGGTGAAATTCTTGGAGAAGGTTTTTCTAGAGGAAGGAATACCTGCGTCTTTGGTGTCTGACAATGGAATGCAATTTGTTTCCAGGAAATAGAAGAGTATTTGAAGAGAATGGGAATCAAACATGAGAGGGTAGCTCTTTTCAGGCCACAAGCTAATGGTCTAGTGGAGAGAGTAAACCGTCTTGTAATGGACAACATCCAGCTTTCTCTTGCAAATGGGTTGTCCTGGAAAGATGAGTTAGGAAAAATGATGTGGACCCATAGGATTAGTCCACATTCAGCAACTGGTGTACCTCCGTTCATATCTTTGAAAGGAAGAGAACCTGGAAAGAAAGAATGTCCAGTGTGGTTGAACAAGAAGGACAGGATTTGGGTTGATCGTGAGGAAGTCAAAGAGAGAGTTCAAAGGGGACAAGAAAGAATGGAAAGAGCATACAATTTTAAGAAAGGAGTGAAGAAAATATGGGTTCAAACAGGTGATTGGGTAGTAGTTCGGAAGAATGAGTGGGTTCGGAAGGGAGAGAGTAAATATTTAGGACCATTCCAGGTTAAAGATATTAAAGGAAGTGTCGTGAAATTGGATGATGGAACTACATGGAGTTTAGGTAATATATGCAAAGTATGTGAACCATAAGACTATATCTTTAGACGTTAATTTTAGACAGTGACGTGTCGTGATGTATTATAACTATGTATGAGGTTATATGTTAAATATTGCTTATATTCTAGTATTTGGATTTTTATATGCATTGTGTATGTTATGTTTGCTTTCTTTATTATTGAAATTGTATTGTAATTTTGTAATGGTATTTACTACCATTACTATTATTGTTATTTCATTGTGTAAAAAGGGAGATATGTGGAGATGTCATAGAATGTATGGGGATTCTACTCAGAAAGTTCTCTTGATAGAGTTCTGTCAAAGTCAGTTAGAGAGCACTTGAGGACTTGGATGTTGCTCTGTGCTGGAGATGCCATCAACAATAAAGTACAACTAAGAAACCTTTGAAGGCTCTTCTTTTCACACAGTTAATATGGGGTTTGCTTGTGCCTTCCCCTGACAAGGATTGTGGTTACTGATTGACACACACAACCCCTATTTCTTACGAGGGGTATCAGAGTTAACATGAGTTTAGGCGCTGCAGGGGCTGCGGCAGCCTGGAGGAATAGATAGGCCCCTGTTAAGTGATAGCAAGAAGAGGAGGATCAGAGGTAGTGATGAATGCATAAACATTGGGGATATTTCAGGGGGCATAAATTAGTTTGATGACTAGTGAAACTGCTAGAACAATTGAGTAGATACCAAGGGCCCTAATCACAAAGGTAAATATACACATGTAGATTTACTGCTAGTTAATTTATTCTTACAATTTTGACTACTACTTTTGACTATTCTCAATTTACTAGTGTAAAGTTATTGAGAAATATACACTTAGATGTCCACAGCCACTGTAATAGTCAGTACAAATGTCAAATACAACTGCATAGTTACTACTAGCAATGACTATATGACTGTATTTAGCATTCTGCATGCATGGCACAATCGGGGTGGAGATCCCGCCATTCTAAAGTATAGGCAAATGAATAAAAATGTATTAAAGTTTAAAAACATAATTAAAATGCTGTAAATTAATTATTGTTATATAATTTTTTTAATGTTACTAAAGATGTTTTTTATAAATGAAACCCACCTAAAGTAAAATGTTTATACTTATTTGTTATATATTAAAAGTCACTAAATGCTATATATAAAATTAATTGATTTTAATGTAATACATTCTTCGAAAAAGATAAAGTTACTTTTTTTATTTAAAAAGGTTATTAAATTATGTCATCATAAAATAATATGTATTTACATTTCTTTTTTGAGCACTAAAAAATTGGACACCATTTAAAAAAAATGAAATTAGCTCATTTATTTTAACATTATTTCACATGGAGTTTTATTTTAAGTCCATGTCTCCATTATTTACTTTGGGAGGATGTTGCAGTACCTCTGAGCAGTCATATGTGGTACTGGACTTACTTTAGTTTGTGAATAGGAAGGGGCTTACTCTTTTGTGGGTGAGTGGGTGTTCCTCTCTAAACCCTTCTTTAGCCTTTGTTAACCCCATCCAAATTCTTCACAAAACCACTCCCATTTCGTTGTAATTATTTCTCATATTTCACCCACTCCCCTGTCCCTCTCACATTTGCTATGCATACCTACATGTGCAGAGATCTCCACAGTTGGACAGAGATCACCGCACGTAAAAGACAGTGGAGACAGAGGCAGAGATATCTGCACGTACGTTTGTCAATAGCATTTTGTGGCCTGCTAGCACTACTATTTTGGTACTGTTGAACATAGTACAAATGGAGTTTATGAATAGGCACCCTAGGGTGATGAAGATCAAGATTAAGTTCTAGTAGGAGAGCATCCAATTTGTCAGAGAAGAGAGGAGATAGCATATATTTATTGATTTCTGGGAATTGACAGTAGGCCTTTCAGAGTATAGAGCTAAAGTGCAAGATGGACAGGTCCTAGGATGTTACAGGGTAGGTCCCACCCTCCTCTAGAGGAAAAGAATTTGTAATTAATGAATAAGCCGGGGGATAGGCACACGTCTGTGTTTTGAAAGACAGCCTTCTCTCAGGTTCTGCCTCTGGATTATTGCCCCTGCAAAACAGTGCACGAGAGCACACATACAAATTGCCCAAAGCCTATAATCAGGCATTATGTACCATTATATAATGCCTAGGTATTAATTAGGTGAAAATTCACACCCAATGCTCAGAGAATATATTACCCACATCCATGAATACAGCTTGAGTCTAAATGATCTGGTGAGTGAGGAAAAACCTTTTTGCAAGAAAGTGGTTAATTGTAGAAATCATCATGGAATTCAGCCAATGATATATTATTCTAATATTTTGCCTTGATGTACACCAGCACTTGTTCTTAGGAGTTTTAGTGCACACACAAGAACTGATTTTCTGTTACTGCTGCATTCCTTCAAGGACTGTAGATTGGTGTTCAGCCTTCATAGGGCCCCGTTTCCTCTTGTTATATTTTCACCACACTCAAGTAACAGAGACACAAGTCCCCACTTACCTGTTTCATGGATGTTGCTATTTTGTGGCCAAATTTCTCTATTGCCAGATTCCATTGAAGAGAACTTTGTTCTGTGAGCAGGTGGAGCTATGAAGGCAACTTACTTGACAGCACAGCCTCTGCCACACATTGTCTACATTTCTTCTAAGCCACCTGCACATTTTCAAACTCTGTAAAAAACTGTTTTTAAGATGTCTTTTGCTGGGAGTTTAATTTGAAGAGTTTGTGATCTAATTTAACCAGGACACAGGGAACAACCCCTTATCTACAGTGGCACTATAACTAATCACATGCAGCTTCTAAAATCCTTTTAAATTCTAGCACTCCAAAGAGATATCAAGCTGGTGTTGCAGCCTCGTAGAAATCACTAATAAGCCCTGTGCAGTAAAAACATTGTACTATAGTTAGATAAGTATTTTGAAAAATTTTCAACCACAAAAGAAATTAATGGACCCCTATGCAGGCATTTCTTCAAGTATCATTATACTAAGAGTCTGTTGGAGGAAAGGGTACTCCATTGTGAGAGCAACTAATTTACAGACATGCGGACCTTCAGTATGTCTAATCTGTCCCCGCTGCCTGTATACCCCTCCTACGGTCCAACAGAGTTTGAGCTGTTGAAGATTTTGGCAGTTTTTACTTTTACAAACCACCAACTAAAATGTAGCGGTATGTAAAAGTCACAAAACGTTCACTAACCTCTACACCATGGATGAACACTTATAAAAAAGGAAAAAAAAGAAATTGAAAGTGTGCGTTGCTGCACCATCATGTTGACGGGGCAGCAAGGTGCACTTTTAGTGCATTTTCAGGAACCTCCATGCTGGCGGTACCTGTAAATGGAGGAGATGTTCATTGGGCCGGCGGACATCCCTTAATATGGCGGGCGAAGTACCCTCGCCATAGTGGGAGTAAAGAACTCTACCACGGCCACCGTACTAACACCATCCGCCAACATATAAGTCAGGCCCTAAGTCCCTAATAGATATTTATTTCTGGTTCATCATTACTTACATCTGCATTCTTTTCACTAGGTCTAAGCGTGGAGTTTGGCCAAACTACTAAACATTGATCAAGAAGTACCTTAACAAGAACTTGTTTAATTCCTGTCTATGAATTGCTGAGTTTATATTAAGATCATCCTGCTTATCTACCTCAAAAGAAGAGATTTCTTCACATCTATGGTGTTGCATAGACCTGGAAAATTCCCCCTCTGATGAGGAGATCCACTTTCAAATTTACCATTTGCCAGAGGAAACAAATGCACAATGCTGTCACCAATCCTTTTCCAGTAAAGACAACAAAGGAAACATGATTCTAAATGGTTTATTACAAAACAAAATATGTTCAATACAAGAATGACAAGGAAATCAAAAATATGGATGTGGCAATAACCCAAAAAAACATTAGTAGTACCCATTTATCCAGAAACAATTAAAAGATTTAACAGTGTCTTACCATTGATTATTTTTTTCTGAGAAAATCCATTGAGCCAACCTTTTGACCCCACACACAATGTAATTCCTCTGTAAGTAGCACATTGTTTTTCTCCCTTTATGGCTATAATTGTCTTGTCGGATTCATTGGTTAAATCATCCAGTTATTCACATTAGGTAGGACGCGTTTATACAACAAGAAATAATTTCCAAAAGTAAGACAATAGCATTCTATGAATCCTGGGAGTTTCAGCAGGGGCAGCCCCTCCACTAAGGCGGAGGCGGTTTGCCCCACTGCTCTCAGAGCAGGATAAAGGAAAAATAAAATGATAATACTCCTGTTATTATCATTCTATTTTTCACTACGGGGCTAGGGTAGGGCGGGCGGGCTGGGGACACAGGGGGAGGAGTTGTGGCACACTCTAAGTGCACATGACTGTTTAGCTCGCCATCTTGGGTGAGGAACATGCCCAGGCTCCCATTCCCCATCTGAGCACCGAACCACGGCGCTCAGACCAATCACAACCCTGCATTACTCCAATAAGTAGATGACTCAGTGAAATGATCTCTGATAATTGATTGACAGAGAAATGGACAGAGCTGTACCAGTCACTTACACACACTGCACACTGTTGTTTAGGGTATGGGTGTTGTTTATCTTTGATCGTACATGCTGTTACATCTGAAAAATGAAATCCAGTATTTGTAAAGCGCACAATTACCCGAGGGTGTCAAGGCGCTGGGGGCCATCAGGAAGATTAAGCGAGCTGTTGCCCAGAGTCACATGGTGCTGGGCTTACCTGCCACCGGCAATCGAACCATGAACCCTGTGGTCCGGAGTCAGGCACCCTGCCCGCTGCGCCACACCTCTTCCTTGGTTACATCTGCTTCAATAAGTGGTTTGGGGCAAGGCCTCAGACTGCAAATATTTAAGAAGAGGAGATAGAGGACGTGTGAACGATTTGAGTCGGGAAAGGGGCGGGGAATAATTATTCACTTACAAAAACACAGCATATTCGAAACTATTATTGGAAAACTTTGCAAAGATAACATTTTCAGGTGTCCAGCAATAGCAAGTACTGAGTAACAAACATAGCTGTTTAGTCTATGTATTTGGTTAACACAAGAGCCTACAGAATGAATGCATTTATGGAGATGTTGACTTATCGCAAATAATAATTGGAAATCAGGAAACATGGTCAAACCAGGCTTCATTTGACCTAATATCCAGTTCTATTATGAATGTTTAGTAACATGGCGAATGCTATTTTGCGGTTTCAATTTGAAATAGGGAAAAATACTGAGTCACTCTAGTAACAGTTGGCAACCATACTGTTTAGTTAGCTGTACTCACGAAAAGCCAACAAGAAACTCCCCTAAATAGAAACACAAAACTCTATATGTCATACTTACTTTTAGCCTCAGCTTTTTAATCCATTTAAATAAATACTATTCAAACCCTTTGCATGTGTATTTGTTGGTGTGCACAGTTTATACACTATGGGCAATATATAAATGTCACTGTGTTCACCTGGGTAGAGAAGGCCTCTATAGAATTATGAACATATGGATTTGTCTATATGGTCAATGCCTCCAATGCAACCGTTCAAATCCAATTCCCAAACTTGAAATACAGTTCCAGGCAGAATTTAGTTCTATATTCGCCGACCCACCAGATAGTAAACTCCAGGCAGGTTTTAAGGTTTGCGGCAAAGCTACACAGTGCTCACAAAAAATGGAATCTACCCCTGGGGGTTTACACCTAGATTTGAAGTAGATATAAATGCTTTGGAATTCACATGCTAATGTTTTACCTCACACGCTAATGTGTTTCCCAAGTGAGAAAATACTTTTCTGTACATTCCTCTTCCCACTCACCCTCACTAAATTGGGGTTGTATGGTTAGATACACCATATGGCTATTCATTTTAATTTATCGTTTAGGGAAAACGGCAGCTTGCAGCCAAATAAACAGCCTCCGGCCAATATAAGGTCATGGAAAAAAATCAAGAGAGAGGATCTTGTAGAGACACTAGATAAAAGTCCACCTCTGATAGTGGCAGTTAATAACAAGGCAGCAGATAACTTTGATGGCTGGATTAGATCTGCCGTGGAGCTGCTGGCCCCAGCAAGAACAACTAAAGTCCGGAACAACAGAACATCAGCTCCCTGGTACAATCTAGACCTTAAACTTATTAAATCTAAGTGCAGAAGAGCAGAGAGGGCATGGAGGGTAGATTATAGTGATCAAGGCAAACATACCTATAACCTAGCACTAGCAGAGTATAAGGTGGCTATTATAAGTTCTAAAACAAACTATTCTCTCTTCAAGAGAGATTTTCAAGACCGTCACCACCCTGTCCAAACTGCAACAGGTGAAACAATTTGCCCCAGATCAAGCCCTTTGTGATAAAATGGCTAATTTCTTTCAGGAGAAGATCAGAACGATCTACGATGAACTCGCTGGCGTGGTTCCGACATAGTTCGAACCCTCTTCATCACCAGTGGAAGAGTTCATCTCGGGCACCATGATGTATCAGTTGATCAATTTCTCCTCTTTAATGGTGGACAAAGTGAATGAGATGTTACTATCCACAAAGTCTGGGTCCCGCTTGATCCCTGTCCCCCCACAATAATGCATCTGGCCTCTGACAAGATCAGCACCAAACTAACGCCGCTGCTAAATAATATTATTGGGTCAGGAATTTACCCAGTTTCCTGTAAGAAAGCATGCATTAGACCTATTTTAAAGAAACCCTCTTTAGATCCACCAGATGTGAAAAACTATCTTCCTATATCTTGCCTGCCATTGACAGCAAAAATATTAGAAAAATCAATTAATCAAGATCTAATTGTTTTTTTAGACGACAATGATCTTTTGGATTCTACACAGCATGGTTTTGATATCAAGGCACTCTACAGAGTCAGCTTTAATCATGGCAATGGAGGAATTACGCAAACAGGTGGACGGAGGTGGTAAAGCCGTCCTGATACTTCTTGACCTATCAGCCGCGTTTGATACAGTGAATCATTTGGTTCTGACGCAATGGCTGAAGGCAATAGTAATTGCAGGGGCGGCTTTAACACTCCTTAACTCGTTCCTTTCTGCTAGGGAACAGAGGGTCTGCTGGGATAATTTGACATCAGAGAGGTTTTCCCTTCCCTGTGGAGTTCCGCAGGGATCAGCCCTGTCACCAACTTTATTCAACATGTATGTCACACCGTTGGCTAAGCTAATGAGGGCTCATGGGTTCTCGTTGGTAACCTACGCCGATGACACGCAAATCGTCATCTCCATTTCCTCAAACACCGAAACTCTGGCAGGGAAATTCCATAGTTGTCTGAAGCAAATCATGGGGTGGATGTACCAAAGTTATCTCAAACTGAACACAACCAAAACGGAGGTTATGGAGTTTGGGACAGGGCCTCCAATCTAGGTTTTATCCTGGTGGCCGCCAGAAGCAGGTCTCTGCCCAAATCCTGCGGCAAAGGTTAGGAACCTAGGGGTTCTGTTTGACGGCCAACTAAATTTTGCCGCACAGATTAACCAGATGATATCATCCTGCTTTTTTTCTGCTGAAAATCTTGGGTAAAGTTTTACCGTACATTCCCTTAGGCATGGGAAAGTGGTTATAGTCGCCTTAGACTTCTCCTGCATTGATTATTGCAATATGCTCTTTATGGGCGTGGATAATCAACAACTGTTAAAACTCCAATCACTGCAAAATGTAGCAGCTCGGGTGTTGCTCAACATTCCCAAATATCATCATATCTCAAGTAGCATTAGGGAGCTACATTGGCTACCGATTAAGCAGCGCATTGAGTTTAAGGCTCTATGCCTGGTACATAAAGCATTGTACGGGGGAGGGCCTGAGGACCTACAGAAACTTTTTCAGTGGTATATACCTAATTGGAAGCTTAGATCGGCTAATAAAGGATTAGTTCAGGTCCCCAGGATACATAAAGTCAGATGGGGAGGCAGAAGTCTCTCATACAGAGCATCGAAGCTCCATAAGGTTTCAGAACTCAAGACCTCGTTCAGGAAAACGCTAAAGACCTGGCTCTTCCCTGCAAAGGAATTAAGCTACCTGTTCCTGCCAGCTAATTTCTGCTCCCCGGCTGCACATAGCGCCAAGACGCCTCGGCATTTGTGCGCTCTACAAGTGTCTTACTTACTTACTAGATACAGATTTACTCAAGTCCTTGACAGGAGTAAATCCCTGAACATATCCTGGATGAGAATGGGTCTTGTAAAAGCTTGTGAAAATCTGCACTACTCAAACGTTTGTTGGTGTCCAGCTACTACAAAAAAACATTCCCACCTTGGAGCACTGACTTCCTACCCAGGTGAGCAGATTTACTCTCCCTTAATAATAGATGTGAAGAATATGATTTACAAGTGTAGAATCATATTTTCAGAACTGCAATAGTGAATTTGCATCAGGAAATCATGTCATTTGCACCCCTAGGTTGAATTAAAGCGAACTAACTGCTTTGTGAATCGAGCCCAATGAATTTAAATGAAGATGACATGCATATTTGTGGTTATTCTGAAAATGCATCTGGATTTTACCGTTCAACTAGTCAGAGTCTGTGTCTAGCATCGCTGTTTCATAAGTGGTGCAACACATACTGAAGAAAACGATGCATTACCACACAATTTTATAATCCATGGCGGCAAGGTCTTTCGGCAGGAAATGACAGTGGCGTTTTCCACGCACGCAGCTGTTAGCGCTTCAGCACTCTCCTCTCGCCCCGCCCCCTTTCGTGATTGGAACAAGACCGGGAGGCGGATTGCGGAGTTTGATGCAGGATGGAAGGCTCATGATGGAATTTTTGGATGCGCTCCGGCTTTCCTACATTGCACAACCTTCTTCTGTGAGGCCAAGCGCTGCTGGGACATGCTGAAACAAGAGTGGCGAAAGTGGTGAAAAGCCGGATTACTCCGGGTGGGTTGGGTGCCTGCATGAAGGAGGCGGGCGTGACAGACTCCAGAGGTGGAATTGGTAGTCTAGAAGCTTTGTGAAACATATCACCCGAGAGCCAGCAGTTTAGCAGTGTAGCAGTGCCCACGGGGGTGACCGGCCAGCCAGGCGTTCGACTCTCCGTGCCTGGGTTAAGCTGGAGCGAGTTGTGTTTTCACTACATCGAGGAATCTGGTGGTGGTAATCACCTTTGCGACAGAGAGCAGGGGGTTTGCGCAGCCTGCAGAATTGATGAAGCCCCTTTGTTGACCCAGTAGTAAATTGGGCCTAATTCCTGAAAAAAATGCCCTGAAGTCTAACCTTGAAGTCTAGCCTTTCGGCTGCTGTAGCTGACATCTTCTCTCATCTGTTAAACACAATTGGAGTAAGGGTGAAAAAAAAACACAAAAGAGGGAAGACAGAGAACAGGCTGGGAACAAAAAAAGCTGGAATAGTCAGCATTCTACAATGGTCAGGGTGGCTTCCTAGAATGTAGAATGCACACTAAGCAGAGCAAAGTAGTGAAAAGAAGCAAAAACGAAATGCCAAATCAGTCTACTCCCTCGCCGGCTCCCAGAACGAAGCGCAAGGCTCAGAGAAACACGCAGTACAGATTGGAGTTAAAAGCCATTGCCCTGATTGAGGCAGAAAGACAAGCTAACACAGATAGAATCCTGGATTCTGAGAAGATATCAGAGTTAGAAAGTACTGGGGATGCTTCTGAACTACAGATGCTTGATACAACTCCAATATAGAACACGAAGCCAGTGGACATGAGACTCAAAATATAAACATGGGTCTCGTCCAAATTAGCAGCTCTGTTCTCCCCAAACAATAGCCACTTTTTCAAAAGCAACGAAAACCCTCTCATGAGTCTTCAGCTCCACTTCCATCACACTCTACAGCACTGGCTTTGGGTCAGACCTGTCCGCAGTCCTTCGTACAAATGCTATTAACTAGCCAGCCTGAACTGGCAATAATTGCTTCTAATAGCCTACCCTCACCACAGGATATTGCCCTATTGGGTCAATCATCCAGGGAGAAAAGTGGTAGAAGCACAGAAAGAGACGTAACAGTGAATGGAGCTTGTACGAAGGGAGCCTTCTTGAAGCAGCTACCGAGGACAGAGACAGAAGATGGAGGGAGGGGAGAGAGCTCAATCCAAGACATGCTAGTTACCATACTAGGAGAGATCAGAGATTTAAAGGCATCGCAAGCACATGAGATTGCTACATTACATGAGAGGCTCTCTAAGCTGGAAGAGAATATGTCTAACACACCAAAAAGAATGAATGAATGAATGAAGCTGAAAATCGCATTTCAGATCTGGAAGACAAACTGACTACTATTCAGCAAGAACTATCTTCAATTGAAAAAAGTAAGAATCAGATGGACCTTAAACTACAGGACTTGGAGAACTACAATAGACGCTCCAATCTTCGACTGGTGGGTATACCAGAAGGAAGTGAAGGTGCCCAAGTCCCCAAATGGCCGAAGCACTTTTTAAATAAAGTTATGCCAGAATTGGAAGGGGACTTGACAATCACAAGGGCTCATAGAGTCCCAGCACAGAAACAGTTGAATGCAAGATTCCCCCGTACAATATTACTGAACTTTGCTGACTATCGAATTAGGGAACGAATATTAAATGCTGCAATTGCCAGGAGAACTTTCTACACTCCGGAAATTCCGCAATTCAAGATATTCTCAGACATGTCAGCAGCAACAGCGGGCTGAAGAAAAGAGTTTGTCAAAATGATTGACTTATTTAAGGGGAAGGGGCCCAGGCTTCGATAGTACACCAATCCAAACAAAAAGTGCTAATTAACGTCCATTCTTTTTATTCTCGGATATTTGGGAGGCCTAATCAGTGTTAACAAAATTGTCCAATGAAAATATCTGAGAGGTCGAAGACTGGAAATGGACACCCATTGGATGCAACTCATTTGGTTAGATATACAGGAGATTTCAGGACGGCGGGAGGAGGAGCGTCAGTAATTAGAGTCCTGACGGGGAAGGTGAAGTGAGGAAGGGATGCACAACAATGGCATCCAAGCACAACTGGGGGGAAAGGGAGCTGTGGGCAATCCATCTTCTGGGGAGGGCACGGGGTGGTTGAGGCAATGGGGTGATGGGGGTGATGCAAAATGAAAAAGGAGAGTTTAAAATTAAGTGCTTAGATAACCATCAGAAACAAAATCAGAACACATAAGACAAAGTAATGGTAGACTGCATAGAGCTGAAGATAGAAGGTTAAGAAGAAAAGGGGAAGGCGCATCAACGCTTCGAAATGGCGTGTTAGAACATTTAACGCATTTTAGTCTCCATCATAGTGCATGTTTTTTACTATAGGAACAATGGAGCCACAATACTGAAAATGCACATGACACTTTTTGCGCGTTAGAGCACTTGATGCACTTTAGATTACATTATAGCATATACCCTCTTAGTATAGATGTAATGGAGCCACAATGCTGTACAATGCACATTACACTTTCTGGGACAAGATTATCTTGTTTATAATAGTAAAAGCACTAGTCACTTTATTTTACTATACAAGAAACAATGATATGTAAAGATGTTTTGAAAGTAATTTCTTTAAACACTAATGGACTTTACAACAGACGCAAAGCCCAGGCTGGTTAAGGGGTTACACCCCGGATATCATACTTCTGCAGAAAACCCACTTCAAGAGTATGAATAGCCCAAGTAAAATCTTCCAACAATGGGCTGGGTTCCAATGCTTATCAAACGCTAGCTGTGCACAACAGGGGGTAGGGATATATATGGGTAAACACATACCATTTCAGATAAAAGCCGTACAGACAGATTTTGGGGGGGAGATGGGCATTTGTAAAAGGGAAAATTAACGAAACAAACCTAACCATAGTGACAATATATGCGCCAGTCTTAGATAACCCGTTTCCTCTGTTACAACTAAAGCAGGCTTTAATCAATATTCCAGGTCAGGTTATGTGAAGTGACAATTTTAATTTTCTTCAAGATCCATTATTAGACTCAACCACCATAGCCCGGGGACAAAATAAGCCACAAATGGCTATAGCTCTAGCCAATTGTAAAAGGGAACTAGATCTGATTGACCCATGGCGCTCGCATCACCCTAAGAAACTGGAATCCTCATACCTTTCAGCAAAATACAATACTGCTTACAGAATAGATTATTTTTAGTATCGTACGGGCTTAAATTGATTATTCATGAATATATCCCAACTGCCTTTTCGGATCAGGCACTGGTTAAAATGGAAGTGGCAGGGGTGGATTGAAAGAACACCCAGATGATGGTATTTTAACAAAGTTAATTTAGAAAATGAAGAATGGTGTGCAGAGATATCTGATGAGATTAAAACCTTTTTCATGATTAACACTGACGCCGCTCGTGCAGATATTAAGGCTGTGCTCCGGGGTTTTATTACAACCAAAGAAATCCAGCAACAGAGAGAAAAATTAAAAAAGACGTGATTTGGAAACTAGACTGGAGCAAGCTAGTAGAACATATTTTCAAATGAGAAACTTAGCTGCAAAGCAAGCATTTACACAAGCTAAATCAGAAATGGAGAGATTACTATTATATACAGGGCAACATTGCCAACACGGCCTATCTTCAGAGGGTATACGAGGAAAGTGAATATAAGGGAAGACTATTGGCGTGGCAGGCCAAGGATCGACAGGATCTTATCCCTGACAGACACTGTATCAAAGGTGCAGATAACTATCTCCTTGGAGATTGGGAATGCCTTCTTAAAACATTATGAGAAAATGTACCAGTCAGATCAGCAGAGCGCAGCTAATAGTCTCATGATGTTTTTAGATAAACTTCCTATCCCCTCTCCATCCAACGAACAAAATAAAATGATAGTGTCTGAATTTCCCCTTGGGGAAATAGAGAGAGTAGTAAATTCAATCGCCAATGGTAAATCAGCTGGCGAAGATGGTCTTCCAGCAGAAGTTTATAATAAATTTGTCCCAATATTAAACCTACAATTAATAAAGCTTGCCAATCACATTTTAAAAGGAGATCCTCCAACATCGTTCCGCGTGGCTGTGGTAGTCAGTATCTTAAAGAAAAATAAGAACAAGGAAAATATTACTTCCTGTAGGCCTATAAGCCTAGTTAATGTTGATTATAAAATCTTCACAAAACTGTTTGCTAATAGGCTAAATAAGATCCCAGGCTCAATTATTCACCGCGACCAATGTGGGTTAGTGGCAGGCAGACAACTTTCCACAAATACAAATGTTTTAATAGAAGCTCTGGACTACATGACCCAGAATAAAATACCGGCAGAGGTGTTATTTTTAGACGCCGAGGAAGCTTTCGAATTGGTGTCATGAGAAAGCCTTTTTTCAATTCTTGATAGATTTGGGTTCCTAAAACATTTTATACAAATAGTAACTCACTTGTATAAGGATACCTAGGCGCACATAATTATTAATTCTAGAAATGTAGGCTGTTGCAGAGTAAATAGAGGCACCTGTCAGGGGTGTCCTCTATCTCCAATAATCTTCGCCCTGTTTATAGAACCATTGGCAATAGCCATTAGGCAAAAAGCTGCATTAACAGCACCTATGCATGGTATGTCCAACATAAAAATATATGCTGATGACATTGCCCTCTTTCTTAAACCTGGGGAAAATATTCAAAAGGAAGTCTTTGCAATATTCAGGGAATTCCAAGCACTTGGCGGGTATAAAATAATGCCAAGACTGAAATTTTACTCAGTAATTGTCCACAAGATTAATTAATACCTGAATTCCAGCTACTATATAACTTAAGACCTAAACGATATCTAGGCATATTAGTCACTGAAAATGTAAACGACCTCCATTGGGGAGAGGAGTTGGCCTAACGGCTATGGCAGTCAACCTCAAATCTGGGGAACCTGGTTTGAGTCTCAGCAAGGACGCTCAACATCCTGTGAAATCACTTAATCTCCCTGTGCCTAACAAAAATGAATGTGTCCTCATGTAACGCAACTGGTGCTCGTGTAAAGCACTCTGATACCCGATACCTTCGGGTCAAGTTTGCACTATATAAAACTCCGTAAAACAAAACAAAAGATCAAGCGATTATTCGCAAAATGGAACCAAGTACCAATTTCAGTAATTGGACGGGTAGGACTAACACCCATGTCAATTTTACTACTTTTTAACTTTCTATTTATAGCAATTACAAACGCATTACAAATGTCTTTTTTTTAAAGAAATAGATGGGCTATTCTCATCTTTTATATGGGCCAACAAGCCACCGAGAATAGCACTAGCCACTTTAAGTAATCCAACCAAAGAAGGTGGTATTGCCCTCCCCAATCTGAGGGAATATTATCATGCAAATTTCGCACATAACATGTACTGATATTTTAGCTATTCTGATCCACTCCGCACAGATATTTTTTATTTTTTTTTAACAATAACCATGAAGGAATGTAAAATCTTGGATCCAATGAGGCTAGTAAAAAATCCCAAAAAAGTGCATTATAAGGTCCTCCAGTGGTTTTTAACCCGTTCGCTGCTTCTGTCGGACAACGGCCGTCGCGAGCACTACCTCCATAGTGCTGCGCACGTCCGTTGGCCGATGCGGCCCCGCCCACTCTTCAAAGCCGCCGCACCACGGCGGAATTTCGGCCGCGGTAAAGGGGTTAAAAGAAAAGGCACAACTGTTTACGTTTTATAATATACCTTTGATAAACGGATCCTCACGTCTGGTAGACCTACATGTCGGGGAACAGCGGCTTGTCAAACCTAACATTTTATTGAAATGGGAAGAAAATGGATATACAACGGTGGCAGATTTTATGAATATTGATTCCTGGAAAAAATGGACAAAGATTGAACGTGGTCTAAGTTGTTTTAAAGACATATTTAAATGTTCTTTTCTTCAAATTAAACATTTTCTAAAAAATATAGATCCCATTATACTTTTTGCAAAGTTAGACCTTAATGAGGCCCTCTTGGAACTAACCACATGTAGATCAACCAGCGGTTGGCTACAAATCCTTAGAGAGCATAAAGACGAGAGGGCGTACAAGAAGGCCCGAGATAAATGTCATACTAAAGAAGGCCTCCAGATCTCAAGGTCTGTCTGGAACAGAATCAACAAATTCAATACAACTCTACTAAGCAGTGCTTATTTCAGGAAGATGCAATTTTACACCAAATGGTTACTATATAGGACCCCAGCTTTCTTGCACAGTATATACCCCCAGATAGAAGATAAATGCTTCCGTTGTTCAGCAGAAGGGGAGGGAGGGGGGGTAGCTTGACCCACATTGTTTGGGAATGCCCAAAGATTAAACAACTTTGGGACGAGATTGAGAAATACTGTAGATATAACTTAGGGCCGGGGATATCTATTGATAACTATATTGCAACTCTTGGATGCTCCCCAAATATAACAGTCAGCACTTCACAGGCGGAAGGCTAATATATTTCTGCCTTAGTGGCAAGATCACTAATACTTCAGAATTGGCGTAGTGAGAACATACCTACATTTTGCCACTGGCAGACCAAACTGCATAGAGTCCGAGAATTGGAGAAACAATATGCCCTAAGTCCAGGCTCTTATGCTAAGTTTAAAGCCCTTTGTAAATTAAGCCAGGAGATTATGGAGGTGAAATACAAAATCTGTACTGATACTGGGTAAGGGGGCTAGGAAAGGTCAAATAACTATTCGTGTTGGTAATGAGGTCCTTGAGAGGGTAGAAAACTTTGATTACTTAGGGGTTCGATTCATGGACAGCTTCAAATGGTTGGACCAGATTACGAAAAGTAGGCTCCTTATTGAACATAGTTCAAATGCCATTGTGAGGACGCAAAAGAGAATGGTGTCTCATGTAATATCGTCAGTCCTGGAGATCTATCGGGCCAAGGCACAAGGGGCTCCTCTTTACGGGGCTAAAGTATGGGGCTATGTGGATGCCCAGCCCCTGGCATTGGCAGAAAATAGCTTTGTTAGGAAAGCACTATGTCTCCCTCATAGTACACCACTTATTCCGTTGTATCTAGAATTGGGATAAAAAAGAGTAACTGATTTGGTCACCTTGAAAATATTGGTTTACTGGGTCCATCTCTGGTGTACACCATAGCTTGCTGATTATAGAGAATCACTGAATGATGTTCTTAAACTACCAGGTGCTAGATCGCTCCCATGGATTAAACATGTGTTTTCCTGGATGGGAAAGCTAGGTCTCCTCAGATTTTGGGCTGATCCTACCAAACTAAATAAATCTGATATAAACCTACTAAAAACTACTTATTGGGCTTATATCAATGGAGGAACAACAAGTAGTAGCTCTGTAGGATCTTTAACCAATACGTTTTTTGATCTTAAATTCTCACCCTCCTTTGAGAAATATCTAGACTTTATACCTTCCGCTTTTCCTAAAAGCCTCTTCATACGCTTTTGCTTGGGGGCACTCCCTTTACGATCATTTATCCATAAATGGAGCAAAGCACATGCAACATTGGCCTGTCCCTTGTGTAATCAGGGCGATGACAACGAATCACATTTACTCTTCTTCAGCCCAGAGTATTTGTCTCCCCACAGTAAGTGGATCATTCCCATATGTCGCGAAATGGGGGTTGTACGTTATCAGGTAGCCCTAAGGATATTAAAGACCGACCTATCTTTTAGAACTGTTTGCAAATTTTTAGAGGCAGCCTGGTACATACGTACTGCAATTCTTTTTAAAAAATCATCAGTGCAATGATTATGGGCTCTCTTCTATTTTTTTTATTCGCTATAATGAATAGATTTTGTATCCTTATGTACCCATTTTTTAATGTATTGATCTTATGGTGCTCTTATCGTACTTCATTTATATATATTTATTGCTGTTTTTACTCTGTATTGTTATTGTAGCACGGATCATTTATCAATCAATCAATCAGGGTATTTGTAAAGCGCGCTACTCACCCTTGAGGGTCTCAAGGCGCTGGGGGGGGGTCAGCAGTTCTGTTTAGCCGAAGAGCCAGGTCTTGAGTGCCTTCCTGAAGGTGTTCAGGGAGGGGGCACGTCTGATGTCGATCGGGAGCTCGTTCCAGGTCTTGGCTGCGATGTGGGAGAAGGCTCTTCCCCCTGATTTGACTCTGTGGATGCGGCGGGTTTCGGCGAGGGCGAGGTTGGCGGATCGGAGGTTCCTTTTGGGTATGTGGAAGTTGATTCTGCCGTTGAAGTATTGGGGTCCGGTGTTGTGTAGGCATTTGTAGGTATGGGTGAGTATTTTGAAAGAGATTCTCTTCTCGACGGGGAGCCAGTGGAGGTTCCGTAGGTGTTGGCTGATGTGCTCGTGGCGAGGGATACTGAGGACGAGTCTGGCCGCGATGTTTTGTACTGTCTGGAGCTTGCGGAGTAGAGACTTGTTCATGCCGGCGTAGAAGGAATTTCCGTAGTCCAGTCTGCTTGTAATGAGTGCGTGGGTAACTGTCTTCCTTGACTCGGTGGGGATCCATTTGAAGGTCTTGCGGAGGATGCGGAAGGTGTTGAAGCAGCTTGAGATGACGGCGTTGAACTGTCGGTTCATGGAGAGGGAGGAGTCGAGAATGATGCCGAGATTCCTGGCGTGGTCCGTGGGGGCTGCCATGGGCGGTATGCCACCAGGTGTTGTTCCATGCCGACTGGGTGGTCCCGAGGACTAGGACTTCTGTCTTCTCTGAGTTGAGCTTCAGGCAGCTGTTGCCCATCCAGGCTGTGACATTCTGCATTCCTTCCTGGAAGCTGAGTCTGGTGGTGGTGGGGTCCTTGGTGCGGGAGAGGATGAGCTGGGTGTCGTCGGCGTAGGATACTATGCTGAGGCCGTGCTGACGGACGATGGTGGCGAGGGGGGCCATGTAGATGTTGAAGAGGGTAGGGCTGAGCGATGATCCCTGGGGCACTCGGCAGTTGATTTCCGTGGGTTCAGAGAGAAAGGGTGGCAGCCGGATCCTTTGGCTTCTGCCGGTGAGGAACGATCGGATCCAGTCGAGGGCCGTTCCTTGTATGCTGGCGTCGTGAAGTCTGGTGGCGAGTGTGTGGTGGGAGACGGTGTTGAAAGCTGCCGATAGGTCAAGGAGGATCAGGCCTGCGGTGTGGCCTTGGTCGAGGAGGGGCGGATGTCGTCTGTGGCAGCGAGCAGGGCGGTCTCGGTGCTGTGATTGCTGCGGAATCCGGATTGCGAAGGGTCGAGGGTGCCGTTGTCCTCGATGAACCTTGTTAGTTCTGCATTGATGGTTTTTTCCGCGACCTTCGCAGCGAAGGGGAGGAGAAAGATGGGGCGGTAGTTTTTGAGGTCCGTTGGATCTACTGTAGGCTTCTTGAGCAGGGTCCTGACGTCAGCGCGTTGCCAGTTGTTGAGGAAGATGCCGGTCTCGAAGGTGGTGTTGATGATGAGTCGTAGTTCTGGTGCGACGGTGGTGGCGGCTCTATGGTAGATGTGTGGTGGGCATGGGTCTGTGGGGGCTCCCGAGTGGATGCATTTCATGGTTGAGGTGGTATCTTAGGTAGTGACCGGTGACCAGGAGGAGATGGTGGGCTGGCGTTGCCGGATGGCGGTCTGGTTGCGGGGTCAGGTGTGTGGTTGTTGAAGTTGTCGTAGAGGTTTTTGATCTTTAGGTGGAAGTAGGATCCGAGCTTGTAGCAGAGGTCCTGGGAAGTGGTGATGTCCTTTGCTTCGCTGGGGGGTTTGGTGAATTCCTGGATGACGCTGAAAAGTTCCTTAGAGTTGCTGGAGTTGGCGAGGATTTTGTTGTGGATGAAGGTCCTTTTGGTGGTCTGATGTGTTGGTGGTATTCGGTCATGGCGTTCTTGTAGGTGGTGTAGTTTTCGGGTGTCTTGTTGTTTCTCCAGTTCTTCTCCAGGCGTGTGCATATGCGCCTGGTTTCTTGTAGGTCTGTGGTGAACCAGGCGGCTTTCCTGGAGCATTGTCCGTTGGCGTTGCGTAGAGAGGCGAGTTTGTCTGCGCAGTTGGGGATCCATGTGTGGAATTCCCTGGCTGCGAGGTTGGCGTCAGTTGTAGAGGTGGGGGTGATGTGGTTGAGGGTGGAGTTGAGCTGTTCTTCAGTGACTCTGCTCCAGTTCCTTTGCGGCGGGTGTGGAGCGGGTTTTGGCAGCTTGGGTTTGTCCACGCTGAAGTGCACACAGTGGTGGTCGGTCCAGGGGGGTTGCGTGGTGTAGCTGAAGTGGACGCTGTTTCCTCCTGTGAAGATAGGGTCGAGGGTGTATCCTGCCTTGTGCGTCGGTGAGGTGACGAGTTGTTTCAGTCCGATGTTGGTGAGGTTGTCTCGTAGGGTGATGGAGTTGAGGTCGCTGGGGTTGTCGAGATGAAAGTTCAGGTCACAGATGAGTATGTAGTCCATGGAGGTGATGGCGTGGGGTGAGATGAGGTCGGTGATGGAGTTGGCGAAGAGGGCCCGGGGGCCAGGGGGTCTGTAGGCGAGGGTGCCGCGGAGTGTGGAGTTGGGGCTGGTCTGGACCTGGAAGTGCAGGTGTTCGGCGGCGGGGAAGGTGTCGCTGGAGGTGGAGAGGCAGAGGGAGTTCTTGTGGGCGATGGCGAGGCCTCCTCCCGGGTGGTTGGGGTGGTCCTTCCTCTGGATCTTGTATGCATCAGGGATGGCGATGGCGATGTGCGGGGCAGAGAATGCGTTGGTCCAGGTTTCTGTAAAGAAGGTGACGTCGGGTGGAAAGGGTGTCCAGGAGGTTCCAGATTTCCACAGCGTGTCTGTGCAGGGAGCGTACATTGAGGAGGATACTTCTTAGGGTGTCGGCGGTGTTGGCGGCCGGAGTGGTGGTGAGTGTCTGGCGGCAGTGGCGGCAGGAGAATTGGCCATGGGTTGTGTTCAGCGTTGCTTGCTGGCAGTTGTTATTTCTTCCGGGGTTGAGAGCGAGGAGGGCGGCTGAGTCGTAACGGTGGATGGTAGGAGATCCAGGGACCCTGGAGCTGGTCGCCGTCGGGTCGCGGACGTGCGCAGACGGGCTTGCCTTTGGCGCGCCAGCCGTGCAACCGCGCAGCGGGCGCCATTAAATAGGGAGGGGGAAGGGGCAGCAGCGTCGGGCACAGGGAACAGGCACTGAACCTGAGGGTAAAAACGGGCAAACAGCAGAGAATCACAAGCGACAGTCAAAAAACAGCAAACAGGCAGACAGGACAAAAACCAAAGCCAGGCAACAATGGGGGCACACTAAGAATGGCACAGAGCATAGCGGCCTCAATCACCTACCAGGTGGCGGCGAGTGGGTCAGCGGCGAGGCACAGCACAGCGGAGCTTCTGGGGATGAGCAGATCTCGGACCAGAGGTCAGAGGTCTTGCTCGCGCTCCCCCGCAGCGGCCGCCATTAAATAGGGAGGGGGGAGGGACGTGCAGCTGGGAGGCAGGGGTGGGAACCGGCAGTGGGGAGGGGCCGCAGGGGCAGCAGCGGTGGGCACGGGGAACTGGCACTGAACCTGAGGGTAAAAACAGGCAAACAGCAGAGAATTACAAGTGACAGTCAAAAAACGGCAAACAGGCAGACAGGACTAAAAAAAAAACCAGGCAACAATTGGGGCACACTACGAACGGCACAGAGCACAGCGGCCTCGATCACCCACCAGGTGGAGGCGAGCGGGTCAGCGGCGAGGCACAGCACAGCGGAGCTGCTGGGGAAGAGCAGATCTCGGACCAGAGGTCCTTAAATTGACCCCCTTCATGGTGTTATTTCATTGACTCTCGAAAGGTTATTGTGGTACTATTAGTAACATCATCCCTGAAGCACTTGGCACTTTATCCCCTGGTACGACCCTGATGAGGGCTGTTATTAAGTATTGCTGCTTTATTGTATATGGATACATGTTTATTTATGTTTTTATCTTTTTTTGCTCTAGCTTATCCAGTTGTATTGCACATCTCATTTTGTCAGTGGTATTTGACTCGAGTAGCATTTTTTCTGTATTAGGGGCGTTTACAGCCTTTAGCCCTTGGTGGCCATGTTATAGAATGTAACAATACGATTTATGTCCTGTGTATCGTTATTTTAAATGTTTTTGTTTTGTTTTTGTTTGCACACTTTGATGGTTGTAACAACCGAATAAAGTAAATTACTACTACAAAATCTGTAGGTTATATGGGGAATTATGCAATGTCCTTTTTTATATATTGCTTGTGTAATACCCTCTTTATTTATAAGAACTATATTGTATTGTTTAAATATGTATCCTTGATGTTTTGTGTTAAGAACACAACTAGACAAGAATATCTGATATATCAGGCACCTTTGTATATGTGTTACTACTAACCGAACTCTCAATAAAAAAATACATGAAAAAAAACATTTCATAATGCATAAATAGGCTTTGTTCAGTAAAGTGTAAAGCCAGGTTATTCCCACATACTTTTCCACTGTGCCTTTATTTGTACAATTACATGAAAACAGACACATTAGGAGGCTTTTGCTATGTTGTGTATATGCTGGTAGCACACTTCCCTCATACATTTCCTTTTAAAAGATTGACTTTGAATTTGCTTTAATATTTAAATTCAATAAAACAGTTTGAAATGAAAAAAGAACAGTGAGCACAAGAAAGTGGTTCCAGAGGCATGTGTAGACTTCCATGAAGACCAATTTTAAAATACCAACCTGCACAATACAAGTGCAAACACAAACGTTGCCCACGTTTTTGATGCAGAACTCTGTAATGTAATGCATTTCTCTCAGTTCATTCGGGGAGCGGCCGGGGGAGGAAGTTATTGAACATTTTTTATACATACAACTGTAATATAAGGGGTCCGCGGTGTATGCTGGCTTCTCAACAGCACAGTTTTGATGGTGATAAAATAGGCCAGTTTCAAAACTCCAGTTGTATTCTATTTCAACAAGAGGCTATGCTGCATTTACACTGAACAGTGGGGCCAACTTGCAAAGGTTTTCATGAGTACGTGAAGTAAGTACTTCTGTAGCGCCATTCATTTACCCCTAAAAGCTTTTGTGAATTGGACCCAAACCTTGTAGATTTGGGAATAACTAGGAAATATTCATATAAAATTAGTGAGAACAGAATGGACTGAGCCCTCTTTGTAGTCTTCCTAATAGGGTGTTGGACATTTCGGAAGGACCAGACTGGAAACCAAAAGGAGCCCTGGCAAAAATGTATAAACCAGCTCTGCTCTCTTCTTCCCCACTCCCTCCTTCACCACTCCCTTTCTCTGTCTAATCATCCATTTTCTCTCTCTCTCTCTCTCTCTCTCTCTCTCTCTCTATGCTCTCTTTTCTCCCTCTCTCTCTCTGCTCTGATCTCTCCCCATTGCCCTCTCCTCCACTGTGCTTGCTGCAATAAAGTCACAAATGCGCCAGCAGCAGCCCTGGGACTTATAAAGGCCCCAGTCCTCTAGGGCAATGCAAGGTGTGATAAAAGGCTAGTCTAACCCTGGCTCTGGTTACAAAACGCAAGCTAAGTCAAATAATGTGAATTGGCCCTGTGTACAGGGGTCACGTAGACTGTGCATTTGTTACTATGGGTTATTCTCCCATACTGAAATTCTGTTTTGAAATCACTAAAATGTCATAGGTTTTGAATTAACAGCACTTTCCTAATAAAGTTAAATAGATTGCAATGGTTGAGAATGAGGCACTGTGCTTTCATGCCGCAAACAGGGGGCGAATAGCCACTTACCCACAAAATATACCCACCTACATATCCTGAATGTCTGCCACCTGTCTTGCTCCTCTACAAAAGGGGCCCCAGGCAAGGAGGATCCTTCCTTAGAAACATTGAAGCATTTGGCAAAATATATGTATTCAATACTTTATTCTATGATGGGGGTATCTGGCCCAGCGCCCAGATACCCCCATGGATGACAATGCCGCGCTCTACAAAGGCTCATTGATTGATTGATTTTTAAAATACATCACATGACATTGAAAATGTATTTTTTTCTATCAGTACAACAAAACAGGTAGAAAAATTAATGAAAACATTGTCTTACAAAAGACAATAAGCAACAGTGCACACAAGGAAAATCCATTCAGCTGTGTACCCTTCACTAAAGGTATAAATGAGGAAAAATGATGAGCGCTTTATTAAACATGGTATAGAGTTTCATACAAAGACATTTCTGCACATTGTGCAAAAGATGGATGTGGGCGTCTTCAATCCTTCAAAGAATCCAAGTTCTAGATACTGTATGTGTTTTCTCCTTTTCTCTGATTGGATGAATCAACCTGTGATAAAAAAAAAGTGGAAAACTAGTTTAAAAGAATGCATTTTTAAATAGTGAAAGTCTACTATTCACAAATATTTACTTTGGGTCATTTAAGTGTGTAAATAGAAATGTAGTATTTATGTATCTATGTTTCAGAACTCTATACAGCATATCTTTAGCCAGCAAATCATTTAAGCAAGGAAAGGACAGCAGTGCTCAGAATACAAAATGCATGTCATAGACAAGCAGGTAACATCAGAGCAAGTACCCAGGATCGAAGGATAAGTCAATTAAAGCACTGTAAAGTACATAATACAAAGTTAGGATAGCTCTAAAGCAATGGATAACATTTGTGTCTTGTAAATAACAAATAGAGAATAGGAGTTAAGAGAAAGGAAGTAGACAAGGATTATAATCTGTACAGAAAATGAATTAAACAGTACATGATGCTTTACATTGAACAGTTCTGTATTTGTTTACGATGCTTAGGAATTTGGGGAACCTGAAGAGAATATGCAGAGAGAAAACATTTAGACATAGGTGGAAAATATGTCCAAAGGGCATGTGTTAGTAGTTTCATAAAGGTTAAGAAAGAGGAGGTATATCTGTTGTTAAAAGAAAGAGCAATCTATACCCTTTCCAGAGTGAGACTTATATAGAAAGTTCTTTCTCTTTAAAACGGAGGTGTGAAGTAAAAGTTTGTTTTTACACCTCATGCATTCCCAAGATCTTTAATCCTTGATCTTTTGAATAGGTACAAAGCAGGATACACATATTTTTGTCATGTACACAAACATTATTCTCACATTGATATGACATTCGTGCCTTATAATTTAATACCCAATATTAGTAGTGAAGTTTGTCATAAGATAATGTCATGTCATAACCCTGTATTATTGACTCATAAAATGAGGCGGAATATACTGAGAATAAGAAGTGAACTTTAGATTGATATCTGCTCTCTGACATTGTATACCATAGGTATAAATTATCCCATAAACAGAGCTTTTTATTATTTAATGTTGGGTCTGTATCCATTGATATAGTCTGGGATACTGAAATACGTGGCAGAATAAAATGGGAAAAGAAGGGCAATTGAGAGAAGAAGACAAGAGTAACTTTGGAAATACACCAACTCTATCCGACTTTCTAATCCTAAGGAAAAGGAAAGCTATTTACAAATAATTGAACGTAGAGTCAAACTTGGCCAGCACTTTAGAGAGAAAGTTGCTCAGGCATAAATCGCTAAAAAGGGTAGCAAAATGTACGGAGAATCTATTGGGAGGATTCTAGCGAATAAAATAAAGGAAAAGCATAATATGGCCGTAAATAAGGGTATCAAGGATGACAATGGTAATATTGTCAAAAGTAATTTAGAAATACTAAGGCAGTTTCAGATAAACTATCAGCGGCTATGTGAGTAGGATATTAAACCTTTTATGGAACAAATTGAGAGTTATTTAACTTTGTTTGAGGCTCCAAAGTTAAATGTACCCTGGTTAATGCCTTGGATATCGGAGTAAGGCTTGGTGATGTGGTGATCACTAGTATCTAGCAAGGATACAGGTGAGGATGAAATTTCAAATGAGTTTTTATTTCAGATTCATTAGATCTGATTATATTGCAAATAATTAAATGGATTGATTAAGCCTTACATATACCACCTTGATGGAATTCTATTACCAAAGCTATATATGTGAAAGAGGGGCAAACGTCTGATGAGCAAGGCTCATACAGGTCCATCTCTTTAATTAATGCCCACTACATTCTTGCAAAGATTCTTGCAATGCGCCTATCTTGGAGTAATCAAACCTTTACTTTGGCATGGATTTATATTGGGTTGAGATTCTACCATATATATCATTACTGTTAACTGGTTCTTCGCTATTATGTGTACACGGCCAGTATTATCCTCCTTGATGCTGAGAAAGATTTTGTTAGTGTCTTGGCGAATCTTATGGAAAGTTATGGAAGTGATGGTTTTGGTAAAATATTTCTCTGCTGTGTACATGTGCAATATACTAACCCCATAGCTACAGTTATAATTATGGGTCAGATCGCTGATTGTATTTGGATAAGAGAAGCTTAAAAGGGATGCCCAATTCCCCCACTGTTATACATGCTATACCTAGAACCTTATTTGAAATGACTAAAGAATAACAAGAGCATTTTTACCTATGGAGGTTAATGGAGTAGAGATTAAATTCATGACAGATTCTGATGATGTGACAGTAATGTCATTTGTGTTTATTGTGAACTATATCATGCAACACTATCTCAGTATTAGGCATTCATTAATCACCAACTTCTCATTATGCACCTTTATCCTGACTTATGTTATGCTCTGCAATCTCGGTGCTGAAACCTACACCCAAAACAAAGAATGAATTGCAATAGCAATTCAAACCATGACCCTATTTGTGGAGGCATAGATCAGGGGACATCAAAAGCAACTGCATAACCTGCTGATTTACAGATTTGAGCAGCTCATAAATACATCCTTTCTCTGTCAATGGTATGAGTACCATTGACTTGGGAAATAAGACTGTACATCATATGTAAAGGCCACTTTAGAAAATGTGTGTTTTTCTTGAGACGTTTATGTGAAGTAGGGTTTGGAACGCATTACAAAGAAGCTATCCAGCCAGAAAGAACTAGGGAGCTCTCTGTTGCATGAAATGCTTCAAATATATTGATTCAAAACTTTACTAAGTTTCACAGATGGTAAAGTGATTGCTGTGTAGCCAGAGACCCAGAAGGTCCAATTCCAATATGCTATCACTCGGTCTGTGGTCGTAGTGCAGGGACCCTTAAAAACTCTAGGTCACAGGTTTCTATTCCAGTTAGACAGTTCAGGCAGATTACATATGTAGCTTACCCGACTGCTAAACTACAAATGTAACATGTGAGTACATATTTTAATATCAATGCAAACTTTCATCCTTTAGGAATTACAAAAATCTTGCCTTCCTATTGAGTTACTACATCTCTAGATATTATTGGGATTTTTAAGTGGAATTAGGAATTAAAATACATATCACTGTACTACTACTGGTCTAAAATTCCACAATCCACACAATTCCTCTTATAGAAGGGCGGCTGAGGAAAGCATAGCTCATGGGAGATACTGCTTTCTCACTAAAAGAAAGATAAAATCCAAGGTGCACGTTTCCTGACAGGGAAAAAAAGAGTGCCATGAGTGTCTCCACCACCTTTCACCCACTCAGGTAAAAAAAAGGAACATCACATGGAAGGTAGAGAGTGAAACACACCTTGTCTGTTTCGACAATATGTGCGTGTTAGGGTTCTCAAACATCTGGATTTTGAGCATGGTGCCTGTGTTTACATTGTTAAATCCATTCTACCGAATTCCAGCACCATTCTCTGGTTATGGTCTGGCTTGACAGCACATTTGTCACCAGACAATTATGTGAGAAATACTAAAGAAGAACTTTGGCTCCGCTCACATGTTGGGAGCCAGGAGTATGTTTTGATTGGGCAGAAGTAGTGTGCTTCCACAAACACGTGCTTGCCTGCTGTCTAAGCTTGAACTTTCAGGGGCACACACAATACAATGGACAGCTAATAAAAGGGTCTTAGATAAATCTATGTTGTTTTCTCTGGCAGCAGCACAGATGGGAGGAGGGCAGTTATTAACCTACATGGATTTTGAAGTTGGCATTGGCAGTGCAACTGTCACCCGACCTTTTAACCTACATCAATATTATTCTACAGTTCTATGAGTTCACACAAATACATATTCATCCCCATGCTATTTACTTGGATTCCTTCACATTACCATACAACAGTCTTTAAAAAGTCAGACCTATTGGGGTTGTCGATGCTTGTTTTAGTTAGTTCGGGTGGACCTCAGACAACCTTTCCTTGACACAACAGAAACCCTTATTAGTGGAAGAAACGGAAGGAGGCCGCACATCTCACTCTCAGGGGGGGACGGTGGGGGTCAGTTATGTCTTGTGACGAGCTAGCCCTGTACTAGTTGTGAGATGTTAGCACAGATGGAAACTTGCACCTTTCCTTCAAGAACTGAGTATAAAGGAGAGGAAGTGGGAAGGTACACAGTACTGGTAGGCCAAGAGATAATGGATATGAAAGAGTTCTAGCTGCATGTGCTCTAAAAGTCTTGGGGTGATACAAAAGAACAAAGTCAGACCACAGCATCAAGTACTTACTGTACGGGATGTTGTATCCCTTTTTCTATACAGTAAAATAAAATAACATTCAAAGCACATTATATGTAATGTCGTTTAGTATACATATGTAGGTGTCTGTGTATAGTTGTATTAATAATGGCCATTTGGATAGCACACAGTACAAACTGAATTCCTTCAGAAATGCAATATTGTGTGTTAATTATTGTGTGACCATTACTACCCAACTCAATGAGACTCATTCTATCTACTCCAGACCGTTTCTGTATTCTGTATAATTCTTATATTTAGAGGATAATATCACATCCAAAAATTCAGCAATACCACTTCCCTCCACAGGAAAGCCATGATCACAAGCAACAGCAAAAATGCTGCTAGTTTTGCACCAACAAATGAAGAGAAACAAGCAAGAAACACCATTTATGAATGGCACAAGATGAATCAATGTCAACTTTGGCAGCACTGACATCAACCTACTTGCATGACCTATTCAGGTAAGGTAAGTGCTATTCAGCAGAGAGATGCATATGTTATAACATGTATTTAGTAAGCTCTGTATTGCCTTTGCCTTATGCATAATTAGTTCCCAACTCCAGAGCCAGCCGCCAAAGCCAGTCTGTCTTCGTATCTAATTTAACACCTATGCATGAAAACCCAATTGGGACTCCATGTTTTGTAGCCATTATGGAGGAATGCAAACAGCAGTTCAAGAGATTGTGATTTTTCTGAAAAGCTTCAGTTGAAACAAATGTAAGAATTAATTATTCGCGAGGGAAAGGGGCCTCTATAGAATCATTAAAAAGAAAAAACGGTGAATGAAATACTTAAAATACATTGAAAAGATGCACATTTAGTTGAGTGAACCCTATAATATGACAATAAATCACGGCTGTGATTAATGTGACTTAGTTGCTGTTCATTATGAACAATGTGGTTTGATGTTCTTAATGAATTATAGCAAGTGTCCAACATACTTTCTTTTCTTTAGAACTCTCACAATTTTTAATGCATCATTACGAGTTGCAGGGTACTCCAGTGGCGGCTGATGAAGATAGTGGGGCATAAGACTAAATACTAAATTTGCCTGAGCGAGGGAACACAGCTGCCTCATGAATGAGTTGTTTATCCAGACCAGATATTTACTTAGCATTCTGAGACTTGTAGTCCCAATTTTATAATTGGTTTAAGTATAAGACTGCAAGTTCAAGAAGGCAGGTAGAAAACCTAAACAGGATGAGCTGCTGCTCAGGCGTGGCCTTTTGAAACTTGATAGTTCTGCATTCGGTCACATCCTTATGGCTGCTTGAAGATGTGAGTTGGGAGAGTGTATCACGTGCAGTACCAATCATACAGAAGAAAGGTTCTGCTCTTGGCTGGGACTGCAGCACCTTCATATGTACATTGCTCCTGTCTCCTCCCCAACCCTCACTTCAGTGTCACATCACTCTTAGCCTCAGAGTGTCATTAGAGACTCAGCCCTTCAGCTCCCACTAACACTTGAGTATGGTACACAGTCATGAGATGGTGCAGTGCGCATACCCATAAACTGCACCAGGAAGGAAAAGGTGGGAGGGAATGTCATCCTCTTCTACCTATTTCAGCTGAGGAACAAACTGAAGACTGCAAGGGTGTTTGGTGGAAGGAACATCTGCACACAAGGTCCTGTTCACCAGAGCTTTGGCACTGGTGCGCCCCGTGCAACAATTTTATTTGGTGCCTCCCCAGTGACCGGACTCCCTCACTACCTCTCTTCAACAGTTACCCTCCTCTCTCCATAGGCCTTCTCTCAGATGCATTTTGTTTGTTTTATAGTGCTAACCATACCAGTGTAGGGTGTCAGAGCACTTTACATCACACACATTATACAATGACAATGAACCATAAAGCTGTAAATCAGTCTATAGGAAATATTACATACGAACAACGAGGACTGAAAGGTGAAGGAGTCACGTGTCATCCACACTAGTAGGCAGTATATTTGAAGAGTGTTTGGTCTGGAGAAGCACAAACTCAGGATATAAAATGTACCACAGTGGTTGGGGTAGGCTTTAAATATAAGAACCCAAACAGCCCCCTTTTTTGCAACATTAGGATAATGAAAGACTGAGGAAAAAACATAACGTTCCAACCTATACCAGTTTGTATGCAGCTCTTTCATGACAGTTCATAGGTCATTTATAGGTCACTGTGTTATATTTGGATAGTAGCCTATGAAATGCAAGTCAGAAAAGGATCTCTGTGACAAAAGCAGTAACCCACTGAACTATCCATATAAAATACTTCTCTCATCTTCATGGTACAGATTCTTTGCAACTGGCGCATTAACCCTCAACGCTACTTTATGATGAGTCAAAACCGCAACTAGACAAAATCCCAATCACTCTCCAGCAGGAACATTAATCGCCAGCATTATCTTGACATTTTTATTGTTGCCTGAGAAGAGCTAGACAAAAAAGGAACTCTGCAGCTGGTCCTTCTAAGCCCATGTTATTTCTAAACACAGCCCCACCCCCACCACCCCCCAAGGTCAGCACCAGATATGGCTTGTCGCACTGCCCTGGTTCTAGGGCAACCTGTCAAAACGCTTAAGACCTTTTTTCATCCGGTTTCTCCTATTAATCTCTCCCCTCTTGAAAAGAAGTACATGTGCTCAAAATTTTCTATACAGCTCTTTTCATATAGGCATAGACCTATGCCTCCCTTCCTCCCCCCACCCACATCCTAAATATCACCTACAGCTGGTGGCGTGGAAGACAGATTTATAAAACGCTTATAAATTGTGTTGTGTTTTCTGTTTAAAACATCACAGACCTTAATAAAGTTTCAAGTTTTTAGAGTTGATTGTGTTTATTTCACCATACATTTTTCATATCACCATGTTTGATGTTGTCTAATTATGCTAAAATCATTAATTGCTTGTACATTAATAAACGCTGAAATAAGCAGGCGGAAGGTTCACAAGGTACTCTCTGATGAAGAAATCAATTTAGTAATGATATGTAAATGATTGTTTTTACTATTTATGGAATGTAATAAGCCACCTTTGCTATTTGAAGTCTGATGTCTTGTATTGTAGAGTAGTTTCTTTCTGAAATAAAGCCTAATTAGCTTGTTATCTAAACTAATTAAATTGAATTGAATTATTACAGATGTTTTTAGCCAAACCTAATTATTATGTATATGTTCCTTTGGAGTGTTACACCTTCATCAAGGAATTTATTAATAAAATGTAAGTGATTGCTGTTAATATCTCAGGATTTAGTATGCCACTTATGCTGTTTGAAGACTGGCCTCTTATATTACAGAGTGGGTTCTTCAGAAATAAAAACCTAATTAGCCTGTCATGAAAATTAATTAAAAAGAAAAATAATTGAATCATTAAAATGACTTTATTTAATCAAATCTAAATATAGTTGGTTATTTCCTATGGTGTGTTGAAGCTTAATCAAGAAACCATATGCTTCCAAATAATTTAAAAAAAAGTGGCAATTCAATTCAAGCTTATTTAATTCAAACTCTAGCAACTCAAAGGGCCAAGGTCACCAGGTTTCATCACCAAAGGCTTTTACTTATTTAGCCGCTCCTTTACATACCCAGCTGTTTGCACATGGGACAAATTGATCTGACAGATTAATAAAGGTGCATGCAAAACTGTAACTACTACTATGCCCCCATGCATCTCAAACTTCATGCCATTTGAAAACACACATTACTATGCATTCTAGCAAACACTATTATTCACTGTGTCACTTTTCACTGCGCCGTTCACTGGAACACCTATACAATTTCACAAAAAAATGTTGGTTTTAACTCATCTATACTGTATAGAACAATAAACTCTGTTGATATCCTACATGTATGCATGTTGTTTGTTAGCTAGTTGAAACCCAGGTGTGGGGTTTCCTCTGAAGGAACCATTGTACTCCCTTACTATAATTGCCCAGGTTCCCAGGAATACGGGGTTGGCCATATTTCTGTACTAGACTTGATAAATGATATTGTCAACCAGATGCCAATGAGTAAATTTGCTTCTCATGATTCTTCATAGACAAAATTGACACTCCTGCCTTTCTAACTTCAAGGAATGGGGACTATCGGTTTACTGACTTTCAGGGAAGTGATATACCGTTTATTACTCCCAGTGAACCAGAACTGTGAGTATTGAAGCAATTCAGAAAACAGGAGGACACAACATTACTTCTAACTCATCAAAGCTGAGTAAAACAATTGCTCCACTGAAACAGGAAAAAAGCAAGCTGAACAAACACTTCTTCTTTTCATGACATGTCTTTTCTCTACACACTGAGACCCTGATTTACAAAGGTAGTTTACACTTTTGAGTAAGTTTATTCTTTTGAGTAATTTTACTACTTTTCAGTGTTCACAAACTGCACTTTTGCAGTAACTTGCACTTTGGTAGTAGGATCAGCACTACACATGGCTAACCACTGGTACTGCAACACCCTCCAATAGAAAATAGTGGAAGTAGGGACTTACTTGAAAAGTGTAAGTTACTACAAGAGTGCAATTTGGGAATATCATTTAGCAGTAAGTTTTGTGACACTACACTAGTAATGCAAAATGTACTACAAAGTGCAGTTTGTGAATCAGGCCATAGTCTCAGGCAAAAGAAGTAACCTTTTAATGTTCCCACTTGTGCGCATAATTCATAGTTGTAGATCTGTCAGCATTAGGGTGGTCTTCTCCTAAACTTTTCGCCTTCCTCCTCCATTTTTGCTGATCTTGTTTTTGCTGGCCTTAGGACTCTGTGCACTGTACTACTGCTAACCAGTGCTAAAGTGCACGTGCTCACTCCTTAAAACATGGTAACATTTGCTTTTCCCCAATTGGCATATTTAATTTACTTGAACGTGCTTAATAAAGTGGTACTACATGTATCCACAGCTTGTAAATTAAATGCTACTAGCGGGCCTGCAGCACATATTGTGCCACCCACCTTAGTAGCCCATTAAACATGTCTCAGGCCTGCCATTGCAGCCTGTATGTGCAGTTTTAAACTGTCATGTCGACCTGGAAAAATAAACATTTTGCCACACCAAAACCTGCTTTTTTTATACATATAACTTACCCCTAGGGTGGGCCCAGTACAGCCCAGGGGGTAGGGTGCAGTGTATTTAAAAAGTTGGACATGTACTTTTAAAGCTTTACATGTCCTGTTAGTGAAAAACTCTTAGATTTCTTTTTCACTACTGCAAGACCTACCTCTCCCATAGAATAACATTGTAGTTGCCTTATTACTTTTAATAAGTTGTAACTTCCAAACAGGAACAGGTAATAAGTTCATGTTTGGTGTCTTGGGCATTGTAATGAAAAATCCCCTCTTATGGTAAAGTCAGATTGTAAATTACAATTTTTAAAATACAACTTTTAGAAAGTTGCCATTTTCTTGCCTTAGCCATTTAGTGCCTGCAGCCTATCTCTGGATCACATGCCTGTGTGCAGCTGACAGTTGGGCTTTGTGTATTCCTTGAAGACAGCCACACACAATAGAGAGCTTAGATGTGGAGTTGGGCATACTTACACTTGAATACCCTTTGTCCTGACTCCACACAAAGGGCTGCGTATACCCTGTACTTAATATGGAGCCAGGGCAGGGAAGGCAGAAACCTGTTCACTTCAAAGAAAAACCTCTAGAAGCTTCTCCCACTTCAATGGAGGCACCTGGTATAAATACTGGACCTCAGACACCGACTCTTCAGTACACGTCTGGACCTGTAGAGACCCTGCCAGGAAGAAGGACTGCTATTCTGCTGAAAGGACTGCCACTCTGCTGGAGTGTTGCCCTGCTGCACTACTGCCTTGCTAGACTGCTGTCTTGCTGAATTACTGCCCTGCTGCCCTCTTGCTGGAGTCTGAGGGATTGGACCTACACCTGTACCCATGACTCCCAGAGTGACTACAAGGGCTAGTCTGCTGGCATCCTGTTCAGAGCCACAGGGACATGTCAGGCTCCCGACCACCTAAACCAGAACCAAGATCCAGCTGGAGCAAGTCCTTGACCCCTAAATGGTGCTCCTCAAGTCCTGGACTCTTGGTGTTGCCTCAGAGAGGATGAATTGACATTTTTGAGCTCTTCACGACCACATACAGGGCCATTGGGGGCAAAACCTTGCTACTCACACAGCTTGCCAATGCGAAGTTCTGTCAACCCGAACCTTCGCGCTACCGCTTCAACCGCTCACGGTGAGCGCCATCGCAAATCTCTCAGCCAACCCCCTGTGATGACAACAGGATCTTTTCCCTACAGCATTGACCATCTGTGACGCCAGGGCTTACTCTTCGTGCTACATCAAGGACCATCCGTGACACTTCCCTGCTCCTCGCGGGCCCCTCCACCACGACTAGGGCTTTTTGCGCTGGACTGAGAAGGTAACTTTTCAGCAGGACTAACCTGGTCCCTGTATACGACCGCATTCCTTCATGATTGGGCTAAAATGTGGCTTTCTCTGGATCTCGCATGACCAGATCTCTGCGAGTGGTTCTTTGAACTTTTTTGGTGCTATTTTCACTCAAATCTTTAAAACTGCATATCTCCGGTACTACTGATAGGATTTTTTTTGTTGAGGTCATGATTTATTTATTATACTCTCTTCTCTTTTTCTAAATTCGTGTTGTATTTTTCTTGTGTTATGTTTTCACTTTATTACTGTTTAAATGCTTTACACATTACCTCTAAGTTAAGCCTGACTGCTCTGTGCCAAGCTACCACAGGGCTGAGCACAGGTTAATTTCAGGTTTGCTTTTGACTTCACCCTGACAAGTCGTGTGGTTGCTGTGAGAAGGGTTTCACACACCTCAACCAGTAGCCCAATTTATTAAACTAGCTAATTTGAAATGAAAGTTTATCAGGAAATAAACCTCCTATATCATACTTAAGTGGTCTCTTAATATCGGAGTTAGCAATGTGTGAACAGGATAAATGATTCTCTAAATGGAGGTTCTTCCATTTTTTTTAGCACATAACAAAATGTACCCTAAATAAAGCAATAGACACATGCACTTCAATGTAATACTTAAACTTGCTTATTTTTGTCTTCCTGACTCCTTAGCAATACCACTTAAAGAGAACATTCTCATTCATTTGAAAAACTACCTCAGCTTTTCATATTACTTGATCGCAGGGAGTCAAGCCTCCCCCCAAGAGGCAATGTAAGGCCTGATTCACAAAGGTAAACTTACGCCTTTGTGTAAGTTTACAAATTGTTTGTATTCACAAACTATGAGTGTAATTTTACTAATAGCAATTTTACGACTGTGGAAACTCCGCATATAAAAAGATAGGCTAGGCCTATCCCTTTATGCGCGTAGTTGTCTGCCCCAACTGCAAAGTCTCCGCAGTCATAAAATTACTATAAGTAAAATTAAAGTTATTAAAAAAGACTTTCTTCTTTCAGAAGTGTCTAAATCTATCACTGATGCCCCCCAAAAATGTAACTCCATGAACGATTAGTCTCCTCATAAGTATTTATAAAAAATTAAACAACTTCATCGCCACCAAACTGCTAAATTTGTTGCATCTGTTTTATGAGGCAGCAACGTTGAAAGGACACGTGTGAAGCAGCAGTTGCCATCATTTAAAAAGGTGCACTAGGAAGCACAGATGATGTTATCCTTTTCATCGAAACCATCATAAAAACAGGTAATTCTCTTCTTGACGTTTTTCTTGGAATTGACAAATATTCTGAATTATCACAGTACCCACAAAACAAGACTAGAGGCCTGATGTAGATCTTGGTGGACAAATTACTCCATCATAACGATGATGGATATCTCAGATCTGCCGAAATATAAATCTCCTAGGATATAATGGGATTTATATTTCGGAGGACGGGATATCCGTCACCCTTGTGACGAAATTACCAGTCCGCCAAGTTTTAAATCAGGCCCTATGCCTTTAAACATTCACTGCACAAATGACATGATGAAAATGAGGGTTTTTTTTGGCAAGTAAAGACCATATAAAATCTAGGTGTTCCCTTGCTTAATGATCTTGAAGAAACTAGACCAACGAACGTAAAAGACATGCTTCAAATGGTTAAGAATCTAATAGCCCCCAAAAACCTCACTTCGTGGGGCTGCAAAGAGGTTGTTAACGTAATTACCTTAGTCGATTCAATCAATTTCTATTCGGCCTATCACAAAATATAAAAGCTATCTGTTTAGACAAAAAAAGAAACAAAAACAATCTTAATAATATGAACAATCCATAATGTGGCATGCCCATTTCTCACAGCTGTTTTTAAGCAAGTAGAGCAGAGATCGACCTAAGAGTAGTAACTCCAAATACTCTTCCAAAGAAGCGGCATACCTAAACTAATTGTAGCAAAATTGGTTACTTTTATGAGCAAAGGTCAAATATCTTCTTCCTGTTTAATCATGTAGTACTGATCGACTTTAATGGGATCCTAACCAATCAAAACCTATTTCATGTCCAGGGTAGCGTGAGCTAAACCTTGCAGTCATAGCACTGTATTTTGTAGCTGACTTCGGATTCTGTCAACAGATTTCAGATACTTTCAGCCGCTATTATAGGGTAGTCTAGTTGAACCCATAGAATACTTAGATTGGAGGAATTTACTCAGAACAGCAGATTGTTAAACCTAAAATTTTGTGGTAAAAAATGCAGGCCCTCGTCTAATCAAGAAGTATTCATAACACCACCAGGATGCACAGTTCCAAGACGTTGTCACAAATCCCATAGATGCATGCAAAACTGGCATTAAGCTTCCTTTTCTTGATAATGTGCTTTGCATTTTCTCAGTCCACAATTTCGCAAAAGATATATTTATTATTTATCTATTTTTGAGTGGAATTTCCATATCACCAAGCTAGCCACAGGGGCAGTGGAGCACTTTACAAACAACTATTAACAACATGTGTAAGCCAGTTCATTAGCAAATGTAAAGGGCATGGAGAGAACAGATTTTATTGAAAATGAACAACCTGTTTTAAATCGCCGGACGGCTTCTGATTCGGCGAATCCATTATCACACCAATGTGCAATTAAGAAGCCACAACTGGAGACCTAGAACAGAACATTTGGCCCACCTCTAATAAAAATCAAACAGCACATTGAACAAAGTCTTTGAACAACTGTAATAGTAGTAGGCAGGGTATGTAAACACCATCATTGTTGCCTATCTACAATCATTGATCTGAGTAAACACTTCAGTCATATTATAAAAAACCAATGCACAATGCAGCCCGTCAAATCACATTTTCATACATAAAAATGTCAATCACCGTGCAACTAAATCATCATAAAAAAGAGACTAGATATATAAAATTATAAAACCATGGGGCATATTACTAAGGGCCTTATCGCCGCTTTAGCGGCACTTTTTGCCGCCAAAGCGGCAATTTTTTTTCCGCACTATTAGCAAGCTGTCGCTAACAGCTGTTAGCAACAGCTTTTAGGCGATAGCGACCGGGTTGGGTGCCACTTTGCATGCCAGCGATATTTATCGCTAATGACATGCAAAGTAGGCGTTCTCAACCTGGTAGCGACTGGAAATAGTCGCTAACATCGCTATCGCCTATTAGGGAGGCCAGCAAGGCGATAAAGAAACCAGCGCTAAACACTATTAGCGCTTGTTTTTTTACACCTGGTCCAAACCTGACTTAGCCATGTAATCCAATGGGAGGTGGATTACATGGCTAAATCCCCTTGCCCTATAAGCAAGCTATCGCCGGTCACAGTGCGATTATCTCTGGATTTCCAGCGATAATCTCACTGTTTTCCAGCGACAGCAGGGGTTTCTATCGCATTGGAGATAAGCGTTGCTGATAGCACGCTATCTCCGCGATAGAAACCGGCGATAGCCGGCGATAATTATCCTAGCGCTAAGTGCGCTTAGCGATAATTATCGCCGGTTATTGCTAATAGGCCCCCATGTTAAAATCTAAAGTCAACTCCTTATCTTCATAGAAAAGTGTACGAAAGCCACTGCAGCTAGGCAAATATCAAATGCATGTATTTGCTGAAAAATAGTAGCGCATGGCTACACTGTACAAAATTGCACTAATTAAGCAGAGGTCTTACATATCATAATCCTGGGATCTTAAAATATTTACAGAAAAAATCATATTAATTATTGTTAAGCCTAGAACAGTGCCTCTCATACATCATGTGATGTAAAAAGATAGCATAGTCATTGTCAAACTACAACTGAAGAAAAACGTATGGATAATAATTTCCAAAAGTATTCACAATACCAATGTACCTTTCTGAGAAGAAAGGCAACAAAATGGTTCCTTAATCACACCTCTGTTTCACAAGATCCGCAGTGGTTGGAAATAGAAAAATTAAAATGTCTCCCTATAATAAAATAGCCCAAATAACAGAATATCAGGGCACCTAAATGCCCGCATCTCTAACCATAATAATCATAATTACTGACATACAAAAAATTTACTCCCAAGCAGACTGTTTACGCTGGAACATGTTGCTTTTTGGGAGTAAGAAGCTCAAGTTAGAAGGCTCCTCCATTGCATGGGGAGCGCGGGAGAAGACAGCACTGAGGGCCTTATTTAGAGTATGGTGGATGAGATACTCCATCACAGCCATGGCTGATATCCTGTCTGCTGCATTACTAGTGCCTTGGGCTAAAATGTACTTGTAATGTGTTAGACAGGATATCAGCCACGTTTGTGATGGAGGATTCCATCCGCTAAGCTTTAAGTAAGGCCCTATGCATTTTTTCCTCCTCTGCTACAGAAATATAACTTACGAACAGCTGAATTCTATACCTTCCTAAAGCTCAGGTTGTGTATTTAAGAATAGGATCGGGACAAATTGACACACCAAATATTTTATTTTATTTTATTGAGATTTCATAAATTGAGTGACTAATGTTGCTTCTAGAATATATAGGTTGTGCTTCCAATGGTACACCTAAAGAGACAAAATGGAACAACAACATCTTCGGTCCAATCATGGTGACCACCGTCAGTTGCCCAGGGATCTATATATTGCACTCCTCCTCTAAAAGAGGATTATCGCTGCAAGGGCACAATCTACGTTCATGGTCCTGCACCACATAGAATACACAAAATGAGCCTGGTACCATCTTCTTTTTCTTGCTACTGCCAGTCTGAAACTGGTGACCTAATACATATGTTGATCGGGTGTGAAATTATCAAATCATATTGGGAAGGTATTCAGAAAAATACTTCAGAGATCCATTACCCCAACCTGACACTTATCTACTTGGGACCGTGTGTTACTCTTGTGACATTACCACTCACCCATCATGACCTCCACCTACTTCAACTGCTCCTCTAGTTAGCTATTAACACCATCGTTTCACACACGAAGCAAACTTGGAAACATTTAAAATATAGAAGGTGGACCTTATATACAAATGCAAATAACGTTGCCCTAGTAAACTGTTATATGTTGATAGTGCTTTGCCTCAGCAAACTTGCAATTCTCCTACCGCATACGTAGTCAGGGAACCTGTAGAGTTTCCGAGAATACAACCTCAGCTTGCTCTACTATCAGAACCCCTGTTGTAGCTGGGCAAGAGTCAATGGTTGTCCATGCCCAATTCTGTCATTACAGAAATGGATGACCCGGGATGGAAAAACATGGACTGGATCCCATGAGCAGGGAGACAATTCTCTTCATGTCAGGGTATTTTCATTAAAAAAAAAATCCTGCTTTGGGAATTTGTGAGAAAAGAAAGTAAATTCTGAAAAAAAATGGTGGCCTGCTTGGCATTCATCTGAGCATTAGGTGCATCTGTCACATGGGTGGATGCCCTTAAGGCTCAGAAATCCCTGCCAGTCAGAAGATCTCTAAGTATTGCAAGTGTTCTGCTACCAAGAGTGGAGCCGTGGTCTCTGACAATAGAACAGGTGTGTCCGGCTGCCTCCTGTACTTTAATTGCATCCTTAGTAGCAAAAGGCCACAGCAAGATAGCCTAGATAAATGCCTGTTCAACTACCTTGAGCACCTGGCATCCAACAATTGACTACCCTTCTTTTTTTTCCTCCTGCTTCCTTCCTTCTACCATTATAGTCCATTTGTTGTTTCTATTCATTCAATGCAGGCAACCGATGAACATGAGAAATGTGTATCTCTGAAAGACGATTGACCACTGTTCATTGCCTCCCTTCTGATATAATGTTACTTTTTACTGTGACCACATGACATGGCTGTAATATTGTACAAGGAAGTTTCCTGTCACCTTCCATTCCCTTCTGTGTTGTTACTTTTCTGAAAGTGTGCTTCAAAAATTCTAGATAAATATTGGATAAAAAAATTGATGCCACACCTGGCGTTTTCTCTTCGTGAGTAGCTTTTCTGTCACTAGAGACTCCTCTCTACCCCAGGATATCCATCAGCAATCTTTACAGTGCAGTAGAAATGTTTTTTGCAGTGGTTCAGTGCCTGCGTTTGTGAAAAATATACAAAACGTAATCATTTTTAAGCTCTCAGATGGCATGGTGTTATTGCACTTGCAGGGACAGGTAACACGTCTCTTGTTATCTACAGTGCTTTGGCAGGCCACGGGCCACAGGTTTCCTGTTTTCTTCAAACCTGTTTACTTCTTGAACGATTTCATATTTCTTTAGAAGATATGTTTATAGGCATTCTTTAAGTATATTCTGATCTGGTATGTTTTGTTTCATTACAAGTGAGGCAAACAGTAATTGTCTAGTCAGCCCATTTGAAGTCCCAGCCAGGCAGAACCCGAAAAGTAACTTTAATTGATTTGATGAATCGCCAAACCCGTGAAAATCACTGAATTTGACTGGGTTTTCGGGCTTGTGTCTTGTTCAGTGTCACTTTCCCTACTCAGAACCGTTTAAATTCAGTGGTGCGCTGATCGACTGGACAGTAGCAACACCAAAAACTCATCCAAAGAAGCTGCATACCTAAATTAATCGTAGCAAAATTTGTCTACTTTTATCAGAAAAGATGCAATAGTTATTTTTTATTCAATCATCCAATACTGATCGAGTTTAATTTGATCCTAACCAATCAAAAAAAGCATTCCAATTTTCATTGAGCAAAACTTGCAGTCATAGCATTGGATTTTGTAGCTCACTTCAGAATGCAGTCAACGGATTTCAGATAGTCCCAAGCCGCTAATATAGTGTGGACTAGTTTTTGACCCCATAAAATAATTAGATTGGAGGCATTTTCTGAAAAGAGCAGATTGTTAGACCCAAGGTTATATGGCTAAAAATGCGTATCCGCATCTAACCAAGAAGTGTTTCTTGAAACCACCGGGAGGCACAGTTCCAAGATTTTCACACAGATCCCAGAAATACATGAAAAGCTGGAATTAAGCTTTGCTTGGCGATGTGCTTTGCTTTCTTTCAGTCCACTATGTCTCAGAAGATATATTTATTATGTATTTTTTTGTGAAATATACATATCACGGAGGTAGCCACAGGGGCAGTGGAGTGGTTTTAGAACAACTATGAGCAACAAGTATAAGCCAGGTGCATTAACAAATGCTAAGGGTATTGTTAGACCTGTCAGCCTTAGAGTCGTCTTCCCCCAAACATTTTGCCTTCACTTGTCCTGTTTTGCTGAATTTGTTTTGTTGGCCTTAGAACTCTGCACACTTTACCACTGATGACCAATGCTAAAGTGCTTGTGCTTTCTCCCTTAAGCCTGGCAAAATTGGCGTACACCGAATTGGCACATTTAATTTACTTGTAAGTTCCCAGTAAAACAGTACTACAGGCACTTAGGGCCTGTCAATTAAATGCTACTAGTGGGCCTACAGCACTGATTGTGCAACCCACTTAAGACACCGTTTAAAACACTGTCCCAGGCTAGCCATTGCAGCCTTTGTGTGCAGTCTTGAACTGCCATTTCAACCTGGTAAAATAGACTTTTTGCCAGGCCTAACCCTCCCTTTTCATACTTATAGATCACCCCGTTGGGTAGGCTCTAAACAGCCCATAGGGCAGGGTGCATTGTATTTAAAAAGTTGGACATGCATAGTTTTACATGTCCTGGTAGTGAAAAACTCTCAAATTTGTTTTTTACTATTGCAAGGCCTACCTCTGCTATGGGATAACATTGGGTTACCTTATTACGCTTAATAAGTGATGATGTTTGATTGGGAGCAGGTAGGGATGTCATTTTTGGTCTCTGAGGATTTGTAATTTAAAACTCTTCTATGCTAAAGTCGTATTTTAAGTCACAATTCTAAAAATGCCACTTTTACTAAGTTTCAACAACAAAGATAAACTAACCATCACCTTTCTATTGCTGTTAGTATTTTCTAACAGACTATGACCATTCAACAAATCATATGGTCTGAAGTATTTATTTACTTGTTCATTTCGTTTTTTTCAAGGATATAACTTATTCATTTTTTAAGTCAGAAAAAGGGAGAACCTCATGTTTCCCGACATTAAACATACAATACAATTTGCATATCAAACATGAAAACATGACAGTTGTGCAAAAAAACATGAATTAAACACATTGAGCCAGTCTTATTATTCTGAAAAGAGCAGCAACCCAGGACCTGTTTGTGTATTTTCTTTCTTTCGTTTAATAACAATCTCTTAATTCAAGAGAGTTCCAAAGTCTCTCTCTCTGTAATGCAAATCATACAATAATGAGTATGCGCTCTATTCGAAGAGCATCGGCTAGCGCTTGTATTGTGTGAACCAAACAACTTACTTTGTATTTATTTTATTTATTTATTCGTGTTTTATAGAGCGCAAACTTGACCTGTTAGGGTATCAGAGCTCTTTACAGGATTCACAAGATGTATACAAGAGACTTCGAGGGGGGTGGTGGGTACATTTGAGATAAACACAAGTAAACTTGACCCGTAAGGGTAACAGAACGCTTTGCAGAATTTGCAAATTGTATACAAGAGATTTGGGGGGGTGGGACAATTTGGGATAAGCACAGGAGAATACATTTTACGAGAAACAGAAGGTCCCAGATCCCAGGGTGGGGTGCCCGGAGGTGCCGGGTGGATGGCAACAGGATAGACCCAATGAAAGGTGGTAGTTGGAAGTAAATGGAAGCGGGACAAGGTCGCTGAGGTGATTTCAAGTCAATATTTAGGAGAGGAATTTGCCCATTAGGAAGGTTTTGGCATCCTTTTTAAAGCGTGCCAGAGATGGAGTTCTTCTAATGGCGGGCGGGAGTGAGTTCCATATTCTTGGTGCAGCCCCAGAGAAGGCCCAATTGTAAGTTTTTTTTTCCGCAAGCGTGCTGGTTGGAGCAAAAGGTCTCTGGCGGAACGGGAGTTTCTGGCTTCTCCGGATATCACGAGTTTCTGGGCAAGAAATGCCGAGGAGTATGAGTATAGGGCCTTGTGCGTGATACATGCCAATTTAAGTTGGATTCTGGCCTCAAGAGGAAGCCAGTTCAGAGCTTTCAGGTGTGGAAAAATATGGTTGAATTTCCTTGAACCTGTTAGTAGTCTGGCGGCCGCATTGAGGCAGGCTTTCAGTGGGGCCAGGGAGGTCTTGGGTAAACCTGAGAGAGTAGAGCAGCCATATTCCAGTCTAGAGATGACAAGTACCTGGACTGCCATTTTTAGGTCGGGAGTGTCGAGGAAAGGTTTCAGTTTCCTTAGGTAGCTCAGGTGAAATCTGGCTGATTTGGCCATCGAGTTGATGTGGTCACGCATGTTCAAGCGGCAGTCAAGGGTTATTCCAAGGGATTTGGCAGAGTCCACTATGGTTGGTGGGCAGTTTAAAGCTGTGATCGCCTTGATCCATTCCTGAATGTCAGGGTTGGTATTGGGTGGGGAGATTAGGAGAAATTCAGTTTTTTTTGCGTTGTTTGAGCTGGTTAGAGGTGAGCCATTGGACAGTCAATTTCAAGGCCTCATTCAGGGAGAGAATCTCCTCAGGAGAAGAGATTTTTATGTAGATATGGGTGTCGTCGGCATACATGTGGTAGGAGATATTTGCGGTGCGTAGTACTTCGGCTAGCGGTTCGAGGTAAAGGTTGAAGAGGGTGGGGGACAGGGTTGATCCTTGGGGGACTCCAACCGTGATCGGAGAGGGAGCGGACAGGTTACCGTTGATTAGGAATCTCTGTGACCGGTTTTGGAGGAAGGACCTAAACCATTCAAGAACAGGGCCATCAAGTCCCATCCTGAGTTTGAGGCGTTCAAGTATTTTTTCGTGGTTGACCATATCGAAAGCCGAGGATCGATCTAGGAGGATTAGGAGACAGGTTTTGCCTTGGTCAAGGGCTTGAAGGGCATCATCCATGATGTGGAGAATGGTGGTTTCAGTGCTGTGCTCAGGCCTGAATCCGGATTGGAAGTCGTCTAGTAGGTGGAAGTTGGTGATGTGTTGACTCAGCTGCTGTTGCACACATTTCTCCAGAACTTTAGCTAAGAGTGAGATATTAGATATAGGTCTAAAGTTGTCAGGGGAAGCAGGATCCAGCGATGTTTTTTTTAGGATGGGGAGGACTTGGTCGGCTTTCAGAGAATCAGGTATCGACCCCTGTAGAAGGGAGGCGTTAATTATTGCAGTCCAACTAGGAATGATGGATTGAACGGCGGCAGCTAGGCAGTTGGAGGGGAGTGGGTCATTAAAGTGGTTGCTCGGGTTTAGGGAGGATAGAATTTTCGAGACGGAGTGTTCGTCATACACTTTGAAGTTGGTCCAGTGCGCTTGGTTTTTGGGTGATGCCTGGGGGTGCAGCGCAGAGGAAGGGGGCAGATCCGGCAGGGGTTGGGAGTGGGTGGCGGATCTGAGTTCGTTTCCTAGGGTAGTGATTTTGTCGGAGAAGAAGGAGGAGAATTCGTCAGAGGAAATTAGGGGTTTCTTTAGAGGTTTTGGCCAGTTTGTTTGATTGGTGTTTGACCATTTGAAAAGCTTGCGAGGTCTGTTCTTGGCGTTCCCCAGTTCCGATCTGAAGAATTCTTTTTTTGAGTTGAGGATGTTCCTATTATAGGCATTTCTGGCCTTGCGGAGAAGTTTTAAATGTACGGCTGAAAGGTGCTGCCTCCAGTTTCTTTCTGTCTGCCGGAGGGATCTCCTCTCGCTGTTGAGGGACCCGTTGAACTAGGGGTTTCTGTCTTTGATTTGGGTTCTTTTTAGTTTAAGCGAGGCAAGATCATCAAGAATGTTACTTATAGTCGCGGAGTAATGTTCATTGAGGTCATTGACCATTGTGATATGAGGGGGGGGTAGAGCCAACTTGCAGCGAGCCACCAGTTCTCCGTGATCAAGGTTCTTGGTGTCTCTAACCCATCGTTTAGGAATCACCAGTTGCAGTGCCCTTGTCTTGTGGGTGCCAGGTAATAGGAAAGTGATAGCGTGGTGGTCAGACCAGTCGCATGGGTCTATAGAGATAAGCTTGACTGCAGATTCCGTAGCGATGATCCAGTCTAGAATGGAGTTTTGGTTACTACACTGGTTAATGGTGAAGTCTCGTGACAAGTATTTGGAACAATTTGGTTGTCTTTTCGCCGGTAATCAAACCCAGGGACACAAACAGGTACCTGAGTTCTAATTGTACATACGTAATTGAATGTTAGGAGAGGATAGAAGTTTATTCTTGACCATTTTTTCAATTTTCCTTTTAGATTGTATCCAGTCTAAAGCCCTGAAGAGAACCCCAACAATAATAATGGGACTCGAAACGCGTCGGCATTATTGACCACTGGGAACATGTAGTGAATTAATTTTGTCTATTGTAGGAAATCGTATCAAATGTTTACTACCTACTAGGCTGAGCAATATTCCCCTGTGGTTTAGCAGCACCATGATTTTGTTGAGGAATTTGTTTGGAAAATCAGCTCCGGGTTGCTGCTCGTTTCAGAATAATAAGACTGGCTCAATGTGTGTAATTCATGTTTTTTTACACAACTGTCATGTTTTCATGTTTGATATGCAAATTGTATTGTATGTTTAATGTCAGTGCCAGAGTGCAAGTGCCCCCTATGTGCCCCCTATGTAAATTATATTTATAGATTGGTGTTTCAATGAGTGGCTTATTTGATTTACTAGTATGTCCCTAGTTAAGTGCACTGTGTGTGCCCATGGCCTGTAAATCAAATGCTGCTAGTGGGCCTGCAGCACCGATTGTGACACTCACACAAGCAGCCTTTCAAAGGGTTCTCAGACCTGCCACTGCAGTGTCTGCGTGCAGTTTTAAACTGCCATGTGGACCTAGCAAGTGCCCCCACTTGCCAGACCCTAACCTCCCCTTTTCTTACATTTAAGACACCCCTCAGGTAGGGCCAAGGTACCCCATTGGCAGGGTGCAGTGCATGTGAAAAGTGGGACATGTACTGATGTGTGTGACATGTCCTGATAGTGAAATACTGAGCATTTCGTTGTTCACTATTGAAAGGCACCTCATCAGCCAGGCTAGCTTGAATCCAGTGGCAAAGTGAGCAAACCAGATCTGTGACTGGGGGTGAGTGTCTGAAAAATGTCAGCGCTCTGTCCATCATCTCCTTGTGTTTGCTTTGTTCGCCCTAAGTTGGCTGGGTATGCCCAGATGTGGGTCCCTTGCTCACTTTGCCACTGGATTCAAGCTATCCTGCCTGATGAGGGGTGTTACACCGAAACCGGTCCCAGGATGCTTGTTTCCGGCTCAGGGAAGACCTGGCTTGGCAGTTTGGGCTGGACTGTTCCCATGAGGCACAGGGTCAAGACTGATTTGCATGTAGCTCGGTCTGAACTTAGTTGGCGAAGTGAGCTAAAGAACGATGAAGGATTCAACCCCGATCTGTGACTGGGGGTGAGTGTCGGCAAAATGTCAACGCTCCGTCCATCATCTCCTTGTGTTTGCATATGTCTCAGTGAAGCCACTGACTTTTAGCGGGAAAGCGCAGACAGGTAGAAATTTGCAAGAAAGGTCCCTTGCTAGCCAGATACTTTTCACACCTTTGCTCGGTGTGGATTTCTACGTTTGTACTTAATCTCTTTGTTGAAGCTCAGCTGCTTTCAGCTGGGCAGGCCAATGAGGGCTCCATGAGGCCAAGCATCTTCTCCGTGAAGTCCCATTGGATTGGACTTGCTGCGAAGAAGAAGAACAGAGCAGCAGCAAACTGAATCCAGCAACAATGCACCTTGGTCGGGTTGGTCCTGTTCCCATGTCGATTCTCAGAGCGAATAGTTGGGAAAAAGTTTCCAACTCAAAGGTTTCAAGACACCTCAGGAGGAGTCAACTTTCACATGACACCAAACAAGGATCCATGACCTTGGGTACACTTCTTGGGGGTGAAGACTCCCTCCAGCAGAGGCAAGCAGCAAGGTCCAGGGCAGGTCCAGTTTGATCTAGTCAGCTGTGTTGTTGCAGTAAAGCCTCTGGAAGCTAGTTTTTTTTCCCTCTAGCTCACATTATTTAGACAGCAGGACAGTCCTTTTTATTCATCACAGGTCCACGAGTATTCTGAGGAGGGTACTAGGTATGCCACATTTTATGTCTAGTGCCAATCTGTGGGAGGGGAAACTCCTGGCCAGTCCCTAGCCAATGGGGCAAAGGTTCCCAGGGGTGACCCTAACCACTTTTGCAGCACTTCCTATGTTTTGTACTAAAAGCTATCCCACACTGTCCTTATCCACCTAAATCCAAAATGACACAACCATTCTCTTCTTGCTCAGAACTCCCTGTGCCCAGGAATAGGTGTGGCTAGGGAAATGGGCAAACCCTACTTGTGGTCACTCAAAACCAGTTATGGGGCAGCTTCCACCTCCCACTGGGTTTGGAGCCAAGCTGGCTAGGTAGAAAAAGAGAGGCAGGCCTAGGTGTGAGCTACATCTTCCAGTGACAGAGTAGGCACCTTCTGAAGCTAAGGAAAGGGCTGGACAGAGCCCCCAGGCCACCCTGCTTAAGGAGGAAAACACCTCTCCACACCCAAGCTCTTTCTCCACTGCTTAAGAGCAATCTACAGGGAAGCCATTCAGTGACATTGGACACTGTCAGAAAGGCACATTTGGCTCATGCAGGGAAATGACAACTTTCTAAAAGTGTAATCTCCAAAATAGTAAGATCATGTCCACATTTACCATTAAGTTGGTGTTAGAAATTTGGTCTCTAGTTGGCAGAGGTGTGCACTCTGCCCAAGTAGGGACCTAGTCAGGGTAAGCTAAATACACACTAAAAGATAACCTCTGCTCTCCCTCTGGTAGCTTGGCACAGAGCAGTCAGACTTATCTAAAGCGGCAATGTGTAAAGTATTTGTGCAACACACACACACATTAACACAATGACAACACCACAAAAATACTCCACACAGGTTTAGAAACATAGAGAATAGATTTCTGAGTAAAACAAGACCAAAATGACAAAAATTCAATAAGTAGAACCATAGTTATGAATTGTTGAAGAATAAACCAAAAATAGGTCCCCTTCCATCCCAGCCCTGTCTGCCAGGCTATCTGTGGGGGATAATCATCCTTTTGTGTGGGACACGGGGCACTGACTATTCAGGGGTAAGTGTCAGCCCCCCTACCTCTTTGTGCCCAGGAGGAGCTATCAGAATGTAGATGAATGCAGATGAGTTCTCAGTCAAACCCACCCTTCCAGCGTTTGTGGCTGTCTGGAGGGAATGCACAGAGTGTAGCTGTCACCCACCCTAGACATGAATTGGAGACAGGCTGCAAGGCACACAGAGCAGTAAGAAATGCCACTAAAGTGGCATTTCTAAAACAGTACTGTTAAATCCAACTTTACAAGTAAAGAGGATTTTTCATTACCATTCCAAAGATATGAAACATGATGCTTTCTAATCAGGAATTACAGCTACAAAGTGTATTAAGGAACTCCCAATGCTAGCCTATGAGAGGAGTAGGCCTCACAGCAGTGAAAAACGAATTTAGATGTTCATCACTACCAGGACATGTTAAATTTAAAAGTACATGTCCGGCCTCTTAGTTACACAGCACCCTGCCCTTATGGCTACCTAAGGCCTACCTTAGGGGTGATGTATGTGTTATTTAAGGGGAGTTTAAGGCTTGGCAAGTGGTTTTAGATACAAAGTCGAAGTGGCAGTATACTGCACACACAAGCTTTGCAACGGCATGCCTGAGACAGGTTTGAAAGGATACGTGTGTGGGTGGCAAAACCAGTACTGCAGGCCCAGTGATAGCATTCAGATTACAGGCCCTGGGTATGTGGTAAGTAAAAAATGTCATTTCCAATATGCCAATCCTGTATACACAAACATCACCATGTTTAGAGGAGAAGTACATGCACTTTAGCACTGGTTAGCAGTGGTAAAGTGCTCACAGTCCTAAGGCCAACAAAAAGATACAGCAAAAAGAAGAGGTAGGCAGGCAAAACGTTTGGGGGAAGACCACCCTAAGGATGACAGGTCTAACAGTTGAAATTTAAATAATAAAACAAGTCCTTGAATAATTTTTCTGCTGCTCTCAAACAGAAAATGAGCAATATAACTTGTTATAATGTAAGCTAGTGTTTCCCTATAGGAGAGCCAGCCTTGCTACTATGTAAAACAACGTTGGGTAAAATATTAAATATACATGTCCTATCTTTAAAATACCATGCACCCTGACCTATGGGAATTTACGGCCAACCTTAGGGGTGTCTTTGATGTATTTAAAAGGATGGTTTAGGGCTGGAAAAAGGTTTATTTTGCCAGTTGAAGTGGTAGTTTAAACCTGCACACACTGGCTGCAAGGTTATGTACATGTAGTACCATATACTAGGGACTTATAAGCAAATCAAATATCCCACTTAGGAACATGCCAATTTCAACATGTAAAAGGAGAGCACAAGCACTTTGCCACTAGTTAGTAGGGCTTACGTGCACAGAGTCCTAAGGCCAAAATAAAAACAGGTTCGGCAACAGAAGGCAAATTTCTGGGGTGACCCTGCAGAAAGGTCACATTTCCAACAAACACTTTCACTGTTGCATGGCTGCACCTGCTGATCCAGGCAAACCCTGCAATCCAGCAAAGAAATAAAGTCACACAAACATGCCAGAAATCCAGATGTAGCACTTGCTACCTACCACCAACAAAAACAAACGGGCTTTTCAGGGCCATGGCGTATTCAAAGAAAAGCTATGTCACTGCATATTATTTGCGTTAAAGAAAATCCAAAGGACTGCGGATAACACATTTGATTCAGATGAGAAGCACCACCTATTAAACTAGGTTGCAACAACAGGTTTGGAAACACAACATCTATATTAGCATGTTCAGTTTCTCACAGGTCATCAGAGTGTTAAGCTCGTAGTTATATTTGGAGTAGATGTTTGACTATCATGGAATTCCGAAGGAGTGGTAATCTTCGGCAGTTGCATTTTCCCAGGAATGCTTGTGGAGTTATTTGGAAATCCATGTTGCTTCAATGCTGTCCCCTACTGGACATGAACATATGTGGGGCATTCTACACTTTGAGACTTTTTTCTCCTCCATTCCAATATTGCTAGTGTTTCCCGCCCATTTACACCCTTGATTGGATTTCCCTCTTGCTTTTGCAAAATAAAATCTTCAATGGTATCAAAGGTTGTGCAAGTTTGTGGTGTTTACCCACTTAGGAAGGTACCCCTACCGTGAGCTGCCCAGAATCCACCCCTGAGAGCAGATTTATACAAAACACAAACGAAAACAAATAATTATTTTAAATAAATGAAGCTATCTGATCACCTAAACTGAACTTAGGCCGGCAAATACATTTCTGACGTGGGCCCGATTGATTAAATAGAATTAGAGGTGCATAGTAGAATAATCATCCTTGCCAACACACGTGATTGAGGCGGAGACTCCGGATATTTAAAGGCCAACATTGCATTATTGTGTGCTGCCTCCCACAGGAAATTGCATTCACTTCAATGGAAGTAAATGAGAAAAATAAAGTCACCCGATTTTTTTCTTCAAAAGCTCCCTCTTTCCTCTTCCCAAATGTTGGCAATTATAGAATACCATGGGGCAGATTTACAAGAAAGTGACGCATCTGTAAAGATGCGTCACTTTCCCTGCGCCACCCCAAGAAACCCTTGCGCCACTATGGATGCGCCGTATTTACAATATGGCGCACCATGGCGCAAGGATTGACAGATGCGTCACAAATTCTGACGCATCTGTTGACGCAAAAGTCACGCATTGCTGGAGTTGTGTCGCATGCACGACGCAACTCGAGCAATGCAGGGGGAGGCCTATCCTCATTGTGCTGCGTCACTCCTTACGCCTGCTTCAAGCAGGCGTAAGAATTTGACGCAGTGGCGTCCTAGAAGTGGCGCAATGAAATCTTGTATATTTCACTGCGTCACTTCTACAAGGCTTTTTTGCGTTGGAACGCCCACCCTGCATACATTATACCTGACGCAGGTATAATGTGGCGCAGGGCTCTACAACGTGACGCATCTCCCTAGATGCGTCACGTTGTAAATGGGCCGCATTTTTACGCTGCTGCTGCGTCACAAAAAGTGACGCAACTGCGGCGCAAAAATGACGCAAGGGGCTTGTAAATCTGCCCCCATGTTTTTGGATGAAGAATGCACCCAGCCCTTATTTGTTAATAACAGTGAAAAGAAGATGCATTTTACCTTGTTCATGATGCAGTATAATATTGTTCATCAGTGTTCACGGCAAGCCTATCTGACTTAGATGCAACTTTCCCTGAAGTTTGACTTTTGCTGCTCTGAGCTTTTCCCACCAAAACCAACAGCTTTAACACGACCTCACTCAATGCTTATGCGACTTCAAAGGGACTTCACCAGATACAGCAGCTGACTTGCCCCGCTGAAGGATTGAGACTTTTTTTTCTGAGATTAAGTCAGAAGGTAAAAATTTTAATGGGAAGAACCTGCTAGGCATATCTGACCTGCGATGATCCATCGCAGTCGGCCTGAATTCATGCCTAGGTGCCGGTCACAAACAAACAGTACTTTCTATTGGAGATTTACTTTTTCTTAGTCTTTAAAAGTTAATATTTCTGGTTCCCCCTATTTGATTTCTGTCATTTTTCTATCATTTTGTTTATTATAATTTCACATTTTATAATAAATTGGAATGGTATTTTTATTGTGCTGTGTTTTTGACTTTTTCTTCTAAATGCTTTACAAATGTTCTCTAAGTTAAACCTGTCTGCTCTGTGTCATAGCCACCAGTGATTGAGCTCAGGTTCAAAGTAGTGGACCCATGTATTGAACCTAACATGTTGGTGACTTTTTTAGTTGTGGTGAACTACTATCCACCTCAATTAATAATTCACTTTCTTACACTACCTTCGACATTACTTTACACAGAGACAACAATGGACGTAATGTAATAATTGCTCTAAAGAAAATCTGTCAATTTATGAGACAAGGATATGCACTACACTGTTAAGATCAACATTTTATGTCATGTCTGGGACTTTGCAACATGATGGTTTTCACCTGACAATTCACAGAAACAGAGGATTTTATGAAAACCTCTTCAGATAAGAATTATTTTGAATTAGACGTAAAGTCCTTTTAAAGAACATGTAATTGCCTCCCAAAAAGCCAAAACAGTTCTGATGTTAAAGTCGATAGTTAAGTGACACAGCAGAATACTGCATTCTGGCTACCTATCAGACAGTCAAAATTATACAGTAGTGTTGCCTTACTCATAAATAATTGGCCTACATTATAGTGACTTAAAGCAGTGCAAGGCATACGGGTGCATTGTTAACCTTTGTCCAAACCAGTAAGTAGCAGAGGTAAATGCACAACTCCCTGACTTCAACTGTGCGCAAAGGATTGAGCCCCTGTGTGACACAAAGAGAGCACATTATTATTATTATTATTAATTAAATTTGTAAGGCGCAACAGCTACCCAAAAAGGGTTTCCCGGCGCCGGCCAGACCAAGGAATAGGTAGCATAAGATAATGCTTAGTACATCTGTGTGCAACATATTTTGCACAATCTGACAACATGCACTATTTTACTACATAACCATCAAATACACTACATAGCTGTTAGGGCAGGATTGTCTACCCTGTCATGAGTAACCCGACTGAATATGAAACGTCTAGCAAGATTTTCTTTTGGCCTCAGCACACACAATTCCTGTGTGCGCACTGTGGAGGATGCCTGAAATTGACCACATGACCCAGGGTCTGACTCTGAAATCAGGAGTCCCAAACCATACTCTCTAGTGGATTCAAAATCAAAGTCTAAAGTGGGACACATACTGGGAGCAGTAGTGGCTATATACCATTTATGAATCTCTTGTAGTGGATAGGCCTTCTTACCTGTTCAATGTCAGAGCACAATGCCTATAGGTCAGCTTGTGTAAAGGCCCACTGACATTTCATACCCAGACCCTGTGCTGAGACACCTGCGAGGATGTCAAGGTCATATGAATTTATGAACATTTGTAGAATGATTCTGGATTGTCTGTGAGTGTGTGAATGCTTAAGTAAGTGGGATCTATTTGCAATTGGCACTGTCTGTAGGTTGTGATATAGCCAACGCATAAAGTGGAAGTGTATCACCTGTATTCTCTATCTGAATGGTATAGAGCTAGATACTGAATTGTGGTACTGACAAGGCTGCTTTTAGGAATTCTATGGTAATATTTTAGTAGAGGAATCCTTCCTGAGCACAGCCAGGTGGTTGATGGTGGTAGTATTGGGATGAGGCAGCATGCTCAGTTATTAGAGAGAAAGAATAAGGTACTAGCCAGGGTCTGGTCCTTGTAGTTTGCTTGTTGTTAGATCTGGCATCCTTGGCGTGGTTTCCCCTGACTTTTTGCCTCTACCTCCTGTATTTTTGACACTGTGCTGGAATTCGTTTTTGCTGGTTTAGATGCTTTGGGCACTTTGCCACTGCTGATCAGTGCCAAAGTGCAAGTGCTCCCTGGTTAAAATGTTATTGTGATTGGCTATCCATGATTGGTATATTTGCTTTACCAATAAGTCCCTAGTAAAGTGCACTAAGTGTGCCAGGGCTGGTGATTCAAATGCTACTAGTGGGCCTGCAGCACTGATTGTGCCACCCACAGGAGTAGCCCTAAGATGATGTCTCAGGCCTGCCACTGCAGTGCCTGTACGCAGTTTGTGAACTGCCATGTTGTCCTGGCCAGTGTACACACTTGCCAGGCCTAACCCCTCCCTTTTCTTACACATTGGACACCCCTATGGTAGGCCCAAGGTACCCCCCTGGGCAGGATGCAGTGTATGTGAAAGGTAGGACATGTACTAGTGTGGGTAACATGTCCTGATAGTGAAATACTGTCAATTTCGTTTTTCACTATTGAAAGGCTATCTTGCCCATAGGTTAACATGGGGAATGCTGTGTAACATGGTTACCTGCATATCTTCCCATAGCAGCAAGATAGAAAGTTGGAATCTGGTACCCCTGAACTCAGAATTTAATTACACATCTTTTAGTGAGGATGTTTTTTAAATTCTAAGTTTGGAAATAGCACTTTTAGAAGTGGCTATTTTTTTGTTCAACCTTTCTGTGTGCCTCTGCCTGTTTGTGAATTGACCGTCTGGTTTGTGAGTGACAGGGGCTGGGGGTGGCTGCAGGAGGCTGGGTGAGTCAGCACTAGGCTGAATAGACCTATCTACATGTAGAGTGGTGGGAGGAGTGGCACCTGGGTCTAAATAGGGCTGTGCCTGCCTTCCACAATGCTGGCTCCACCTCCTGCGGTGCGTCTGATGACCCTGGCCCACACTCACAAAGGAAGGAGAGGTGCCCTGGCAGAATGCACCCTGAACTGGTTTGGACTGGGTCCAGGACCCCTCACACATAGAGAACAAAGACTTTTGGGGTATAACTACTAGAGCTGAAACCCCTGAACTTTAGCTTAGGAAACTTCGTGATCAAGAAGGAATCCCTGCCAAAGAAGAACAGCCAGGAAGACTGAGGAAAAGTGCTGCCATTGCTGAGTGTCTGGAAGCTGACCTACAGTTGCTGTTACTACCGAGGAGAAGGACTAAGGGACTCTCTGCTGTGTGCTGTGTCCCCCTTGCTTGAAGAGGAGCTGTGCTGTGTGCTTTGCCGCCTCTGAAGTCCTCCTAACTCCAAGGGCCTGGGTAGAGCTGGCCTCCTGTTATCAAACTCAAGGACACAAAAGTTTGTAGAAGAAACCATCGTGTTGGCGCTGAGTGCATGTGGCTGCGCACTACCTATGGTCTGGTGAATTCTGCCCTCCCTGCCGGCGTGTAATTACTTCGGTGTGCTATCGGCACACAGCGGGGCTCCGTGTGAGGTCTGCTGTGCCTCCTGAATCACTGACCGGGCACTCAAGAGTGCGTGTCCGTGCACTACCCGAGTCCGTCACTGAGGGGCCGAGATCACCGCCGCCGGCCCGGTATTGAGGAAGAAGCTAGGCGCTGTGCGAGGGAAAATCACCGCCGCTGGCCCAGGAGCCTCTTCTGCATCGTTCCCCTGCACCCTCCTACATCACAGAAAGCCGCGCTGGGATTGGCCCCAGCGTCGCGGGTTGCCCGGAAATCAGGAGGCTCATCCTGACGGAGCCGCGCTGAGAGTCGAGGAAGAGCCCAGTGTCTCCTGGCAACCAGGGCTTCTCCACGCTCTGCAACCGAAGACCGGAGTGTGCCCAAGAGCCGGGATGCGCCGCCACAGAGGGAAGCTGCCTCACCGGGGACCTGCGCGGACGGCAAAGTCCCCACCGCATCTGAGAGTTAACCGGCTCCGATCGTGGATCGGAGCCGGCGTGAGGGGAATCGAGCTTCAACACGCTGCGGGCACCCGCGCATGAAACGGAGGGCAAGGTAAAAAGGACCCCCCTCCTCTTTTCTTTTGATTTAAGAGTACAAGCCACAAAGGCAGTATTCGGGACAATCGTCCTTCTGGCAATTTCAAAGGCAGTGGGGGCATTTTAAAAAGACGGCGTCCTTTTGGTGACTGGCGTGCTTGTGTAAAGGGTGATTTCCCCACAGTAAAATCGAGCGCATAGGTACGGCACATTCCGTGCCACAACGGGGGCAATTTATTGAGGAGCGCCATCTCATTTGCCGGGTGTGAGTTTCCACACACCAGAAAGAGGGGCTCACAGTCATATTGAGCCCACCAGTGGTTTGACTATTTCCCTTACATTTTATGAAGTGAACGTTTGCCATAGAGAACATTACTAAAGGGAACTTTTTGCCATAAGAGAACACGGCTAAAACAGGATTGATTGTGTATGTGATTTTCATGTTGTTTTGATCTGCCTAATCTATATAAAGTAATTTATATTTTTATAAAACAACTGGTGTAGCATCCATTTGTGGTGTTTCATTATATTACTGTGAGTGTTGGTACAAATACTTTACACATTGCCTTGGGGATAAGCCTGTCTGCTCATGCCAAGCTACCAAGGGGGTGAGCAGGGGTTATCAACAGTGTGCATCCCCCTAACCCTGACTAGAAGCAAGGGTCCCTATTTGGACAAAGGTACTTACCTCTGCCAACTAGAGACCCCCAGATCTAACATTTGTGGTCAGCGGTGAGGATTTGAACTTGTATTTGTACTTGACCCACAGTAATTGGTGTACATCACTAGATTAGTGCAGACCACTACGCAGCCACATACTGTATTTTATTTTTGGTTCTATTTTTGATCTGGTCCAAAAGTCATCCAAGCATCATGTCTCAGAAGGGGAATGCAGCAAGTGAAAAGGCAGAATTGGAGTTCCACAATGAGGATTTGTATTCCTACAAGGTAGACCAGCTTAAACATTTCTGCAAAGATTTGGGATGTCCCACAAGGAGTAGCGCTAAGAAAGATGAGCTACAAAAGGCCTTAAAAGCCTGGTGGGAGGCCAAAGGAGCTGCAGGAGGAGATGATGCAAATGAGGAGGTGGATGACCAGGGTAATGGGTTTGGGCCACAGGATTTGCCTGTGCCAGGAGCAGCCCCCAGGGCTGTCAGCATCCATTCTGCAGGAAATCTCTCCCGGGAAGAGCAGGAAGAGAACCAGAGGATCAGGGAACATGAGCTAGAAGTTTTGAAACTACAGTACCAAAAAGCAGCAATGGAGGAAAAGCAATTACTTTTGGAGAGTGAAAAGAGGGCAGAAGAGAGCAAGCACGCTCTAGCCCTGGAAGAAAAGAAATTGCTTTTGGCTCATGAATTGAGCATGAGTGAGCTGGATATTAAGGCCAAGCAGTTGGAGTCCAGCTCAAATGGTGGCAGCGCACAGCCAGTGCAAGGGGGTAAGGTATACATACCCAAGGATGTAGTGCAGAATTTCCAGAAGGGACAGGATATTCATGCATGGTTTGAATCATATGAGCTTGCGTTGAGGATGCATGAGGTGCCTGAAAAGAGCTGGGGGGCGGGCCTGTGGAAACATTTTGAGGCGTCAGGGACCGCAGTTTTGACACCTTTAGAGAAGGAGGGTGCCCTGACTTATGCCAACATGAAGGAGGCTTTATGCCTCAAGTATGGGCTCACCCCAGAACAGTATAGAGTGAGGTTCAGGCACTCAAAGAAGAATGATTCAGACACTTGGGTTGAATGTGTGAGAGTGTACACCCGCGCACTAGAAGGTTGGATGAAGGGCAGCAAAGTTACTGATTATGAGGGGTTGTGCCATCTAATTAGTTTGGAGCACTTGAGCAGTCTATGTGTTCCAGAGCTGCGCCAGCATCTTTTGGATAGTAAGTTAACTAATCCTAGTGAGCTTGCTAAGGAGGTGGACCGCTGGACCAGCACCAGGGTCCACAAAGGGATTGTGGGTACCACAGCTAAAGGTGGGCAGGGTCCCCAGCAGAAGAGTGGGGGGGACAAAGGTAATCAAAAGGAGTTCTCTAAAGGGCCCCAAAATAAGGCAGAGGGAAAGGAGTCCCAGCCCCCCCAGCCTAAGACGTTGCAGCCCCCTAAGGGCGGACATAGTAACTTCCCGGGTCCCCCCAGGTGTTACAACTGTAACGAGAAGGGCCACATTGCCCCTAAGTGCCCCAAGAAGTCCCAAGCACCCACTGGTGCTCCGTCACCGGGTTTAGTGAGTGTAGCTTTGGGCGAGGAATTAGTTTCCAGTGGAGAGGAGGAGCAAGCAGTGATGACCCTTGTCTCTTTCGGAGACAGAGAGATGGTCCAGGAGTCCTACTTGCCTGAGAACACTAAAAAGTACAGGCAGTGGGTGACCATCAATGGGAGGAGGGTGGAGGCTCTGAGAGACACAGGAGCCAGTGTGACATCCGTGAGGTGTCAGTGGGTGTCTGAAGAGCAGGTCATTCCCAATGCACTTCACCCTGTAGTTGCAGCAGACAACTCCGTGCGCCTCTGCAAAGTGGCGCAAGTTCCCTTTGAGTGGGGGGGGGTCTCAGGTTCCTTGAAGGTCATTGTTAGTCCATCCATGCCTGTAGACTGTCTGCTAGGAAATGACCTGGAGAGTTCCCCATGGAGGGAGGTGGAACGCCAGGCTCATTTGGAGATGTTGGGTCTGCCTAAGTGGGTTTGTGTGACCACTCGGTCAATGGCAGCCAGTAGGGGTAACCAAGCGGACCTGGAGCCTGAAACAGTGGCCCAGGTGCCTGCCAGGAAGACGAAGGGCAGGGGGCGTGGGAAACCAGCCCCCTCAATTCCCACGGTCCAGGAGGAGGCAGAACCTGAGGGGGATGCCCTGGAACCTACAGGGGAACAGGTAGCCGAACTGGGAGACCTGCCTGAGCTGACCCATTGGCAGCAAGAAGGAGGTCCCTCCAGGGAGGAGTTCTGCAAGGCGCAGAGACAATGCCCCTCTCTCATTGGTATGCGGAAACAGGCCGCAGACCAGGCAGCAGGTGGCGAGTCCAAGAATCATCTCATTTACTGGGAGGATGGGTTACTCTATAGTGAGCCTAAGGTCGCTGAGCCCAGTGCAGCCCGTGTGCTGGTGGTACCCGAGCACTTCAGGACCTTCCTAATGGGTCTGGCTCATGACGTGCCTCTCGCAGGTCATCTGGGGCATGACAAGACCTACCAAAGGCTTGTCACCCACTTTTACTGGCCCCAGATGAAGACGCACGTTGGTACACACTGTAGGACTTGCCAGACTTGCCAGGCAAGTGGCAAGAGTGGAGGGAAGTGTAAGGCTCCCCTCCAACCCTTTCCCGTGGTGAGCACCCCTTTCAAGCGGGTGGGCATCGACATTGTGGGGCCTCTGGAACCCAAGACAGCCTTAGGCAACAAGTTTATCTTGGTCTTGGTGGACCATGCCACCCGGTACCCGGAAGCTGTCCCTCTCCGGACAATCACTGCCCCCGTGGTGGGCCGTGCATTGATGGGGATCTTTTCCCATGTGGGGTTCCCCAGAGAGGTGGTCTCCGACCGGGGTACTAACTTCATCTCGAAGTACATGAAGTCTTTGTGGGAGGAGTGTGGGGTAACTTACAAGTTTACCACTCCTTACCATCCTCAAGGGAATGGGTTGGTTGAGAGATTCAACCGAACCCTGAAAGGCATGATAATGGGCCTTGCGGAGCCCATGAGACGGAAGTGGGAAGTCTTCTTACCATGCCTGTTGTTTGCCTACAGGGAGGTGCTTCAGAAGTCCTTAGGGTTCAGTCCCTTTGAACTCCTGTATGGCCACCCTGTTAGAGGACCTCTCAGTCTGGTGAAGGAGGGTTGGGAGAAATCCCCTGGTAAGACCCCCCAGGATGTGTTCAGCTATGTGCTGGCCTTCCACAACCAGACTCAGCGCTTCAGGAAACTCGCTCAGGTGAACCTGGAAGCTAGCCATGAAGAAATGAAAAGATGGTATGACCAGAATGCCACTCTGGTCGAATTTCAACCTGGGCAGAAGGTGTGGGTGATGGCGCCAGTGGAGCCTTGTGCGCTCCAAGACAAATAGACTGGGCCATATGAGGTGGTGGAGCGCAAGAGCGATGTAACCTATCTGGTTGACTTGCAGTCTCCCAGGAACCCTTTGAGGGACCTACACGTGAACCGCCTCAAGCCACACTTAGAGAGGTCTGATGTGACAATGCTCCTTGCCACAGATGATGGGATGGAGGAGGAAAGTGACCCTCTTCCTGACCTCCTGTCAGCAGAGGAGCAAGATGGGTCAGTGGATGGGGTAAACCTCTCCCCCACACTGACCCCAGAACAGCAGAGGGACTGTCGCCATGTGTTGGGTCAGTTCGCCTCCCTGTTCTCCCTGACACCAGGAGTCACCAATTGGTGCGTCCATGATGTGGACACTGGGGACAGCCTACCTGTGAAGCAGAAATTTTACAGGTAGCTGACAAGGTCAGGGCCAGCATCAAGGAAGAAGTTTCCAAGATGTTGGCGCTAGGGGGCAATCCAGAACTCAGGTTTTGTGTGGACTACCGTGGGCTCAATGCGGTCACCAAGACTGACGCACACCCCATCCCCAGAGTTGATGAGCTCGTGGATCGGTTAGGCGCTGCCCAGTACCTCAGTCCGTTTGATTTAACTTCTGGGTACTGGCAGATTGCCTTAACTGAGGGGGCCAAGGAGAGGTCAGCGTTTTCAACGCCAAAGGGGCACTTCCAGTTCCGTGTCATGCCCTTTGGGTTGAAGAACGCCCCTGCCACCTTCCAGACTGGTCAACCGGGTACTGTCCGGGCTGGAGGAATTCAGCGCTGCATACCTGGATGACATTGCTGTGTTCAGCTCCAGTTGGGAAGAACATTTGCAACACCTCTGCGAAGTGTTGAAGGCTCTGCAAAGGGCAGGCCTCACTATCAAGGCCAGTAAGTGCCAGATAGGGCAGGGATCTGTGGTGTACTTGGGACACCAGGTAGGGAGCGGCCAGGTGGCGCCCCTCCAAGCGAAGATTGATACCATTCTGGCTTGGGAGCCCCCAAGACCCAGACAGAGGAGAGAGCCTTTTTAGGACTCACCGGGTATTATCGCCGATTTGTCAAGGGATATGGCACCATTGTTGCCCCCTTGACAGAGCTGACTTCAAGGAAGCAGCCCAGGAAGGTGATCTGGACCGATGCCTGCCAGACCGTGTTTTATGCCCTGAAAGCTGCCATGTGCACGGCACCCGTGCTCAAGGTGCCTGATTTCTCCAAAGAGTTTGTGGTGCAGACAGATGCTTCTGAGCATGGAGTGGGAGCAGTACTCTCACAGGTGAACGACGAGGGCTTGGACCAACCCGTAGCTTTCATTAGTAGGAGGCTACTTCCCAGGGAACAGAGGTGGAGTGCAATTGAAAGGGAAGCTTTTGATGTGGTCTGGGCACTGAAGAAGCTAAGGCCCTACTTGTTTGGGACTCACTTCCGGGTTCAGACAGACCACAGGCCCCTCAGATGGTTAATGCAGATGAAGGGTGAGAACCCAAAACTGTTGAGGTGGTCCATCTCCCTACAGGGAATGGACTTTACGGTGGAACACCGTCCTGGTACAGAACACGCCAATGCTGATGGTCTGTCCAGGTTCTTCCGCCTTAGTGATGAGAACTCCCCAGGGGATGGGTAGTTCTCCCCACTTTTCAGCTGGAGGGGACACGTGTTAGACCTGCCATCCTTGGCGTGGTTTCCCCTGACTTTTTGTCTCTACCTCCTGTATTTTTGACACTGTGCTGGAATTCGTTTTTGCTGGTTTAGATGCTTTGGGCACTTTGCCACTGTTGATCAGTGCCAAAGTGCAAGTGCTCCCTGGTTAAATTGTTATTGTGATTGGCTATCCATGATTGGTATATTTGCTTTACCAATAAGTCCCTAGTAAAGTGCACTAAGTGTGCCAGGGCTGGTGATTCAAATGCTACTAGTGGGCCTGCAGCACTGATTGTGCCACCCACAGGAGTAGCCCTAAGATGATGTCTCAGGCCTGCCACTGCAGTGCCTGTACGCAGTTTGTGAACTGCCATGTTGTCCTGGCCAGTGTACACACTTGCCAGGCCTAACCCTTCCCTTTTCTTACACATTGGACACCCCTATGGTAGGCCCAAGGTACCCCCCTGGGCAGGGTGCAGTGTATGTGAAAGGTAGGACATGTACTAGTGTGGGTAACATGTCCTGATAGTGAAATACTGGCAATTTCGTTTTTCACTATTGAAAGGCTATCTTGCCCATAGGTTAACATGGGGAATGCTGTGTAACATGGTTACCTGCATATCTTCCCATAGCAGCAAGATAAAAAGTTGGAATCTGGTACCCCTGAACTCAGAATTTAATTACACATCTTTTAGTGAGGATGGTTTTTAAATTCTAAGTTTGGAAATAGCACTTTTAGAAAGTGGCTATTTTCTTGTTCAACCTTTCTGTGTGCCTCTGCCTGTTTGTGAATTGACCGTCTGGTTTGTGAGTGACAGGGGCTGGGGGTGGCTGCAGGAGGCTGGGTGAGTCAGCACTAGGCTGAATAGACCTATCTACATGTAGAGTGGTGGGAGGAGTGGCACCTGGGTCTGAATAGGGCTGTGCCTGCCTTCCACAATGCTGGCTCCACCTCCTGCAGTGCGTCTGATGACCCTGGCCCACACTCACAAAGGAAGGAGAGGTGCCCTGGCAGAATGCACCCTGAACTGGTTTGGACTGGGTCCAGGACCCCTCACACATAGAGAACAAAGACTTTTGGGGTATAACTACTAGAGCTGAAAGCCCTGAACTTTAGCTTAGGAAACTTCGTGATCAAGAAGGAATCCCTGCCAAAGAAGAACAGCCAGGAAGACTGAGGAAAAGTGCTGCCATTGCTGAGTGTCTGGAAGCTGACCTACAGTTGCTGTTACTACTGAGGAGAAGGACTAAGGGACTCTCTGCTGTGTGCTGTGTCCCCCTTGCTTGAAGAGGAGCTGTGCTGTGTGCTTTGCCGCCTCTGAAGTCCTCCTAACTCCAAGGGCCTGGGTAGAGCTGGCCTCCTGTTATCAAACTCAGGGACACAAACGTTTGTAGAAGAAACCATTGTGTTGGCGCTGAGTGCGTGTGACTGCGCACTACCTGTGGTCTGGTGAATTCTGCCCTGCCTGCCGGCGTGTAATTACTTTGGTGTGCTATCGGCACACAGCGGGGCTCCGTGTGAGGTCTGCTGTGCCTCCTGAATCACTGACCGGGCACTCGAGAGTGCGTGTCCGTGCACTACCCGAGTCCGTCACTGACGGGCCGAGATCACCGCCGCCGGCCCGGTATTGAGGAAGAAGCGAGGCGCTGTGTGAGGGAAAATCACCGCCGCCGGCCCGGGAGCCTCGTCTGCATCGTTCCCCTGCACCCGCCTACATCACGGAAAGCCATGCTGGGATTGGCCCCAGCGTCGCAGGTTGCCCGGCAACCAGGATGCTCGTCCTGACGGAGCAGCGCTGAGAGTCGAGGAAGCGCCCAGTGTCTTCTGGCAACCAGGGCTTCTCCATGCTCTGCAACCGAAGATCGGAGTGTGCCCAAGAGCCGGGAAGCGCCGCCAAAGAGGGAAGCTGCCTCACCGGGGACCTGCGCGGACGGCAAAGTCCCCACCGCATCTGAGAGTTAACCGGCTCCGATCGTGGACCAGAGCCGGCGTGAGGCAAATCGAGCTTCAACACGCTGCGGGCAGCCGCGCATGAAACGGAGGGCAAGGTAAAAAGGACCGCGCCCCCCCCCCTTTACTTTTGATTTAAGAGTTCAAGCCACAAAGGCAGTATTCGGGACAATCGTCCTTCTGGCAATTTCAAAGGCAGTGGGGGCATTTTAAAAAGACGGTGTCCTTTTGGTGACTGCCGCGCTTGTGTAAAAGGTGATTTCCCCACAGTAAAATCGAGCGCCCAAGTACGGCACATTCCATGCCACAACGGGGGCAATTTTATTGTTGAGGAGCGCCATCTCATTTGCCGGGTGTGAGTTTCCACACACCAGAAAGAGGGGCTCACAGTCATATTGAGCCCACCAGTGGTTTGACTATTTCCCTTACATTTTATAAAGTGAACTTTTGCCATAGAGAACATTACTAAAGGGAACTTTTTGCCATAAGAGAACACGGCTAAAACAGGATTGATTGTGTATGTGATTTTCATGTTGTTTTGGTCTGCCTAATCTATATAAAGTAATTTACATTTTTATAAAACAACTGGTGTAATATCCATTTGTGGTGTTTCATCATATTACTGTGAGTGTTGGTACAAATACTTTACACATTGCCTTGGGGATAAGCCTGTCTGCTCGTGCCAAGCTACCAAGGGGGTGAGCAGGGGTTATCAACAGTGTGTATCCCCCTTACCCTGACTAGAAGCAAGGGTCCCTATTTGGACAAAGGTACTTACCTCTGCCAACTAGAGACCCCCAGATCTAACACTTGTCCTTGCTACCTTGAGAGTCAATTGCATTATGCGTGTAACTGGCACACTTTTGGGTTCCAAAGTTGCACAGACCTCAGAACGCTAAAGTCAAAATACCCTAACACCTATATTTGTGGCTCGGTAACCGCTACCTGACCTGTGATTCCCCAAACGGTGTCTGTCAGTCATCTATGGCCATAAAATGTTAATTATGAGCACATACAAAACACAGGCCATAGTCTTTGACAGTGGACGATATTTCAGGCATCCATGTGATAAAAAACATTCACAGCTTATCTTACGCCTGTGTACAATAGATGCTTTTGTATTCTACACACAGCAAAGTTCATAACATACATGTATAGCTATTCAGTAAAAAAATGCATACCATGAAAACACTTTGCTACAATAGTGCATAGCTTATGACCATGTCCTTCTAACACATTTATGTCTATTTTTCACATGAAGCAAAATGCTTCTTTTTGGCATGATCTGCACTAGGACTCTGCTAACCAGGCGCCTGAAACATAATAAACATATATGTCTAATTGGCACATTTAACTTACCTCTAAGTCCCTAGTGTATGGTACAATAGGTTCCTAGGGATTGTAAGTCAAATATCACTTGTGGAAGGAAGCATATATTGTGCCATTACTGGAATGACCATGCAAAACATGACTGAAGGCTTTTTTAAGAGTTTTATATAGCGCAAACTAGACCCGAGACATCGGGTATCAGAGCGCTTTACATGAACACCAGTTTCGTTACAGATGAACACATTCATTTTTGTTAGGCACGGGGAGATTAAGTGATTTGACCAGAATCACAGGATGTTGAGCGTCGCTGCCGAGACTCGAACCGAATTCCCCAGCTTCGAGGTCGACCGCTCTAGCCGTAAGGCTTGCCACCAGTAACTTGGCTGTGCAGGTTAAAACTGCAAATTTGACTGTTCATAATAACCCCTTTTGACAGACCTAAAACCCCTCTTAAATATTAATAAGTTATCCCTAAGTAGGCCTTCTTTTCCCATAAGGCAGGGCGCATGATATTTAAAAGTTGGACATGTAAAGAATAAATGTTAAACATGTTCTTACAGTGACAATGCCCTAAAAAGCTATTCTCACAGTAGCAGTGTTAGCAGTTCCATAGGAAAGCATTGAGATACAATATCAATAGTACATAATATTATCTCTTCCTAAGAACTAAATGCAATTTTAATTCTTGGACTTTTTAAAAATATTTATTAAATAGTCAGATTTTTACTAAATATTTCACAAAAGGTACTTTTAAAAAGTCACCTTTAACCCCCCCTACAGCCTTTAGAAGCTCATTTGCCTCAGCTTCCAGCTGTCACCCAGGAGCTGAATAGGTGTGAGGGGGTAATTGGCTCTCAGAATTGGGACAAATGCCTCAGGTGTGGGGACCGTCCCTTGAAAAGATGCCCTGGGGGCTGTGCCGAACCCCTTGCATATCTTCAAAGGATGCCTACCCTATCACTGGCAGATGTAGCTCTCAACTGAGCCTGCCTCCCTTTTGTCTTACCAGACAGCCAGGTTCCACTCCCAGTGGAAGAAGAGCTAACCCCAGAACCAGTTTTGAGTGATTAAAAAGGAGGGGTTGTTTATTTCCCTCGCTACACCTCTAGGGTGGCTAAAAACTCTGAGGGGCAATAGTCTTGCATACAGAGGTGGTAAAATATCCTGAAGAGTGAGGTCCCAATAAAAGAAAGGCAAAACTCTGGTCAGATATATCATCAAGGCATTAAAGTGTCCAAAATACAGAATCCCTATACACGTACCTGACACTATGGCATTTAACAGCTAAAACTGAAAGGGATATGCCCACACACATGAGGGTTGTGTTGGGGAGGTTGTGGCCAAGAAAAAAAGTATCCCCTTTTTGATGGTCCTTCCCCAATTTACAAATGTTTTTGAAAGAAGTCCTGAGCCACCTAAAAGGGGTACTGGGCAACCCATAGCAACCAGAACTTGCCATCATATTGTTACACCTCCGACCTACAGATTATACGCTGCTTACTAACACAGACTGGAGGATAGAGGACATGACTTTAGCAGTGAAACAATTTATTGCACAAAAATGGAAATAACCTGTCATCCCAATAATCCAGGAGTGGTTTAATAAACTTTTCTCATTATTGGCCCTGGAAAAATTGACTTGGGCCATAAATATGAACAGATATGGAGGCCCTTATTATTCTATTTGTCATCCGAACTGGTAAACATGGGGTGTCCATGATCCTTGGGATCTATAACACTAGTGGGTGTTCAGAACTGTGAAGAGTAGATGAAAATTTGGACAATAAGCTAGAGAAGGGTGAACCTTCTGACATTGGAAGCCTATTAAAATCCTGACTATGTGGACCTGTTAGATAGGTTGAAGGAAGGGGGTTGATTATGTAGTTTCCTTTGTTTGGAAATGAGCAAGGCACCACATCCCAAGGAACAACTGACATTAGTCCCTCAACAGAGTGTCATCAATCACATGTAGCCCCTCAAAATGTCATACTTCGTTCTAGTGCTATGTTTTTGACTGCCTTGAGAACATTTCAATAGATTTCTCCCATACTACAGAGGGTTGCACTGGATGCCTCTGAACATGAGGATAACTTTCAAGCCATGATGCCTGGCTGCAAAGCAATACATGAAAATAGTGCTTCCTATCTTTCAGCTCTTCTACCTCTCTCAGGAAGCCCAGGAAACCTTTGCTGCTGGAATGCCCTAAGGATTCAAGTCCCTAAGTAAAAACCATCATTTACCCAGAATCGGTTCTTCTCTGCAGTGAAAACCTCAGCATGGAACTCTCTACTGAGAGACATCAGAGCACAATCCATCATCCTTACATTTGGAAAACAGCTGAAAATGTACATATTACATCTTTTCTTGTATTGGTCTTTTTTTACTGCAACAATCTTTCCTCCCTTCAGTCTTCCACTTCATCTCCTACCCTCATTCTCCCCATCTCCTCCTCGATTCTGATTAGCCAAATGCCTGCTCTCCTGTCCTGACAGTAAATGTCTCAAGCCACTATGTATGTTTGTTCTCCATTTGAATTTAAAGTATCTATGTGAATCCATACACAAATGCACCATGTAGTGAACATTAGCTAAATAAATAAATTACCAGACCCCCCCAAAAAAACAGCTTAATTTGCACATGAACATATCCATGAAGCAAGAAGGCAATGAATAAAACTCTCTGTAAACTCCAACAGACTGCACACCTTTACATACTCAGCATTTACACTTTATCAACCTAGTATAACACACAACCTATTCCCTTAACTTCCTGGCCAAACTCCATTGCTCCTTCACCAACTCAATTTCCACACTGTAGATGATTACAGTCTGGGAACTTCAGCATTGAAAAGCATAGACTGCATGGGTATGCTGGATGACACCTACATAAGTCTACTTGCGCCCGCCTAGATCAACAACAGATGATGAGCCTGAACAGGAATGGCAGCAGCTCCAAAGTGATCAGTCCTCATGCCTAGCGAAGGGTCAGTCTATATATCTGGATGCCCTCATTCTCCTTAATAGATGAACTGCCTCAATGAAATGTTTGTAACTTCCAACTTGTCCGCAGCAAAAGGTAATATAACAGAACAAATTTGCTTACGTATTGTAACAGTTCTCATGTCAAGCTTTTTTATACCAATCTGGTCAAGTCCATGCTATAAAAAAAGAAAATAAATAAATTTCAACTAGCCCAATAGAATCTAGTTGGCATATTCCTGGATTAATATGAAAAATCCTACCTTCACAATATTCTTTGAGGATGGTCTAAGTACTTGAACAGCTGTCTAAGTTTTCTTAAATTGAACCACTGTGTCCAAACCTCAGACGTGATATAGAAACTAATAAGACAATTTCTTGTCAAGTAGTACTGTTGGTGTTTTTCCTGTGTTGAATGGCTTAGAGGGGAGGGCAATTGAGTCACAGTACAAATTAATTGAAAAAAACCAGAAGTTGGCCTGGGGTCAAAAAAAATTCTTTTTAAAACTATGGGTACATTTCATACAAATATATGTCTATCTATCAATCAACATCTTGAAAGCAATTGAAAAGTCATATTAAGATGTCTTCTCTATGGGGGGGCGTGGCTAGCGCCCAAGGAGGATGGCGGCGTTCCCGTGACACACCCGGTGTTGGCGGTGAAGACGAGGGACTTTGCGACGTTTCGCCAGCGAGGAGAGCAGAGATAATGACCAGGTGGTCGTTGGAACCAAGGAGGTAGACGACGGAGCGATTTTCAATGCGGGAGGGACCCGCTTTCTCGTCATACTTCTTCTTTTCTCCCGGAGCAATGCGGCGCCCGCCATTTTGAAAATGCCCGCGATCTGAGGGGAGCCTCTCTCCCCCTGTGGACTTTCAGCTTTGTTTTTTTACGCTTCAAAAGCCTCTTCTTTTAGCTCTGTAAGTAGCCTGGAGGCAACATTACAATTGCTGAGCATCATTATAATGGCCTATTTCTTTTTTACTTCAGAAAATCAACCGGGGCTTTTCTCTCTCTGTTGTTGATGCTAGCGGCCATTTTGTCGCGTCACATGTCCTCCAGTGAAGGTATTTACATGAAACCCTGCGAACCTTAACCAAATTCAAAGGATAACTGTTTGCTTTGATTGAGTTGTTTATTTCATGCGTCTCTACTGCTACCATGAAATCCAAGCAGGCTCTACTAGCTGCGGCATTATTTGCTTTTCTAATCTTCTGCAGCAACACTATTGGCATGCAGATTACCAAATTCATACTGTACTGTTTCTCTTTTGATATCTAGTGTCTCTATCACGCACCAGTGAGCTTCGTAGGGACTCTTGTGTTTGGGCTAACAATTTGTTCTTTCACACTTCGTCATTGATATTATTTCTGCAAATGTATGGAATTCTTCAAGGTAACCTCTACAGGTTGTGACTATGCAATGCATTACTACTAGTGCCAGTTTTATTCCTGGAGTTCGGGGCACCTGCTGTCACTTATGCTAATGGTTCCACTTGCTCAATTCACATTTTGAGGAGATATTGATCCAAGTCGTCCCATTTATGGGCAGACTGAAAACAGTAAGGTCGTTGGTGGTGCCTGCAAATCGCTCTTTTGCTGCTCGCTCACACCTTTACACTCACCTTGCCAAAATGGATGAATCTTTGAACTCCTTTCCTAAAAGTGCCTCTACTTCTTCTTCTGCTGCCACCAAGGTGTCAACCAAACGGTTGAAAAAAGATCCTCCTTCTCCACCAAAACAGCCTACGTCAGTCTCAATGGATCTTCTTCTGGAGGAAATACGTGCACTTCGCCCATTTGTAGAGGAGACAAACTCTAAAATACAAGTTTTAACAGATGGTTGGGCAAAAATGGAAGAGAGAATCACTGCGGTTGAATAAAATGTGGATTCCCTGGGCTCAGCTTGCGCTCAGGTTGCAGTCCTTCAATCTCAGGTTGCATCTTTTCAGAAGCAGATTAAAAATCTTGAAAATAGGAACAGGCGGAACAACCTTCGTATATATGGTTTGCCAGAGGGTTCAGAAGGCTCTGACCCTATAGCCTATTTTAAATCGTTCTTGCCGTCGGTGCTTAATCTGCCAGAAACCACTATCTTGAACATTCAATGTGCTCACAGACTAGGTCCTCTCCACTCGTCGTCATCTACCTTGCGTAAACCAAGAGGAATCATACTCTACTTTCTTGAATATACGGATCTTCTCAAGGAATTGGCCGCAGTTAGGTCCTTGAAGTGGATTTCGTCATCAGGAAATCAACTTTTTTTCTCGCAGGACTACGCAAAACCCACAGCAGATAGACGAAAGGAATTTTTGGCCATGAGACCTGCATTACGCTCTATTGGTGCACGATTTAGCTACCCCGCAGCCGGTCTCCACTGGCGTCCCACAGGGGTCTTCCCTTAGCCCCCTTCTTTTTAATATCTACGTTACTCCTCTGGTCTATTTAGCCGAGGATTTGGGGGCTAAGGTGATAGCCTATGCTGACGACACCCAGCTTCTCTTCACGTGGGGAAAGGATGAGGACTCTGTATCCTTTGTACAGCATTGCTTGTCTTCGGTTTTTGAGTGGCTTGCGGCGGCCCAACTCAAATGCAATGAAGACAAGTCAGAGATCCTTCTCTATGGTAATTTCCCCCCTGGCTTTAGAAACTCGATCTTGCCTCCTGGGTTCCCGCTACCAACCTCCAATGGGAAATCCGCAAAAAACCTAGGAGTGTGATTTGAGGATAACCTCTCCTTTTCTGCTCAGGTGAAAAAGCTCTCAGGCAGCTGTTTTGGCCTTCTCAAAACACTAAGGAGCTTTTTACCTCTCCTTCCCAGGCCTGCCAAAGAGACGGTTATCCGTTCCCTGATCCTTTCTCGATTGGACTACGCTAATGCGTTGTAGATAGGCATCCCTGGATACTCTCTGAATAGACTCCAGGTCATTCAGAATGCGGCCGCTAGGCTGCTCCTGGGAATTGCTAAGAGGAGCAGCGTGCGTGAATATCTTCGCGTACTCCACTGGCTTCCCGTGGCGGACCGGGTCAAATTTAAATCCCTGGTCATTGCCCACCGAGCCCTCTACGGTCGTGGGCCCGCCTATTTACAGAAGCGGTTTACCTTTTATGTCCCTTTGAGACAACTGCGTTCTTCAGCCCTCCTCCTTGCTAGGGTCCGCCGCTTCATCCGCCACAAGCTGGGCGGCTGCTCTCTGGCTGTCAAGGCTGCCCAGGCTAGGAATGCCCTTCCGTTTCCACTACGCAATACTCAAGACCCGCTAGCCTTCAAGAAACTTTTAAAAACTCACCTGTTTCCGTAATTGTTGGTGGTGTAGTTCAGGGACTCCTCTTGGATCCGCGCCGGGACACTCTTCGGAGTAGCTGTTGCGCATTATAAGAGCACTTAACATAACATAACATTCCAGCCATGCTTGTTCAAAGTGACCTTCAACAACAACACCATCACTTATGAGGATCCGATCAAGCTCAAAAGTTTCCTGAACTCACACTGTCCGGAAAAGATGGATATTTCTAAATCACGCCCCTGATGATTCTTCTTTCGTAGTAACTCTTGGATAGAGCCTTATATATTTAACCTGTTGAGTTTCTTGTAAAGTTCATAGATCATTTACCAGTTTAGACACTGGCTTGTTTAATTTACTGCAACTTAATGTTCGATTCTGTAATTTCGTAACTTTAAACTTTAGAAAGTTAAGCTAATTACTCTTAATTTAACAATATTTTAAATGCTCTAACCAATTGTTTCTATCCCTACAGGTTTTTTCTCCGTATTGTCTAACTTTTTTGTCTTGTGGTCGCTCATCCTGAAGTCTTCCCCGCCTCACCTCGTGGAGTCTGGACGTGTCATCGTTCCATGTGGCCTCTTCCCCCCTCACCCTCTCTATGTTTTGGACTTCTTCTAGGTACGTTTTTTTTTCCTTTACTATTTCTACCAGCAATTTCTTTCTTTTTCACTTTTTTTCTGTCTTTTATCTCTAACTTATTTCCGTATACTATTTCATTCTGCCTACTCTCCTTTCTTTATCTTGCTCTATTCTTCCACTTATATTTCCCTTACTTATTCTTACCTTATTCAGTCTTACACATAATGTTTTTTCTTACCTTACACTACACCTGTCACATGTAAACTTACTTCTTCATTTTTGTTCTTATCCCTTTCTCACAAATTTGTTCTATGTTACGGATAGTTGGTCTTTTTTTTGGCTTATTTCTTATTGTTTGTTTTTTTATACTGATTGTTGTCTTATATTCACGCTCTCATTTATCCCATGTCTTTAAATCTTGTCTCTTGGAATGTCAGAGGTTTGCATTCTCCTATTAAAAGGCAAAGAGTGCTGACTCACCTGGCCAAACTGGGAGCAGATATAGCTTGTTTGCAAGAATCCCATTTAACAGCAGAGGAATCAATAAAATTAAAGAGAGGTTGGGTTGGAGAGGTTTTCTACTCACCAGGAGATGGCAAGCGAAATGGGGTCCTAACCTTATGTCGTAAATCACTTTCTGTTAAACTATTGTCACAATGTTCTGAGCGGTAGATGGTTGTTTACTAAACTTTTGATTGGTAATGCTCCAGTTTCTTTACTAAATATATACGCACCTACCGTTGGTGATCCCTCCTTCTGGATATCCTTAGCTCAGCAACTCGCAAATTGTATTGATGACAATTTCATTCTTACAGGTGACTGTAATCAAGTTTTTGATCCCTTTTTAGATCGTAATTCAATGGTCTCTTTTGTCCCTCATAAGGCCCACAAGCTCTTTAAACAGACTATTAAACAATATAAGCAAGATTGGATTACTTTTTCATTTCACATAATGTATCCCAATCATTAATGGCAGCAGATATTGGATCCATGCTAATTTCTGATCATGCACCTATTACCATGCGGTTAGATATTTTACAGAAACCCCGCATCCCCCGTAAATGGCGCTTTAACAACGCTCTTCTTTTGGACCCGGTATTCACTTCCTCTTTTACTTCCTTTTATAATGAATATTTTTTGTTTAATCAAACTGATGATTTACCCTTCCATGTGGTGTGGGACGCTTTTAAAACAACAGCTAGGGATTTTATTATTGTCTCCAAAAAGCGTAAAAAATCGCAAGCACTCACCACATCCCTCCTAGCCAAGATAAAGAAGCTGGAGCATTCTTTTTATTCCTCAAAATCAAAAGATTGTTTATCGGAACTTATTAATGTTAAATTTCAGTTTAATAAGGAATCGACAAATAATGCTTCCACTTATTTATTAAAGTCTAGTGCGAAGTTTTATGGGGGGCAGAATAAAGCTGGTAAAGTACTAACTAATTATTTGAAGATTAAACATAAACTTAATATAGAATCTATTATGGACGAATAGCAGTCATTGAAATATAAGGATGATGAAATCTTAAATTAATTTCTTCACTTTTACAAAACACTATGCACATCAGAAGCCCCTCCTACAGAGCAGCACATTTCTCCGTTTTTGTCTGATATCCAGCGACCACCTTTTACCCAATCAGATTTTTCTATTTTAGAATCCGACCTCTCGCAAAAGGAACTCTCTACCGCACTACAGGCACTTAAAAAAGATAAAGCCCCTGGCCCAGATGGTTTTACTGAAGAGTTTTTTACACATTTCGCCTCTTTATTAATTCCCAAATTACATAATTTATTAAACTCTTTTTTGAACTCAGGTAAATCTTCAGGCTCTTTTTCAGAAGCTCTTATTTGTCTTATCCCCAAGGAAGGTAAAGACTTAAGATATTGTAAAAAGTTTCGACCCATATCTCTAGTTAATGTTGATTACAAATTGTTTTCAAAATCTCTGGCCATACGCTTGGAGTCCCATTTACCTGACTTATTGTGTTAAGGGTTGTCTTATCACAGACAACACTCGTTTATTTTTTGATATCTTATCTAAATCCTCTCATGTCTCTCACTCCTTGGCAGCCATAGCATTGGACGCAGAGAAAGCGTTTGATAGAGTGGAATGGGCGTACCTTTTTCAGACTCTCAAATGGTTTGGCTTTGGACCTAAAATAATTTCCTCAATCTCACTTCTATATTCAAACCCAAGAGCGGCTGTATGTGGAAATGTTACTATATCTTCTTATTTCAGTTTGGGTAGGGGTGTTCGTCAAGGACATTCATGGCTTTAATTTCAAAGACACTCACATCAAATTGGCAGCATACGCTGATGATATATTACTATTTATTTTGCAACCCCAGTCCTCTCTTCCTGCATTCCTACATGAAGTTGACTCCTTTGCAGCCGTATCCTGGTATAAATTAAATAAATATAAATGTGACATATTACCCTTAACGAAATATACTTTTAAAGATGACTTTGCACTCTCAAATTTTGCATGGAGCCCTCAATATATTAAATATTTAGGTCTACACTTCACTCCATCTATCTCAAATACAATTTCACGTTGTATGGACAATTGTGTACAGAGAATAACCTCTTTAACTACTAAATGGCACCCTCTATACTTATCCTGGTGGGGTCGTCTCAATACCATAAAAATGATGCTGTCCCCTATAGTTCTTTATAAAATTTCCAATATCCCATTATCCATTCCCTTAAAATTCTTTAGGAAAATAAACTCCTTGTTATCCTCTTTTTTATGGAGTAACAAAAAGTTGCGCATGTCCTTATCAAAATTGATTCGTCCAAAGACAGAAGGGGGTGTTAATTCCCCTAATTTTCCTATATATCAAAAATCTTTTTTGCTCCGTCAAGCATCAAGATGGCTCTCCAACTCATCTGAAGACTACCCTTTATGGGCTAAACTTGAACTTTCTTTTCTTTCCCCTTTCTCATTTCGAGAATACCTCTCGTTTTCTTGCAAACCACAACACCTTTCAACCCCCATAATTAGATACACATCCAAAATTCTGAAACCCACTTCCCCAGTGGATCCTATAAATTAGATTTCTTTCTCCAGTTCCACGATATGGCATAATAACATGATATTGATACATGGCAAGCCCTTTTACTGGAAATCCTGGAGGCAAAGGGGTCTGATTTGGATACATCAATTATATATACAGGATCAGATTATGTCTTTTGCGCATGTTAAAAGACTTTTTGACTTACCAACGTCCTTCCAATCTAAATATACACTCTTAAAATAAGCTATTCTAACTGCTCATACCCGATGCATATCTCCAAATCTTTCCACCGATCCTACACCCCCCTCAATCGATAAATTGCATTCTCTTCTACAAGTCAACCCCAAGGCTTCTGTTATCTATAATTATTTACAAATTTCATGTATTACACGAGAAAAAATTAAGTTGGCACTCTCTTGGGAACAGGATTTAGATGTCAATTGGTCCATAAACACATGGAATAAAATATGGGGTAAAATCAGAAAATCTTCAAGAGCTGCCAATACTACACAGACACTCTTTTTATATATAATAGGCTTTTATTATCCCCAGTCACTCTACATAAAAGACATGCTGATCTTCCAGATGATTGCTGGTCATGCTCCTCCCCACATGCAGATTTGCATCATCTACTTTTTACATGCCCACTTGTCTGCGGTTTTTGGGAAAGGGTGTGGGCTCAAATCAATTTAATCTTTCATTCCAAATATCCTTTCTCTGTTTCTAACGTATTTTTGGGAAGTTTGTCTCCGGTTTGGACAGAATGCAATTCTAATACAAAAATAGTAGACTTATTGTTGGCAGTTGCCTTTCAGCAGATAACCAAAAACTGGAAAGACTTTACCAAATTATCTTATCAAGCTTGGTGGTATGCTATTTGTTACAATCATAGATTAGATACAACTCTTGGGTACCCTATCCCCATGGCAACGAAACATCTGTATTTATGGTTACCGATCACATTGTTCATTGAAGCTAGTGCTAAACGTTCCTCCATCCTAACTCCCGTACAACAAGAAGTTTCCAAACCTCCATGACTTTCCTTTCACTGTATTTTTATATATAAGATCATTTTGAATTTTGTGTCATAATTTTTTGTATTATGTGAATTGTAACCTCCCTGCATTTGCACTGATTTATCTATATATTTTCATTAATCCTTCTCTTCTAGGTAGGCCAACTTCAGTTATATATACAACTATTTTGCTTTTACATTCAAAATTTGATTCATGTGATTATGTATTGTTATATTGTATTCTGTATTGAGACTTATATTTTCCTTAATAAACTTATTTCTGAACTTAAAAAAAAAGATGTCTTCTCTATGCTTTAATGTTTCACAATGATTTGGTTGTTGTTGGAAAATGCCTATTCTTGAATTGTTTTGGACTGATGCTGTGGGATTTTGCTAACCAGGCCCCAGTGCATGTGCTTTGATCCCTGAAAAACATGATGAAATTGGCTATACTCCAAATTGCCATATTTAACTTACCTAAATGTTTTTAGTATATGGTGCAAAGTGTACCCAAGGCCTTTAAGTTAAATCATTGGTGCACTGCAGCACACATTGTGCCACCACTAGAGTGACAGTGTAAAACATGACTGCAGGCCTACTACTGTAGCCTGTCTGTGCAGTTTTTAAACTGCAAATTCGACCTGTCAAAATAACCCCTTTTGAAAGGCCTAAACCTTTCTTTTAAATATTAAGAATTCACCTCTAAGTAGACCTGAATGCCAAATAAGGCAGGGTGCATCATATTTTCACTGTTACATGGTTGGCTGTTCCACAGGAAAGCATTAGGGTATACTATTAAAATTATATAATGTTTTCTCCATCTAGAAAGCAGCCAAAATGCTAATTCATGGACTTTTTAAACTATTCATTACAAGCCCAACTCAAAGGTTGTCAGATTTGCACTAAATATTTTACAAAAGGTACTTTTCAAAGGTCACCTTTTATCTGCCTAAAACCTTTAGAAGCCCATTTACAGGAGCTTCTAACTGTCACCCAAGAGCTGAATATTTCCTTCATGAGGAGTGAACTTGGTCCCAGAGCTGATCCAAAAGCCTTGGGTGTGGGGAGGTGTTCTGTTTCTCTGGCAACATGGCAGTCAAGGCTGTGTCCAGGAACGTAATTAACTTCAAAAGGGTCCATACTGTCACACTAACTAACTAGCACACTAACTAACTAATACCTATCCCTGCCCCTTACTTTGTCCTCCTAGTCAGTCAGGTACCAGGCCCAGTGGGAGAGGAGCTGCCCCCAGAACCAGTTTTGAGCGACTACAGAGGAGGGGCTGTTCATTTCCCTGGACACATCTCTAGGGAGGGCACAGGAGGTCTGCACAGGGAAAGAAAGGCTCTGCCATGTTGGCTTTGGGCAGAGGGGCACTGTGAGATTAATTACAGTAAATCACACAGGTAGTGCTGCAGAAGTAGTAGGGTCACTCCTTGTGATATTTTACCCTATTCATTAGTGAGTGGCCAAGAATTTACCCCACCTGCAAGGGTCAGTTGGCTGACCTCTTGTGCAGGCTACAGGGATGCAACAAGCTTCCAGAGGCCTTTTCCCTGCAACTGCCCCTCTGACCATTTCCAACTGGACCTGCTCTGTACCCTTCTGCTGGCTTCTGTTGGACTGAGTCCAAATCCCAAGAGGACCCTGACATCCTGAGGCCCTGGCTGGTGTTACGGTGTCCTGAGGCCCAAACTGCAATAGCTGATACTCAGACACATTTTGTCAACCTTTTTTCAAAAGAATGTTGGGAGTCTGGGACCACTGTCAAGTTGAAAACCATCAACTTCGAATCACAGGTCTATTAGACCTGTCATCCTTAGGGTGGTCTTCCCCCAAACTGTTTGCTTCATCCCTGCCATTTTTGCTGATCTTGTTTTTGTTGGCCTTAGGGCTCGGGGCACTTTTCTAAGGCTAACCAGTGCTAACCAGTGCATGTGCCCACTACTTAAAACATGGCAACATTGGCTTATATCCAATTGGCATATTTAATTTATTGTAAGCCCCTAATAAAGTAGCACTGCCTGTACCCAGGGCCTGTAAGTGAAATGCTACAAGTGGGCCTGCAGTACTGATTGTGCCACCCACTTAAGTAGCACTTTAAACATGTCTCAGGCCTGCCATTGCAGCCTGTGTGTGCATGTTATATTGCCATTTTGACCTGGCAAAATAATCCTTTTGCAGGCCCTAACCTTCCTTTTTAGTACATGTAAGTCACCCCTAGGGTAGGACAGGGAAGGTCAGAGGGCAGGGTGCAAGGTATTTAAAAATTAGGATATGTACTTTTAAGTATGTCCTGGCAGTACAAAAACTCTTACATTTGTTTTTCACTATTGCAAGCCCTACCTCTCCCATTGGATAACATCGGAGTTACCTTATTACATATAATTAGCTGTAATTTCCAAATGGGAACAGGTAATCATATCATGTTTGGTGTCCCTGGAATTGTAATGAAAAATCCTAACTTATGTGAAGTCGTATTTTAAATTACAATTTTGAAAATGCCACTTTTAGAAAATTGGCATTTTCCTGCCATAGCCATTTAGGGCCAGTTTTTAGCAGTCACAAACAGACATTTGGCTCGTTTGCGGCCGCTAAAACGGCTTTTGAAATGTACAAACCCTATTTTGCGAACCGGTAACCTATTATCGACTTGTGAGTCGCTATTAGGAAGGGGCGTGCTGAGGGGGTCCCTTCCTAATAGCGAGTTGCAGGGGGATGTAAGATTGTTTTGCAACCGTAATGTGGTTGCAAAACAATAGCAGTTTACCACCATCTTTACATTGGTGGTAAGTCATTCGCAAACGGGAAGGGGTCCCCAAGGGATGCCTTCCCCTTTGTGAATCGGAGCGCCAACATTTTTTCAGAGCAGGCAGTGGTCCCACGGACCACTGCCTACTCTCAAAAAATGAAAAGAAAACTTATAATTTTTCTTTTTTAAATGCATCCTGTTTTCCTTTGAAGAAAATGGGCTGCATTTAAAGCAAAAAAAATGCTTTATTGAAAAAGAAGTCACAGACATGGTGGTCTGCTGACTCTGCAGGCCACCATCCCTGTGAGTGCTGGCCATTCCCAATGGGTCACAAATTGCGACCTGCCGCATGAATAATAATGAGGCAGGCCAATTGCGACCCCATTGGGAATTGCTAAATGTGTCTGAGACACATTTGTACATTTCATTTTGTGAGTCGCAAATTGCGAGTCACTGAAATTTGCAATTTGCGAGTTGCAAATTGAAATGGTCTTACATCTGGCCCTGAGTGCCTGCAGTTTGTCTTTGTGTATTCCTCTACAAACAATAAAGACCTTAGGTGTGCCTGATTGGGCCATCGCTGGTAGAATGGGAGGGTGGAGTTGGGCACAGCCCTTCTTACACTTCAATAGGATGTGTCCTGTCTCCACACAAAGGCCTGCATACCCCCTGTAGTTAGCCTGGAGCCAGAGCAGAGGAGGCAGGGCACCTGTGCACTTCAAAGGGAAGCCTTTAGAAACTTCTCCCGCACTTCAAAGGCAGAACTGGGTATAAATATTGGACCTCAGTCACCAACCCCTTCAGTACACATCTGGACCTGTGAATACCCAGCCAGGAAGAAGGACTGCTGTGCTGCGCAAAGGACTGCCAGCCTACTGGACTGCTGCTCCGAAGAACCGCTGCCCTGTTGTGCTGTCCTGCTGCCTGCTGCCCTCTTGCCTGGGTGAGAAGAACTGGCCCTGCATTTCTTGAACCCAGAACCCCAGAGTGACTCCAAGGGCCAGTTGCCTGGTTTCCTGATCTGAAGCCTCTGAAACACAACAGGCTTCCAACAACCTTGCTCCTGCACCTGGACTCTGCCATCTGTGAGTATACCCTGCTAAGTGATGCCATCCCAGTCCTGGACCCTTGGAAGTGTGCTTAAGGTGCTCTGTCAGACTCTGTGGATCCGGCAGGACTGATGCATCTCCTCTGCTGCGCGGCGCATCCTCGAGCAGAACTGATGCATCGCCTCTGTTGCATGGATCAAAACATTCGCAAGGACCCGCATCGCCTTCGCAGCCTCTTTGGTTTGCCGCTATGTGTCACATTCTTGGTGCAGACCCTCGCATCTCTCATCAACAGTAGCCTCAATGACGATGCTGGACTCCGCAGGACTCCGCATCTCAGCTCCTTGTAACTGACGTGCCACCTTGAATAGCACATCCTCAACACCAGAGTTTGCATCCCAAGCCCTCAGACAGGATCATCGATGACAAAGCAGGACCTCACTTCACAGCTTGGTACCGATGCATCGATCTGACTGTGCAACACATCTACGACGCAGGTCCTCACAACGTTCCGCAAACCAGCATTTAATGAATTTTGTTCCGTGGGTCTAACCGGGTCCCTGTTGCCAGCCCATGCTCCATCATGGTTGGCCTGAACTTGTGACTTTGTACCGGTCCGGTGTGACCAAATAGCCCCAGTTGGCACTTTGCGCTTTCTTGCACTATTTTCACCAAAATCATTAAGCCAGAATATCACTGGTTCTCTTTCTCAAATACTCCTTGACTCTACTACGGATCAGCTCAACAGAGGAGAATACTTGTGTCCTCTCAACTATTGGACTACCTCTGCTTTGAACTTGAGAGGTCAATTCCTCTTACATCAGTTGTCCCGACACGGACTTGACTAGAATTCGGACACAAACTTTACCCCCTGGCGAATTGACTACTTTATGCTCTCGCCCTGAAGAAGCCCATGTCTGGGCGAAACGCGTTGGCTGTCTACTTATGAAAACCGAGTACATCTTGAATAAAGACACCTTAAGATCATAAACTACAACGTGGAATTCCCTTTTTTTGCTTTTTGTACATATTTTATGTTTTACTTTGTATATATATTGCCTCTCATACCCTTTTGTACTAACGTTGAACGAGTAATTCATCATGATCTGAAGAGGGACAATATTAAAATATTCCCAGTAAAATAATTAAAAGAGTTCCCATACTAGATCAATACATTTTAGTTTACATGTATGATTCTGGACAAAGTTTATGGTGACATGTTTTCATTTGAAGGGGTGAAAGAAGCAATGTTTACAATGTCTTACAAAGCTGGTTTGTAAGAAATTGGGTTATAGTTTAGTGGGGTGAAAGTCCCACAACAACCACAGTTCTTGCCAGGGGTAACCACAAAAGACTATACATTAACCTGCGCTTAACCTTCTGGTAGCTTGGCATAAATGCAGTTAGGCTTATCTTGGAGGCAATGTGTGAAATATTTATGCAGCTTAGAAACAGCAATAATGTGAAAGCACAACACAAAAATAATTCCAAACCATTTTAGAAGAATCTTAATAAAAGAAAATACCAGACTGACACTTGGGGTCATCTGTTCCTGCTAGATCGGGGGAAAGTCAAAGGTTCAGGATGACTGTGATGGAGCATGTGTCAGGTACAGGGACCAGCTTAGACCCACTGAAAAGTTACCTTTTGAGACCGGCATGAAGAGTTCCATTCACAGTGGAAGAGTCCGCAAGGAGCAAGTAAAGTGTTGTGGGCTGTCATCGCTATAGCGCAAATAGCCATATGGGCATCGGGGATCGTCTTCTGTAGCTTTACATTGGTGGTCACTGCGGGCTGCTGTTGTAGCACAAAGTGCAGTTCTGGCATTGCTGGTCCTCCTCGTAGCTCGTAGAGCAGGTCTCCTCAGAGCTTTGTGTTGCCAGTCGTTGTGGGCAGCAGAGCCTTGGAATGAACAGGCCTGTTCACGGTTGTGAGGAGCCCTAACTTCAGGATATTCACCCTTTGTAATTGTAATTGCATTTGTATAGCGCTTACTACCCCTGACGAGGCGTTGAAGTGCATTTTGACCAGTAGCACGCTACTCCAGAACCCAAAGTGGATTAGTGGTGGATTAGTATATGGAAATATAAGTTGTTCATTCGAGCGGTGGACATGCAAGTCTGTTAGTTGAATTGAATAGGATAAAGAAGGAATCGAGGAGGGAAGAGTCTAGAAAGTGTTATTTGGGAGATCATAGTAATAAAATGAGGTTTGGAATGAGTCAAAGGAGGGATAGATGAGGGAATGGTCCAGAAAGGGTTATTAGGGAGATAATAGTAGCAGAATGAGGTATGGGATTAGTCAAAGGAAGGATAGAGGAGGTGAGAGTCTAAAAACGATTATTAGGGATATCATTATAGTACAATGATGTTTTGGATAAGTCATAGTGGAGGTAGAGGATATATTGAGAGAGATATTGGATGAAATATAAAGTAGTGCACTGGAGAGAGTTTAATAACCTTTTTTTCTACAGTAGGAGTAAAGTAATAAATATATAGAAATATAACTACATAGAAAAGTATACATGTACATGGAAAATAATAAAGGGATATAAAGTATTATATAAAGTCACATATTGCATGTATGGATAAATAGTTAGAAACTCAGACTTTCAAGTGTTGCTGTACATTAAGTTAGCTTACTGTGTATTTGCATACATGTTTGGGGGGAAATTGTATTCATTTTTTTGTTTATTTTTTTATATTTATTTTATATTTTCCCCAATATTTCAATAGTGAAGCACTTATAGATACGATTGTTATGATTATATTTGCACATTGTGATAGATAAAATGAAACAGAGACCCATAAGCATCTAATCAAATAACTTATATAACTTATCACACGTGATAGATAAAATAAATAAAGTAGAAACCGATAAGCATATAATCAAATAAATTGTATGTAAACTATGCATTGACCTATATGCATGTTAATCATAAATAATTAATCGTATGTGGGCACTGTAAAAATCCTGAGTCCCCGTGTGACCATATCAGTGTCTAAATAATTTTGGAGTGAGGTCACATATATATATATATACATATATATATAAATATAAATATATATATATATCCTTCACAAAATTCTCCCTCTGGAAGAATAACGGAACGCACTCAGTGGAAAACTTTTCAGCAATCATTTAATCCAGAAAACTGGCAATTTAATCCATTACAGCATCTTTAACCAACGCGTTTCGGGCTCCATGAGCCTTGGTCACGGTTAGTCTTGAGAGCATTAACCCGACATACTTATTTTTCAAAAATCAATCACATGAATTCCTGCCTCTAAAAATCTGGGCATTCTGGTTCATGTAGTTTCATTAGCAAACGATGAAAATTAAATCAGTAATGTTTAACAAAAACAATTTTTCACATTCATTAAATGGGTCATTTCTATTCCTCCATGACCCTAAATGTTGTTTCAAATTAGTATGGTACTCGCACATCTATTTTTTTAAAACAACAAATCATTACGTTTTTTTTCTTACACACTACGATAACCAGCATGCCAAAGGAATAATGACTCACCTGTGAGGCCCACTGAGGGGCGGATACTTAATGAGCATGCAGCCTTGATGGTGTGTTTGAAAGTCTGCAGAAATTCTGTGTTGCCTTCGAGAAAGGAGCAGGGAGGCTTTCAACTGGAATGTTTGGGCTGCAGGGGCTTGAACCAGCGCAAGCCTCTTTGTGGCACAGCAACTTTGAAAAATCTTAAATCGACAATTTGTGCGCCTGAGGCCCACTGGAGGGCTATGAATAATTATAATTAACACTAGACTATGTGGAACCCACTGGAGGGTAAAAAACGAAAAAAACGTTTTTCTTACACACTACGATAACCAGCATGCCAAAGGAATAATGACTCACCTGTGAGGCCCACTGAGGGGCGGATACTTAATGAGCATGCAGCCTTGATGGTGTGTTTGAAAGTCTGCAGAAATCCTGTGTTGCCTTCGAGAAAGGAGCAGGGAGGCTCCGTAACCGGTCAGGCTAAAAATAAATCAGGACCACATTGCCGGTTTTCTTCCAATAAAGAATTCAGACGAATTAGTTGCTGTCGAGTGCGTCCTTGGCCTCTTGGATGATCTTTTTGGATATATATATATGCCTTAATCCTGTACCTTTGAAGCTATGATGTTTGAATAGCTACAATTTTATGTGTCACGCACAGCACTTTATACTGCACTAGCACTTTTATTTTAGCACCTTAATTACTCATGGCAGACTTTGCAATTTTTAATGGTAATTTGCAGTAGCAGAGATGTGATGAATCTGATTTGTACTGTTACTATTTATTACCCATACAATTTTTGGCCACTTGGCTTCATGTTTAGAAATTGATTAGCATTTACTATCTATGCCACTATAGTAGGCATTTAGTTGCATTAATATGTACTTGTTGTAAATGCCCATTTTTGCGCAATATAGTATGCTTTCTATGTCTGTCGTTATTGGAGGAGTGGCTAATTGTATAGCACGTTACTATTTAAGACACGTCAAGTCACTGGCACGTCATGTGATCAAGACCGGGGTAACCCGGTCGAAACGCGTCATGCAGTGGAGATCCTCTGATCAATAAAGCACTCATCTCACTGAAAGCTGTTTGTGGTCTGTACCTGATTTCCTGTTCGTAAGGAACTTGGCCCAGGATTTGCAAGCATATATATATATATATATATATATATACACACACACATATATACCATCCAAACGACGTATGCGATGTGCATCCAAAACGCCACAGATGCATGTCTTCGTCCGCGCCCGGACACAAAATTTTCTAAAACTGCTTCAAAGAGATACTCCAGAGACGGCACTCCACGTAGTGCGGAAATTTATTCAAAATTACATGTATCGCATAACATAGACCAACCACGTCTACGCGTTTCAGCTTACAACAAGCCTTGTTCACGAACAAGGCTATATATATACTTATATATAGGTGAACTCGCTCCAAAATTATTTAGACACTGATATGGTCACACAGGGACTCAGGATTTTTACAGTGCCCACATACGATGAACCAGATCCAATTATGATGGAGGAGTGGGTACAGAATCTGACCAGTTGTTCAAAAACCATGCTCACAGTTCTTATTAAGTATGCCTGGTCGGACCAGGAGAAAGCTCTTAAAGAAATTACGGAAATTGACTTGTGGCTGTCGATCCAGAGAGAACAAGAACAAATTATCAAATTTACAAAAGAGCTGCAACAGAGGCTAGAGAATGAAATAAAAGCACGGAAACAAAGTAAATATGCTCGTGATATGGCAGTTTATCAATCTGGATACATCCTCACATTCAATAGGACGTTTGATACCATTTACAACACATCTAGGAGCTACATAGGTGATGTTGATGCCTTATCCAAAGCGATGACCAGTACCAAGGGTGACACTGCCAATGATACAGACACATCTGGTACAGGTGAAGCGAGTACTTCGAAAGGAAAGAATAGGAATGCAGCTTTATCAGAGCAATTCTGCATCCTAAGGAGAGGGTGCATGACAAATTTGCAACCAGCTCGAGGAAGGGGCTCAAGAGGACATGGCGGAGGTGCGAAAGGCAAAAGCAGAAGCTACAGAGACAGAAAAAAACAAGGATCATTCCTCATGGGAACATGCAAAGGGGCTCAACAACCTGGACTTTGAATACAGACAATAAGAGTACGGTCATCATTCTATTGTGCAGAAATCTTACAGAGACTGAGTTGAAGGTCTTGGGTTATGTCCGATAGGTGTATTTGACTTTGTCACAACCAGGATCGACCTTTACAAATTCACAAGATGTTTAAAATTGAGCTTATTCTTTAAAATGAATACAGCACTCAAAAAGAGAGGTACACCGAAGTCGGGTCCTCCTGCTCTCGGTGACCTGAACATAGGGGGATGTTGGTTTTCTCACCACATTGGTAGGATTGAAGGGTTGTGATGCCATTACTAATGATGTAGACCAAATGTTACACAACAAAGGTATTGTGTATGAGCACAATGTACACACTGATTGTAAACCGAAATCTAAATTTACACCCATGTTAGGCTTCAACATGATTGATGCCTTCCATGAGAAGGTGGTCAATGATCTGATAACATTGAAATCAAGAGGGAACAGAACCATAAAAAATATGTCTTGGTGTGTGAAGAAAACTATCAAGACATTAGCCAACGACACTAGCATTGTTGCTCGACCCGCAGACAAGGGGGGTACATCGTGGTTATGTCCACTAACATGTACCTTGAGGAGGTGCACAACTTAGTGATAAGAATTGTTACACCGCCATGAGCCAGGCAGAATACAAAAGAACCATTGTCCAATTCTGGGGCAAACTGAGTACATGGAAGAGCACAAGCTTGATTGAGTCCGATTTTTCTCAAAAGATCATATCCCACAATTCCTGCATTATATCTTCTCCCCAAGGTGTACAAATCACTCACCAATACCCTGGCAGATCTATAGTGTCCACCATGAAAAGTCTCCTGAAGAATACATCAAGGTATATCGATAATTTCTTACCTCCCCTAGTGAGGCCTTGCCCTCCCACATTGAAGACACCAAGGAATTCCTTAAAAGGATTGAAGGCATTGCGTGGGAACCTGACTTTCTTCTTCTGACCCTTGATGTTAAGTCGCTTTATACAAGCATCTTACACAAGGATGGCATTAATGTGTGTGAACACTTCTTTAGGGCCATACCTGTCTGCTACTATGCTCACACATACATGCTTACTGATATGATGCAATTTTGTCTCACCAATAACATCTTCACTTTCATTGAGAGACTGTACAGACAGACAGGGGACCACCATGGGCACCTGCTTGGCCCCCAGCTATGTGAATCTACTCATGGGCTGGTGGGAGGAGCAGGTATCCAACTCACCCAAAATCAGTGAAGACATGGACAAGGTTATTATTTGGGTCAGGTTCATTGATGACCTCTTTCTGATTTTGCAGGGCAGTGAACTCGATGCTACCAAGTACGTGAACTAGCTTAATGATAATAACTTTAATTTAAAGTTCTCATCCAAAATTAGTAGAGAGCACATTGTGTACCTGGAAATTGAGATCTATTTAACACAGAACACTGTCACTTCTACCTTACAAAGGAAACCCACTACGGGTAATAGTTTACTTCATGCAATGAGCAGTCACCCCAGTCAGTTGAAGTGGTATATCCCATATGGGGAATTAGTGCGTGCTAAAAGGAACTGCAACAATGAGGCAACCTTTTTGATTGAACAGGAGACCATGGCAAAATGCTTTATCAAACAGGGTTATCCTAGATGGGTCCAAGATAAAGCCACACATGAAGTCTGCACACTGTCCAGGGATGAGATCTTGTTTGGGTCCAGCAGTAAGAACAGAGCCACGAGTGAAAAGAACACTACCAGAATCATTACCACATTCAACAGCCAATCAGGGGCAGCATGCAGCATTTTAACCAAAAACTGCAACCTCGTTAAATATGACCCTGTGATAGACATCACAGTGAGTGACACACCCAGAAATAGATACCTAAGGGACATGTTGGTTAAAACCAAAATAATGCAAAACATAGGAACACACAGCACTTTGGGACATCAGCTCACAGGGTTTTACACCTGTGGCAAGTGCAAGGCATGTGAGTATTCACCAACTGCAAAGATTTTGCTATTGCTTTCCAAATGTAAATGCATAACGCAGTTTATATCATGCAGTACAGCCTTTGTAATCTATGTATTGCAATCTCCCTGTGACCACAGATATGTGGGCAGCACAATGCATCCTGCGTGTAAGAGCATCTTAGAGCACATAAGGGCCATCATCAATCAGACAAGCACTACTCAGTGGCACGCCATTTTGAGACACACCATTACAGTGACAGAAAAAGCTCAAAGGTTTTGGCATAGAGCCTGTCAGACTAAATGCTAGAGGGGGTGACAGAACAACTACTTTGAGGAAACGTGAATCCAGGCCCATCATTGAACTTAACACCAAAACCCTGAATGGTTTAAACTCTGACGAGGAGCTTTATGTTCACTTGGAATAATGTATATGTGTTGATATTCCTTTGAATTCTGTTTTTATGTATTTGCATTTTATTGTGTAGTCCTCTTCCACAGTTGATACATTTCTTTTGTTTTATTTTTCATGAAGGAGAAGAAGTGACTCTCACCTGTTGTGTTAGGTTCCCAGAGGCACTCTTCGTGGACACTTCAGAACAGACTGGTTGATACGGTTCGGTTTATATGACTGGCATGAGTTATATTATTACCGATTTAAGCTTGGTGTGATGTTTTGGTCACATATCTTGATAGCTGATGATTTACAGAGCGGTGGTATTATGCCAACTTGGGAGGCATAACCCTTTTCACAATGGAGCGTAAATGGACAAAACATTGAACATTCGGATTAATTTTGTTCCAGCAACACAACCCACTTGGACTGTTAGGTTAGTGCCCCCTAGACTCTGACAGGTGGAACTAGTGAGTCTGATTATTAACCATATGTCGGTTCACCTGCCCACTGGGTGTCCTAAACCTTTTCCTTTAATGGGGAGTGCATCGCGCTGTGTCCGTAATTGTATTTGTAATTACCTACTAGCTGCGTCCAAGATGTCAGCTCTGTTTATTTGGTTTATTTGGTGTATCACACTTGCATTTTGCCATCATACGCTGGGTATTTTGTGGAATCTTTGACAGATGTCCTTTCACTTATACATTTGTGCTCACACTTTGTGCACATGGGTATTACCTGGTTTACACTTTCAGTAGCCATTTTACCTATCCATGCTATTTGTAACATTTCACGTTGGCTATGATCACATGTTGATGGATCCCGCAAACGCAGTGTTGGGCCACACATACACTGCGTGTTGACCAGCTGGGGTGCTTAATAATAATTAATTAGACTTAATTATGACTACCCCTTGTGTGCAATATTCACCTACATATAAATAAATGAGCAATGCTGTACTTTTATATTTTGATTCTTTGTATTTAATTTTGTAGGCAACAGAGATGCAAAGCATACATTATGGCATGTGCACCAGTTTATTTTGCGTAGTACAAGATGGCTGGGACCCATACTGTCTATATTTCAATCACTGAATGTCTGTCCTATGTTTATGTTGATGTGCATGCACAACATGTTTGTATTTAATTGGCTGGAATCACTGATCCTCCATGTGTAGTCAAGGCTGTGGAGCCATAGGTAATATATACATTTGTTAAGCAGGTGTATAAGAATATCCTTTTCTTTTTAAACCATAAGTGGTATATACATTTGTACAAAGGAATACACATATCCAAATACCTACCTATAATCAAATTCTAAATGTTTACATACACAGGCATATGCTGTACTTTGTGTTTTGGGTATGGTGGCCATGTAGGAAATGGCCAACTCATGAATAGTCTTCTGCAGAGAAGATTGTTATCTGTGCATCTTATGCTTGGGGTTGATGAATTCCATAGTTTGGCTGCTTGAACAGAGAAACATGTTTTTTTTATTCTATGCCCAGGGGTTTTGTGGCGAGGTGCCAATCTGGAGCTGAGGTTCCTTTGTTGAATGTAGTTGATTATTTTATTACTGATGAAAAGGGGTCCTGTTCCATGTATTACTTTGTGGCTGATACAAAGTAGCCTGCTGGTGGCTTTTCTGGCTACCGGTAACCAATGTAGGGCCCTCAAGGCAGGGGAGTCATGAGCTTATGGCTTTACATGTAGTAGTAGTCTGGCAGCAGAGTTCTGAATTTGTTGTAGTCGTTTCATAGTTGATAACGATGATCCATGGTAGAGGCCAGTCGAATAATCAAGTTTAGACAGCACAAGAGAGAGAGAGTAGCGTAGACCTTGTGGGGAAATCCTAGGTGGAGGGAAATGCGTCAGAGTTTTCATAGTAATGAAGCTTGATCTTGCTAACTTATCCACTAGGGCATTCATTGATAGCTTGGAGTCCATGCTAATCCAGAGGTTTCTTACTTCCTTGGATACTTTAGGAGGTGGTCCCTGGTTGTCAGGCCAGGTACGGAGTGGGTCATAATTTTTATAATCACCACATGTGAGCATTTCAGTTTTGGGCGCATTCAATTTGAGGTGACTCCATGTCATCCACTGATCATTGATTCATTGATCATTGACAGGAATGACTTAATGTAGATGTTGAAAAGCATGGGTGACATGATAGATCCTTGAGGGCGCCCTGCTTTTATTGCAGAGAGTACACTGTGATACAAACCAAGGGCAGGTCTGATGGGCAATTGCAGGGAGCTTGCTGTGCCCTCTAGCTGAAACAGGAGGTCCAGTCTTCCTTCTCAGGAGTAGAGCAGTCCTCAAGCAGCAGGACAGACCTCTAGCAGCCGGGCAGTCCTTTTCTGTAATGTCCACAGGTCCAAAAGTGTTCTGAAGAGTGGCTCTGGAACCCCAATATTTATGAGTGGTGCAGGCCTTTGCATGGTGGGACTCCCTGTTCTACCCCCACATCAGGCTTTGGAAAGTTCTTCCCCTTTCCCTGGCAATGCTCTAAACTGTTTGAGAGTGACAAAAGACAGGCAGGTCTGGTGTCACATACCTTTGTTTGTACAGGAGGCAATTCCCTTTGAAGTGTCAGTGAAGCAGCATACAGCTCTTCCCCCGTCATCCTGCCAAGATGGCCCATCGTGTCCACACCCAGGCCCCCTTTGTGTTACTATCTGGAAGCAATACACAAACCCCAGCAGCAGAGTCATTCACAGTCATGGGACCCAGGACACAGGCAGTAGGCACAAATGATTGGGACAAGAAAATGCCAACTTTCTAAAAGACTGTGCGCACTCTCCAAAACATGTAATGCAGTGATACACTGCTGCCAGCAGATGGCCACCTGTTCACAATCACAATTAAATCATATTAAAACTGCTGCGAATTGAGAGACTTGACCAGACACAACTCATTAAGTTTCCCTGAAAAAAACTAATAGCTTCTCAAAGACTCACTAAAATCTTCTCATGGAACCTGCTGGAGCGGGAATCAGTTTAAATAAAAACTCGGTTTACCATTATCCTGGCTAATTCCCGCTGTCACTAAGTCAATGGACCTTTGCCATTGTTTTATACAAGATCAGGAGCTGCACATCACAATAATCAAAATCACAATATTTAAAATCCATTTTCAGTCAATAATGAGAGTTTGGTATGTGTTAAAGGGTTTTATTAGTCAGAAGTTAATAAGCCATCTGTATTTGATTACAAGTAAATCCATCAATATTAGTCAATAAAATCTTATTAGGATTCAATAATCTTTCAGTAAGCAATCACAATTTTATAAAATGCATTAAGCACAGAAAACAGTCCCTATTCGAGGAAGTGGGAGAAAATGGTGTCAGCCAGAGCCCAGTGGCATAACATAAGCTCTGCAGTCCCCACGGTGTGGAGGGGCCCACGAGCTCCAGGGGTCCCCCTCAGCAAAAGTGGTAGTTGGTGGACTGGGAGGGGGGACCCTCAATGTACTTTGCTGGGGGGCCCCCCTCAAGATTTGTCACATCACTGCCAGAGCCCACAAAGGGTTAATGGGCCACATGTACGACAGAAACATTGAGCAAATTCCTAACTGTGACTTTTGGCGACTCACAATTAGGATCTCGTACAATGCGATGTACAACAGTGTCTCAGACACTGTTTGCAATTACCAATGGGGTCACAATTGACCTGCCTCATCAATATTCATGAGGCAGGTCAGTGGAACCCCTGTCTGCTCTCAAAGAATATTGGCGCCCACATTCACAAAAGGGAAGGGGTCCCCAATCCCATTTGCAAATGGGTTACCACCTACTTCATGGAGTCAGTAAAATATGAAAGTTTGCGACCACACTCCAGTCGCAAAACATTCATACATGCTCCTGCCACTCCCTATTAGCAAGGGAACTCCCTTGAAAAGCCCCTTACTAATACCGACTCGCAAACCCTATTTTGCGAGTCGGTAATAGGTTACTGACTCGCAAAATAGGGTTAGTACATGCCAAACAACTCTTTAGAAGTCTCAAATGGCCCGATTCTCTGTTTGCGTGCGGTAAAATGTGTCGTACATGTAGCCCCTAGTTTGAGTGAGAGAAATTTTAAGCATAAAGCTTGGCATATAAGCAGTTCAATAAATCAAAGCAGAACTTCCCATAAAAAGAGGTTCAAGAAACTCAGCAGAGTCAACGGCAAATGCTGGGTCACATTATGAAGCTTTGCAACATGTTGCTTCTTCTTCTCTCCAGTTGAATCAGCTTTAGCTGCTCTCCTGGGAACAGGATCACTCCTCTTTTTCTCACAGGAAAGCAATAGTCCACAGACTGTAATCTCTAAGTTTGCTACTATGTTGAATCATATTTAAGTTCATGTGGGTTACTTGCTCATTCAAGACTGCTTCCCCAAGTTTAAACTACATCTCTAACCTTCTAAATATCAAATCATTCGAATTGCTATCAATGGTCTATGTAAAATATAAACATTTGTATCAACTAAAAGAAAACATTAAGCATAAAGCCATACAATGGAAAAGCCCCAAAAAGTTAAATAGGTCAACTTCACGTTTAAATCCTGATTAATTTTTTTGCGTTTTCTTCATTGCTTCATTAAACAACAATTTCTAATCATGCGTTAACAGTCTTTTTGTGTAAGAAGAAACGTTTTGCAGAAATAAAAAGAAACATTTATGCAACTATTATTTTTATGAAAACGCATGTTCATGGAAATGTGAAGAATTAAACAGTTTATGCATCTCTAAACATTTCTAGTCAAGTCAGCTTTTCAAGCAATGTTGTTATAGCCGTACGAGGCCTAGTACGACTAAATATGATTTTTTCTTGTGAGGTTTTTGCATTTAAATGCATTTTATTTTCATTGAAGCTTGCACATTAATTCTGCATATTTCTTATAAACTATATTATTTTCTCAAAATTAATTAAAACGCACCCTCAAACCCTACATCTACAACCTTTACTCAATGAGTCAGTAAAGTGCCTATGTCTGGGTGCGAAATCACGAGGAGCATTCTCCTGTATGAAACAGTTTATTTTAATAAAGTTCCTCAGAATACAGAAATGGTAGGGCTTTGTATACAATTAATATTATTCATTGTGCTATCTGTTTTATGTCATGTTGTACCATTACATCAAGTTTTAGCTTGTTTTGTGCATATGGAGTTGGAGTACCAAGAAGCTGATGGCCTTGCTTAAATGTGCGGGTAATTTGACAGGAACAATTTGTTCTAACTTGTCTGGTAAGAGCAGCCTTAGAATTAAAAAAGTGAATAAATAAATGGTGCTACAAATTATCCGACCAGGCTATTTTCAAATGAATCTCTGAGTCAAAAAGAGTGGGAGAGGTAATTATCAAGTCTAAAATATTTACTTGCTTGTGATTAGGAGAAAGAACACTTTGTTCCAGATCAAAAGACGTTAAATGTTATTTTAACAAGGTGGTATTTAAATCTAATTTGGCATTTTTCTAATGTATTCCTTGGAACTGAAATCTGGTGGCGGTTGAAGTTCCCACAGAGTACATTGTAAGAATGCAAAATAAGGTGATAAACTATATATATCCTTCAAGAAGTAATACCAGTAAAATATGATAAGATGTATAGTTTAGTCACCTTTCCATAACAACCAAAAAGTTTAAATAGACAACTGAAAATATGGCATAGCGGGATCCCCATCAACCCCACAGTTCCCCTGTATCATTTAGAGATGGTGATCTTCCAGTATTCCAGCATCTGAACCTCAGCTGGCTGTGTAGTCTAAAACCTTAGAGCAATGGCCCATCCGCCACAGGACTACATACCTCAGATGGCCCTCCCCTTTTTCCCTAATAGGGACCACCATGAGCAACGCCCATCTGCCACAGGGCTACTGGTCAATGAACCTGAGAGGTCCTCCCCTTTTCCCCTGACAGAAAACATTATTAGAGTCATACAAGTCACTGTGGTTCCCTGCAGGTACAGGTATAAGTGGCCCCAACATGCATGGATGGAACGCTCTGTGCATCAGGGAGGAATCAGAACAAAAACTAGTTTATAAGTTTTTTTTCTGCTAATACAGTATGATAAAAGTGATCCCACCATACCACTGAATTCTTTCAGCCAAAATGATCTCTATCACGCATGTGCTAGATTGGGCATTCAGTCCTCTACGGGGTGGGCTGCCCCCACTCTGTAAATGAGGCCCTGACCTTGTGTGAGAATCTACACGGAATACTTCAAGGCAATCAGCATATATGGTCCCATGATCATTAAACACACACTATGGAACTACGAAAAATGTTTATTGTGCTCACATGATGGAAAGTAGTCCTTACTTGATTAAGCAGTCACAGTTTCTTCTTCTGATGATTAAAACCCATTGAGATGGAGAATTTCATCTGGTTTTACGACTGGAAAAATCAGTCCCACAGGGTAATTTCCCATCCCACAAGGTTTTACCAGCAATTGCACTCTACTTTTGAAAAACATGTGATTTTACTATTACCCCAGTAAATGCAACTGATAATTATGGCCCCTGTGGTAAGAAAGCTTGCGAACAGGCCAACATCTCAAAGAGGCAACAAGATGAGATCAGCAACCTGAAGAAAAAGTAGTGCTACAAAGTGTCTTGGTGGAAGAGAGTAATGCCTAGTTTAGTTTATTTACTTTATTATGTGCACCACTGCAAACAGAGATAAGCTTTGATGAACACATACAGATAATGAAGGAAAACTTTTCTTGTACAATTTAACCCTGTGCATCAGCAATTTTCCAAATATTCCAACGCCAGCACTCTTTGTACAAATAGCCTAAAAAGTGAATTTAACAACATAAAAGTTATAAAATCTCCTTCAAGACTCTCTATAAATTAAAACCCAAATCGCAATATAGTAAAGAGACACTGCCATTCGCAATTGACTTGACAACTCACAATGTCCATTAGACTGCTCCCTGGTCTCTGCAATGTCCCTTCCCATCTTGGCACGGTCATTATAAATTGCAGCGTCTGTGCCTTTAAGGCATCAGAGACTGTAATCACACCATTGTGCGACTGCGGGGATGGAAGTTAGATATCTCTTGCATCATCCATCCCTGCATTCACAGATATTTGCAAGGGTTCACAGAGGAAATCCTGCATCATTAATATAAATGACACAGAATTTTTGTGAATAGTTACGCATGCCCGTTTACGCTGGGGACATTAGAGTGCAAAAACAGCAACTGTCCTGTCCCCTGAACTTTTACACACTCAATACCTTCTTTATTAACAAAATTGAGGCCATTAAAAAGAGTATTCCCTCGTGTTTCTCAGTCAATAAGCCACGATCAGGAGAGGGGGAACAGTTATACGATCTCTTGCTTCCCTCAAATTTCACAAGAGGACCTGGTCAATCTATTGACAAAAGTCAAGTCAGGGTCTCCGAATGACATCTGCCCACCAAAGGTCTTTAAGGCGGTATGCACTGACTTTGCTGACCTGGTATTTTCTCTCCTGAACCAATCCATCAAATCGGGGTTTGGTCCCCAGGGCGTTTAAGAGAGCAATTATTGTCCCCATACTACAAAAAGTGGGAGCAGATCCCCTGGATAGGAAAAACTTTCGCCCGGTATCTCTTCTACCGTTCTTGGCAAAAGTTCTGGAGGCGCATGTAGCCCGCCATCCTTGTTTCTTAATTGAGGAATCAGGGTTCTTGGACTCTAGTCAGGCGGGATTTAGGCCGGCGCACTCCACAGAGGCGGTGATCATGTCAGTTGTTGATGACATGCGGAAGGAAGTGGATAACAGTAATACTCAGGCCCTGGTGCTACTGGAACTGTCTGCGGCCTTTGATACGGTAGACCATGCTATTTTGGCTGATTGGATCGGGCCGTAGGGTTTCTAGACTAAGCCCTGTGCTGGATTACCTCCTTCCTGAGCGAGAGATCCCAATCAGTCAGGTTAACCCCCTATGTGTCATCTGAGGTACAGCTGAATTGTGGAGTGCCTCAGGGATCCTCTCTATCTCCTCACTTCTTCAACATTTACATCCGCCCTTTGGTTAGCTATATGAAGAAAAAAGACATTAACATCTTCAACTAAGCGGATGATATGCAACTACTGTTCACGATCAACGATAGCCCCACATCTAGACAACAATTCCAGGACACTATGCGGTTTATCTGGGATTGGATGAACTGTAACCAGCTGAAATTGAACTCCGACAAAACGGAGATAGTCATCATGAAGAGTAAGGTGGACAGCTGGGTTCAATCACTCTGGCCCAGTGAGATGGGTTCTCCGTCTGTCCCTAAAAAGGCGGTAAAAATCCTCGGGGTCATTATTGATGAGGAGCTTTCGTTTAAGCAGAAAGTAGGCGCCGTTACATCGGCAAGCTTTTACCAACTGCGGCACATAAAAAAGATAAGGACATTTCTCACCAGGGAGGCTCTGATCCAGGTTATAATAGCCCTAGTCACATCCAGAATTGACTATGCCAACTCTCTCTACTTGGGCCTCCCCAAAATCCTTCTGCGCATACTCCAGCTAATTCAAAACCTGGCCGCCCGACTGATATGCTATCAGCCCAAATATGGCCATATCTCCTACGGGATGAAGGACCTTCACTGGTTGCCAGTTGAGCAGAGAACCAGGCTCAAGGTGTGCTGCAAGGTCTTTAAGGCCCTATATCTGGACTGTCCTGCCTTCGTGAAGTCACAGATCAACAAGTATTGTCCTACCAGACAACTGAGATCTAGCCATCTACATTACTTGGTGGTCCCACCGTGTAAAAAACAATGAACGGGAGGCCGTCGGTCCTCTGTTATTGCTCCGAGAGTCTGGAACACCTCGCCAGTGGACCTTAGATCCACAGTAAACTACACCAGATTCAGACAACTTCTAAAAACATGGTTGTTCAAACAGGCTTACCAATAATCAGGGATTTAAGCTGTATTAGCATTCCAGCGCCAAGAGACCGGTTCGTGAACGTGCGCTTTAGAAATACTCAGTAACATAACATCTGAAGACCCTCCAATTAAACACATTTATAAACCAGAAGACGCTTCCATTAAACACATAAGCCAGAAGACCCTCTAATTCATCACATTTACAAATCAGAAGACCCTCAAATTAAACAATTCAGCTTGTGCAATCCATTCACAATATTTACATGTATCAGACACATCATAATAAGTATATTAGGCTATTAAAAGTCCTTTTAATAAAGGGTATGAAAGAGTTCTTGAATACAGAAAAGACCAACATATCTCTCAAGGCTTTAGACAAGACAGTCAATTGTTTTGCAGTCACCACATTTTTCTCACGAGAATCTGCCCATCAACAAATTATGGATGGCATGAGAGAAAAGATATGAAAAAACTGCCCTCACCCACAAATTGTGGCATGCTTCATCATAAGGCGTGCTAACTGACACCCTTGTGCAGACCAACGCCTGGGGTGGAGCAAAGGGAAGGGGAAGAAAATACAAACATAAAAACAGGGATCAAAAAATTAAATGTACAGACTGTGAAAACTAAAACTAGCTGGGTATATCCGCTTCTACGCTTTATTCCTGGACTACCCAGCCAGGATTAAAAAAGACAAATAGGATGGTGGTGTCAGGGATTATTAGTAGCCCCTCACCCCTCCTAACTGCATACTCGTCAACATGTTTCAGCCCGTTCTTTTAGCCCTCCAGAGGGTCTATATGTTTTTTTTCATGACCTCTGATCCCATATATGCCCCTTCTGTCCTACCTTGATTCTGTAGGTTTGGGGTGTGTCCCCTAGATTCTGGGATTATTCAAGACGCACTTCTGTAATATATGTGCACATAAGTATAGCCAACACAATCAACTAAATCAAAAACAAGTTAAAATCACTGAATGTGTGGTATCTACGTCCAGATGCCTTCCGTTATCCTTACTAGCACATAGATTACTTTCATTTATTTCACAAAATCAATGATTTTAGGGATACATAATGTCCCTCTGTTTGCCTGCAGTCTGGTCAAACCTGATAGATCATCAGTCAATTTATTTAAGGTAGCTCTCATCTGTGCATTCTTTTAAAAAACAGTTCTATCACTAATATATATACGTATGCACACATTTGTGAAGGCCACCCCTTCATGTAAATTTACGATTGTTTATGAGAGGGGGCTATATCCAGATTACTGTTCGGTATAAGGCACTTATGAGTTTCATAGTCGTATCAGCTCAAAATGGCGTGGGAGTGAAAGCGGCTCCCTGTAGTCACTCACTATTTACATTGGGAGACAATATATTTGTTAGTTTACTTAAATGCAGTAGCCCGTCTCTTCTATGGGTCATTTCTATGTCCATATTTAAGTGAAGCTCGTTATTGTTACTATGTACAAGCCCATCATCAAACATCTCATTTGGGTCGTTTAACATTTCTACCGACCCCTGTCTATCCTCCTCCGGTTTTTTACATAAATATAGAGGTTTATCTTTCACTTAGTATATCGATAAGTAGTGATGCCGCAAACTGTGTTTGTTTATGCCTTCGGAGCCCCGATAATCTAAAGTTCAGGCCCCACCCCCAGAACTCCTTACTTCGTCAAGGTGAGACCGCTGCTTTGGCATTGCCCTCCTTACACCGTGTAGTTGCCAGTTCCCCGATGCGGCTGGCTTTCTTCACGTTTCTCTTCCGATCATGTGATTCAAAAAGGACACGTGACCAGGGGAGTTCCCAGCGTCTCCACCACTCTGCAAAGCGATTCCCTTGCTCAGAAGGTCGCGTCCTCCTGCCATATTAAGACTGTCAAGGATGGTATTTATTATATTATCTTATATTTTATCATTGCCCATGTGTGATCTACATTATATTTGCCTCCATACTGTTTATACTGCGTATCACTCCTATCTTAATGGAGAGATGAGGAGTACACTGTGAATGCTAATCTATTCATTATTTTTAATCACCTGCATACGGTTGTGTGATTCTAATGACATAATGTATACATTCAGTCTTCCGAGAGTGTTGATGGGTTGGTATTAACCCCTACCACCTGTGGTTGTGGAATCTTTACTTGTGCAGCATGGGACTCGTGTTTTCTGTTCCTGATATGGTGGTCAGAATTCCTACCTTCTATGTCATGTAGGACGCAAGGTGGTAGTAATCACACTGATGCATTATGGGACTTGTATTTTAATTTTTTATTCATCTTATGGTGGTTGGTTTCCCTTGTTTCTATGTTCTGTAGGGATCAAAGTCGTAGGGACTCCTTTCATCTATTCAATGAATTCCACGGTATGTCATCTTTCAGACCCATCTCATTACTCCGGGTCCTATACACCAATTTTTGTTCCCTCATGAGCAGTAATCTCTTGATATCTCGCATAGCACTGGTAATGTTTGGTTTATCTAATATTGTCCAATTGATGTAATCCACCGAATTATGTTTTTCCAATTAGTGTGTAGTGAACATAGTCATGGCTTTCTGACAACGTATATTACTTCTATGTTCCATAATTTTTACTTTTTCTTTCCGAGTTGTCATCCCTATATATAGCAATTTGCAGGGACATTCAATCAAATAGATCACATTTTCGGAGTTACAGTTTGTGTGTTTTTCTGTATCCATGGGTATTTGAGACCCCCATTAATGCTCTTTGTGTCTTTAGTTAAATTACATACCTCGCAGGAACCACATCTGGTATGGCCTGTCACTGGTGTACACCCCCATAAGCTCTGAACTCTGTCATATCTCTTGTGGTGGGGTCTTGTGCGTACTAGTAAGTCCCTCAAGTTAGCACTACTCTTAAAGGAAAATAAGAGTTTTTCAAGGTGTCGGCCATTCAAGTTTAAAATATGCCAGTTTTTTAATATAAGGCGTTTTACATTGTTCGATGATGTTTTAAAGGTAGTGACTCAGACTGTGTTTGACACTTTTGGTTTTACTGTTTTTTCTAGGAGGGCATCTCTGTTTAGGTTTGTTGCTCTCTTCTGTGCTTTTCTTGTCACCCTGTTTGGGTAATTTCTTACTCAAAGTTTTTCCGAAAGTAAAGTTGATTCCTCTTAGAAATTTCTTTTGTCTGAACAATTCCTTCTCAACCGGAAGAATTGCCCCACCGATCAAACTGTCAAAAGATAACAGGGCATTTCTGTTCATAGGTTTTTGGAAAACTCGAGTGGACAGTATTCCTTCCCTTGGTTCAATAATCAGATCCAGGAATGGGAGTTCTGTCCATGTGATGGTGAATGTGAAGTGTAGGAGTGGATTCCGACATTCAGCCAATGCAAGAAATCTCGTATTGACAGTTCATCCCCCCTCCAAATCAGTAAAACATCATCAATAAATCAACGCCATAATTTTACATGTTTTGACCATGGGCCGTTCTGGGTGAAAATGTGCTCCCTTTCGAAGGCACCCACATACAGTCCCGCCAGACTTGGGGCAAAAGTACTACCTATAGAAGTTCCATGGGTCTGAAGGTAGATGGTGTTCTCGAATTCAAAGAAATTCTTGGTTAGGGCGATCTCTGCTAGATTGATAATAAATGATCTGGGGGTGTTATATGCCCATTCTTCTGCAAATAGAAGATCCTATACCACCCTCAGTGTCTCCCTTTACGGGATATTGGTGTAGAGTGACTCAATATCCAGTCCAACCAGGAATTCCATGGATGGATCAAATTCCATCTCTTTTATTAGGTTTAGAATGTCTCTTGTGTCTTGTACATATGCCTCCATTTTCTGTACTAGAGGTTTGAAGTAGAAATCACAAAATTGTGATAATGGTTTGAGTGTGGAGCCAATCCCCGAGACTATCTGTCTCCCTGGTAGTGGTCTAGTGGCTTTATGTATTTTCGGAAGTGTGTAAAAGTATGGTATGACCGGGTTATTGCTACATAGGAAGAGCCCTTCCTGTTCAGAGATCCAATCATTACTCACTCCCTCCTCTACTAACTGACTGGTAACGGAACATCATATTCTTCGCTAAATGTTTGAAGTTGAGCTACGCCTCAGGCTCAACTCAGAACTCTATGGAAGAGTTGATATTGGAATTGAATAAGAAGGATTTGATTTCATATTTTTTTAATAAAAGCAAGGCAATTGACTTTTTTATGGCTGAATGGTAAATGTCTCTCTCTCAGGAGCCAACCATAGTCAAATCAGCACTTTGATATTGTTTTGGTAGTAAATTGTAAGCCTAATTAACTAGATAGCCTCATCGCTTATGCTTAGTCAGCAAGTCCTTTACAACATTAAAAACAGCATTAGTGAATAGTTAGGATTGGATGGAGAGTCATTGGCTAGAGTGACAGAGGTCAAATGGAGACGCCATGTTGTGCACTATAGGCAAAAAAATCATCTTACGTAAAACTCCTTTGAGAGCTTTTCTTTTTGGTGAAATACATTGGTGTGATGTGTGGGACTAGAACATCATTGTAAGAATAACATCTGACTCAAATATCAAGTTAACTCTTAAAATCTATAAAAGCCTAAATATATGAATTGGAGGAAAATGTATGGGAATATTCTCCACCAATTTAGAATTACCAATAATTTTTGGTAAAATTATATAATCTTGAATTTGGAAAAATTATCAGAGAATAGCATGAAAAATATTTGGCAAGTACAAAATGGCAATATGATTAAATCTTTTCTAGATTTTTGCATACTACTAGCTTGTCAGGGGTGATATTGAGACAGAGGTCATACTATCACCGTGTGAAAATTATAAACGTAATTCAGATGGTGCATTAGTCACACAAAAAAAGGAGTTGAAGAGAACACTCACCTCTATAACAAGGGTTCAGGCCGGTATGTCTGCCATGTTAACTCAACAAAGTTGTATTATAAATTTCATTGTAAATATCAACAAGAGAGAGAGGAAAAACCAAGTTGAGCTAGTTCATTTCCTCATTTAAACATGTATAATCAAGAAGAACTGGCTCATAGTTAAAGCCTGCAGTTTGTGTTTGGGAAACTGATAGGTTTCTTAAGAAGACCCTCACCCACAACCTAGTTGGTGGCATGCTTCATAATCGGGTCCCACCCAAGGTGCCAAGTGCACCCTGGGTGTGCTTCAATGCCTGAACTACAGCGGAACGATTTTTTTTTTGGTGTGTTGTGATTGGTGCAGTGGTTAGTGATGTTAAAACCATCTATAGGGTCCCCTTCAGATAGTGGAAGTAACTTTAATAGTGGGGCCCTATGACAGTGTTAAAAGGATTGGCGGATACGTGTAGAGTATTATGTTTTGGCTCGAGTATCCTAAAAACAGGTCTACATGTTTCAGCCAGACTGTGTCATATGCTGGCTTTCGTCAGGACCAGGGGTAAAGAAAGTGCGTGACTTAGTCAATGGGAGGTTTCCAAGACTGGAGTGTGAAAAGTGCGCATGCGCTAAGGTGCGATAAGCTGGAGAGAAACTATTTGTTTCCTCCTACTGTTTCTTTATAAAAATCTGTAAAGGAAATGGGACAAAAACACACAAAATGATCGTCATAACACACATGGAACATATAATATAAAAACAAGAGACAGGCATGCACTCCTGTGTGCCACACTCAGGGGCCGATTCCGATCTCGGCCGGTAGTGCTCCGAATCGGATTCGGCTTTACCGGATCCGATTCGGAGCCCTGTTTCCCGACCGAACCGTACGCGGGTCCGGCCGAGCGAGTACGATGCGAAATCGCCGACCGACTCGTCCGGGCGTCCTGACCGCTCCGACCGACTCGCTCCCGGCTCGAACCGCTCCGACCGACTCGCTCGGACTCGACTCGCACCGCGCAATGGAGACGTTTCCCGGCCGGGTAAGTACGATGCGCGCCGCGAGCAGTCCGACCGAGCCGCGCACTCCGGCTCGTAAGAGCTGTCGGAGCCGTACTTTGGGGGTCCGTGTCAGACCCCCTGTACGCGTAGCCGCGCGAGTCGCACACAGGGGGGACCCATGGGTCCCCCCTACCTATGTGTGTACGGCGCGAATCGCTTCGCCGCGTACCCGCTGTAGGGGGCGCCCTTGTCCGACTCGCACCCATTGAGTCAATGGGAGCCCGCGTACGCGTTGTACGACCGGCTCCCATTGACTTCAATGGGAGTCCGACCGACTCGAGTCCGATAACATACGGACGCATCGTACTCGTTCGGTCGGACTGCACAGGTCCGATTCGGTCGGAAATCTCTCCGGGTCCGGCTCGGTCGGAGAAATTTCCGGCCCGAATCGGAATCGACCCCTCAGTGTCAGGCTCGATCTATGTTTGATCTTATGAGGTGGTGACAAAATGGTACACCCATGCGTGCATCGCGATATGCGGGGAGGAGAATGCTTTGGTATCGTTATCCGTGAGGACTGAACCCTGTGCCTAAAGCGGAGTAGTGTATTTGGCTTAAAAACATAGCTATATGCTTACTACAGTCGTTTTTCAAGTTTACGACATGGATCCCTCCAGGGGGCAGTGCCTGTAGTCACACACTGATACTGGAGTTTCCTAAAATATTGAGATTTTGGAAGTTAGTGATGGTGAGAATTGGATTACTTGTGGGATATGAGGAGCCCCTCACAATGAAATTAATATTCTTCAAGATATATCAGAGCCACATGCTTTTTGGTAACTGTGGAACTAAAAGGCAGTGATAGTGACAAAATTGTTAATCGGCCAGCCTAAATTACCATTGTGGATAAATGGGTCTCGGAACATTGTAAGCTTTTGTCAATAAGAGATTCTAGTGATTGAATCTGGGAAAAATATCTGGACTTGAACGACAGACTGCATTCCTAATCACACATCTGAATATATAAATATATGTGTCTATTGCCTTCTTCAGCTCCTTAAATCTATAACTCTAATTATTTGTTTAGGAGTAAGTTCCATAGTTACATGTTTATATGGGATGTGTTGCTTAATGTTTTCTTTTAAACAATATGGGAAATGTAATTCATCTTCTAATCAAAAGTGCAAGCTAATTTGCACAAGTTCTATGTAGAATGTGCTATGGTATTAATTCATTATCAGTTTTAAATACTTATTGCCTGCTGTTGCATACATCTGAAACCTATTGGTAAAAGGACATTTGATGTCTTTCAAAATGTTTCTAATGTGCAGTATGAGTATTCTTAAATAGTATTTTGTTTGTCTCTGACTAAGGACCACTTTACGAGTTTTGCAGAAAGGATTACTCCGTCACAAACATGACCGATATCCCGTCCACCAAATTACAATTCTATTATATCCAATGGAACTTGTAATACAGCGGAAGGGATATCCATCACGTTTGTGACGGAGTAGCCCTGTCTGCCAAACTCGTAATCAGGCCCTAAGACTTCTTACATTGACATTCAAATCTTCCACTTCCCTCTCCAACCTGTATAATTTAGGTATATACTAAGGGTTAGCCATCTTTTTAATAGATGATATTTTTTTCTTTTGTTAAGGAGCAACCTTATGTAAAGTGTCTTCCAGTCTGTTTATAAATTGGGTCAATGTTATGACATCAATCTGTATCTTTGTATCAACATCATTAGTGGAGAATAGCACAGGAGTCATTGTCCTTTAGATGTGCATCTATTCATAGAGGTGTAGTAAAAGTAGGAAGACTGTAGTTTTTCATTCTAATATTAGTGTTTAAGAGACGCAATATCTGGCCAAACCATGGCATTGGCAGGGGTACAAGATTACTTAAGATGACATAAAATCCAAGACCAAATCGAGATTGAAGCCTGCCTGATAAGTAGGAGTGTACATATATCTTTCTACATACTTTGGAGCTTTTCTACAGCAAATTAAAATTAAACAGAAAATAATTCCTATATCTTATGTGAAAGAAGGATATAACTATAAAGGTAAAGAAATAAGACCATATTGTTCATTTTATTCTAACATATTAAAAACTAGAAAGTTCTTTGGCAGCTCTTTGCGCCTAAGAGATCCTGTGCAAAATATCACTTCTTTAAAAATATTTAGTAAAGGTTATACAATATTTTTGAAAAACAAAAGTGAGCACAAATGGATAATCTCTATCTTGCTCAAATGTTGGGCACTCAGAGGAAATACTCAAAACATTCTGTAAATATGTGGCAATGGCATCTAGCAAGTAAGAGCACACATTTCTGACGTCCTTGAGTCTCATAGGATCTGTACTTGTAGATTTTTTGCAGTGAGAACATTTACAATGGACTTGTTTCATACTCATATATAACATATGATGAGAAAACCTACCTGGCTCCTAACAAAATTGTAAAAATAATGTGTGGAACTAACTCCTTAACAGCCCAATGACCTGACAACATTCCTATGTATGTATTTGAAGGCAATCCTGATCCTTGAGTTGACAATTTATTGCACACATTTCAAGACTGTTTGCAATATAATACATGTCCAAATTCCTTGAAGGGTAGTGTACTAATGTAATAGTTCTTCTAAACAAAAAGAGACAGTGGCTCAATTTTGGTGTGATGCAATTTAATTGTGCATAGAGACTTAGGGGAAACATTTTTCTTAAATGTCTTCTATGTTTTATGTAAGTATGTACGTATCTGATATTAGTATGGCATAAGGCTAGACAAAATGCAGAGCATAACTTTATTTCTTTGGAACAGCCACCAGTATATAAAAGTCTCACTCTTTGTCATGTTTTAAAGTAATTCTTCAGAATATGAAGGTTTATGCTGGGTAATTGCGTATTTTACTGCTTCTAAATATGAGGATTATGGGCATTATATATTGACCCATTGAGGCCAATAAACTATTACACTCTTGCACTCGGGCTCAAGTCCAAATAGGTCATGGTAGAAGTATACAACTACAAATTCTAACTAAAGCAGGCATGTCCAATGTTTGTAATTTAGCCCCTCTATTGTTCTCAATTTTTCTGACCCCCTTCTATACTTGCAGAACGTGAAATTATTTCTGCAGAAATTGGGAGCTCTAAAATTGAAGTGTAATACCATACAGTTGATTCGCTGCTTTTATATTTGTGCCCTCTTGAGTTTATTTGAAGCTTTTTACTACTGCAACTGCAGCACCCATATGAAAATGAACATGAATTAACCTGAAGTCACGCTTTTTCTAATGTCAGGCTTTTGAATTGAAATTCAGAAGAAAACTACATAACACTACTTTAGTCATTATGAGTAAATGTAAATATCTTGATGTTTGTATCTCTGCTAATTGTTCCTGATTTGTAAGCATGCATAAAGTGTATCTTGAAGTTTCCATCAATAAACACTGAAGAATGTTTTTGAATGTAATAGTTCATCAATACTGCTTTATGCTTTGGACTCTGTTGTTTAAATTGTGGGAAGTAAGATCACTTTGAAGGCATCATTTATAAAATAATTATTTGATTGGCTGTCTGCCATTTCTTAAGCCTTAAGACGCCAACTTGATCAGACAAGCTCAAAAATTAAATACTGAGTGGCCTACTCACAAAAAATGTGTGAGTAGTAATACAGTAGGACTTGTTGTGTATTACAAAATGCTATTCACAAATCTACGGGTGGATATCTCTCCTATCTTTTCTGCTCGAATAGCTCTGCCACATAGCAAATATCTCCTCACAGATAAGTATATGTTTTAGTATTAAATATGGTAGGGAAAAGACAGACTAGATGGAAAATAGGGGATACTTACACCAGAATGGGAGGGGCTTAGAGAGGCTAAGGAGAGGTTTAATAAGAGACAAACACCCACCCACAAAAGAGCATGTCCATTGCTATTCGCAAACTATACCTTGAAAGTTATTAAAGTTAAAAAAGGTCCCAAAACAGTAGTAGTACTAAATGTATTCCAGCTCAGCCTTAGAGTAATACCAGCACCACGCATGACCAATCACAGGTACCCCCGGCACCCTATTGTTGAAAACAATGAAGGCAAGGACATATTATATTATATATATGTAAATATATATATATTGTTTAATGCTAAAATGTGTGTGTATATATATATATATATGTACACATATATATGAATATATATATACACACATAAATAATAAGTAATTATTATATTAATTTAAAATGTAATAATAACCATTTTCATATTTAAACTTAAAACAAACTTTTAGAAAAAAGAACTTTTTATTAATTCTATACATACTTTTAATGCTTTATAAATAAAAATAAAAACTGTACTGTAGGTATGTTTTTTTAAAGCTGATTTTTCAAAATTTATTTTTATATACAAATTAATTATATTTTAATAGATTACACACTTAGATATACTCTGACATTATTATGCTGTAACTTTCGTATTTGTTCTAGGTTTAAAATAAATATAAAAAATTATTTTACATAAATATTTTAAAGTAAAACATTTTCAATATATTTTTATAAAGTTTAATAAAATTAATTTTTTTCTTATACTTTACCATAGGGAGATCTCTGTTGCAGTGGAGGCGATCGCTGCCTAGGTGTGCGAAGATACTAGTAGTTACTTTATATGTGTAAATTTTGTCTTAGATGTCTCTAGCCCCTGATTTTAGGGGGTGGATACATGTAAGTCCACACACAGGCATAACTTTACACCTGGAAATGCTGAGTACAAGAGTAAATTTACACATCAGTAAATCTACATATGTAAATGTAATTTTTAGAATAGGCCCCTTAATCCAGAAGCATTGTCAGTTTCTAAGAGACGCAAAGTAAGAAACCTTAAAATAAGATCTTAGTAATATCAGAAATGATAGTTGTTGGTAGGTTTCTCCATCAGACCTATACCCAAATATGATAGCTATCCACATCACGAAAAGGACTTTTGAACGGCACTTTAAAGACCATATTCTGATTGCGGCTTGGAGTCTTTCCTCTCCTGAGTGATGAGCTCACCACACATGTAGGGTCCCATTTTTATAAGAAGTGGGTAAATGAAGGATGATGAGAAATTTGATTGTGTTATTTTTTAAAGTCAATTTCCACTAAGAATACTTTTTAAAAAAAACTTTCACATTGTGAGCCACAGCTCGGCCTTTGACCCTAGGTATTGTAGGTTTTTGGAAAAACTACAAACCCTATAGCTCTCTGTGATGGGAAGAGTCTGGCCGACATAACAGTGGATCACTTTTGTTGATATACTTTCACCGAAAGAAGAATCAGAGATAAAAAACATATCTCCTATTTCTCTTTTTCCTATTTACATTCATTGCGTTTCGACTGCCCAGCAGCCTTGGTCACAAGCCTGTGACCAAGGTTGCTGGGCAGTCGAAATGCGTTGTTTGATTAAACAGATTCCTGCAACACTGTGGCTACTTTTTGCTGTATCCTGAGAATGCGCCTACCTAACTCTGCAGTGGATTGCTAGCCGGTATGCTCTGCTGGCATGCGCACCACCTCCCACGGGTCCCCCAGTTCCAGAAGGGGCAATAAGAGAAGAATACAATGTGAACTGCAGACAATAGGTGAATAGAAATAAAGAGGGGACTGGAAATACAGCCCCCGAGTGAGATGACATGGAGTTGTGATTTGACACACTTAGCTGGAAGGAAAATTGTCAAGAGATGGGTGATGGAACTTTCCTGAAACCTACCAGGAAGGGAGCAAATCTGATTAAGTGGCATAATTTGTTTTATAGTCTTGCTTCATGAGCATAGAAAGCCTCTTCATATCAGTGATCCCTGTGACTCTTTTTACTTTGAAGCTTGGCCTAACAGGTGCTCCTTGTAGTACCAGCACCATTAGACATGATGAGCCTAATTCATAAATATTTTTCTGGGAGTAATTGTAGCTTATGCTTGTCTCAGGTATGAATGAAGCATAAGTACTGAGGGCTGATTTACACATAATTTCCTGTACATTGTAGTGTTTTGTTACACTAGCCTTAGATGTGGCTTAATCATAATTTTCCAGAAGTAAGATATGAGTGTTAAGAGGGCAGGTGTACTTCTATGACATGCTAGGAAGTACACACTCTGAGAGTGAGAGCTGGTAGTATGACTGTCCCCTCATTAGAGATAATATATTAGTAAGTTGTATGTGTTCTGGATAAACAAAATGGGTGTTCCAAGTTCTATCCTGACAAGCCCTTTGTACTGGATTTTGTTTGGGTGTATGTGTGCTTTAATTGCAATGCCAAGGCTCATAAAACCGACTTGTCAAATGCTAGTTTCCTCAAAATGATTTGTTCACTTCTCTGCCCAACAGTGAAAATCCCAAACTGCTATCTCTAATTGCTATTTCCCTCTTCCTTTTTGCTTCTCCATTTTCCCCTCAATTCCTGTCCCCTATACCTCTGTAATATATAATAGACAATGGAGTGACAATCTATACCCCATGTTTGCCTACGATTTCCATAATCCATTCCTGTCTTCTCAACCTCTTTCCTTCCTGCCAAAGTTTTTTTTCTTTTCCTTTTGGAGTGGCCCACTTGTTGCTCCACCCCTCTACATTCAGCGAGGTTCTTCTCCCCTGCCCATTCGCCCTCACTGCTTTCCCTCTTTTTCTGCTTCTATTTTACGCCAAAACATAAATAGAGCACAAACTATTGGGATCCCTTTTTCAATTTTGAATTTTTCTATATTTTATGTAATGTGCCTGGAAGAAGTTATTGTTTATTTTTCAAACTTTTTTTTTACAGTTTTGAGATTCCAGATGTCGAGATTTCATCCTTAACCAGTTTCTGATTTTTCCAGAAACCCATCAGATTTTAATTTCTGGAATTGGTTACATATGCAAAACATGAATCATCACATTAGAAAAGAGGAGGGAATGCATTTTCTCCACGTCGGGTTTCGTAAGCCATGTTAACTCGTTTTATCATACGTGCGTTTGTGAAAATACAACTTTCTCGACTATTAAATAAACAGCAAAAATGACACGAGTCCCTTTGCCCTGTTTTTTAAAAAAATGTGTAAAGCCACAAACTGATTTCATGTATTTTTGCCCTGTCGCATAATCAGTTAGTTACGTTGTTTTATTACACAACCAGTAAACCAATTTTAAAGAAGTTTGCTCGTTTTAGAATTAAGGGGTTGTTCATGGCCTCTTTATTGCTTGTTTATTAACGTTGCTATAGGGCCTATAAACATTTATGGTAATCTGTATGTTTCTTAATATTTGCATATGAGTTTTCGCCATGCATATGCGAAACCACAATTTTAACTCCTTCGGAAGAGAAATAATCAAAATAACTCAATCATAATGAATTTCCTTAAAGAAAGAAAACACAGTAATTAGTCAAATGAAACTTAGGGGCATATTTACAAAACCCTATCGCCACCACAACATCACTTTTTTGGACGTTGTGGTGGCGATAGAGGCTTTGCCTTATTTACAAGGCAGCTTTAAGGCACTTAACGTGGCTTAACGCTGCCTTGTAAATAAGGCACCTTTTCAAACTATACTTAGCGTGAAAGGGGAGGGTAATGGGTGTTGCGGTGGGCGTTCTGCCGCAACACCCATTGAGTTTGACGCTGCCCCATATTTACAAGAGTGGCGGAAATATGGCACAACGCCAAAATTAAGACCAGGGAAAACCTGGTCTTACCCAGGTGAAACGAGGAGAAATGTTTAATTTCTCCTCCTTTTTGCTATTTCCATTTGTCCTGCGTTGTGCAGCACACATGGAAATAGCAAAACACCATTGATTGTTAATGTGCAGGAAGGTGTCCCTTCCTGCACATAAACAATCATTAAAAAAAATGACGCTTTGCAACCTCTATGTGTTCTGCATTAAGCAGCACACATTGAAGTTACAAAACACCATTTAAAGATTGTTTATATGCAAGAAGGAACACCTTCCTGCACATAAACAATCTTCCCCTGCAATGCAGACACCATTGCACTAAGTGCAAGGGTGACTGCGTTGGTGCTAGGCAGCTAAATTTAGTGACAGCGCAGGGGGGAAATGCAGGGATGCACCATATTGTCGTAAATATGGTGCAGCCCTGCGTTTCAGAAGTGGCGGAGCACAGTGTTAAGCCAAGGAGGCTAACGCTGCTCTCCGTCACTTTCATTGTAAATATGCCCCTTAGTGGGGGGCGGAGCTTGCCTGGCTCTAAGATGGCCGCAAGTTAGAATCGCTCCGCTGAAACCGGCCAACTATCCTGCAGAATCCTAATTAATACTTTGCATCCTCGCCGCGAAACTTGCACCCTGTGAGGGGAAGTGCGGCGGAACCCTGCGAGCCGCTTGTGGAGCCCTGTGGTGCCCAAGAACACTGAAATCCCTGTGGGCTCAATCGGGGCCTTCATCCGGTGAGTCTGACGCCATCGCCAGAGAACTGGCGGAGAGCAGCCTGCCAACATCATGACAGGAGGTACCGGTCAATATACGGACCTGTGGAGGGGAAGGCGGCAAGCGGAGACACCCCCTGGGTCACTCACAAGACCCTGTTGAGCCCGGAGCCACTGTGATTCCCGCGGACGCAGACGGGGCCTGAACACAGCGCTCACGGCGCCTTTACCTGAGTGCTGTGGGAGAGTGGCCTGTCGTGGCACTGAGGTAACCCATCAGCTATCCGGACCCGCGGCGGAGGCCTTGGAGGGGAGCCCCGTCGCCTCCTGGCTCTGCGTGGGTGCTTAGGCAGCCGTGCAGTGCCTGACCGCGCGGAAAGGACGAAGCTTGGCCGCGGACGTTTGGGGGCTCAGCCCGGATGCCCGTGACACTCCTGAGGCCTTTAAGGTGAGGGCGGCTGTGGTCCTCCGTCCCCCGATCGCTCCCCCTGTGGCTGGGACCCGGTGACTGGAAGCATGATGCCTCTTGTGGCGGCCTGAGGCTGGGGCTCCCACAGAGACACTTGGCCTTGGGGGGTGAATCTGAGACTGCCTGACATCCATTAACCCGGATTATTGGAGCACAGTGCTGTTATTTTCCCCCTCTGTGGGCTATCCTGCTGCTGCGGCCCTTGGGGCGAGGGTCGCAGCGCTCTTGGTGGCGGATTGAGGCGGAGGCATGCACAAGGTCTCTGGCTCCTGCTGGGTGGTTTTGTGACTCCCTGACAGCCATTGGGCATGACTTTGGGGCCTTCATTGGAGCTCGATGAAGGGGCTGGGGGGCAGCCATCCCTTGATTGTGGGTGCCTCTCCGCTGTTGGGCCGGCTGCTGCCGGGGATGCTGGATCCTGCGCTCCCAGATTCAGTACTGCCTCAGGCAACAACAGTCTGCATAGCGTAGGTCTTGTTTGCACTGGACTGTACAGAGGTTCAGGGGGGCATTGCCGCGCGCCTGACAGTCTGGAATCGATTGTCATAGACAACAAGCGGGCAGCATGGGGAAGCCAGAGAAGGCACAATCCAAACTCTAGTTTGAGCCTAGAAAGTTGCAGAGGCAAAAAGACCACGACATAAATGCCTCCGAGTCGGGATCGGAGGCTGGCGAAGCGGCACAAGACACAGACCTCAAGCAAATACTGGCAGCTATGCAGCACAGCCTGAGTAAAATAGATGGTAAAATAGATGCTTTAACCTTCCGGATGGACAGGATGTCCGAAAGACTAGACAAGCATGCGAAAATATTAGCTACTGTTGAACAGTGTGTTTCTGACAACAAGGATACCTTAAATTTAACGTCACTAGCGCACAGCTCCATCGAAAAGCAACTGCACATTGTCTAGGCCAGGGCGGAGGACTTGGAAGCCCACTCTTGGCCAAACAACCTCCGGATAGTGGGCATAGCGGAATCTACAAATATTCCCAACATGGAGCTCTTCATGGAGGGCCTACTCACAACACTGTTGGGTAAAGACTGTTCCTGGGCCATCTTCGTGGTGGAAAGGGCGCATCGGTCACATGCACCCAGGCCTGCCCCGGGAGCCCCGCCGCGCCCAATCATAGCAAGACTGCTAAATTACATGGACCGGGACAGCACGCTTCGTAAAGCCAGGGAGCTGAAGGCGTTACAGTACGAGGGTATGGCGGTGTCCCTGTACCCAGACTTCAAGCAGCAAGTGGAGGAAGCTAGACGGCTCTTCGCACCAGCCAAGAGGAAACTTCGAGAGCTACAATTGGACTACAACATGCTCTATCCAGCTAAGCTGCATGTTATAGTTGATGGGAAAATGCACATTTTTACGGACCCTTCCCAGGTATCGCAATTTATTAAGCGCAGGAACCTTAATCGATCTAAGAATAGCCCCAGGGCGGGCAGCGACGACGGAGCCTTATAGGTGCAAGATTGGCACAGCAGGGACTGCGGGCACGCCTAATGGTGCAGCAGGCGAGGACACTCTTTATCTGCTGCTCTACCCTGGACAAGACAATTATACCCCTGACCGGCGTAAGCTGGGCATAGAGTCTGGCGACATCTGCCCCACTGTGTGTACCACAGAGGGAGTGTATTGTTTTAGTCTAACCACTTTATAGTTCCTTAGGTTTGTGGGGCATTTGCGGGAGGGTTAGGGTGGTTCTCGATTATGCACAGTTGGGTGCTGCATAGCGTGGGAGGGGCGGGTGGGTGGCTGGGTGGCGAGACAAGCAGAGTTTTTGGGCATTATGTCATGTATTGAACAGCATGGATGTGTATAAAGCAGGGAGTAGCATAGATGGCCACAGCAACACACAATATGTGGCAGTCTGTGGAGGAGGGGAGCTTAAATATATGTAGTACAATACGCTTTCTAACATGGAACATAAGGGGGTTGAGTGACCACAGGAAAGTCAAAAAGGTGGTAGCGTACTTGAGGAGGCACAAGATAGATGTTGCCCTGCTTCAGGAGACGCACTTGCCACCCCAGAGCACTATGCTGACCCAAAAACTGTTTCAGGGCAAGATTAGTGTAGCGGGTTTCACGTCTCACGCCAGAGGAGTGCTAACATGGGTGAAGTCGGGGATCACAGTACACGCACCTGTGATAGACCGAAATGGCAGGTACGTTATTGTGCATTGTCAGAAAGATGAGCTGTCAGTCAGGATCGCCAATGTGTATAGGCCCAACTACGATGACACTCACTTCTATCATAGCCTTGGCGCTGTCATCCTGAGCGACAGGGACATTCCATTAATATTAGGCGGGGATTTTAACTATATCATAGATCCACTCAGGGACCGATCCAGGGGGCTTACCCAGTGTCGCTCCGCTGCGACTGGAGCCATACTAGAGCTCATTGAGAGCTTAGACTTGGTAGATGTGTGGAGGCAACGCTACCCCGATATTGCTGGGTTCACGCACTACTCCACCCCTCACAACATACACACGCGAATTGACTACTGGCTCGCGTATAAGAGGCTATACCCTCAGGTGGAGACGTGCACCCTGATATTTATTCAGATCATGCCCCTGTCCAACTGGACTTAAATTGCCCCACCAACAGACCCCGGCGTTTCTTTGGAGGTTCCCCCCATTCTCGCTAATGGATCCGGTATTCACTGCAGAAATTGCAACAGCGATCAAATTATTCTTTGAAACAAACTTGGGGTCTGTAGACAGTTCCGCTACTGTCTGGGAGGCCTTCAAAGTTTATATCCGAGGCATTGTTATATCTAAGCACGCAGGAGTACTCCAGTCATTAAGGGGCCGACTGACGCACTTGAAAAAGGAGATTCTAGCGCTAGAACAAACCTTCCAAAGGACAGGTGATGCTAGTATATTGGGAGATATAAAAGTTGCCCTTTAGGAATTTCAGGACACAGCGGACAGGGAAGTTAAACATCTTGGGAAGTATGCAGCGGCTAGGGTTTATGGCGAGAGAGAACAGCCGGGAGCCACCTTAGCAGCTATACTACGCCCTCGATGCGAAGAGGACACCATCACAGAGATACTTGGTGAGGACGGTATCCTCCTATATGATAGGAAAGATATAGTGAATAGATTCCACGGGTACTACTCCCAACTATATACCTCCCAATCCCCTCCGGAAGACAATGCCATACAGGACTATCTGGAGCACATTCAGATGACATGGCTCACAAACACCCACAGAGAATACCTTATGTCCCCGCTCACACCGGATGAGGTCAAAGCAGCCATTAAGTCTATGCACACGGGCAGCGCTCCGGGCATGGACAGACTTACAGTTGCATTCTATAGAGCTTTACAGGACCAACTGGTGCCTCACCTCATGGCGTTGTTCGAAAATATGGCACAGGCAGGGACGATGCCCCCCTCTAAGAGAGAGGCACTGATAATAATGATACTGAAACCAGGGAAGCCACCTGAAGCCTGTTCATCATACAGACCTCTCTCCTTGTTAAATGTAGACACTAAGATTTATGCTAAAATATTGGCTAACCGCCTGGCCTCGTTGGTGCCACTTGTGGTGCAACCAGAGCAAGCTGGGTTTGTTCCTGGGTGTAACCTAACACTCAATCTATGCACTGTTTTTGGCACAATTCAAAGACTGGACCCTGAAGTCAAGGCTGCCACTGTATTTTTAAATGCCGAGAAGGCGTTTGACTCCGTAGAGTGGGCGTTTATGAGGGGAGTACTGAGGAGAATAGGGGTGGGTGATATTTTTATCCAGTTAGTTATGACGCTGTTCACCCTCCCCACGGGCTAGGATACGACTGGGCAGGGAGGTCACAGCTCCCATAGCTATTGCCTGAGGGACTTGCCAGGGGTGCCCGCTGTACCTTTATGCATTGGTAGCTGAGCCACTGGCCTGTGCATTGCGCTAATATCACAGACACAGAGGGCTGAGGTTCCCGGGATACCAACTAATAATATCAGCATATGCGGACGATACCTTGTTGTATGTCCGTGACCCCGGGACCAATCTTAACCCGGTCCTATCAGAGGTGGTGAAGTTCGGGAGGCTATCTGGGCTCAAGATTAACTGGACGAAATTGTTGATCTTCCCGCTAACCTGGCGACAACCCCATCTCAGATAGATTATCCTATGCAATGGACTTCTGACCTGATTCGCTATCTGAGAATACAGATCCACACTGATCCGGCTGTGGTGGTTGCAAAAAATTACGGGAGGGCCATTTTAAGACTTGAGGACGACATTAACAGGTGGATTAGGCTTCAGCTCTCGTTGATGGGGTGCATCTCTCTGATGAAGATGGTGATCCTTCCCCGCTTCTTATTTCTATTTGTTAACATTCCCATCCTGCTGTCACGAGCTATGTTTGCTAACCTGCGCAAACTTTTGATGAAACTTGCCTGGGCAGGGAAACAACCGAGGGTTCAGTGGGAGACATTGACTCTCCCGTACGCTGCCGGAGGTATGGGCGTGCCAGACTTAGAGTTATACTATAGGGTGGCTCAGGCCTCTCACGCATACCCATGGATCCACAGCCCCCCTGGACTTGCCCCATTGGTTCATTGAACGGGAGGCTGCGGACCTCCACACACTACCGCAGATCCTACTTAAATCCCCAATTTGAAGAATTCCACTGCACATGCATAGTACAGATTACTAGACATTCGGACAGGTGCACTCATGAAGTCCCCGCTAATACCACTTGATTGGTGCACCTGGTTCCCCACAGGCAGAAAACAGGATGTGCTTCGCACAATGAAGCGCTTGGGTATACACACGTTGGGAGATTTCTTTCAGAAGGGGTGGTACGAGGCTGGGAGGACTTATCCGAGGGTACACAAGGCCTCACCCTGCTGGACAGTTTTCAATACTTTAGGGCCAGGCACGCGTGGCAGGAACTGCTGGGTGAGGATATGATGGAGCCTAGTACACTTCCTGCGCTTTCCCACATTATCAAAGTAACTTCCCCAGCAAAACTTATCACAGTGTTATACTCCCTAGCTCAGGAATCTAGGAAAACACAGCTGCACAAAGCCAGACAGGAATGGCAGAGGGACTTAGACATGCCAATAGATGATAAATGCTGGTCATACTGCTGCGAAGCCATGAGACGCATGTCCCTGAATGGCAGGCCTCGCTTGAACCATTTTAAGTATGTTAATAGCAGATTGTTTCGCTACGGTCTGCGGACCTCAGCAAAATGCGACAGGTGTGGGGAGCAGGAGGCTAGATTCCTCCATGTGGCATGGTACTGCCCCAGCATTTTAGCATTCTGGAGACAAGTGTACATGATATTGAGTGAGGTTGTGCAACAGCGACTGGAGCCTAACCCCCTGGTCGTGTTGCTGGGGTATGACAAGGAGATAGAGGCTAGTTGCAGGAAGCTGGTCGCGATGGGAATGTTACTGCACTGGGCAAAGGGCCCCACTCCACTAATCGCTGAATGGAATGCTGATATGCTCTATTGCAACACTCAATCTGATGTATATAATGAGCTTCTCCCACCACAGAGCCGCCCCAAGGGCTTCTGGGGACTATACCAGCAGTATCTGATTGGGAAAGAGACGGGTGAGCTTGAAGGTGACAGGGACAGAAGCAGTCATTCATAAGTCTGCATACCATTGCTGAGAGTTGTTCCTATACTGCATGTGAAGGTTGATTTCTATTATGTCTTGTACACTGTTACCTCTGAGAGTTCCACCGGCCTGCCCGGCGCACTGTTTGTATATGGTATATAGGAGTTGCCCTGCATTTGCCAAATACGATGTAGGTAACGTCGGGAATGTAGCAACACGTCCAATACAGAGAAGGGCTTGTCTCGCCCAGTGAGTTGTAATTTTTGTGCATGCAAAATGCTTGTTTTTTTTTTTATTCTGTGCATAAGTTATCATGCAAAACTTACTGTGATACTGCGAACTACGTTATGTAAAATGTAAGAAACAAATAAATAATGAAAAATATAAATATATGCCCCTTAGTCCGTGCTAGTACAACCCTACCAGTTGATTAACGCACCTTTAACGTTATGTAGGTAGGGCACTTTTGATAAACCGTGCCCAAGTCTGTTGTCTAGGTAACTCTTGTAGTTATGGGTATGCAACAAATATATTTGCTATATCCTGTACTCACCATTTCTGGTGAGTTAATATACTGAGCTCACCATTTGCACAATGCTGCTTCTCTTGGGAACCATTGCCATACCCCTGTGGCTTCTCTACCTCAGTCCAAATAAGGCATTGTGTTTCCATATGGATCTATGGACCTATGTCTTAAAAATGAACTTAGAGGAGAGGCCTTCACGTACTTCGTAAGGGCATTCCACCAATGCTGTACTTTCTGTTGCCTCCACCTTTAACTGGGTTATCTTGCTCTCATACGGCATTTTTTATAAGTTTGGTACCAAAGTGGATCCCAAGATGCTTTGTACAGTGCATAACATTTTAAGATGGCTTGTACAGTCCTGGTGATCTTTGCTATCTAAGATTTTACAACATCATCTGCATGTTACACTCCTGTCTTCATAAAAGTCTTTTGCTAGCCCTCTGCAATACATTCGTCACTATCTGTTTCGTCTGTAACATGGTTCATGAACTCTAGATTATACACGAAGAAGACATCCAAATAGTAGGACAACGTCTATCGTTAATTTATGCAGATAACAATTTCCGGGGCATTTCTTTTACCATGACTAAAGATCATTATTTTGGTCTTGTAGAGGATAATCCTTATGTGGTTATCTTTGTAGCATGTTTCAAATATCGACAGTGCCCTTGAAGACCATGCGAGGCAATTTACCTTCAATGGAAAGACTTTGCTTTTCAATTTTCTGTGACATATCTGCAATGTACAAGAGAAACCAAGAGGAAAAATATCCCTTCTTCAGGCTATTTCTATCTTTTCTGGAACTTAAACTTCCTGCTTTCACCATCTGAACTTGGATCCACTTATTTATGTGTTGTTCCTCTTAAATCCTTATCAGGGCCTAATGTTCAAATCTACTTTTTCCAATTCAGAATTTGAAAGAACAAGTAATTTGTGAAATTACATTTCAAAATAATATGTGATGTCTTTGGAGTCTCAGCCTCTAAATAAGAAATTGCAAATTGCGATTTAGAACTAGATACAAATTATGAGCAAAAGGGCATGTGCACCCATTCTTTGTGTCCCTGGGGCACTTTCGTAATACAGAAGGGGCTGCAGACATTTGTGTGGCCCCTTCTGTAATAAAGATCATGCCAGTGCACATATAGCACCAGCGTCACCTTAGAAGGTCATTCCCTCAGCCAAGAAACAAATCTGGGCATGTATATGACAACATATAAATGCAGATGGAGTAACAATAAGACAGTCAAAGAAATCAGGAAAAAGCAGTCTAACCTGCATTCCCATAAGTTGTCGAGCAGATGAAATAGAGCAGCAGGAAATCACAGTGCATCCCACATCGAATTATGTGCCCCACCTTCATGGAGAGGCTCGTCTAAGGCAATGACAGGAATGAGCAACATCAACAAGTCTGTGTAGGTATCAACAGTCACTGGTGAGTGCCCATCCACATTCGCTTAAAAGTGCATGGTAACCGAAGTCACAGCATGGAAGACCACACATTACAGCAGCATTTCCTATGGTGTTAAGTCACAATAATCATGTAAGGGAATGCCTCTGTTTGTAAGGCCACCCCCTAAGTTTTTGGACTGATACTGCTGGTTTTGCAACTCTGAGAGTGCACTGAGGCCTGCTAACCAGACCTCAGTCCCTGTGCCCTTACCTTTAAACTGATATGTCGTATTGGCTTCTGCCCAATTGACTGAGCTAACTTACTAGTAAGCCCCTAGTAAATGTTCTGCAGGGTACCCAGGGCATGTAAGTTAGAGGGTCCCCCAGGGATTGTAGCACTGGTTGTGCCACTTTAGGTGGGACAGGAGTAAAACGCGACTCCCAGCCTGCCATTTCTAGGTTGGAAAAGAAGTTTTAACTGCTGGCCCGACTTTGCCATTTAAAGCAATGGCAAAGCTAGACTTCCCACTGGTATATGTGTAAGTCACCCCTGTAGCAGGCCTATCGAGTCCTAATGCAGAGTGCAACATATTCCACAGGCAGAATAAGTAAGTTTACATGTTTTGACAGTGAAAATGTGAAATGTTGTTTTTACTGTGGAAAAGCTTGGTCGCCCAATTGGCTGTGCAGAGTTACATGCTGACCCTCACCTGTGCTAACTCTGGAACGGTGCTACCAAAGTGCATCATCCAAGGTATCAAATATCTTGTTAAATTAAACTCGACTTGATTCTCAGGCCGAAATGAATGTAACAAGTTGCAGTGTGTAACTTTAGCAAAGTTACCACTTTGTTGTCTTCAGTCCCCTGTACCCATACTGGTTGCACACAGGCCTTGTAGCTGAGACAACTTTCTGCCCTCCTGGGGAGATGTGCTAATGACTCCCAGGAAAGGATGCAATAGGGTCCTGCTCTGGAAGGAGGTGTTACCTCCCTCCTGCAGAATCCACAAGGGTATTGAACCAAAATGAGAGCTTCAAAGGAGAAGTTGCCTTTGAAGGGCAAATGGGTAACACTTGTGAGAGGGGCTGCTCCATTGCTCAGTTAGACAGGCTGTCTTTTGGGACAGGAGAGGGTAAACCAGTTGCTAAACCAGTTTTTCAGGTGTGTGTGTGTGTAGCCCCCTCGGTAGCCACACCTCTGGGTTGGACTAGGGAGCTCCACACGCCGGGAGAGGGGTCGTGCCATATTGGAAGTGGGCAGAATGGTGGACCCTGGGATGCCCAGATGCTACACCTCGTAGGAAGTGGTCATTTGGTGGGAGGGAACCTGGTAACTCATTGGCTACCAACTGCATCTTGCCCTGAGGGCATTTTCTGAGCATAAGTAGGGCACTCCTCACACCCAAACTCAAATCTTGACAGAACTGGAAAGTGGACATAAGGAAGACTGCCTTGCTGCACCATGGAGAAAGAAAAGACAGGCTGCACCGGCATGCAATGCACCTGCTAAACCTAGTGGCTAGGAGTGGGACTGTGCCTTCTGTGTCTTGCTGGAGAAGAAGCCATCTCCAGAGAACATCCAAAGCCAAGAGATCCTAAGGGTCAGTGAGCTGGCCTCCTGTTCACAGCACAGGGACACTACAACTGAGAACCCTGCCGGGGCAAGTTGCTAACCAAAAGCTTTTAACCGGCCACCACACACCGCCGTGAAGCACCAGGTATCAGGACCCAATGTACAAAGTTGCAGCAGAGTTTTCTAAGCCCAGGAGTGTTGTCAAGGTGCAGATGGGACCCCAGAAGATGAGTTATTGACCCAGGAAGTATTGGCCTGTGACCGCGATACTGGGCGACCGGTAGTCCAGTGGCGAATGGGCTTCTGCCAGCACTGCGAGGACTTTGAGGGAAGTCGACCCTGTGACCAGGACTGCCTCATCCCCTTCGTGGACCGGTGGAATAAGTCACCACATTCCAAGTAGTATTCAATGAATTTGCCAATGCTTGTTTGCGGTTGAGTGAAATAACCTAATTTACTATACCTTGTAAATTCCATATCTCTGGAACCCCATGTGGATCTTTATTGTTGTGGTGTCTAAATTTAAATTCAAATACAGTCTGTTTTTATAAATTGGTGTTGCATTTCTTTGGAGTCTTTTCGATTTCTTCTTTAATTATTTTGGTTCTGCTTGAATTATTTACACTTGTTCCTTTGTGTAACCTTCGCTGCTCAGAGCCACAGCTACCCCAGGTTAAGCAGAAGGTCTGATAAACAAAATCTAAGGGTCCTAAAGGGGTTGGAAAGTGTATTACTCAGTGAGGAAGCACAACCACGCAATATGGTATATAATACACCCCATTTCATCACAAATCACAATACATAGGCACAAATAACTCTGTATCGATGCAGAGAAAATCACAAAGTACATTGTAGGATACAAAGAGCTATGTCGAATGAAAACGAGCCCTGTAGTGCACTACCATCAAACTTCCCATGCATGCCATGCACAGTGTGAAATATAAAAGAACATGTAAAATATCTGCTGGTCTTCAGTTAACTCAGCACAGACAGAATGCTACTATATGTACTGTCACTTATTAATCTCCCTTGAAATGGGCACCAAGCACTGCTTCACTCAACAGAACGCTCTGCTCCAACAGGGGACAAACCAAATGACATGCTCCAAGAAGAGCATGAAGCAGAAAGAGTTGGTCTAAATGGCGGTGCACCACTATTAACTGCTATTCACAGCTTAAGGTGCACAAAATCTGAATGCACAACTACACTTGAAATTGTCATCAGACAATCAGCTGTGTCTCATCCACCACCTCGACCAGAAGAACCTACTGTCAAACCATCAATCAAGAGAAATAGTATATCCACCAGGGTACACCAAACATTGTAACCACAGGGACATGCTGGCAGACCCACCGTCAAATTTAGGTAATTCAATGTCCCATGATGAAAGTACAGTGTCAATGCCCCTTTTGAGAAGGAAAGTTGGGCCACTCACCTCCAGTGTTGCCCATAGGTTTGAGACCATTACATGCACTGTCGACTTACGTGAGGCTGTGACAGTTTTGTAAGGAGTAGTCCGTGAAGATCCACTGACACGGAGGCAGAGGCAATGCCACTTAGTGGGGGGATTTCAGGGTTTTAGCAGGCCTGTGAGCAGTTTGACTACAGTGACAGTAATACTATTGAGCTGCACTGTCAACCTGCAAGTAGACATTGTTCCCAACAGTGCAGATGTGTCACAGTGCTTAGTCAAAGGTGTGCTGAAGTAGTTATACATGGCAAATGCAACTAATACTGAAACTGTGCCGGGTGCTTTGAGAGGGGACCCTCAAGTCCCAGCAATACTTCTGTGGTGGAGGGGAATAATGTGCATCACACCTGAAGCTTTGGTGTAGTGGTACAATTCTGAGAGCACAATGTGGGAAGGTGGCGGAGGAGACAGGGATTGTGAATTGCAGTTGTATGTTAAAATTGTCCATGCATATGTAAAAATTGTACCTCATTGTTGTGTACTCTCAGGATTGTTCATCAGGACTTACCATTATTTACATATTTCTTAGCCAACCTGTGAATAAACAGAAAAACATATTATGAAAATTATATTGTGTAAATGTGCATTGTTTGTACATTTTAATCCTTTTGGTAACCTAACTCAGATTCAGATGTTAGTCAAATATTACCTGCATGCCATGCCGCCTGCAGCCTTTGCTGCATCTTGTTCCAGAGGTGGTGGGAGAGGGGACTTATCATCTCAGTTATTATTCTCAGGTTCAAGTGGCAACACCCTCCTCGTGGCAATGTTGTGCAGCATCATTCATGTGGCAATGATTTTACAGTAGGCCTATGGAGTGTATTCCAGTGCACTACCACAATTAATATAGGCAGCAGAATATGCCTTTTAGCATGCTAAATGCATGGTCAATCACTGGTTTGATCTGTACTTGCACAGGTTGGCACCATCATTCCCTCTGTGTACATGGTTTGAGGTGAGATGTTATGACCCTTGGTGTTGGAGCTGGCCCTTTATGCAGGGTCACTCCCAAACATTTTGCCTTCACTCCTCCTATTTTTAATGAATTTGTTTTTTTTTGGTCTTAGGACTCTGTACACTTTACCACTGCCAACCAGTGCTATAGTGCGTGTGCTCTCTGCTTAAAACATGGTAATGTTGGCTTATACCCAATTGGCATATTTAATTTACTTAGAAGTCCCTAGTAAAATGCCTGTGAATTAAATGCTACTGGTGGCCTAGAGCACTGATTGTGCTACCCACTTAAGTGGTAGCCCTTTAAACATGTCTCCCACTGTAGGGGGCTATGTTTGACCTCATGGTAACAGGTTCCAATCCTGGCGGGTCCACTTGGACTTTCATCCTTCTGAGGTCGATAAAATGAGTGCCATTGAGTTAGGTAACAATAAACATCTGTTATTCAGCACGAAGAGACCCTTCTGGGTGAATGTGCGCTTTACAAATACACATGTTATGCTATGCAGTGTCATAGCAGAACCTGTGCATGCAGTTCCACCTGGCAAAATAAACCTTTTGCCAGACTCAAACCTTCCTTTTTAATACTTAAAAAATGTAACATTTCCTGGTAGTGAAAAACTTTTCAATTCGTTTTTCTCTACTGCAGGGTCTATCTCTCCAATAGGATAACATTGGTGTTACCTTATTACATTTAACAAGTGTAATTTTCAAATGGAAAAGGATAACCAGTTAATTTGGTGTCACTGGAGTCTTAATTTAAAATCCAAACTTATGGTGAAGTCGGATTTTAAATTACAATTCTGAAAATGCCACTTTTAGAAAGTTGGCATTGTCTTGCCTTAGCCATTTGGTGCCTGCAGTCTGTCACTGGGTCATATGACTGGGTGTAGTTGACAGTTGGGCGATGTGTATTCCTTCTAGATAGCCACACACAATGGTAGCTTAGGGGGACTGGATGGACCATCACTGGCAGAATGGGAGGGAGGAGCTGGGCCCAGCCTTACTTACACCTGAAGAGGCTGTGTCATGTCTCCACACAAAGGGCTGCATAGTTAGACTAGAGCCAGGGACAGGAAGGCAGGACATCTGTGCACTTCAAAGCCAGGCCTCTAGAAGCTTCTCCCGACTTCAAAGGCACAACTGTGTATAAAAGAAGGACCTCAGACATCACCACTTCATTACACTTCTGGACCTGTGGATACTCTGTTAGGAAAAATGACTGCCGTTCTGTTTTAAGGACTGACACTGCTAAAATGCTACTCTGGAGAAACTGCTGCCCTGCTGTGCTGCCCTGCCTCCCTCTTGCCTGGGGAAGAACAACTGGACCTGCAACTTCACCTCGATCCAATGACTCGAGAGTGACTCAGAAGGCTAGTCTGCTGACCTCCTGATCTGAGCCTTAGGGATTTAAAAAGCTCCCCAACAGCTCCTCGTCCTGTCTTCAGCTAGTTCCTGACCCCCAAGTGGTGCCTCTCAGGTCTGAACCTTTGATGTGTCTCTCGAGTCCTGAATTCAAGCTTTTGGGATCTTCACAACCCTGAATGGGCCCGTTCATACCCGGAACCGCGCTGCTCGCTCTGAAAATGAGCATGAAGCACCGCCAGCCTGTCTCTTCGCACAGCAGCATCGACAGCCCACGGAGGACTGCCAATACAAAGCTCCAGCCTGCCCATCCACATCACCTGGCCTGCTCTTTGTACCATGCCAACTGCCGCCCGCAACATTCTCCTTGCTCCTCGCAATCCTCTCCAATGCAAATGGGACTCATGGCACAAAACTTGAGAAGGTAAAACTTCAGCGGGACTAAACTGGGTCTGTATTCGACCTGCGCTCCTTCCCGGTTGGCCTGAACTTTTGACTTTAACAAGGTTCAGTGCGATCAGATAGCCATGGTTGGCACTTTATGCTTTCAGGTGCTATTTTACAGTTTATTCTTTAAAAATTCATAACTCCGGTTTTACTGATTGAATTTTTGCCGTTTTGGTCTTGTTGTATTCATTAAATTAAGATCTATTTTTTTCTAACTTGTTGTGGGATTCTTCTTGTGTGGTGTTTTTACCGTTTTACTGTTTGAAGTACACAGATACTTTACACATTGCCTCTAAGTTAACCCTGACTGCTCTGTGCCGAGCTACCAGTTGGTGAGCACAGGTTAATTTGACATTTGCTTGTGCCTTATCATGACTAGGAATGTAGATGCTGCTTGACCGAGGCTCAAACCCCAGCAAACCAGTGACCCAATTGCTCACACTCGGCTATACGGTATATGCACTGTTGCCTGAAACAGAGATATATGGGTGCTGGACATGCATCAGCAAATAGTTTCAGTGGTAGTGGCTTACTAGTCATAAAGGGCACTGTGGTGGAACATATGTCAGTTTTCTGTGGTTGCTGAGTATTGTGCCACAAAGTCTGTGATGAGACATGCTGAATTGCACATCACGACTATGGTGTTTATCCACAAATACTCATTCTCCGAAGGAAGGTAAATCAAGATGTGTGTCCCATTCATATAACCTATATGTGAGAATTGATTGGTTCCATAGAATTTCACCTTTGTATCCTTCAGTTCACCTTGGGAACTTTCAAATATTTTGTGAGTGTGGCTTCTGGACTACACAGTACCCAAACAAAATCCAGAATGCCCTAGCTAGGGCATAATATTCGGTGCCACACGAAACAGCTATTGTGCCTCCATACCTTTATGATACTAACAGGTGTAGTGAATGCAGGGTTTGGAAATGCATGGGCATAGACTGGCTGCATGGTATTAGCCTGCCTAGCACAGGCTATAGATCATCTATGATGTCTATGATAACTCGCCTACTAATCCAGTGCTTGGCATACCACCTCCTCTGTTTTGACAAAGATTGTAACTCTGTGCCAAAATATTCTCTCCATTGTCCTTTTTCTCCTCTGTTTGGCTCAATATAATTGTGTCTTTCTCCAGGGCCGGACTGGGAACCGAAACCGGCCCTGGCAAACTGCTCGGCCGGCCCCTGGGGTGTAGGAGTGTGGGGTCCACCCGAGCAGTTTGCTAGGGCCGGTTTCGGCAGATTTTGTTACAGGGGGCCGATATTGCCGGCTCCCGCTAACAAAAACGGCCCCCCAGGGGCCCAAAACCGCCCCCACCCTGGTGGCCCACCGGGAAAAACGCCCGGTGCCCACTACGGCCAGTACGGCCCTGTCCTTCTCACTATGGCACACCTGGCCACAGCTTCGAAAGTCTGCACAGCATATTGGGTCTTGTTTTACAGCATGTGCTTGGTTACCACCTGCTTCCACTTGCGAGTGCACTCTGCTGTTTTTAAGACTATTTACAAATGGATTTTAGATACATTTTGCAATTATCTATTTTGCACCCACACTTCCCTGTCGCAATCTGCAGATTAATTATTAATTTGATACACTATGATAATTTTGCAGGTTCTTGCTTTAAAGTGTTTACAACTTCGCTGTGTGCTGGTTTTATGGTCGTTGTCACTTTGCAATGGATTTGTGATTCAAAATAGTTGACATCAGGGCCAGGGTATTTGACATCCCATGCATCTTATGTTTCCTCCACAGCCTTGACCTATTATCTAAGTAAAGGCTGTGGAGAAGTCAATAAATGCTGAATACAAAAAGTAATTTCTGGGCACATTTTTTTGAATATGGTGATGTAAGACTGTGCAATTATGTTTTATGTAGTGAGCTCTCCTGAAGCTTGTTTCAAACTGAGGGATCAGGACTCAGTCCCAATCCAGACATGAAGCCTTATAATAAATGTTGATCTGGCGTCATCCATCCAAGGGTCTGCTTTCAGGCACATGGGCAGCTTTAGGGTGGTGCGACCCATGCGGCCGCACTGGGCGTTGACATTGGTGGGCACTCACCTAAGTGGGTCACTGTGTTTAGCAATAATTTAAGATTTAAAAGCACCTGCTGCAGAGTTATTTATGCATCCAGCTTTCAGGCAGCAATAAAAATGTCAAGATAACGCTTGTGATTAATGTTCTTGCTAGAGAGAGAAATCAGAGTTTTGTCTAATAGCAGTCTGACTCGCCATAGAGTAGCACAGAGGATTAATATGCCTGCTGCAAAGAACAGATCTGTCTTTTAAATGGATAGCTGAGTGGATTGGTAAAGCCAGCCTTTACCAGCGCTTTAAAGCAAATTAAACCAGCGCTTTAAAGCAAATTAAACGTACGTGAGAGAGGGGCTATGGAGAGATGAGGGGCACTTTTGTCGGGTGGTAGTGAGTGATTTCGAGAAGGGGGTCATGGGCTGAAGGGGCGACAAAAGTTGTCGCACCAGGAACCACGGGTGCTAAAACCGGCCCTGTTCACACCCTCTTTTTCTTAAACGTCAATTGATTTCAAAACAAATCACGGTGTTATGTGTGTTTAGCAATAGTTCCACAATATTTTCCAGGGTGAAGAAAACGAATATTTGCTGACACAATTCCGTATCACATGAATCAGCAAATTAGTCCTAATTATCACGACGCTTGTTTTTTGAACCAACACATGGTTAATGCAAAAGGGCTTTGGTGAGTTTACACCTTTAGTAGAAAACAATTTAGCTCTATTTCATATTAAAACACAGCATAAATTATGCAAATTCAGTCTAGTCTTTTAGTAAGCACAAAAATAAATTATCCACACGTGCGTGCGCACATATGTTTGACATTTTTTTCACAATGTGCTTGCCTTGGTGAAAAGATGTTTAGGTAATACTAACTGGGGAAAAAAACTGTAACCAATAATCCGCTATAAAAAAGCAGCAACAACGGTGCAAAAGGGCATTTTTGCAGAGCAACGTGGTGCTCTGACAGACTTCCACTCTTTGAGCATTCGTAGCTTCTCTAAACAGAAGACTCTGCTCTTTAGTTCAACCCTGCATATAATTATAATTGTATTTCTCCTTTTCATTATTTCCTAAGAAGAGAAAAAACAGGACCAGCAGTTTTTCACCCAGGAAGATAGTACAATATTTTCAAAAGATTAAAAAGCTATTGCCTTGCAACGGATATGTCTGGACCCACAGAAGAGGATACAAAGAAAACAGGACGATGAATAATAAGGCTTGGAAACTCTATGGCAGTTGACCTTTGACCTCTTCCTTTTCACGGTGGAGGCGGTTATGATGTGCTTGTGAAAGCCCTTTTAACGAGTGACCTGGGCTCAAAACAGGCGGACAAAAGCAAGCTAGCCAGCAGAGCGTTTCACAAACTTCGTGGAATGTTCCAGTGAGTTCGCTGCATATAACGAGCCGCCATGACACTCGCTGCTTGTAATCATCCTCCACACGCAGCAGAAAAAAGAAGGGCGTCGTCCGGCTCTGTGGTGCTAAACCATAACTTGTGAGGCATTATTTTTTATTTCAGAGGTATGACTGACAGTAGTGAGGAGATACATTCTGACATTCCAATTAGACTGCCTATTCGTTTTATTTCAGGAGGATGTATCAGAAAGAAATGCCTGCATTGTGTATTATATCAAGGTACTGCAATCCAGACAAGGGTTTTTAAAGGATATTTTCTCACTTCAAACCACGGCATACTGAAAATAGTCTACGCTTTGTACTTTCTACACCAAACTGAACACATCAAATCACACGCTACTTAATACAAAATACAATAGATCTTTGAATGTGAAGTGCCTTCTTGCCCACTTCACTACGTGTTCCCAGTCCTGAGTTTTCGTGTGACAACCTAATGCATCTGTGTGGCACCATAGCTGCCAAGTGTCCCTTGTCCACGCATGACGTGCTACTCCAGTTCAGGTTTTATATTTGAATTTTGACACACCACTCTCACTCATTACTTCTTCGACCCATCTTGCAAGCATGGGAGAAGAAACTGCATTATGAGGGAATCTGTGAGAGATCAGCAGTTGAGTTCCAACTCCTCTCAGACTTACGGTTCTCTTTTCATACTCTTTAAGACATTTGACAACACACTGACTTTCATTCAGTGGAAAGAAAGGGTAGAAGATAGAGGATGACATAGTTTTTGTCCTTTTCTTAAGATAAAAGCAAACTCCCTCAGGTTGGTAAGCCCTGCTAGTATCATCTAATGCCTTAACATCTGAGGTTCATCTGAAAGAAACCAAGCAGAGAAACACAGTAAGCTTATAGGAAATACGCTTAAGAGAGAGGTTAACATTATCTCCCCAAGAAGATATAAGTTGTAAAATGTTTCTTAAGTCCCATAAGGCCGTATATTTTGTAGTTGATGGGTTAAGAACCTGCATGCTTCTCGTAATTTTCTTTGTAAGAAGGTTTTGTCCCACCGAGACACCATCAACCAAGGAATGACCCGCAGCTATTGCTGATCTATAGACATTAACTGTTCTGTAACTTAGGCCAGAAGCAAAGAGTTCCGATAGGAAGTTTAGTACGTGAACTAAATCATTTGAAACAGGATCGTAGTGTCGTTGAAGACACCAGCGAACCCATTTATTCCATGCCAGTCGATATGCCTTCCTTGTTCCAGATGCCCAAGACTCAGATATGAGTTGAAAAGCATCATGTGAAAGCCCTGGTATTTGCCAATGTTGCCTGAAATCTTCCAGGCCGTCAGAACCATTAGACCTTGGTCTATGAGAGGGTGTGATTCGCCCTCTGGACCCAGGAGTAGTTCCCTGAAAGGTGGCATTAGAAGTGGAAAGTCCATGGTCATCTCCAGGATGACTGGAAACCATGCCTGAGACCTCCAAAGAGGGGTTATCACTACCATGCTCCGCATGTGCCGACGAGCATGTAGGAGAAGACGTGGGAGCATGACAAACGGCGGGAAGGCATATGGCTTTAAGCCCTGCCAATCCTGGAGGAAGGCATCCACCCCTGCTGCTTGAGGGTCCGGCTTCCCGCTGAAGAAATTCTTCATCTGTGTGTTCAGCCTGTCCGCGAAAAGATCTGTCCCGAATGACCCCATTTGCCTTGGATTGCCATGAATATTCCTCTGTCTAACTTCCAGTTGAAATTCCCGGAGAACCAGTCCGCTACACCATTGTTTATACCAGGAATGTGCTCCGCTGTAACGGAGAGTCCCTTGTTCAAGCAATAGCTCCAGAATCCCTTCGCTAACTCCGTAAGACCCTTTGAGTGAGGTCCCCCCATCTTGTTGACGTATTTCACTGCAGAGACATTGTCCATGCGCTGCATTATACAACATTTCATTGAACTCTGGGTGAAACTTCGAACCGCAAAAGATCCTGCTAGTAGTTCTAAGCAGTTGATATGTAGTTCCTTCTCGCGTTGTGTCCAACGACCCCCTGATGTTGAGTCGCCACATGTGGCACCCCATCCTTCTAGACTCGCATCGGACTCTATCATCAACTCTGGCACTTTGCCAAAGATGGCTCTGCCATTCCAAGCTTCCGCATTCTTTAGCCACCATGACAGTTCTTTCCCCGAGTCTTGGTCTAAGCGTGTCATTTGTGAGTAAGATAGTGTCGATCAGAGAGCTTTCGCTTTGAGTCTCTGAAGGGCCCTGTAATGTAAAGGGCCCGGGAAAATTGCCTGGATGGTTGAGGAAAGGAGACCCAGGATCCTGGCACAGAGCCTCAAGGGAAAGATTTCCATTGATAGCATCCTTCTGAGTTCTTTCCGAAGTTTTTTTATCTTTTCCCTTGGTAATTTCAGTTCTGCAGTCACTGTGTTGACCATAAAGCCCAGAAACTGAGTTTCCTGGCTTGGTATTATACATGACTTTTTTGCATTTATTACAAAGCCTAAGTGTTCCAGTAGGCGGATAGTAAGGTCTGTATGACGAGATACGGTAGTTTTGGACTGACCCATAATAAGGATATCGTCCAGATCTATTATTAACCTTACGCCCCTTTCCCTTAGCCATGCTACTACCGGACGCAAGACCTTGGTGAAGCACCAAGGAGCTGAAGATAGACCGAAGGGGAGGGTGCAGAACTCCCAAAGTTTTCCCTCCCATGAGAATTGGAGGAATTTCCTGTGTGGGGGCCAAATCGGGATGGTCAAGTACGCATCTTTTAAGTTCAGACGTGTTAACCAGTCTCCCTTTCTCAAGACGTCCCTTAGGAGGTGTATCCCTTCCATCTTGAAGTGGTGGTACGTTACCCATTCGTTTAGGCTCTTTAAGTTTATGACAGGTCTCTGTCCCTTGTCTTTCTTTTCCACTAGGAATATATTGCTGACAAAACCTGTTTGCGAGCTCTCTTTATAGCCCCTTTGGCCAATAGATCCCTTACTTCTTGTGATACTAATTTTCTTTGTTCTTGTGAGAAGGTTATCTCGTGAGGTCTCTTTGATTGAATGGGGTATCTGTGAATTCTATTTTGTAACCCTTGACTGTATCTAGAACCCACGGGTCTTGTGTTATCATGGTCCAGTTCCCAGAGAAAAGGGCTAGTCTCACTCCCACTTTTATAGGGGTACCTGAAGGGTCTTTCAATATTCCTACCTGCGGAGAATCCTCTGTTTCTTCTCTCGCCTCGGAATGGTCTCCCGCGGTTTCTCTCCCTTTGTGGGAAGAACGATTGGTTTCCATAGAAGGATGATTGTTGAAACTTTGAACCTCGTCCCAGAAAGGGTCTTGAGGTTGACTTCCACCGCCGGGGAACCGACCCTGCATTCTCCCGGCCCTTCCAAAAATGTTGTCTTGAAAGTCTTTTTTAATATCACGCTGCGATTTATGAATCGAGCTAAAGGCCCCGACATACTTGGCCATGTCGCGAATGAAATCTTCTCCATAGAGGAGCCCCTTTGGGAATCTCCCTTCTCAGCCAGAAGCTAATGTAGTCTGCTACATGTTGGGAAGGAAGCCATTCGGGAGATAGGGGATGTTTAATTAAAAGGGGATCAAACATATCCTCCCCGAAGGGATCAGTAATGCCCTTTTTTGAGCCTGAGGCCTTGCTTGCCTCTTCAGAGCTTCCCAAAGTTTTATCCTCTAGCTCCTCAGTGGCTGTGTCAAAGTCTGAGGAACAGGAGAGATTTATCTCTGCCTCTTGTGGTTCGTCGCTATCAAGCTGTATAGGGAGCTCAGGGCCTCTTTGTTGCCCACCTGTGATGCCCAAGGCATCTTTTCTTATCACCGCCTGAGAAGCGTGAATGTGCTGCTTTCCCTGTTTTCTTTGTCTTTTTAGCAGTTGTAACAGGGTGCTCTGGTGCAGTTCTTTTCTTTGGGGCCTTCACTGCCCCTTCTTTTGCGCAAGTAGTATGTGCGGTACTAGTAGATGGCCATGCCCTTGACAGGGTTTCAATTCTTTTACTAATGTTCTCATTAAGTGAGTCCATAGCTTTGTCCATGGCCTTAGTGACCATTGACTCAATCTTACCTTCCAGGTTAAGATCAGGGTTGAGAGACATTATGGGGAAAAAAGGTATCAATTATAACAAAATTATATCCTCTTTCCTTTCTCTCTCTTTTTTTTTTTTTATATACACATTAAATGTGTTTGTACGATGACTTAACAGCTTGTCTCCTTATTTCCTCTTCTTTTTTTTTTTTTTAGGTTATTTCAAGGTAATATTTCAATAAAAGATTGATATAACCTTCAGGGGTTAATGTGGGGTATAAGCGTTTGTAAAATGTGTTAATTTTTCATTGAATAGGAAAAGCAGGGCGTATCCGACATCAATTTCTTTCTCGGCGAAGGAAAAAGGCGATTAAACAGTAGCAACTGTCAAATGTTGCTTGCTGTAACTATGGCATCTTAGGGCTTTTCCTTTAAATGTTTCTCCCTTCCGCGGTACGTGATTGAAGAGCGCACCACGGTGGGGGGAAGAGTGATTATGGCGTTGTTGGAGCCGTGTAAAGAGTGTGGAGCGGCCCGTGAGCTGCCCGAAGTGGCGCAGGAGCTTGTACGCTCCAAAGAAAAGCTACATTGAGGTATGCTCTTGCGGTCGCACAAGCCCGTATGCCTGTTTCGCGCTGAGAGCGCTACCAGGCAACGGGAGTGCGGCTGCGTATTCAAAGGACACGAGGGGAAAATAAGTAAAATTTTCGTGTCAGGACGACGCCGGAGGCAAGGGCACAGGTGTTGAAGGCCCATTAAGGCTCAGGGGAGAGCACAGAGCAATGAAGGGTCGTTAAAACTGAGAGGGGATACACACCAAAGTGGTAAAGTGTTAGAATTGTTAATAAACAGAGAAAAGGCAATTTCTCAATCAAGAAAGAAAGGAACAATTGCATGGTAGGGTCAATAGGACCCAGTCATGCGATATACAGGGGGAAACAATCAATCATACATACACAATAAGCATGATTAAAATGAGGGTACTTATCTTGTGAGCAGCAGCAACAAAGAAGGAAGATGGCTGCATGCTCATGGGCTATATACTGTAATGGAATGTTGTTTGAAGTTCTATATTCTCACCTCATAAGGCTGTATCATCCCCCACTTTAGCTAGATGGGTCAAAGAGGTAATGAAAGAAGCGGGCATAGACATTACTGTGTTTGGTGCACACTCTCTAAGGGGTGCCTCTGCATCCAAAGCTTTGTTTCTAGGGGGAGGCCTACAAGATATCCTTAGAACTGCAGATTGGTCCAATGAAACAATGTTTAAAAGCTGTTATTTTGGACCTATTAGTAGTGCTATTGATAATGTATTAAATGCACTTTAAACTTGCATAATGTTTGCCCCCGTCTCATGCCATAAAATGTAGATTTTTCACAGCCTGATGGGCAGAAAATCTGGATTTTATTAAAGACACAGAGGCAAAGATTGTACCACCGCTGAAAACCCTCCCTAGTGGAGTAAAGTTTTTTTCTGACTGTATCTCATTTTTATTTTTCAGAATAGGAAGTGCTACACTTGGAAAACTAAAGTTATAGAAGTTATTCGGTTCGCAACATCAATAAAGAAGGGAGAATGTTTCGTGCTGATGGACTTTATATGTTACTAGAATGCTATTGAAGTTCTAGATTTCTTCAATTGTTGCTGCGGTGAGTTGTGCAATAAAGGAGATTGACACGCGTAGACCAAGACTCGAGGAAAGAACTGTCATGGTGGCTAAAGAATGCGGAAGCTTGGAATGGCAGAGCCATCTTTGGCGAAGCGCCAGAGTTGATAATAGAGTCAGATGCGAGTCTAGAAGGATGGGGTGTCACATGTTACGACTCAACATCAGGGGGTCGTTGGACACAACGTGAGAAGGAACTACATATCAACTGCTTGGAACTACCTGCGGGTTCTTTTGCGGTTCCAAGTTTCACCCAGAGTTTAATGAAATGTTGTATAATGCTGCGCATGGACAATGTCTCTGCAGTGAAATACATCAACAAGATGGGGGGACCTCACTCAAAGGGTCTTACGGAGTTAGCGAAGGGATTCTGGAGCTATTGCTTGAACAAGGGACTCTCTGTTACAGCGGAGCACATTCCTGGTTTAAACAATGGTGTAGCGGACTCGTTCTCCAGGAATTTCAAGGATTCCAGCAACTGGAAGTTAGACAGAGGAATATTCATGGCAATCCAAGGCAAATGGGGTCCCTTTGGGACAGATCTTTTCGCGACAGGCTGAACACACAGATGAAGAATTTCTTCAGCTGGAAGCCGGACCCTCAAGCAGCAGGGGTGGATGCCTTCCTCCAGGATTGGCAGGGCTTAAAGCCATATGCCTTCCCGCCGTTTGTCATGCTCCCACGTCTTCTCCTACACGCTCGTCGGTACATGCAGAGCATGGTAGTGATAACCCCTCTTTGGAGGTCTCAGGCATGGTTTCCAGTCATCCTGGAGATGACTATGGACTTCCCACTCCTATTACCACCTTTCAGGGAAGTACTCTTGGGTCCAGAAGGCGAATCACACCCTCTCATAGACCAAGGTCTAATGGTTCTGACGGCCTGGAAGATTTCAGGCAACAATGGCAAATCCCAGGGCTTTTGCAAGATGCTTTCTGACTCATATCTGAGTCATGGGCATCTGGAACAAGAAAGGCATATCGACTGGCATGGAACAAATGGGTTCGCTGGTGTCTTCAACAACACTACGATCCTGTTTCAACTGATTTAGTTCACGTCGTAAACTTCCTGTCGGAACTCTTTGCTTCAGGTCTAAGTTACAGAACAGTTAACGTCTATAGATCAGCAATAACTGCGGGACATTCCTTGGTTGATGGTGTTTCAGTGGGACAAAACCTTTTAACAAAGAAAATTATGAGAAGCATGCGGGTTCTTAACCCTCCAACTCCCAAATATATGGCGTTATGGGATGTCAGAAACGTTTTACAACTTATATCTTCATGGGGAGACAATGTAAACCTCTCTCTTAAGCGTATTTCCTATAAACTTACTGTGTTACTATGCCTGGTGTCGTTTAGACGAACCTCAGATGTTAAGGCATTAGATGTTACTAGCAGGGCTTACCAACCTGAGGGAGTTTGCTTTTATCTTAAGAAAAGGGCCAAAACTATGTCATCCTCTATCTTCTACCCTTTCTTCTCTCTGAATGAAAGTCTGTGTGTTGTCAAATGCCTAAAAGAGTATGAAAAGAGAACTGTAAGTCTGAGAGGAGATGGATCTCAACTGCTGATCTCACACAGATCTCCTCATAAAGCAGTTTCATCTCCCACGCTTGCGAGATGGGTAAAAGAAGTGATGAGTGAGAGTGGTGTGGATGTTTCTATCTTCGGTGCACACTGTCTTAGAGGTGCCTCAGCTTCCAAAGCTTTTATGTTAGGTGGAGGGCTCCAGGATATTCTTAGAGCCGCTGACTGGTCGAATGAAAGTATGTTTAAAAAATGTTACTTTAGACCAATCAATAACGTGATTGGCACTTTAAACTTGCATAATGTTAGCCTCCGTGTCATGACATAAAATTTAGATTTTTCACAGCCTCTTGGGCAGAAAATCTGGATTTTATTAAAGACACGGAGGCTAAGATTATCCCTCCACTTAAACCCTCCCTAGAGGTTTTACATTATTGACCTATTGTGTCTTTTTTCTTCCAGAATAAGATGCTTCCGAATTGTTTTGAAAGGACTGGATCGTTCCATATCAAAGTTCAAGTTATGTTTTACTGAGTTTCTTTCTTGTTCGCAGCACTTGGAAAAGAAGGAAGATGGCTGCATGCTCATGGACTATATACTATGTTAGAATGTTGTTTGAAGTTCTATATTCTCTTCAATTGTTGCTGCTGAGCTGTGGCAATAAAGGAGATTTGCATAATCTTAGCCTCCTTGTCTTTAATAAAATCCAGATTTTCTGCCCACCAGGCTGTGAAAAATCTAAATTTTGTAGCCCTGTTTTATAATTGAATAAACAAGACTACAAGTCCCAGAATTCCGAGATAAAACCTGGACTGGAGCAGCATATCACGCAGGGAGAAGGGGAACTTGGCAGGGCTGGCTGCTGTATTCTTGGTTTGCTCCGTTTAACTAACTGGGCCAAGACACCTCATAGCAATAGTTTGTTGGTGAAAAGCCCAGCCGTGAAAACAGTATCCACAATGACATGTGAGGTGGCCACCTCAAGAGAGTGTAACATATGGCTATACAGATAAATTAATGTTCTCAGATTAAAAGGCCGCAAATGGGCCCTGATGATGGTCTTCCTGGAAAAGGGTGCAATATAAATTGCACCTGATTCATTCTGACATCTCAGGGTCCAGAATTCTTCAGGTGCAATAAATGGCATACAATTACTCAAACCACAATTAATCAGACTGACCACATTCGGGCTACATATACAGACACAACTACAGTGATAGGTTTGTTTGGTTTTAAATATGCCCTTTATAATGAAATTCTTAAGTGTACTTAATAGCTGAGTTGGTTGAACCCTTTTTTGTAAACGTTATAGCTGCAGTGTAAGATTAGCCTTTTACCTTTAATCCTTTAATGCAATATAAACTGTGAGGAAATGGGATGTATCATATGGTGTGGTTGCGCAACCTCACGTGTAATACACTTACCAACCCCTTCGGGACCCTTAGATTTTGTTTGTTAAATCTTCACCTCAACCCTGGGTAGCTGTGACTCTGAGAAGCAAGGATTACACAAAGGAACAAGTGCAAAGCATTTAAACAGCACCAAAACAATTGAAGAAGAAATCGACACAACACTCAAGAAATCCGACACCAATTTATCAAAATAGACTTTATTTTTATAAGAATGTAAACACCAAAACTACAAAGATCCACCAGAGGGTTACACAGATTTAGAATTTACAAGAAATAATAAATCAAAACATTCAACAAATTTGACGCTTGGAACCTTTTTCAAGGAAAAGTTGGGCAAGCGCCAATGCAGCCAGGTAGAGTCCCCTGGGCGGCCAACTCGGGCAGGGAGCTTGTCAGGGGGACCAACAAGGTCCTCAGAAACAGTTACCTCCACAGGAGAAGCACTCTTCAAGCAGTTCCAATCACTTTATCTGCTTTTCAATGAATTCCTATGGACTGGTCCTGATGCAAGTAATGAAGGATACTGACGATGCTCCAAGGATTCTGTGAATGCAAAGCGTCGATGGGGATCTTGCTGTGACTATTCCTTGGTCCCTGTGCTGGGTGAGGGGGTCCAAGTCACAGGGTTGATGTCCTCCAAAGTGCTCCCTAGGCTGGCAGAATTCCTTCGCCACTGGGCTAACAGTCGCACGGTGTCTCGGTCCCAGGCCAATCCTTCCTGAGTTGGTAGCTCATCCTCTGAGGGTACCAGCAGCTCTCCAACAGAACTCCCGAGTTCAGCATGCTCTTGTGCAACTCTGTGCGTCAGGTGTTTGTTATAATGGAGTTAGAATATTAAATGTGACCCCCCCAATGTATGCACTTTCCCCAGTGTTTATTACATTCAAGTTAGAACAGTAAATCAGCCCCCCAAGTATGCAGCGCAGGCACTTTTCTTAAAGTGTGTGAGATGAGTTAGAAGTAAATCTGACTTAATACACCTCTCCCAATCTATACACTTTCCATAATGTTTCTTAAATTGGAGACAGACAGTAAATCTGCCCCTCCAATGTCTGCACTTAACCCAGTGTTTGTTAGATTGGAGTTACAATAGTAAATCTGAACCTCTCCAATCTGTGCACTTTCGCCAATGCTTGCACTTGCAACAGTGTTCAGGAATATATATTTTTTATGTTTTTGGAGAGTACATTGGTTACTAATTTAATTTAAAGTTTATATGTTTAAAGTTACATTGTTCTTTACTTTTTAAAATTGTTTTCGGTTTTTAAAGTTTTCTATCAATGTGTTTTAGTTTTTGACATGTATTAATTTAATATCATTTTTAACAGTTTAATAATTATATGGTTTGTTTTTAATTTTTGATATAATTTATAATGATTGTATGTATATCTTGTTTTATCATATTTTACAGCTATTGATTATTTTATATTTAAAATTATATTCATGTATCTAATACATATGTGTGTTTATTATGTGTTTAAATTGTAATTTACATCATTGCTTAAAGTTCTTTTTAGTTATATATATTTGTATGAATTGACATTTTTTAAAGTTTTTAAATTCATCTTATTTTTTTAACTCTATACATTTTCCTAAATGTATTACTTTGAAAAAAATAACCTAACAAATGTTTCAATAGAACTATAATGTTAAATACATTCACATATATACATACTTACATATGTAATTCCGACATTTTGGTCCACAATATTTTTGTAGTTGAAATGCTTGTACTTTACATTCTATGTATGTAAAGTCAATATTTTTGGCCCTGATACTTTTTCCCCCAATATTTTTGCATCAGGATATTTTTGTTGATGATTTTTTGGAAGCCGTGCAACAGTTAAATCAAAAATCTAGAGAAACTTTTAACTAAAATGTTAGTGCAAATTTCACCTAACCCCAGACAAAAAAATGACATTTGAAAAAGGTGGAATGGCTTTAAGTGGCGAGTAAGTGATGTCTGCAAACTCCAAAAATGATAGCTGGACAAAAAGAGGCAGGTCATCAACTCAGCTGAAATTGAGTCCCTGGAAGGAGACGGTGATGTTAATCCTTGATGTTTCAGGTCTAGTTAATAAACCTGGAGGTGTGGAGGTAGAAGATTCATAGCGGGAAAAAGGTAGGTGCACTTAAATCACATACATTGATTAGAATTCTCTTGTATCCTAGTGTGTGTGTGTGTGTGTGTGTGCACATCCACACAGTAATGACGTCCCTCTGCAGGCAATTAAACAGACATAGATGGCAATGAGGAACATCTTCTGCTCCTCAAGTCACACTTATGTTATCATTGGCAACTGCCTGTGACACACTCAACAATGTCAAGAGAATCCACCATCCCAAATGTGTCAACAGCAATAGATGTCACATAGGAAGTGGCTACCCAAACGCAGCTTTGGAAAATCCTCACTATAATTACTGAGAAGGACACATCCCGAGTGAGGCACCTGGATCACACACACTTTGCATTGAACTGCAGTGGCTGGTCTGCTGATTACAGATCCTAACCCATGGCCCCAATACCTATAGCTTTGCCTGGGGAGAAGCTTCAGTCCATGAGACTGACTGTTTCCCTTGAAGCAATTGAATGGTTGGCCACTGTGGTGTCTGGTCATCAGGCATCAATGGAATGTGCCCTGAAGAATATGAGTTCACTTTTCATTAAAATACAGAACTTTATTAGGGACTAAACAAAATTTCCCAGACTATATAGTGAAGAAAAGAGGAGCCAAGGAATGGCCTTGTTTCACATCTCCAACTTCAGCATCAGACAACTAATTGCAGAAGAGTAACACAAAGTGGGTTTTGTCTTCGGCCCGAGTAACAAAAGCAGCAGTGTGGGGGCCGGTTTAGTTAAGCAGCAATGCTTCGCACTTGCACCCTCTTACAACCACAACCTTCCCTCTCCCTCCCCAGGGGCCGGTACAATAAAACAACCAGGGCTGCTTTGTGTTCTCAGTCCGGCCCTGTAGTTGAGGGAAGAAATAAACAGCCAGAACACAAGATACATTGGGTTTAGGATAGCAGTGGAGCTGCCAATTACACAATAGCATTTGAAATCAACATAGAATTGTACTGGTTATGTTCATGTTAGTTGTCTCTTTTATATGTAGCTCATTTGAGAAGTACTTTGTGATGATGCTGCATCTGATAACAGTAGTACCATGATCCAACTGATGTATATCATGTCCCACTTGTGGATGGTTATCAACTTCATCACTTGCATGTTGCGTGTTCACTTCAGTTGGCATTGGTACCTGAAACCTGACTTTAATGTTTAGTCTTTGCAGCATATTCGGACAGCGTGACACACCTTCTGTGGTTCGTACATTAGTACTCCCCCAGTCAGTTGAAGACACCTGACACCGGTCTTCAATATGACAAATGCATGTGTTGCATGTTCAAAGGTGTATCCTATTGTGCCTCTGCCTATGATCCTGTGCATTGGCAGATGCTCTCTGAAGGGCGATAAGCCATGGCATCAAATGATATCCAGGGATGCATTAATGTGAATATTAATACATGTACACTTACATCGTGCATTTGCTTTGTCCTGTATATTTACTAGTATATGTAAAGATAGTACTTAAGATATGATACATGGGCACTGCTATTTCCCTACACAAATGGTACATCTAATCACTTTATGACAAACAAGCCGGCACCTATAGCCATGGTGTTCCCTGCTCAATAATAGTCCAAGTTTGACGACAACAATAATTTTAAAACAGGTCTGTCTAGCTCATAGCCCAGGGACATTTCTGCAGTCAGTGAAGTAGTCAATCATGGGAATGACACAACCTTTAAAAGAGTGAACCCTTGAATGTGAGGAGCATCAGTGCTGCCAGACAAAGGCCCACTCACTCCTGACAAATGGCCTCAAGGGTACAGGACCAATCTAGTATGTTGAGTTGATCTATTGTTTAACTCCAAGCAGGCAGAGTTGGGAAACTTGAACTTACAAAACCACCCAATCCCAGGGAAGGGAAAGGACAGCATTGTGTTTGAAAGTGCTGTAAGGCAATAAGTACAGGCACAGATCTACTGACATATTTTACCTATTAGCAATACAGTATGTGTATTTCTATCTGCCTGTCTGCCTGCCTGCCTGCCTGCCTAGCTACACTACATTCTCAACCCATAGCCATGTTATCAGGAAGATCATTAACCAACATTGGGGCATAGTTTCGGATGATTTGGAACAACGAGACCCACCAATGCACTCTTTTAAGAAGGCCAAAAATGTTAAAGACCATGTAGTAAGGTCACTCCTGGATCCGCCGATAGAACCATCAATCCAATCGATGTGGGGTCTCCCCACAACCATTGGACACTACAAATGTGGCCATTGTAAGGCTTGCAAGATGACTATTCAGACGAAACTGTTTACTTATAAGCAACATAATATCGATCTTAAATCCTTCACGAATTGCAACTCATCTGATGTAATTTATGGGATTGTTTGTCCATGCGAGATGATATATGTGGGTCAAACACAGCAAAAGGTCAAAACCTGCATACTTCAGCATTGTAGCAGGATCCGGTGCGGGGTCCAAGGTGCTCCCCTTGTAGAACACTTTCAAAATGCACAACACACACCTGAAGACTTGAAGTGGCTGGTGTTGGAAAAGGCAACACTTGGGGTCAGAGGAGGCAATATTCAGTCTATCTTGAATGTCCGAGAGTGCAAGTAGAGGCACTTATTGGACTCAATCCAGAACAGCCTGAATGAGTTGGATGTCAGCCATGCATAGTTATCCTGCCTAACCCCTAAATAATAATGATGTTCCTGCTCTGAAAACCATGAAAGATCTTGGCCATTAATGCACCCTTGAAACATGCCCAACTAGATCTAAATCGCTGTTGCATTATTGCAATGAGGAACGCTCTTCTATTTAAATACTGAGCTTGCGTTATTACAATACCAGATGCATGTTCTTTAACATATGTGGTATATACTGCCTTGAGATATCCTGCGACTATATGAAGGATTATGCCCTCTAATGTACAATAATGCTAAACTGCATGCAGTAGGTGCACGACCTAGAGTATTGTCCTTTTACCCACAAGATTAGAGGTATTACATGACGTGATTTATTCGCCAACATAATGAACATAGAAAATATATGGTATAATTTGGACAGACTTTCAGATGTATAAAACTGTTTTTTATCCATTAGTCTAACAGTGTATATAACATTGATCATGCATACGATGTCTTTCGCTTAAATGGTCATTATTGCGGTGTACTTTGACAATTGGGTAATGAGGTATGTATATTGTATATGACTAATCGATGGGACCACCAACATTGGCCCGTGCCGGCAAATGCAAATATGATTTGTAACACCTTTAACATGTACATACCAGCAAGATTCCATTACCTTTTTAAACTTAGTTTGGAATAGTATTACTAGTCGGAACACATCCGTGCTCCAAATAGTCTTTTTACCATTGAGTCGTCAATACAAGGAACAGAGAATGGTTTATTGTTTGACTGTTTTTGTCCATAAGTCCAATAGTGATTATGCACATGATGTTTTTTCGCTTAAATGGTCAATATTGTACTATACTTTGACAACGCACCCTTAGTGCACTCTGTAATTGGTGAATGCGATATGTAAAATGAATATGAATAATTGATCGGCCCGTGCCGGCAAATGCAAATATGATTTATAACATTCTAACATTATAATACCTACAAGATCCCACTAAATATAGATTTACCCAGGGGTGTGGCCGAGCCGGGCTGCAAGATGGCCGCATAGTGTAGCGGCTCTGCCGGCAGAGCACGAAATCCGTCGCAAATCCGTGGTATGGTGGACAATCCGGGAATAATCCCCAGCAGAAATAGTTTGCCTACCTGCAGAGAATCGATCTATGCCATCCAGAGTCGCAAATGAGGAGGGAGACCGCAGATACTGGGTGAGAGCGGTGCGGCCCTTCTCAGGCCGATAACTTGGAGCGGAAATCCGCAGCGGCATCGAGCGGCGAACCAGCATCGGCCCTCCCGGATCAACCCTGTGCCTCCGGCCGCTGGACGCAATCTGCGGCTGACGTGGAGATCGCGGAAGCCCGAGAAAGACGACCTCAATGACCGCGGGCTCCAAAATGGCGGACGGCTAGCCCCGGAGCCCAGCCTCGCTGCGATCGGGAGCTGCACCTCACAGACGCGGCGGTGAGTCCTCCCGCTGGCTGGCGCATCTCTCGCCTTCCCTCCCCCCCCTGGCGGAGTTCCGACGCCCGCCACCACTACCATCGGGTGGCCGGGTGCGGGAGCTTACGGGCAGCGGCGGCCGTCTGGGGAGGGGTGGGAACATCACCCAGAGACCCCAAGAAGGATCCGAATAGCGCGGCTGTGGCCGTAACACCAAGCGGAGGTCGGCTGGGGGCACCAGGAAACAGCGCACACCCGCTGAGCATCGCGGGGATACCTCGAGGGAGCCTGCACTTGGTCGCCTTCCTATGCTGGATTGTCCTGGTGAGCGTGGATGCTTTGCGGCCCTGCCGGGAGGGAAGTGCCCTGAGACATTCGGCTTCAAAGTCAACTGTGGCCCCATGGTGTCACTGAGCCGCACATCCCGTGGAACACAAGCAGCTTGCAGATCTAAAGGGCCTGGCGGCTACCACCCCACACCATGGACTCGGGCATATCAGCGGGGGCCCAGTTGTGCAGTACTGTACAGTGGGGTGGGAGAACTGAGCTCCCCCCCCCCCTTCGCTGAGGAGCCATCTGGAGGGCCGGGGGCTGCGGAAAACTACACTACGCCTCGTCGACGGCGCAGGGGGCCGGGGCTCTGTTCCCCTTGCAGCGCTGTTGAAGTACAACGGAGTGTCTGGGCTACATATCCTTCAAGGCCTGAATAGACTGTGGTGGGGTTACACCACAACCAGCGGGACGATATATCTGTGCTCAATATTTGCTGTGCTGCATTGGCCCCTGACTGTGCTCCCTCCCTGCGGGATCGAGACTCATCTTCGCGAGGACACATCGCTTGTGCAGGATCCCTGAATAAACCTATCCAGAAGTATTTCAACGTGCAGGGCAACACCACAAGCCGAAATGGGGAAAACCGATAATAAACAACCAAAGCTAAATTTCGAAAAACGCTCTTTGCGCCTTCAAGAATCTCTTACATCATCCTTAACTGTGGTTCCCGAAACTCAAATGGACTCTGACCAGGAAGACGACATCAGAGTGCTGATGCGCGAGGTGAGAGGCAGCCTGAAGGCTATTGATACAAAATTGGACAATATGGCGGATAGGATGGACCACATGTCGCAAAAAATTGATAAACATGAAGGCCGACTGGACATGCTGGAGCAACGGGTCTCAGGTGCAGAAGACCGTCAAGAGACAACAGGTGGAGCCGTGCTCCGAATGGAGAAAGTTCTCGAAGTGATCAAAGCCCGCAATGAGGATTTGGAGGCGAGGTCTAGGAGGAATAACATCCGCATTACGGGAATTCCGGAATCCACCAACATCCAGAATATGGAGAGGTACTTGGAAGACCTGCTCCGGGAGCTGTGTGCAGAGACCCTCACACCAATGTTCCTGGTGGAACGAGCACATCGTACCCTGGGCCCAAGACCTAACCCGGGAGCCCCTCCACGACCAATTATAGCTCGGCTGCTCAATTATAGAGACAGAGACACCGCCTTGAGAGCTGCCACAGAAAAAGGTGACATTCAATATCAGGGTAATAGAATAGCGCTATTCCCGGACTTTACCCAGGCTGTCCAGTTAGCGAGAAGAGACTTTATCCCGGCTAAGAAATTGCTCCAACAATCTGGCATGAAGTACGCAATGTTGTATCCGGCAAAACTTCGAGTTCACACAGACGGTAAACCCCTGTTCTTCACTGACGCAGGCGCGGCTTTGAAATTTGCAAAGCAGAAGACCAAACGAAATCGACGACAAGAAGATGAAGCCCTGCACGAACCCGGCAACCTGATGAGTGATAATGACTGATAAAATATTGTACGGAAGGGTTGGCTTAAGACATCATTAGGAGGTTTACGATCAATAACTGCACACGCCAGACATATACATCTATGCCCTGCCGCCCTGTCCAAAAGTGACAGGGTAGTTAGCAGGCAAACCCGCGCCCCCTGCGGGATGACTCCCAGTTGTACCAAGTTTCGAGGGCTCCCTCATGTAGGGAGAAGTTTAGCACGGGATACACAACCTAATTGGGGGGTTGGTGTGGGTGGAGGGAGGTGGGGGAAGTTAATGTTTATTGTTGTGTGTCACAAGACAGTACAGCCGCAGAGCAACGTGACCACTTTCATGGTCAGCGGGATATTGCCAGTACATTATGTATACTTAAACATGTCACGCATTATAGATACCAGATCTTACTGAGGGCGCAGCAGAGAAAGCACGCACATAAGGATATACCTGACTTGACTCCCCGATGGAAAAGGCAGGAGCGTGTCTAGCCTCACCTGTTTGTCTTGGAACGTGCGAGGTCTAAACGACCATCACAAATCCAGACTGGTACATTCATACCTATCGAGACACCAAATAGATATCTGTCTCCTGCAAGAGACGCATCTTTTAGGGTCAACACACACGAGATTGTCCACGGCTTGCTGGAGCGAGGTCCATAGTGCAGGCTACTCTAGCTACTCCAGGGGGGTGGCAATTCTTATTCGGAAAGGAGTCCCCTGGTATACACACCACTCAATTGTAGATTCGGAGGGACACTTTCTTCTACTGAAGGGAACATTATACCATCGTCCATTGATCATAGCTAATGTCTATGGGCCTAATGTTGATGACCGTTTTTTTCCAAACCCTCTGGCATAGAATCCAATCTATGGGAGACTCAGCGATCCTTTGGGGAGGGGATTTTAACATCACGATCTCTCCTCATTTGGACAGGGAGGGTGCGACACGCACACATCATCCGCAAGCGTCCACAGCCTTACAGGGTATCATGCAGGATTATAACTTGACGGACCCTTGGAGAGCTCTCCATCCAGAGACACGGGAGGGCACCTGCATCACACACCATCGTCAGGCTTGGTCCAGAATAGATTTTTGGCTTTTAACCAGAGATGTGCAGACCACAGTGCAAACTGCCAGTCATCACACTAGGACCCTATCGGACCATGCCCCGGTGGCCCTGACACTGTTGATTCTGCAGCCTTATAGACAGCCATTTTCCTGGCGCCTCCCCTCTAACGCCCTCTTGGACTCGGCATTCTGTGAAAGTATTAGAATGCATATACAAGACTACTTTGACCATAACACGGGATCGGTAGAGTCCGTGGGCAGTCTGTGGGAGGCGTTTAAAGTAGTGATTCGAGGTCATTGTATTGCAGAACAGGCTGGGGTCCTTCGAGACATTAGGAACACTTGGGCCGCATTGAAAGGGAACTACACACATTGAAAACGCAATATTGCACAACACCGACACCCTCTCTGCTGGCCGAGATACGCACCTCCCTCACGACATTTCAAGAAGAAGCTGAGCGAGAAGTGAAATTCTTACATAAACAGGCTACAGCGCGCAGATATGGTGAAGGGGACAGGCTGAGGAAAACACTAGCCGCTCTCCTACGGGGACCCAGAGGTTCTCCCTTTATCACAGAATTAGCCACTGGGGAGGGAGAGATAGTTCGCTCTCCACCGGACGTCCTGTCCACGATGCGTGATTTTTATGCACACCTGTATAAATCAGAAATCGGCCCGGCAGAGGACCTATTACTTGAGTACTTCAATTCAATAGCATTGGTTTGGTTCGAACAAGCTCACAGGGAGTATATGGAGATGCCTTTTACAGTAGAGGATATCAAACAGATCATTGGCAGTATCCCAGCGGACAAGGCCCCTGGCCCGGATGCCCTGACGGCTAAGTTCTATAAAGAATATGCTGATATCTTAGCTCCTCACCTTTTACAGGTATACTATGAAGCAATCGAGGTGGGTCAGTTACCCCCCTCAATGAGAGAAGCCATTATAATAACAATCTTGAAGCCAGACAAGGACCCGACCAAATGCGATTCATATCGCCCTATCTCGCTAATCAATATAGATGCAAAAATCTACGCAAAACTTTTGGCCACCAGAATGCAACCTCTGCATACCCGTATAATCCTTCCGGATCAGTCCGGTTTTATACCAGGACGATCTACGTCCCATAACCTCCGGACGATATTCGCACTAATGGACTACCTGGATCCTAACGTCCAGGCCATAGCAGCCCTATTGGACGCCACTAAGGCGTTCGACTCCCTGGAGTGGAGTTTCCTCTTCCCACTACTACGCCGTATAGGCCTAAACCCACTATTTGTTCAGCAGATCCAATTATTATACACGATGCCCACAGCGCGTGTGAAAGTAAACGGGCTGGTCTCCGCGCCCTTCAAAATAAGGAGAGGGACACGACAGGGATGCCCCCTCTCGCCCCTCCTTTTTGCAATTGCGACAGAGCCACTCACAGAGCGAATCAGGCAACACCATAAACAACATAGTATAGGATTTACATCGCGTGGGTTATCCATCTCCCTCTACGCAGACGATATCACACTATATATGATTGATCCTAGCGAAAAACTAGCACCCATGACGAGAGAATTGATTCGATATGGTGAGCTCTCAGGGGTCCGAATCAATTGGGCCAAATCTGTCATTTTCCCTTTGACCTCAGGTACCCACCCCTTCGACACTGAATACCCAATCTCCTGGGCGACAGGACCAACACGCTATCTGGGGATTTGGCTGTGCGGGGACATCGCCGAACTGTGGTCCGAAAACTATGGTAGGACAGTTGATTGGATCAAGGATAGGGTGTCCCGCTGGAAAACACTACCCCTATCAATGATGGGGCGCATTGCACTGATTAAAATGATCATTTTACCCAAACTCTTGTATCTATTCGTTAACATCCCCGTCCCTCTTACAATGCATTTTTTTAAAACACTTCGATCCCTCATGGTGGAATTAGTGTGGGCCGGGAAACAGCCTCGGATAGCATGGGAGACACTCACTCTACCCCAATCCCAAGGAGGGCTAGCAGCTCCGGATTTCATGCTATATGCTTACTGTGCGCAGGCACATTTCCTCCACTACTGGATACACCCTACACCATTCCAGCCACACATAGCTGTAGAGTTGGACAGAGTTGCCCCCTTACCGCTTGCAACCGATGTCTTTCAATATTACAAGAGACCCAGAGGGGAGGTGAACTCTGTAGAAGCATTGCGATGGGCTTGGTCAGGACTGTGCAACAGAGCAAAACTGGACAACTTATACGCCCCCTCGATGCAATTAGCGAAGCACCCACATATACCCCCCACTGGCGGTCCGCAAAGCACACGAAAGGGCGACACAACTTAAAATTTGTAAAGGCGCAGACCTCTTCCCTGACGATACTTTTTTAACAATACAGCAGATGTGTGGACACACACCACCCACAGCAGCCGACACGCTCTTGTATTATCAGATAAGGTCCTCTTGTAGAAGTAGATATAACACGTTTCCACACACCCCCCCCGACCTTGGCGGCCCTAGAAAACGTGCTGGCGATTGAGCATGGCCGGAAGCTGATCACCCGCATATACAATACCATGCAACGGGAATCCCCAATTGTCATTCCAGAGGCTAGGACGGGCTGGAAGACAGAAATGGGGACAAACATCCCGGACGACAAATGGTTAATGGTCTGCGGACAGATGCGACTGCTGTCTTCTAACTACCGGTTGCGACTGATACACTTTAAATTCATACACCACATGTATCGCACCCCCGTACAAATGCACCGAATGGGCCTGCGACCTGATGGGTGTTGCTGGCGATGTGGGGACATGCAGGCCGGCTTTCTACACGTAGCATGGCACTGCAGGCTGGTGGCTCATTTTTGGAAACGCGTGGTTCAACATACACAGACCATTACAGGGCATGCGTTACCCTGCACGCCGCTTGCGGCGTTATTTGGGGATAATACCGGCGTTCCACCCAAACGCAGACGGCTAACGGCAATGCTGCTGATACTAGCAAAGCGCCAAGTGGCCATCCACTGGAGAGCGGCTTGTCCGCCAACCACGAAAAATTGGATCACTAGTGTCACACACTGTAGAATGCAACTAGAAACATACTGGGAGCAGCTGCCAGGGCGGTCTCGCCCCAAGTATTTTTGGGAACCATTTGTGCAATGGCTAAGTACTGTGAATATGGATGACCTCTAATGTTTTGTACTGTGTGTAATTGCTTTACTCCCGGTTATGTGAGTTAAAATCTTTTAGAATACTATTATGTCACAGTCTGGATGTATGTAATGATGCTTATTGCTCACTGCTACAACACGTCATGTATTATTGCGACTCTCCTCTGCTATCAATGACTTGCGATACGACTAATACGACTATCCGTAATCCACAGACCAAAAGTGCTGTACTGATTGTCTTGTTGAATGTAACTGTTTAATGTTTTACATTGAAAATGCCAATAAATACAAAAAAATATATATATATAGATTTACCCTTTTAAACTTAGTTTAAAACAACATTACTATTCGGAACACATTTGTGCTCCAAAGAGTCTTTCTACCACTGAGTCACAGTGATGACTCGTTTTTCCCGGTCTCTGAAGTGTCAGCATTGAGCGGCTGTCACGACGAGATCTGCGCGTGCACGCTCCGTTTAGCCTCTATTTAGAGAGCAGAACTTCCAGTGCTCCGTTTATTGTGGCGAGAGCGGACGCACACAGACGGCAAGGTATTTTACGACTCCCTATCCCTGCCATGACTTTAATTTATGGGCGCTTGATTATTTTACTAAATCCAGCCTTCTCCTCCCCCATTTCTAGAAATTTCAGCACACTTGGGGCAAACTTTATATCTGAGTGAACTGCGCATGAGGTAAACAATCCTATTTTTATTCCTGCTGTTATTCCAAACACACATGCGCTTTTGTGACGTGGTGGTTTTATTATTGGTCCCTTTTTCTTCTGGATTGCTTTTCAGCATTTGGGAACCTTAAAAAGAATTTTGGCCCTTTCTACATAAACAATTGTCAATCCTATGGGGAATATTCAACATTAATACGGTAGGTTTTTAAGGATTACGCCAACTAGGGCGGCCATGTTAATCAATGATATATATCTCCTGATATGTTTGGCTGATGGCGCCCATCCTCTTTTTAGGTGCCATCCACTCGCTCTCTGAAGTAGGAGCCTACGGGCCCACTTGTACCTATTTGGACTACCCAGTAAAAGGTGGGCTACGGTATTTCATTTTCCTTCTACCCCCTACTCATTATTCCGTATGAAATTCACACTAGACTCCTGTGCCTGTACAATACAAATCATGGCTATTAATTTGTTGACACTCAATTGTCTGCCTGGATAAGCCCACTTTTTGTTGTAACTAATACTGTGATGTATATATTGTCACTACCTTCCTTTCACATCCAACCCTCACCTGTTACACACTTTCCCCCCCCCTTCTTCTACATGGGGCACTTCTGCTGTACATGATTTCCAGATATTATGCTGGCTTGTGAACATCCTAGTATGTTCAGTATGATTAAACAATATTGGACATGAATTTGGAGGATAAGGAATTTAATCTTTGTCATTATTTAATTGTTTGTTTTTTCTAAAATACCCCACTGGGACCACTACTTCCTATTGTACTGCCCAACTAGCTATCTAGCTATATGTGTGTGTGTATATATATATATATATATATACCAAGTGGTTTTTCCAGATCTCCCATACACCACATACTTTTTCACCCCCTCCCCTCTCTCTCTCTCTCCCGCCTTTGTTTTGAAGTGGTGCAAATTCTATACCAAAATATTTCTATGAAACGATAGACTGAAGAGAATAAGACGATGATGGCATGACGATAAAAACATAGATTTAGTTTCTAAATGCAATGAATTATTTGTCAGGAATTATAAAGTCTGCAAAACGTTTTATTATTGTTGATTTTGAATTTAAAACATATTTGAACTACTAATAATTGAGGAAAGGAATGAAAGATAGTGAAGTAGTAGTATTTTGTATTTCTATTGTCACGTCCTGTGTGATGTGTATTTATGTTTGGTGCCAGGAAATAGCAAGACCGATGTAGGTTGAAACACGTCTGTTTTTAGTTTGTCCGAGGAATAAAGAAATTGAAATATGCACCGTTGGCGTGGCTGGCTGTCCATCTGTAGGTAGTTATAGTTAGGACCTTGTTTCTATTCAAAAAGCGTTTTTTCTTTTGCCAATATATTTGGCGCCGTTTGACGAATCTTCGTGGAATTTTCAAAACTAATGACCAGCTCCGGTCAGCTCCTGCCTTGGAAGTTTGGGGGTGATTCGTCAAGCGGGGGCCTAGAAAAAAGGGGGGTCCCAAAACGCGTTTTCCCCATGTTCATTTCAATAGGAATTTTGGACCAGGCTACAGCCCGAACTGCTGAACGGAATTACACCAAATTTGGCAAAAAGGTGGCTCTTGGTTCAGTAAGCCACCTTTTTTTAAATGGTATAAATCCGTTCAGTAGTTCCTGAGAAATTCAAAAAATAAAAATATCGATATCTGAGCACCGAGGAGGATCCGCGAATCCTCCCGAGCACGAGCTTCATTCTTATTGGCTGCCAACACTCTAAACCAGAGTCTGTTGGCTGCCATTTTGTGACTTGGTAGAACTGAGTCACATCAAAAAGGTTGATAAATGTTGTAAATGTAGGAAAGGGATGAGGGTAGAAACACCCTGACCCCCTAGGGCTTGTCAGGCGGTCCTAAAAAGCATTTTTTTTTTGTCGGAAGTCGCACTAGGTGCGCGAATCCCGCCGAGAAAATTTTAAAAAAACGAAGCGCGGTCTCCGGTGCTTTGTTTTCCTTAATCACCCGGGTGGGCCAGATCCCGGGGGCAATGTGTTATTATATAGCGGGGGCCCCCGCAGCCCCGGGGACCACCACCTCCCCCGGGCTTTATCACTAATGTGCGGAGGCACACAGCCCCCCCATAGCCCCGGGGACTGCCACCTCCCCGGGGCTTTATTTTTATAAGGGCGGGGGCCTTGCGGGCCCCCCAAACCCCGGGGACCGCCACTTCCCTGGGGCTTTGACAGTTAATTAGCGTGGGGGGGTTCAAGCCCCCCCACACTGCCCCGGGGACCACCACTTCCCCGGGGCATTGAATCTGTAAATATGGGGGTCCGTTGCAGACCCCCGGCCCCGGGACCACCACCTCCCCGGGGCTATTTTCACGAAGGGAGGCGGGCCGCACGGCCTCCCTCCTGGAGCCCTTGATGGCCCTGGGGACCACCACCCCCCAGGGCCGGCTCCTGCAATGTCCCGGGGTGCCCACCCCCGGGACATTGCTGTTTGCTATGGCAGGGTGGGAGCACGGCTCCCGCCGTGTCATAGCAAACACTGCTTTGCTTCGTTGAAGCGAGAGCAGGAAACCTGCTCTCGCTTCAATGAAGCAAAGTAGAATTGCTTTTGGGCAAGTGGAGCTGCATGTTAGCAGCTCCCCTTGCCCATAAGCAATGCTGGCTCCCGCAGGAGGCGGGGAGCCAGCAGGGACCGTGGGGGCATTGGGGCTACCCCCACAGTCCCCAACGCTGAGGCCAGTCCCCGGGGGATGGGGTCCCTGGGGCCATTATTGGCCCGAGGAGGGGGGCATGTGGTCCCCCTCTTTTTAAAAAAAATAAAAAAATAGTGGCAGGCCCCGGGGGATGGGGTTCCTGAGCCCAATACTGGCCTGAGGGGGGCCACGCAGTCCCCCTCCTTTTAAAAAAATAATAATAGTGGAAGGCCCGGGGGGATGTGGTCCCTGGGGCCATTATTGGCCTGAGGGGGGCCACGCAGTCCCCCTCTTTATTTTTTTTAAAATAATAACTGCTGGCAGGCCCCGGGGGATGGGGTCCTTGGGGCGAATAACGAATAATGGAAGTGGGGCGTTTTTTTTTCTTTCGAGTTTGGAGTCGTGACCCCAATACGGCTCTCAGCGCGGCCCCCCATGTAACGTCACGTTGGATTCGCGAATTCACCTTAAATAAATAATTAAGTAGTATATAATTTAGAAGGTAATGTTTTATTTGTCAAGTTGTTTTAAAGAGTTACTGGTATTGCAGTTAATGACAAGATTACAATGTATAGAGTTGTTAAAAATATATAAAATTAAACATTAATAGTTAAACTTGAAAAGTGTATTGTGTTGTAGTACATTGAATTCCTGCTTTTGCAGATTCGCGTCGGGTGCGCGAATCCACAAAAAAATTAAACAACAAATATGTATGTGTAAAACAAAAATTATATTCACTATTATGTTATAGGGTTGCTCTACAAAGAGCCCTTGTTTTCATTATGAGTTTGTTGTAGCTACATGTAAGTGCGGATGCACAGCTTTAGGTTGTTGAGAGACTGTTTCCTTGATCTGTGAAGTGTACTCCATCACTTCTGTGGATGTCATCCATATCAAAACGTAGATTGTTGTTATAGATGGAGCCCATCCTATGATCTCTGAGGTAAGCAGAAACAGCGTTATTGACATTCTTTCTAGCTTTCTCTATCTGTGGATAGAATTGATTTGACCACTTCCATTTCTGTCTTTGGCATACATTAGAGTATACAAAGACAGTTTGAGGTAAAAGCAACATCAATTGTGCAAAGGTGTCCTTCATTAGCATTTCCAGACCTACCCCAGTCAATGTGCCTAGGTCATTGCCACCACAGTGCACAATCATGAGGTCAGGGGGTTGGGGATGCAAAAAGGTTTTAACCAAAGGCATCAATTGGTGCCACTTTAATCCTCTCTGTGCAATCCATTTAATATCCACATTTTGCAAAGCTAGGTCTTTGTCAATACCTCTGCGATCAGCATAACTTTTGCACCAGAAAACATAGCTGTGCCCAACAATCCATACTGTAAGCATCTTGAAGGGATGTCTGGAAGTAATGAAAAGATGTCTGTAGCTGAGGTAGTCAGTTGGTAGAATGAGATGTTTCTAAAATGGTGTACAAGATGCCGTTTTAAAAAAAGTTGAGAATTGATTGGCTGTTTAAGAACATTGTACATTCAAAAATAGGGTGCATGTTACTTTCTTTAAAAAGCATGTTTCTTATTGGTTAGTAAAAAATGTTTGAAAGGTACAGTAGATAGGATAAGGTCATATTTTGCAAACATCAACCACACCTGCTGTTTGCATTTGTAACCTTGTGTGCTGAACTTGAAAATATGGTGAACTTGAGACCTGTCAGTTAAGTTGAATGTTCCATGAACTGTTACTATGGAAACTGGCATGAAGCAGAATGGGGGAAGGGTTGAAACTTAACTGTGGACTTAAAATGTGAAATTGTAATTTATATATAAGTGATATCTTATTAAAGTAAGATTTCCCAAGTCAGTACTATCTTTAGAAGTGGTGTGTTCTTAAAAAATAGTGGGATTTTCATTTGTAATTTATTTTTGAACTCCTGTATGGCTTCGCGGCTCCATCGAGTTGGTGCACGGTGGATTCGCGACTCCAAAAAATTCCAGGACCAGTTTCTGCACTTTTAGAAGTCAGTTGGTAAGGGTTAATATGTCTAGCCAATAGAAATGTGTTTCATAATTTGAAATAATGTAGGAAGCTATGTGATTTGTTACTTACATGTATTTGTGTGGAGAAAGAGAGGGAACGTTTGCCATTACTGGTTTTACTTTGCTGAGAGTGGTGCATTACATTGATTGTGTGCATAAGAAAATCTTTTATGAGTTTGTGTTATTTTAAATTCTACAAATCAATTTGGAAGGTGAGTTATAAATTTGTGAGGTGTATTATGTATTAGGTTTATTTTTAATCTTTAAAAATATTGATGAACTGTGATGTTTGAAATATATTATTAAATGTAGAGATGTGTATTGTAGTTTGTTTTATTGTAGTTAAATGTTGTTTGAAATTGATTCTGTATAGTAATATGTGTATATTAGAAGATGGATTAGCGATTATGGTAGTTTGTTTTAGTGTGTGGATATGTACATTTGTAGTATACCGCATAATTTTAGGTGTTGCTTTAAAATTGGAGGTGGAGTCTGTCAAGTTTTAAGGTCTGCATGGACTTCTGTCTCAAGTATGTCTCTACTTTTATATGTATTTTCATATGCCTTATACATAATACGAGGACTTGTTGCTTTTTATGTGGTAGGCTCAAGACTGTGAGTAGTAGTGGAATGGTGAAGATGCAGCATAATAGTGTGGTTTGAAAGATGTTGACATAAGGTATTATTGATTAGGCTTCTTTTTTAAGTTTCTAGAGAGGTACAGTTGAAATATGCCACATACTTTTTGGTGTTTGCTTGAAATTGGAAGTTTGTTCTGTGAATTTGGATAGTGTTATGGTACAGACATATTCATTTATGCTTTTAGGAATATGGTGAGACTTTTTTTAAAGACATGTGAAGGGTTCCTGCTTTGTATTTGGGTAGGTGTAACATTATAAGTAGTTGTAGAATGGTAGAGCAGCAGCCTGAAAGTGAGGTTTGAGATGTTTGTAGAGATGTTATTTATTAGAGTAATTTGTATGATGTGAGGAAAGTTATATTTCATATATACCGCATATTTTTCAGTGTCTGTTTGAAAATTGAAGTGTAGTCTGTGAAGTTTTGAGCTGTGGATGGTGTTGTGATTGAGATATGTGTCTACTTGCACATATATTATGGTATGTGTTATGTGTCTGAAGATGATAGATGTATAAAACACAGGTGTACATTTATCTGTGTATTACTTTTATATATGATGCTGCTAGCAAAAGGTACAAACAGATGCAAACATAGTTTTAGAAATATGGGGAGACTTTCATGAAATATAAGTGAAGTGTTGCTTTGCTGTTAGCTATGCTTTAAACCTGATTACTACTAGAATAGTGAAGCAGTAGTAGTAGAAAAGTGATGTTTAAGATATGTTGGGAGAGGAATTATTGATTGTGGTACTTTATAAGAGTCTGTGTAAAAGTTCACTTGAAATTTGCCACTTAAATCTAGGTGTGTTTGAAATGTTAAGTATAGTCTGTCAAGTTTTAAGGCCTTTATGGTCTTGTGAGTATGGTTATGTTTCTACTTGCACATGTATTCTAATATGTGTAATGCTTTTGGCAATAGTTATAGATAGAAGCATGCATGCTTTTAGGAATATGGTTAGAGTTACGGTAGAGACATGTGATAGGTTGCTGCTTTATGTTTGACTAGGCCCAATATTTGTAGAATGGTGAAGCTGCAGCACAAAAGTGAGTTTTAAGACATGTTAGCAGAAGGGATTACTGATTAGGCTACTTTCTATGAGTCTGGGGAAAGGTACGCTTGAAATACACTGCAGAAATATAGGTATGTCTTTGAAATATAAAGTTCAGTCTACTTGTTAATTTTCTGTTATATATGATGATGATTTCAAAAGGTAGACATATATGCATGTATAGTTTCAGGAATATGGTGAGATTTATAACAGACTCATGTTTAGCTTTTATGCTTTATTTTGAGTACGCCCAACACCCTGAGTAGTTACAGAATTTTGAAGCTGCAGTACAAAAGTGTACACCATGTCATAGACCTGACGTTTGTGCTGCAGTTTCAGTATTCTGCTCCTACTCAGGATGTTGCACTCCTTCAATCACTCTGGTACTACTGCAGTACTACTCCAATCACTCAGGTAGTACACATGCACTTATAAAATCACCCAGGCACTTTCTATGTACTCCTCTAATCCCCCAGACATAACTCCTGCAATAATGCAATCATCAATGCGTTAGCTATACACTGGTTTAATCACGCAGGCACTACCCTTGCACTCCTCCAATCACCCTGTCAGGATCTATGCACTCCTCCAATCACTTAGCCAGTGCCTATGCACTTATAAAATCACCCAGGCACTACCTTTACACTTTTGCAATCACTGAGGCACTACCACAGTATTACTCTAATCACCCAGGCAGTACTGATGCACTTATAAAATCACCCAGGCACTTTCTATGTACTCCTGTAGTCACCCAGATATTACCTCTGAACTCATGCAATGACCAATGCATTAGCTAAACACTGGTTCTAATCACCCAGGCAATACCCTTGCACTCCTCCAATTACCTTTTCAGGATCTATGCACTCCTCCAATCACTTGGCCAGTACGCATGCACTTATAAAATTACCCACTCACTTGCTATGTACTCCAGTAATCCCCCAGATATTACCCCTGCAGTCATGCAATCACCCAGGCACTAGTTATGTACTACTCCTGCAGTCATGCAATAATGCAGGCTGTACCTATGCACTCATGTAATAACCCAGGCACTACCGTTGCAGTTGTAGAATCATCTAGGTCCTACTCTTGCACTCATCTATTCACCTAGGCACTACTCAATTAGTCATCTGTACCTTTAGGTGCTATTCATACACTTGTCCATGCACTCAATGTTTATGTGTGCACTCATACAATTAGCCAGTCACTATCTATCTGCTCCTACAATTACCCAGTGACTACCCTTGCACGCATACAATCACCCAAGCACTACCCATGAAGTTATGCAATCACTGAGGCAGATCTATTACATGTTTCAGTTGTAAGTTTCACTATATTTCAGAAATATTGTATACATATTTCTTTTAGATATGATGATGATTTGAAAACATAGAAACATATGTATGCAAGCTTTTAACAATATGGAGATACGTATAGTTGAGTCATGTAATAGGCTGCTGCTTTATATTTGGCTAGGCCCAACACTTATGCAGTTATAAAAACACCCAAGTACTACACCTGCAGTCTTCCAATGATCCAGTCACTACATATGCACTGCTGTAATCACTCAGGCATTACTCCTGCACTCATGCAAACATCCAGGCACTACCTATGCACTCATGCAATCACTAAGGTATTACCCATGCACTCTTTGAATCATGTAGCCACTACTCATGCACTTATATAATCACTCAGGGCACTAACATTGTACTCTTTCAATCACAGAGGCACTAGCCTTGTACTTATGTATTCACTCAACCAGTAGTCATGGTGTTATGAAATCACCCAGGCACTACCTTTGCACTCATTTATTCACTCAGGCGTTACCTCAGTAGTCCTGAAATCACCCAAGAAGTACCCATGCAGTTATAAAATCACTCAGTCACTTTGTATGTAGTCATGCAAATCACCAGATATTACTCCTGTAGTTATGCAGTCACCCAGGCGTTACCTATGTACTCCTTTAATCCCCAGAGGTTACTTCTGTACTCATGCAATCACCAATGCATTAGCTATACAGTGCTTCAATCACCCAGGCACTATCCTTGCACTCTTTCAATGACGGAGGCACTACGCTTGTACTTAGGCAATCACTCAGGCAATACTCATGCACTTATAAAATCACGCAGGCATTACCTTTGCACTCCTGTAATCACTCAGGCAGTACCTTAGTACTTCTGTAATCACCCAGGCAGTACTCATGGACTTATAAAATTACCCACTCACTTCCTATATACTCCAGTAATCCTGTAGATATTACCCCTGCAGTCATGCAATCACCCAGGCACTACTTATGTACTATTCCTGTAGTAATGCAATCATGCAGGCTATACCTATGCACTCATGTAATAACCCAGGCACTACCATTGCAGTTGCAGAGTCATCGAGGTCCTACTGTTGCACTCATCTAATCACCAAGGCACTACTCAATGAGTCATCTGTACCTTTAGGTGCTATTCATGTACTTATCCATGCACTCAATGTTTATGTGTGCACTCATGCAATTAGCCAGTCACTATCTATCTTCTCCTACAATTACCCAGTGACTACCCTTGCACGCATACAATCACCCAAGCACTACCCATGAAGTTATGCAATCACTGAGGCAGATCTATTACATGTTTCAGTTGTAAGTTTCACTATATTTCAGAAATATTGAATACATTTTTCTTTTAGATATGATGATTTGAAAACATAGAAACATATGTATGCATGCTTTTAACGATATGAAGAGACTTATTGTTGAGTCATGTAATGGTCTGCTGTTTTATATTTGGCTAGGCCCAAAACTCATGCAGTTATAAAACACCCTAGTACTACCCATGCCGTCTTCCAATGATCCAGGCAGTACATATGCACTGATGCAATCACCCAGGCATTACCCCTGAACTCATGCAATCACCCAGGCACTAGCTATGCACTCATGCAATCACCAAGGTATTGCCCATGCACTCTTTGAATCATGTAGCCACTACTCCTGCACTTATATCATCACTCAGGCACTAACATTGTACTCTTTCAATCACAGAGGCACTAGCCTTGTACTCATGTCATCACTCAGCCAGTAGTCATGGTGTTATGAGATCACCCAGGCACTATCTTTGCACTCATTTATTCACTCAGGCGTTACCTCAGTAGTCCTGAAATCACCCAAGAAGTTCCCATGCAGTTATAAAATCACTCAGCCACTTTGTATGTAGTCATGTAAATCACCAGCTATTACTCCTGTAGTCATGCAGTCACCCAGGCGTTACCTATGTACTCCTTTAATCCCCCAGACGTTATCTCTGTACTCATGCAATCACCAATGCATTAGCTATACAGTGCTTCAATCACCCAGGCACTATCCTTGCACTCTTTCAATCAAGGAGGCATTACTCTTGTACTTATGTAATCACTCAGGCAATACTCATGCACTTATAAAATCACCCATGCACTACCTTTGCACTCCTGTAATCACTCAGGCAGTACCTTAGTACTTCTGTAATCCCCCAGGCAGTACTAATGGACTTATAAAATCACCCACTCACTTCCTATGTACTCCAGTAATCCCCCAGATATTACCCCTGCAATGATGAAATCACCCAGGCACTAGTTATGTACTACCCCTACAGTTATAGAATCATGCAGTCTCTACCTATGCACTCATGTAATAACCCAGGCACTACCCTTGCAGTCATAGAATCACCCAGGCCCTACTGTTGCACTCATCTAATCATCTAGGCACTACTCAATGAGTCATCTGTACCTTTAGGTGCTATTCATACACTTATCCATGCACTCAATGTTTATGTGTGCACTCATGCAATTAGCCAGTCACTATCTATCTTCTCCTACAATTACCCAGTGACTACCCTTGCACGCATACAATCACCCAAGCACTACCCATGAAGTTATGCAATCACTCAGGCAGATCTATTACATGTTTCAGTTGCAAGTTTCACTATATTTCAGAAATATTGTATGCATATTTCTTTTAGATATGATAATGATTTGCAAACGTAGAGACATATGTATGCATGCTTTTAACGATATGAAGAGACTTATGGTTGAGTCATGTAATGGTCTGCTGTTTTATATTTGGCTAGGCCCAACACTCATGCAGTTATAAAACACCCTAGTACTACCCATGCCGTCTTCCAATGATCCAGGCAGTACATATGCACTGATTCAATCACCCAGGCATTATCCCTGCACTCATGCAATCACCCAGGCACTAGCTATGCACTCATGCAATCACCAAGGTATTACCCATGCAATCTTTGAATCATGTAGCCACTACTCATGCACTTATTTAATCACTCAGGCACTAACGTTGTACTCTTTCAATCACAGAGGCACTAGCCTTGTACTTATGTAATCACTCAGCCAGTAGTCATGGTATTATGAAATCACCCAGGCACTACCTTTGCACTCATTTATTCACTCAGGCGTTATCTCAGTAGTTCTGAAATCACCCAAGAAGTACCCATGGTATTATGAAATCACCCGGGCACTACCTTTGCACTCATTCATTCACTCAGGCGCTATCTCAGGAGTACTGAAATCACCCAAGAAGTACCCATGCTCTTATAAAATCACCCAGTCTCTTTCTATGTAGTCAGCTATTACTCCTGTAGTCATGCAGTCACCCAGGCGTTACCTATGTACTCCTTTAATCCCCCAGACGTTATCTCTGTACTCATGCAATCACCAATGCATTAGCTATACAGTGCTTCAATCACCCAGGCACCATCCTTGCACTCTTACAATCACGGAGGCATTACTCTTGTACTTATGTAATCACTCAGGCAATACTCTTGCACTTATAAAATCACCCATGCACTACCTTTGCACTCCTGTAATCAGTCAGGCAGTACCTTAGTGCTTCTGTAATCACCCAGGCAGTACAAATGGACTTATAAAACCACCCACTCACTTCCTATGTACTCCAGTAATCCCCCAGATATTACCCCTGCAGTCATGGAATCACCCAGGCACTACTTATGTACTACTCCTGCAGTCATGCAATCATGCAGGCTGTGCCTATGCACCCATGTAATAACCCAGGCACTACCCTTGCAGTTGTAGAATCATCTAGGTCCTAATGTTACACTCATCTATTCACCTAGGCACTACTCAATGAGTCATCTGTACCTTTAGGTGCTATTCATACACTTATCCATGCACTCAATGTTTATGTGTGCACTCATGTAATTAGCCAGTCACTATCTATCTTCTCCTACACTTAGCCAGTGACTACCCTTGCACGCATACAATCACCCAAGCACTACCCATGAAGTTATGCAATCACTCAGGCAGATCTAATACATGTTTCAGTTGTAAGTTTTACTATATTCTAGAAATATTGTATACATATTTCTTTTAGATATGATGATGATTTGAAAATGTAGGGACATATGTATGCATGCTTTTAACAATATGGAGAGACTTATAGTTGAGTCATGTAATAGTCTGCTGCTTTATATTTGGCTAGGGAAAACACTCATGCAGTTAGAAAAACACCCAAGTACTACCCATGAAGACTTCCAATGATCCAGTTACTACCTATACACTGGTGTAAGGACTCGGGCATTAGTCCTGAACTCATGCAAACATCCAGGCACTACATATGCACTCATGCAATCACCAAGGTATTACCCATGCACTCTTTGAATCATGTAGCCACTACATATGCACTTATATAATCAGTCAGGCACTAACATTGCACTCCTTCAATCACATAGACATTACCCTTGTACTTATGTAATCACTCAGCCAGTAGTCATGCTGTTATGAAATCACCCAGGCACTACCTTTGCACTCCTTTATTCACTCAGGCACTACCTCATTACTCCTGCAATCACTGAAGCAGTACTCATGCAGTTATAAAATCAATCACTCACTCACTTGCTATGTACTCCAGTAATCCCCCAGATATTACCCCTGTCGTCATGGAATCACCAAGGCATTACTTATGTAGTACCTTTGCAGTCATAGAATCATGCAGTGTCTACCTATGCAGTCATGTAATAACCCACACACTACCCTTGCAGTCTTAGAATCACCCAGGTCCTACTGTTGCAGTTATCTATTCACCTAGGCACTACTCTATGACTCATCTATGCCTTCAGATGCTATTAATACACTTATCCATGCATCCACCTGTATGTATGCACTGATGAATTAGCCAGTTACTAGCCATCTTCTCCTGCAATTACCTAGCGACTACCTTTGGAGTCATACAATCATCGAAGCGCTATGCATGGAGTTATGCAATCACTCAGGCAGATCTATTACATGTCTCAGTTTCTAGGTTTCACTATATTCCAGAAATATTGTATATATATTTCTTTTAGATATGATGATGATTTGAAAAGGTAGAGACATATGTATGCATGCTTTTAACATATGGAGAGACGAATGGTTGAGTCATGTAATAGTCTGCTGCTTTGTATTTGGCTAGGCCCAACACTCATACAGTTATAAAAACACCCAAGTACTACCTATGCAGTCTTCAAATGATCCAGGCACTACATATGCACTGCTGCAATTACCCAGGTTATTATCCCTGCACTCATGAAACCACCCAGGCACTACCTATGCACTCATACATTCACCCAGGTATTACCTATGCACTCTTTCAATCACCCAGCCACTATCCATGAACTTATATAATCTCTCAGGTACTACCCTTGCACTCCTTCAATCATACAGGTGTTACCCTTGTACTTATGTAATCACTCAGCCAGTACTCATGCACTTATAAAATCACCCAGGCACTACCTTTGCACTCCTCCAATCACTCAGGCATTCCCTCAGTACTCCTGCAATCACCCAAGCAGTACTCATGCAGTTATAAAATCACCCACTGATTTGCTATGCACTCCAGTAATCCTCCAGATATTACCCCTTTGGTCATGCAATCACCCAGGCACTAGGTGTAGAATCATCCAGGTCCTACTGTTGCACTTATCTATTCACCTAGGCATTACTCAATGTATTTCTTTATTTATAGATGACAATATTTGTATATAATTATTTTAATAATATTAAATATTTTTTTTAAAGATAATAAACTTTTTTTTCCCTTTAAATTCTCCATAATTATTAAGAAATATTCAGTATGACAAGAAAAGTTCAAAAGAAAAGACAACAAAGAAAACAGAACTATTTAAAGGATAGAGAAAAGCAGAAAGTAGATGAAGTACAACATGTGAAGTTGAAGAAAAAGTCTTCTGGTAAGAGAACAAAAGAATTTGTTAAAAGTCTTTTAAAAAATTTAATCGATTTTGAAAATGAGGAAAAGAGAAAGAAAAGTACTACAAGCAATCAGAAGGAAAAGAAAAAAGGAGAAATTAATGCAAAATCAGGGTATAGGAAAACAATTCATGTTGAAAAAAGGATAAAAGAATATAAAGACATTAGGAAGAGAATGTATAAAAGTAGAGTACTACAAAATTTATTGAAAGATTGCAAAAAATATAAAAGAAGATCAGCATTTTACAAGAAGAAAGAACAGATTGAAAGTGTAGTCGAAAAGGCTTTTGAATTGAAAAGAAAATTGTTTATATTAGTATTGAAGAGAATGAAAACATTGAATAAAACAATGCACTTTATGAAGGAGAAAAGTAAAAGAAAAAGACTGGTTAATAGAACTAACTTTTGCAAAAAATGTTCGGGTGAATGGAAGCACTCTTCTAGTACTGAACCTTTTTTAATGAAGAAAGCTATTTTCAACAAATTACATTAGTTCATGCAGTTGATACCAGGGGTCGTTGTTATGAGGTTAAAAACGGTTGTCCAATTGAAAAAGAAAAGATGGTTCCTAGAAATGTGGAAGAAGTAATAGCTGAAGAAGTTCAAGGGAGACGTACACAAGCTCCAGTGTATAAGTGGGATTGTAGTAGTTTTTGTAGTATACGACAGGAATCTATTGATATATTACGAAATGTCTTACGAGATTATGGTAATAAAAGTGTTAAACAGAAGATTAAGATATTGCAAGGACTAGATCCTTGTAAAGTGAGAAAATATACTAGCTTGCAGGGTCATTCTCTGGCTTGTCTTTCTAGAAAAGTGTGTCGAAGTACTTTTCATCATTTAAGAATGTTAGCAGTACATCACTCAGAAATGCAGAAGTTAGTAAGAAGATTGTACTATGTAAAAAGTCCTGCATTATCTTTAAGTGAAATAAACACTGCTCTTTTGCATGGTTCAGTATTGGATGTAAAAAAAAAGTTTCCGATGATATACAGTTTTGTTTCTTTGGTCCTGAAGAGGAGTGTAGTGAAAGTGGGAGTTTGATAAGTGTAGGTGTTTAAGAAGAGGTGGAAGATAGTACTACTGAGAAGTTTGCAGAAGAAATTACAAAGTTTAAAGTACTTTCTTGTGAAAAACCAAACTATGTTTGTATTTGTTGTCGACGTACTCTCTATAGAAGTCAAACTAGGAATGTTGATGTGTATTTAAAAAGTGAAAAGGAAAACAATGATAAATGGGAGCAATTTGGTGCTTATTTGTTGGTGTAAGGTCGTTTTGAGTTGGGTAGTGCTCAACGTATTTGTAAATATTGTTACAACAAATTAGAGGAGAACAAAATGCCAGCTAGAGCTGTACATAACAACCTAGAGTTGGTAGCTATTCCTCCGGAACTGGTAGATTTAAATACGTATGAGTCCATTCTTATTCAATCTGTGCACCGTTTCAGGCTATAGTTCGTATGGAGCCTAAAACAGGTAAGCTGACTCCAACAGATTTACAAAGAGGTTTAAAAGGAAGAGTTGTGTATTTACCTTTAGATTTTAAGAAAAATATTGAAACTGTTGGTGTAGAGAGAGAGGAAAGTGAACCTGTAGTTATTCTAGTTAATGGTGTACCAACAAAGAGTCGGAAAATATGGCAAGAGTTAGTAGATGTCACCAAACTTCAAAAGGCTACATTATATCTTGTACAAAACAATATTTATTATAAAAATGTATATGATGAAGCACAAGAATTATCTTTAGAAGATGATAGAGAAATTTCAACTGGGCAAATAGAAGGAGTGGACAACTCCAGGATTGAAGAAATTTATGAACATTACAGTATACATCCTCTACATTCAAAAGAAGTTATAGGAAACTCTATTGAATTATTCCAAATGAAGAAAGCAAAAGGAACTCCCATGAGTGTATGGGGAAAAAAGCTCAGAAGCTCGTTGTTTTCCACAGCTCTTCCCCACTGGAAAAGGTGGACGATATGATGAACGACCAGTACAGATTCCAGCTTCAGAATATCGTACAACAAGATTGTACTCAGAAGATCCAAGATTTCGGCAGTGTACTCCATATTTATTTCATCTTCTGTTTGAAAGTGACTTGTCTGGACTTTCATATGCAGTGAACCACATATTAAAAACGGGAGTTCATCTTACACATGTTTCTGCAAAGGATTTTTAGGACAAAGTTCAACAAAGAGCCGATCATTTAGAATCTTAGTTAATTAATTTGATGGCGTGTCAATGTGGTACTAATGAGTATTGGTATCATCGGAACGGAGAACTTAAATGTATGTTAAGAAACTTAGGAACCCCTACGTGGTTTGTTACGCTTAGCTGTGCTGAATACGCATGGGACGATTTACTCAAATTTCTACGAGAAGCAAATTCAAATATTAAAAACATTGAATTGAAGACAGCTGGAGAACTGTGTTCCTTGGATCCTGTAAATGTGTTCAGATATTTTTAGCATAGGTTTCAAGCTATGATGTCTTTTATCTGCATAAAAATAATCCACCTCTTGGAGAAGTTATTGATTTCTTTTGGAGAAAGGAGTACCAAGCCAGAGGTGCTCCTCATATACACATGCTATTATGGATCAAGGATGCACCTAAATTTGGAACCTATTCTGATGAAACTGTTTTGTCTTTCATTGAAGACTATGTTACCTGTGCTATTCCAAAAAAGGAGGAGAAAATAGCTTAAGACAACAAGTTTTACGGTTTCAAAGTCATCGATGTGGAAAATATTGTCTACAAAAATACACGTCAAGGGGAACATTTTATAAAAAATGTCGTTTTGCATTCCCACGTCCAGTAATTTCAAAAGGAAGAGTCAATAGTTTCATGTCAGCAGTAAGGCATACTATACTATCTCCAAAGAATACTTACAACATAAAAAGAACTGAAGAATCAAAGTATATTAATGACTACAATCCAGTGATTTTGACAATGTGGAATGCAAATATGGATATCCAGTATGTTGCAGATAATTCAATTGCTGTTGCTCGGTATGTTACGTCATATATAACAAAATCTGAAAAGACGGAGTTGAAAGAAATGTGGCAAGAAATTTCACAAGAGAAGACTCATATTAACAAGTTGTACAGCTTTAGTTTGAGAATCCTTTCCCATCGAGAAATTGGATCTTACGAATGTTCTGATCGGTTGACCTCTGCAAGTTTATACTCAAAGTCAAGAGGAATAATTTGGGTAAGTCTAGGTCTTGCTGAAACACGAAATCAAGTATTGAAATCTCTAGAAGAAATTGAATACTTAGCATTGAACGAACCGGAAAGTACAGATATTTTTAAAACAAATATATTGGATACGTACTATCCCAAAAGGAGTCCACATCTGGAAACATATGTCTCTATGAAGTACTGCAAAATTACAGTTTTAAGAGAAATGTTACAGAAAATATAAATGAAGAAAAATATGCAGTAATTGGATGTGATGGATGCTTGGTAAAACATGCCAAAGGAAATCTTATTAACCACAGTTGTGAAACTCCAAATAAAAGGGAATTTTTTCTATTTAGTACTTCTGCAACTCTTCAAGCCTTGGCGTAGTGGAATTGAATTACTTGGAGATTTTGAGTGCTATGAAGATTATTTTAATGCATGTAAAGATAGCATTCAATGCACAATTTTTCCAACTTATCTACAAATGTTAAATGAAGAGATTGAACCAGAAACTACTATTGCAGCTGAAATAACTAGAGACAGTTCTCAAGATAGTCAAAGTTCTGCTCCACTAAGTCAAGATCCACTAGGTCAACCAATTCTTGAAAATGAAGCAGCAGTAGCCATGAATGAAGTAGAAACGGCAATGCAACAAGCACACAGGATAATATTGAGTTGGGAAACCTAGAAGAAAAACTGAATATTGAACAAAAAGAAATATATCAGCAAGTGACACAACAGATACAGCATGGTTTACTGCATGAAAAAAAAGAATGCCAATGCACATCATTTCAACCTATTCGAATGTATATCAGTGGACAAGCTGGAACAGGAAAAAGTTTCTTAATTAAAGTTTTGACCAGTTATCTACATAAAACCACTGAATCACATTTATCTCGTGTTGTAACTGCTCCAACTGGGTTAGCAGCACACAACATTAAAGGGATTACATTACATCGATTACTCATGCTGCCAGTTGAACATGAGAATAAGTTGGAATATCACAAGTTATCTGGAGAAGCTTGTTATGAAGTTTCAAGAGTACTCAAGAAAATGAAACTTCTAATCATTGATGAGGTGAGCATGTTCTCAAACTTAATGCTTGCCTTTGTACATTTAAGAATGCAACAGATTTTCAAAACAGATTATGATGTTCTATTTGGAGGATAACATGTAATTCTATTTGGCGACCTACTACAACTTACTCCTGTAAAAGGACAACCTGTTTTTAAAACACTTCTTCATGAAGACACTAAGAAATCTTTGGGAAGTATTGGAAATGTCAACATTTGGTCTTATTTTGAATATAAAGAACTTATTAAGTATATGCGAAAAGCAAGTAATGAACATTATGGAAACATTCTTCAAGAGATAAGAATTGATGTTTTAACAAAAGATGGAAAAGAAGCTTCACAAAGTCGACATTTAATGAACTTGTTTCCAAATGAAAACATAGCACCTGAAATACTATACAAAAAAATTGGAGAAAAGAAGTCTATAGTTTGCCTAATGCCTACACTGGAAGAGTGTTCTACATTCAATCAAGAACTTTTTAAATTAGAAAAACAACCAATACTGAAAATGGAAGCTATCGATAAAAATGGAGCACGAAGGAGTTACTATTCTTCTCTGGGAGAAATTACAGTCAAAATTGAAATCTATGGAAAAGTCAGTGTCTAAGACTGCAGGTTTAGAAAAGACTTTGGGGCCGATTCTGATGCGGGTTGGAAAAGCTTCCCGACCGAATCGGTTGGGAAATGGTGTCCGACCCACTCGGATCGGGAAAGTCCGACCGGCGGAGTAGGATGCATCCGGATGCTTCCAGATACGATTTGGTTGAACTCCCATTGACTTCAATGGGAACATTTGTTCCTAACCGCATCAGAATTGGGCCCTCGGTCGGGAAGACACGTTCCCGATCCGATTTGGAAGGAGCAAATGCCGTTAGGAGGCCTTCCTAACCGCATCAGAATCAGGCCCTCGGTCGGGAAGCTTTTCCAACCCGCATCAGAATCGGGCCCTTTATATGTATGTGTGAACTGTCGGGTAATTTTACGGCAACATTTGAATGTGGAAGAAGGTTTAGTAAATGGAGCAATGGGAAAAGTTGTTGATTTTGTAAATTTTCAGAATAGAGATGGAATTGAATTTTTGAAGATTAAATTTGATCAATATGAAGAGGTGAAACAGATTGGACGTTGTACTGTTCATTTTTTGCTTGTAAAAGACTTGTATGTTCGTAGAAAACAGTTTCCTCTTTCTTTAGCATATGCTGTAACCATTCATAAATCTCAAGGTTTAAGTGTAGAAACTGCTTTGGTAAATATCGGAAATACAGTGTTTAAAGAAGGCATGGCATATGTTGCATTGTCTCGAGTAAGGACATTATCTGGTTTGTATTTGATTGATTTTGATGAGAAAAAGATTAGTGCTGATGTAAATTGTGTAAGAGAGTACAATCAGTTAAGAAGACTTTATGCTCCTAAGTTAGGTGAATATCCCATATATGAGAAACGTATAGTGTGTCCAAAACTGAAATATGACAAATATTTCATTGAGATTCAGAAAAAGAAAAGAATTCAAGAGAATGTTAAAACTAAATATTGTAGGATATCAGTTAGAAAATAGTTCAGGTATCAACTGTTATGCTAATGTAATTGTGAATGTTGTGTTATATCTAGAGGATCTTCATCATGAAATTATGGAAAATCCATGAAAAAAGATTCTGTTCTTTACTACATTATATTTTTGAAAAGTTGATAACTGATAGAACAAAAATCCATACTGCTTCTGGCATTCAGCATCTTTTGGATATATGTAGTGGATCATTGAAATTTACATTGAATGTACAACAAGATGCACAAGCATTTCTTATGTTTATGCTTGCAGTATTGGAAGATGAAGGAATTTGTTTGGACTAATTTACAGATGGGATCACACATGTGAAGAGTGTTCATTTTCTTCAAGCACTGAAATAGACACTGAACGATTCATATATTTGACAATACCAGATTGCAAATCAGTGTCTTTTAACAAGTTACTAAAAACAGCTAGTCAAGACATGAAATGTTCTCATTGTAAATCAGAAATGTTGTCAACATTATTTATAGAAAGATTTGGACAATATGTCATTTTAATGCTACAACGTTGTAGAGCAGACGGAAGAAAACTGGAAACCAAAATTAAAACTTTTGTGGCAAGTCAAGTATCAATTTCTGGAAGAACTTTTAAAGCAGTGGCTATTATTTTCCATGATGGACCTACTACAACATCTGGACACTATACTGTGTATTTAAAGTGCAATAAAGGATGGACACATTGCAAAGATGCCCATTTGGAATTCAAATGTAGGTTGCCTTACGAATTACCAAATTCATATCTGATATTTTTGATGCCAAAGTTTTGAAAACATCATTCGGCCTATTGGGAAGATGTGAACACAAATTAATGAGTTTATTTTGGATATTTAAATGCAACTGGATTTGGAAACATTATTCGGCCTAATGGGAAGATGTGAACAATTACTGTTTGGATTATTGTTTGTGCTAATTCTTATTGCATTTTCAAAATTGTGTTTGGAAGAAGTAGTTTATATATTTGATCTTTATATTATACGCGATGTAAATGAGAGTGTATATTTTACAAAGTGTACTTCAAAGAAAGAAATGAATTAATGTAGATGAAGAATGTAATTTAGAAACTGTAGATAGGTAAACAGATAGTTGAACTTGTTGTAAATATTTTCAATGCAGATTTGTTTTGTTTTTTACAATCTCATTGATTGTATTTTTTCCCCCCGCTGTTATATGATGATCTACATTGAAATTACTGTGTATAGTGAAATTCAATAGAATCTGAGAACAGCAAAAAAAGGAAAGTGAATATGTTATATAATTCTAAAATTATGTTGTGTTGTTAAAAGTATAATATTCTATGCAATAACAGTTTTTATTCTTTTTTATACAGAAAGTAATACTAAAGTTTGAAAAGATTTTAAATTCAGTTTACAACAAAACTACTGTAAAATAGTTTCCCTGAGTTTTGTATCTTCTTTATTAAAAAGGTAAGATGAAGTAATGTAATAAGCATGATAATATGAACTAATGTTTACAGTCGCTTTTGCTGCACTCATCCATTTTTTCAAACACTACCCATGCACTCATCTATACAGTTAGGCACTATTCCCGCACTCCTGCCATCACCCATGCACTATCCATGCACTTCTCCAATCACCTAGCCTGTATCCATGCACTTATGGAATCACCCAGGCATTATGTATGCACTCCTTCAATCACTCAGGCAGTACCCATGCACTCCTCCAATAATCCAGACATTACCCCTGCACTCATGCAATCACCCAGGCATTACCTATGCACTCCTTCAATCACTCAAGCAGTACCAATGCACTCTTCCAATCAGCCAGGCACTACCCTTGCACGCATGCAATAACCCAGGCATTACCCATGCACTTCTTCAGTCACTCAGGCATTACTGATGCACTCCTTCAATCACTGAGGCAGTACCCATGCACTCCTCCAATCACCCAAACATTACCCCTACACTTATGCAATCACCCAGGCAATACACTTGCACTTTTTCAATCACTCAGGCAGTACCCATGCACTCCTCTAATCACCCAGACATTACTCTTGCACTCATGCAATCACCCAGGTATTACCCATCCATTCCTTCAATCATTCAGGCAGTACCCATGCACTCCTCCAATCACACAGACATTACACCTGCACTCATGCAATCACCCAGGCATTACACATGCACTCCTTCAACCACTCAGGCAGTTCCCATGCACTCCTTCAATCACTGAGGCACTACCCATGCACTTATGAAATCACCCAGGCATTACCTATGCACTCTTTCAATCACTCAGGCAGTACCCATGCACTCCTCCAATCACCCAGATATTACTCCTGCACTCATGGAATCATCCAGGCACTATGCATGCCCTCCTAAAATAACTCAGGCACTACTCTTGCACTGCTGCAATTACACAGGCACTATCCATGCACTCCTCCAATCATCCAGCCAGTACCCATGCACCTAAAAAATCACCCAGGCCCTACTTATACACTTTTCCAATCACCCAGGCACTACCACTACAGTCATGCAACGACCCAGAAATTACTCTTGCACACATGCAATCACCCAGGTAGTACTTATGCACTCTTACATAACCCAGACACTACCTATACACTACTCCAATCATCCAGGCACTACCACTACACTCGTATACCCACCCAGACATTACTCTTGCACTCATACAATCACCCAGCCATTAGCTATGCACTCATAGAATAACCCAGGCACTACTCTTTTACTGCTGCAATCATCCAGGCAGTATCCATGCACTCCTCCAAACATCCAGGCAGGACTCATGCACTTAAAAAATCACCCAGGCACTACTTATACACTTTTCCTTTCACCCAGGCACTACCAATACAGTCATGCAACAAGCGTCACATTACTCTTGCATTCATGCAATCAGGCACACATTACTCATTTTTTTTTTTTTGTAAACAGATTTTATTGATTTTCTCCCACATACATACATCTGTACATACTTAACTTGTTAATATTTATCTCTGTAACATTACCAGTTAGTTCGTGTGCAGGTCGCACTGTCCAGAGAGATGCCAATGCCACTTTTAAGTTCTAATTCACTTGTCAGGCATGATTCGCCTGGAGATTGAGCAATTCAGACGGATAAAATACTGAGGCAATTAGTCTACTCCCCCTCCCATTCCTTGGCTTAGGCGTTCCCCATCATGATTTCTGTATGCGTCCCTCCCAGCCCTCCCATCATTTCCCCCCTTCCTAACCCTGGCCACCGGTGTGTCCGTCTTTCGGACTCATTCTCCTCCTTAGTAAGTAACCCTTCTCCATGGAGGGTCCGGGCTGAAGGCCCGATTCCTCTCTATACTGGTATCTTTTGTAATTCCTGGTGTTGCTGGGGACCCCTGGTGCTTGCCTCTGGTGTACCGCCGCCCCCGTCTTCACCCCATGGTTGGTGGCCGGTCTGCCGGACTCTATGGTGCTGTATCGTCCGATTCCACAACTGGGCCCCGCAGCAGTGCTACCAATGCCTCCCATGCCCGGGCTGTGTCCAGTGCTGTGTCATTATTTGCTCTTTTCGCCAGCTGTAGTCGGACCGCGCTCTCGCTAATTGCCCATTTAATGAACTCCTGTTTCCAGTTCTCATTATTCGGTCCCTGTCTAGCCTTCCATCGCCTGGTCAGTTCCCTCTTAGCTAATAACAGGCCTAGGTCAATAAACTTACTTGTAACTTTCGTCTTGGTCGTATGCGGGAACCAGTGTAGGATACAGACCCCCATTTCCGGTTCAATGTGCCTATCTGTCACCTCACTCAGCACCTCCCAGTATGACCCCAGCTGAGGGCAGCTCCATAACATGTGCATGAGTTCCGCCCCTTCAAAGTGGCATCGAGGGCACGCGGCTGAGTCCGTCTGAAAATAACGATTGATCTGGGCAGGCGTGAGATACGCCCTATGCAATATGTAGTGATGGATTAACTGATATCTAGCATTGCGTGTACTTTTCCACGCTCGTTCCACTATTTTTGTCCACTCCGCCTCCGGGATTTCCCTGCCCAAGTCCTCCTCCCACTTCCTCTGCAAGCGACTCAGCGGCTGAGTTCCTTCGCCCAGCAGGCGTCGGTACAGGCACGTTATAGCCTTGAAGGTTCCCGCCGCCATTCCGACATATTGGCAAGTAGCCGTAGTCTGCGGCTCTGACAGCCCTCTTCCCCAGTAACGCTGTATGGCCGATACTAGGGCCGTGTGCAGTAGAAAGTGGCCCTTTGGGAGGCCATGCCTTTCCTGTAGTTCCCGAAAAGGGAGGAGGACACCGTCTTCATACAAATCCCCAACCATCTGCCCTCCTAGGTCTTCCCATTTAATCAATTCGGTCCAATCCCCCCCCTGCGGCAGGGCAGTACACATGCCCAACGGGATCTCTGGGGCATAGGGTCTCTAAATTCCTCCCCGCCTCTGGGTGCGAAGCCAGCACTGCCGGAGCGCCCACTCTTCGTAGGTCAGCGTGCTTAGCCGCAACCGCTGATTGAGTATGATAAACGACAGGATATGGCGCGGAAGCCATCTATCCCGTGGACCGTCCGGTCCCCGGAATTCCGTGGCAACCGCCTGTGTGAGCCACTGCATTTGTGCGGCCAAATAATACAGCTCGAGGTCCGGGACTGCCCAGCCCCCCTCCGCTCGTGTACGCATCAGTGTGGTCAGCGCCACTCGCCGACGTCCAGCACCCCATATAAACCCCACCATCAGAGTGCGGAGGGTTTTAAACACTGAGCCTGGAATCCAGATCGGCAATGTGCGGAAGTAGTATAAAAGCCTAGGCAGTACAACCATTTTCAGTAACGCTATACGCCCAGCCACCGATAAGGGCAGCGTGCTCCAAAAGGCCATACTCCCCTTGATCCCAATCATTGCCCGGCATATGTTACCCTCCAACAGATCTTCCTGCCTATGGTAGATTTTAGTCCCAAGGTAGGACAAACACCGGGATTCCCATCGTATACCTCCCATCAACTCCGGGCACTCCATTGACCGTCGCACCGGGAAAAGGCAGGTCTTTGCCCAGTTCACCTGGAGCCCCGACATCACCCCAAAAGTCTGCAGCAAGGCCTGTACCCCCGGCAGGCCGCCCCCTGTATCTGCCAGGAACATAAGGAGGTCATCCGCGTATAAAGATATATACTGCATGCCACCACAACTCTCTATTCCCGTGTAGTGCCCTCCCAATCTCGCATACGCCGCCAGCGGCTCCATTGCTAGGGTGAACAGCAGGGGGGACAACGAACATCCCTGCCGCGTTCCCCGCTCCACCCCATAGCTAGCGGAGATTGTCCTTCCCGTTCGCACCCGTGCTGTTGCCATAGTGTATAGGATCCGGGTCCATCCTATGTAGGCGTCCCCCAGCCCCATTACCTGCATCACTTGGAATAAGAATGACCATTCCAAACTGTCGAAGGCCTTCTCAATATCGATCGAGAGGATCGCTGCGGTGCGTGGCAAACAATCTCCCTGCTCTAGGACCCGTAACAAGCGCCGTACATTAATCGTCGTATTCCGTTTGGGGATGAATCCCGCCTGGTCCGGATGCACTAAATGTGTCCTGTGGGGCAGGAGTCGAGTCGCTAGGATCCTGCTTAATATTTTGTAGTCCGTGGTCAGCATGGACAGTGGGCAATAGGCCGTCCTGTCCAATGCGTCCCTTCCGGGCTTCAATTGTGAGATTATAATGGCCTCTCGAGTTGTAACTGGCAGTCTACTTAATGTTCGTGCTTCTCTGTACACTTCCAGCAGCCGCGGGGCTAGAGAGTCCACATACGCTGCATAAAATTCTATCGGTATGCCGTCTGCGCCAGGTGTTTTACCCCGCGCCATATGCTTAATGGCACCTCTGATTTCCCCTAGGGTGATGTCCCGCCCCAGGCCATCCGCCTGCTCCTGCTCTAGCTTGGGGAGTGTTAAGTCCGCTAGGTAATCCCCTATCGCAGCGTCCTCCCCAGGGGAGTGACTTCGGTAGAGTTCGGTGTAGTAATCCCGGAAAACCTTGTTTATTCCCTGTTGCGTATGCACCACGTCACCTGCCGGTGTCTTGAACCCCAGTATCGGCGAGCCCCTAGGGTTAGGACTGGCCAACCACGCCAGCAGCGCCCCCGTCTTATCGCCCTCTGCATGCACCCGCGTTTGGTACTGTTTATAATCAAAGGCCATGAGTCGTTCCATTTGCTCCGCTACCGCTTCTTTGGCCTCTAGGACTGCCCCCTGCTGTTCAGTATCATCATGGCTGGCTCTCTCAGCCTGCCTCAGGCGGGTGTCTGCCTCTTCTATGTCTTGGAGTAGTGTTTTTCTTACCCCCACCAGGTTGGCAATGCACGCTCCTCGAAGCACGACCTTAAATGCATCCCACTCCACTGCCTTTGTTGTGGCCGTTCTGTCATTGTCCTGGAAGTAGTGTGTTATACACTCTCCCACGTCCGCCTTGAATACTGGATCCTCCAGCGCCTCCGGTCGTAACCGCCAGGTCGGTAAGGACGTCCTTTCCAAGTCCCATCTCATCTGCACTAAGAGCGGGTTGTGGTCCGATATCGTTCTGGACAGGTACTCACTATGGGTTACCTTAGCGTGAACCTCCGGGGTGCACAACACTGCATCAAGCCGCATGTGGAGGTCGTGAAGACCAGAGTAATAGGAGTAGTCCCGGTCGTCCGGGTGATGGGCGCGCCAGGTATCCACCAGTCCCCAGTTGGTTTGCCATGCACTACGCGCTTTAGAAAGTCTGTGGGCAGCAGCGCCGGGAAGCGGCGGGTGGGACCTATCCTTCTCTACATCCACTATTGAGTTGAAACCCCCCCCTATCAGCATTGAGCTCGATATGTATGGCACCATAGTCTGTGATAATCGGTCTAGAAATGCGGCCTGATCCACGTTGGTGGCATATACGCTACTCAATGTTAGCACTACAAACCGTCCGTCTGGGTCCGTGAAGTGTTGCTGCAGTTGGAAGGGGACCCCCGCCCTGACCCAGATCAATGGTCCCCTGGCAAATGCCGAGAAGGTCGTGTAGTAGAGTTGCCCCCTCCAACGTCGCTTCAGCGCCAGTCCCTCCTCCCTAGTGAGGTGCGTCTCTTGGAGTAGTGCTATATGAGTCCCCCTCCGTACTAAGTAAGCGTGTACCTTGTGGCACCGCTGCATGGTATGGAGTCCCCTCACATTCCAGGTAACACATTTCAGGTTATCCAACCCCCCCATGGATCAATTCTAAGATCTTCCTTTCCGTCCCCCCGTTCCTTAATACACCGGTGGCCCTAACTACCCTACCCATGCTCCAAACTCCCGCCCTCTTCCCCCCCCCCAGAACAGGCGCTACTACATTTAGTACCCATCCAAACCAGTAACCAAACCGCTCTAACAGCGAACTCTGGGAGCGTTACCCATGCAAACGCAGGGGGGATGGCCCGGGTCTGCTAGTGAGGTACTCAGTATCCTTCACCCTCCAAGGCGCCCGACCCCAGTTGAAATGGGCAGCTCCCTCCAGGGCTGCAATGTAGTAGGGCTATTTCGGCAATCAGTGACCCAATTAAACAATCCCCTTCCTCCCCCCGTGTGCACTCATCAGTGTCAGCAGGAGAAACACCATTAGCCGGCGCTCTAGTTTCTCCCCAAACCTGTCTCTCGTTTCCGGGGTGTCATCTCGTTATGCGTCCACAATCTCATCTGCTGTCCCAGCAGTCACGTGCGGCAGTTGCTCACTGCCCGCCACAGACACCTCGGAGTCCGATCGTGACGACCCCCTCTCAGATCCCGTCGCCGCCAGCGATGTCTGTGTCTGTTCTCGTGAGATGGATGTGACCGCTCGCAGAGCAGCCATACGTTCCTTTTCAGTTTGCGACTCCGGCGGCTTCCGTGCTGCTGATCGGCGTCGTCGGATCCTCCGAGAGCGGCGTGGTCGCGGGTCCTCTCGCCGCTCCCCCCCGTTCCTGCCTTATACAGCTCCAACCAAGTCCAGGTTTCTTCTGGGTTGTCATGGAAAATTGTCCTTCCATCCAATACTATTTTGAGGCGCGCCGGGAACATTAGTGAATATTGTATACTTTCAGCTCGCAGAGCTTTCTTAACTTCTAAAAACGAGGTGCGTCGGCGCTGCACTGCAAGTGTGTAATCAGGGAAGAGCGTTACTTTGCTGTTGCCCACTGTATAGGGGCCCATGGTCCGTGCCTTATTCAACAGTATGTCTCTATCCTTATAGTGGAGCAACCTGGCCACCACCGGCTGGGGAGGGCGCCCGGGGGTTAACGGCCTCGAGGGCACTCTGTGTGCACGTTCCAAGGTGTAGAATAACGTCAGCCCCTCAGGTGCTACCTCTTGCCGCAGCCAGTTCTCCAGGTAGTGCACCATGTTGTCGCCTTCCATTCCTTCAGGCAATCCCACCACCCGAATATTGTTCCTGCGGTTCCGGCCTTCGGCATCTTCCACCCTGCGTTCTAAGGTCCGCAACCGCTGCTGTACATCCTCCAAGTTAGCTGCCATCTCTTTTTGCGCGGGTACCAGGGTCTCCAATGTGGTTTCCGATTGTTTCACCCTATCTTCGAGTTTAGCGTGATCAGCTCTCAACAGGCCCAATCCCTGCGCCACATGCGCTATATCCTGATGCAGGGTCTCCTTGGAGTCTGCTATGGCTTTCAGGATTTGATCCACCTGCTTTTGCTGCATCCCCTCAGCAGTGTGCGTTGGCTCCCCCTGGGTGGTCAGTACGCTTTCATCTTCGTCACGGTCAGGGGTCGCTCCGCCCGTCTTCCCCTTTGGCTTCCCCATGGCGCGAGTGACAAGAATGCGGCGCCAGGGAGACACCCAGCGCTGTCCCTGGAATCGCGTCCACTACAGGGTCGATCAGAGCACTCTGCGTTCACGTGGTGGTGTGCCTGCTTCTCTCCACGCCCTTCTGGATAGCCCTGCACACAGTTCTACGGTCCGCACACTGCACCCAATGGGGTCTTCCAGGCGCCGTGCAGCGAACCCTCTGTGCAATTCCTCGTTCAGGTTTCCTCTGCAACCCCTACTCCACCCAGATTACGTCCCACGTTGTAGCTAGGGGTACGATCTCGCCATCCATGCCTTCCCTGCATAGGCTAGCGCCGGTCCAGTCTCCCTCGCCCGTGCCAGTTGCCTTAGCTGCGTCTCCGTTCCTTCAGGTGCCCCTCTGCCTCACCCCGCCGGCCATACCGCAAATATCTCTGAGAACCCGCGCTCAGGCCGGGGCCCATACACTTCACGGTTGCGTCCCACCTGTAAGGGCCGGAGTCCGGTAGGCTACTCCAGGTAACCGTCTTCCAACCTCTCTCTCGTTGGGGCAGCACCGCAGTCCTCGCTACCGCTCAGGTCTCCCCTCTGCTTCTTCTACTGTTGAAATAGGGGCTCACTCAGTCACTGTAGTGCCCTTTCCCTCACCAGGGGACTGCACAGCTTGCTGGAGGTGTTCGCCCCTCACTGCCTACCCCCTCACAGTGCAGCGTGATGGGCCAGTCATCAGTTCACCCACGCACAGCTGGGGGCAAGTGGCCTCTCTGAGTCCGCGTAGGGCACTCCGCCGCTGTGTCCCTCCGGTGCTCCCCCGGTCTATGCCCCGGCCCCCTGCGACTCCATCCAATCACCTCTGTGGCGGGTGCTCCTTCGCCCGGTTCCGGGTGTCGCCTGTCAGCCAGGGCCTCAGTAGCGGTGCGGCCAGTGCCCTCCCTGTTTGCCGAGCACCTCGATTACCTCCTGAGCCGCAGTACCGCCGCGCAGCTCCACCGCAATCCCTGTGCTTCACTGCCGTGCTCTCTCTCGCTGCGAGCAGGCACCGCTCGGCGCTCCGGCGCGGCCGCCAGCCACCGGCGGCCCGCCACACCAGTTCAGGGTCAAAGCAGCCGCGCAGGCTCTGACAGCTTGTTCCCCAGCTCCGGGGCTACGCCTGTGCCGCCATTTTGAGGCCTTCAGTGCCCTCGCGTCTCTCTCTCAACACTGCGTTTCTGCAGTGACGCCTGCCTCACCGTCGCTCGCTGTCCCCACCATCCGCGGCCACGCCGGCACAGCCGCCAGCAACCAGCAGTCTGCTCCACCAATGCAGGCTCAGAGGGGCCGCACGGACTTCAGCTGCTCGTTCTCCCGTTCCGGCGCTACTCGTCTGCCGCCATCTTGGGTCCGCCGCACTTCTCTCCCATTATTCACGGTGATGCCGGCCTCGACGCCGCTCGCCGTTATCACCGGGCGCTGACACTATTACCACCAGTCTACAGCTCGCTCGAGGGCTCGGTTACATGCCCGCTTCTCAGGATTATGGTGGGGTTGGCGCGGAGCTCCGAGCTCAGGCGTCGTCCCTCATCGGCTCTGTGGCCACGCCCCCAGGCACACATTACTCATGCCCTCCTCCAATTACCTACACATTATCCATTCACTCATGCAATTACTTAGGCATTACCCATGCACTCGTACAATGACCCATACATTTACCCTGCACTCATGCAATCACCTACCTATTACCCATGCAGTCCTTCAATCACTCAGGCAGTACTCATGCACTTATAAAATCATCCAGGTACTTCCTATGCAGTCATGCATTAACCCAGGCACTACTTATGCACTTCTGCAATCACCCAGGAACTACCACTACACTCATGCAACCACCCAGACATTACTGTTGCACTCATGCAATCACCCAGGCACTAGCTATGCACTCATACAATAACCCAAGCAGTAATCTTGCACTGCTGCAATCATCCAGGCACTACCCATACACTCCTCCAATCACCCAGACATTACCCCTGCACTCATGCAATCATGCAGGCATTACCCATGTACTTCTTCAATCAGCCAGACATTACCCCTGCACTCATACAATCACCCAGGCATTACCCATGCAATCCTTCAATCACTCAGACAGTGCCAATGCACTATCTATGTACTCCTTCAATTATGCAGTCACTACTCTTGCACTCATCCAATAACTGAAGCACTACCGCTTTACTTATATAATTACCCAGGCAATATCCATACATTTATAAAAACATGCAGACACTACCTATGCACTCATGCAATCACCCAGGCACTACCTATGCACTCATGCAATAACCCAAACAGTACCCATGCACTCCTCCAATCACCCAGGCACTACCCATGCACTCATGCAATCACTCAGGCACTACTCATGCACTCATACAAGCACTCAGGTACTTCTGCTGCACTTATGCAATCACCCAAGCACTACCTATGCAGTCTTCCAATCATCCAGTCACTACCCGTACACTCATGCAATCACCCAGGTTCTACTCATGCACTCCTCCAACCACCCAGGAACTACCTATGCACTCCTCCATGCACCCAGGCACTACCCATGCACTCTTCCATGCACCCGGGCATTACCCATGCACTCCTCCAATCACTCAGATATTATCCCTGCACTCATACAATCACCCTGACATTACCCATGAACTCCTCCATGCACCCAGGTATTACCCATGCACTCCTTCAGTCAGCCAGACATTACCCCTGCACTCATATAATCAACCAGGCATTACCCATGCAATCCTTCAATCACTCAGACAGTGCCCATGCACTCCTCCAATCACCCAGACATAACCCCTGCACTTATGCAATCACCCAGGCATTACCCATGCACTCCTTCAATCACTCAGGCAGTACCCATGCACTTATAAAATCATCCAGACACTACCTATGCACTCATGGAATCACAGAGGTACTACTGATGCACTCATCGATGCACCTAGGCATTACCCATGCACTCCTCTAATCAGCCATGCACTACCCATTCACTCCTCCAATGATCCAGACATTACCGTGCACTCATGCAATCACCTAGCTATTATCCATGCAGTCCTTCAATGACTCATGCAGTGCCTATGCTCTCATGGAATCACACACACACTACTTATGCAGTTCTGCAATCATCCAGGAACTACCACTACACTCATGCAACCACCCAGACATTACTTTTGCACTCATGCAATCACCCAACAACTATCCATGCACTCCTCCAATGACCCAGACATTACCCCTACATTCGTGCAAACCCGTAGGTATTACCCATGCACATCTTCAAAAACTCAGGTAGTACTCATGCACTTATAAAATCACCCAGGCATTACACCTGCACTCATGCAATCACTGAGGCATTACCCCTGCAGTCATGCAATCACCCATGCATTACCCAAGCACTCCTTCAATCACCCAGCCACTACCCATACACATAAAATCATCCATGCACTAACTATGCGCTCATGCAATCACCCAGGCAGTATTGCTTCACTCATTTAATCACCCAGGTACTACCTATACACTCATGAATAACCTAGATAGTACTGATGCACTCCTCCATACACCTAGGCATTACCCATGCACTCCTTCAATCACTCAGGCACTATCCATGCACTCCTCCAATGACTCAGGCACTACCGTTGCACTCCTCCAATCACTCAGGCACTACTGTTGCACTCCTCCCATCACTCAGGCACTATCCTTGCATTCCTCCAATCATTCAGCCAGTACGCATACACTTATGCAATAACCCAGGAATTACCCATACACTCTTTCAATTATTCAGGCACTACCCCTGCACTCATGCAAACATCCAGACAGTATCCATGCACTCTTGCAATCACCCAGGCATTACTCATATACTCATGCAATCACTCAGGTAGTACACATGCACTTCTCCAATTATGCAGGTACTACACATGCACTCATGCAATCACACATGCACTTCTACATATATTACACTTGCTGCAATTCATACAACACATAGAAATATGTCTTTTTTTAACCAAATAGGCGGTTCTAACAAGAACCATTTTTTTCTTTTTTAATTTTTTTTGTTTTTTTAACTTTTTTGTATTTTTTGGTGCTTTTTTAAAAAGAAAATGAAAAAATCAACTGAATGAACTGAGAAAACTTTCAAACATTTTGCAATTAAGAAGTCATTGCAAAAATAAAAAAATTAACAACGGTGGTTTTTTGCAGCAACCACGATAGCATCCACCGATTGCTCTCCGTAACAAAGAACTTTTTTGCATTTAATGCACCGCTGCTCAAGTCCAGCATACTCAGGTATGATTTGGGTTCTTTGAGTTGTTGTTGAAGAACCTGATGAGGTGCTAGGCCCTGCAACTTGGTCATCTTGAGATGCCTGTTTTTGAAGCTCACGACGATGTTGCTCACGTGCAAGACGACGTGGATGCATTATCTGCAGGTCTTTAAGCATAGATGATGTGCCACACGAGTATTTTTTTTCAGATCCACGTGAAAGGACCTTTTCACAGATGGTGCATGTCACCTTGCGTGCATTGACCTTCTTTTCACCTGCTGGAATCGAAAAAAGGCGCATACAATGCTCTCGTACCTTTGCTTTACTGGTTCTTCCAAGTCTTCCTCTTCTTGTCCAGGAATGTCCTGTTTTGGAATTGAAGAAGCCATTTTTCCAGTGGAGTGAAAAAAAACACCAAAAAAATGCAAGAAAGAAGAACAGAAAACACAAGAGCTATGTCTCTGAAGATGTTCTTGGAAGAATGAAAAATTTGGGTGGGGTACTGCAAGTTCTAGAATAAAAAGCTTCTTAACCTATGAAATGCTTTCTTTTGAAGTCACATGGGATTCGCGCACCCAGCGCGCAACGTGCGCGCACCCGACGCGATTTCCGAAACATATATTTAACAATAATATATCTTTATTCCAGTTACAAATATATGATTTTTATAATTAGATTAAATAATTTCTTGCTATAATATACATATTAAACTTATATACATAAAAATAAGCGGTGGATTCGCGCACCCGGTGCGACCCCCGGAAATACGCACGTGACGTTACGATGGGCTGAGATTCGCGCACCCGTCGCATACCAAACACGCATCCTACACGACTTAACCAATATGGTTGCAAAATTCTTGGATTCGCGCACCTACCGAGACAGGTACATGATCGGTACGCGAATCAACTTTTTTTTACAAAAAAAATGTATATTTATATTTTAGAAAAGAGAAAACATGACATTATTTTTATAACAATTAAAAAACTAATAAAACATTTTTGGGACATTATACTTAGAAATTAGCATTTAAAAATCCTTTGAAAGTCACTGAAAAAACCATAGCTTTAAGGGACGTTATAGTTAGAAATTAGCATTTAAAAAACCTTTGAAATTCACTGAAAAAACCATAGGTTTAAGCGACGTTATAGTTAGAAATTAGCATTTAAGAAACCTTTGAAATTCAATGAAAAAACCATAGGTTTCAGGGACGTTACAGTTAGAAATTAGCATTTAAAAAACCATAGAAATTCACTGAAAAAACCACAGGTTTAAGAGACGTTATAGTTAGTTGGACATTTCACTCCTACAAAACCAGAGAAATTCAGCCGTTATAGTTAGTTGAGCTAACTATAACTCGCGCCCCCGCAATGCACTGCTGATGACGTCACATATTACATCATTCATGACATGGTCAGTGACATCACTGATGACATCTCAAATGACATCACTGATGACATCACTGATGACATCATCCATGTGATAATCTGATGCACCTCCTCATACCCTAATATAACCTTTGATACACCCACTCTAAAATACAGACTACCATTTTCGAAACCTTAGACACACCAATACCAGTTACTACATACCCACTCACTGATTCCTAGGTCTACACACACATCCACTCATTCACCCATGCAGTCACTCATCAATACAGCACTATCATATGCACTCATACACCTATACAGACACTCATCCATAGAGTTACTCACACACCTAGTCAGTCATGCAAAGAATCAATCACACTCCCATTTACTCACCTATATAGTTATACACACACCACCTCACTTATTCATACAGATACTAACACATACTTACTCTCTTATACAATCACTGATACAAGCACACATTCATCCATGCAGCCACTCTCACAATCACTCACTCTCACATATAGTCATTTATATACCCCAACACTCACATATACTGCCTTGTACATATGTAGTTACTCACACATGTACCACTGAGACATCCATTCACTAACCAACACACACTCATCCACCCATACAGCCCTTCACAGATGCACTCTTGAACCCATACACCCAGTGAATCACCCACTCACAAGTCACACACCCCCCACCCACCCACACAGATACTCAGGCACCCATACTGATACTCAGACAACCAATCAATAGCCCATATAGACACTCATGTAGCTACTCACCAACCCATACAGCCGCTTACACACCAACTGACAGACATTCACACAGATTAGTCACTAACCCACGCATTCAGTAAGACACGTTTAATCACTCACTTATACAGTCAGTCACACACCTACTAAATCATCCATTCAGACACTTATACATCCACTCATTTTTCAATACACCTTGGCATATATATATATAAAACATATTTAAACTTTACAGAAACACACAGTCACTGGATGATGTCATCAGTGATGTCATCAGTGATGTTATTTGAGATGTCATCAGTGATGTCATTTGAGATGTCATCAGTGATGTCACTGACCATGTCATGAATGATGCAATATGTGACGTCATCAGCAGTGCATTGCGGGGGCGCGAGTTATTTTAGCTCAACTAACTATAACGGCCGAATTTCTCTGGTTTTGTATGAGTGAAATGTCCAACTAACTATAACGTCTCCCCTAGTTACGCTTGTCTACATATGGGACTATGGGAGGAACAAGTCCTCAGACTCACACATGCTGAAGTATTGTCCACCCATGTTATACGTTGGTACAGGTACATCGATGATATGCTTATAATTTGGAGGGGCACTGAGGAGAGTGCCCTCATTTTATTGAGCAAATCAATGACAACAATTTAAATCTACATTTTACTGGGCAAGTCAGCAGGGAGTCCATTTGTTTTCTGGATGTTGAGATCATGGTCACACAAGACAAGCTAGAGACAAAGCTATTCAGAAAACCGACAGCGGGGAACAACACGTTACATGCCTCTAGTCAGCACCCAGCACATCTGGTTTGTAGCATCCCCTATGGGGAGATGTTGCGAATCCACAGAATATGTAGTACTGAGTCTGAATGTGAAAATGCACAGAAAGAGAGTCGTGAGAGGTTTGTGGCCAGGGGCTACTCTCAGGGTGAGATCGATAAAGCCATAGAGAACACCAGAAAGATGGACAGATCTCAGGCTCTAGTGTGCAGGTCCAATCTCAAAACAGTTGTGCACACACCTGCAGAGCAACCCTCTAGACTGATCCTGACGTACAGCAACCAACATAGATCAATACGCAGGATAGTCAACAAAAACTGGGTCCTTGTGAAAAATGATCCAATATTAGGGGCTAACCTGACTAGATCTCCTAATATAACCTTTAGGAAGGCACGCTCAATGAGTAACTCACTGGTAAAGAGCAGCCCAGAAGTGAGAACCAACAGCTCCTGGCTAGATTCTAGCAAAGGGTTCCTAAAATGTGCCACATGCAAAGCTTGCAAACATGGGATAAGTAAATCAGAATACGTTACACCGTTCAAAAAAGAGCCCACTTGTATTAACAAGAAACTGACCTGCAAAACAGAATATGCAGTGTATGTGCTGGAGTGTCCCTGTAGCCTGCAGTACGTAGGAAGTACGAAGCTGCAGGTGCACAAGAGGATACTCCAGCACTTAAGGGCCATCAACAATGGTGATCAGTCTTACCCAGTTGCAAGGCACTTTGGAGACCTCCATGCGAAAAACGCGAGTGATCTTAAATACTTCGTAGTGGATGCGGTCCCCCCTTTAAGAAGGGGAGGTGACCGGGAGGCCCTTCTGAGGAAACTAGAGACAAGATACATACTAGAGTTGGATAGTAAGACTCCACAGGGTCTCAATTCTAGTGAAGATTTTTATACTTGTCTTTAGTAAGATAGCTACATGTACATAGGAATCCGTTTACCTGCTGCCTCTGCATTAGTTTTAATCTTCACTTAGTATATTTATGCACATTTGCACTTTTTAGAATCCTTTTGGGTTCTACAGGTGGCACTTTATGTAGTTAGCACTGGCACTTTATGATTACTAGACATGGAGAACAGTCATGGCCCACTTGGGCAGAATGGTTGATTCATCTTGCATGATGTGTTATGGGTTTGAGGTTTACTATGACTGGGATTTTATATACATGAAAAGTTTTTTTATATGATCAGCTTTTTAACATGTATTTTACTCAGCATTTTACTTGGAGAAACTCAACCTATATCTCGGCATTTTAATCATAAAAAACCTACAGTTTTTTAAGATAAAGTTTTGTATCTATTTAAATATTTAAATATTCATTTATGTAGTTGCATATTTATTGATATTTATATCATAAAAAAATGTTGAGAAGTTTATGCATCAAATTACCAATGCATTTATTCATGTCGAGTATTGAACTAACTCGTCTATGTCTATGATACTCATTGGTCACCTGTCACTAGCACTGTCACTTTAAATGTGTGAAGTCACTCCACCAGCGCGTCATGTGTTCAAGGCCTCTCGAAGGCCGAAACGCGTTATGGCGGTGGTGCAGGGCATGAAATAAATAATTGCACCAATATTCTGGGTCCACGTTGTCTCTTCCTGAGCTACAGGAGTGCGAGTGAGGCGAGACAAGATATATATATATATATATATATATAAATTCACTGAAAAAACCATAGGTTTCAGATATGTTATAGTTAGAAATTAGCATTTAAAAAACCTTTGAAATTCACTGAAAAAACCATAGGTTTTAGGGACAGTTATAGTTAGTTGGACATTTTACTCGTACAAAACCCGTGAAATTCCCCCGTTATAGTTAGTTCAGCTAACTATAACTCGTGCCCCCGCAATGCACTGCTGATGACGTCACATATTACATCACTCATGACATGGTCAGTGACATCACTGATGACATCACTGATGACATCTCAAATGACATCACTGATGACATCATCCAGTGACTGTGTGTTTCTGTAAAGTTTAAATATTTTTAATATATATAGGAAAAGACGTATTGAAGAATGAGTGGGTGTGTAAGTGTCTGTATGGATGATTTAGTAGGTGCGTGACTGACTCTATAAGTGAGTGATTTAACGTATCTTACTGAATGCATGGGTTAGTGACTAAACTGGGTGAATGTCTGTATCCATCTGTCTGTTGCTGTGTAAGTGGCTGCATGGGTTTGTGAATAGCTACATGAGTGTCTATAAGAGTTATTGATTTGTTGTCTGAGTATCTGTATGGGTGCCTGAGTGTTTGTGTGGATGGGGTGTGTGCGACTGTGCATAGATGTGTGAGTGGGTGATTCACTGGGTGGATGGTTTCAAGAGTGCATCTGTGATAGACTGTATGGGTGGGTAAGTGTGTGTAAGAGTGTGTTAGTGAGTGAATGTATGTCCCAGTGGTACATGTGTGAGTAACTACATATGTGAAAGGCAGTATATATGTGTGTTGGAGTATATAAATAGCTATAAGCGAGAGTGAGTGATTGTGATAGTGGCTGTATGGATGAGTGTGTGCTTGTATCAGTGATTATATAAGAGCGTAACAATGTGCTAGTATTTGTATGATTAAGTGAGCTGGTGTGTGTATAACTGTATAGGTGAGTAAATGGCAGTGTGTTTAATTATTTGCATGACTGACTAGGTGTGTGAGTACCTCTATGGATGAGTGGCGGTGTTTGAGTGTCTATATAGGAGTAAGAGTGCATATGATAGTCCTGTACTGAGTGACCATAAGTATGAGTGACTGTATGGGTGAGTGAGTGGATGTGTGTGTGTAGACCTAAGAATCAGTGAGTGGGTATGTAGTTATTGGTGTTGGAGTGTCTATGGTTTTGCGAATGGCAGTCTGTAATTTAGATTGGGTGTATCAAAGGTTATATTAGGGTGTGAAGAGCTGCATCAGATTATCACGTGGATGATGTCATCAGTGATGTCATTTGAGATGTCATCAGTGATGTCATCAGTGATGTCACTGACCATGTCATGAGTGATGTAATATGTGACGTCATCAGCAGTGCATTGCGGGGCGCGAGTTATAGTTAGCTGAACTAACTATAACGGGGGAATTTCACGGGTTTTGTACGAGTAAAATGTCCAACTAACTATAACTGTCCCTAAAACCTATGGTTTCTTCAGTGAATTTCAAAGGTTTTTTAAATGCTAATTTCTAACTATAACATATCTGAAACCTATGGTTTTTTCAGTGAATTTCAAAGGTTTTTTAAATGCTAATTCCTAACTATAACATATCTGAAACCTACGGTTTTTTCAGTGAATTTCAAAGGTTTTGTAAATGACAATTTTTAAATGTATTAATTGTTATATTAATTTTTTTCATACTGATTTACTACATTTTTAGAAACAATTTTTTTTTACATATTTTATTTTTTAAATTACATTGTAATTACATTATACATTACATTACAAAAAATACTTTCTCAGAATGAATTACTTTAGTTTAAATACTTTGCACATAGGCAATAGACTTTTAAGTACAGTAGTTACAGTTGTTGCAATGGGCAACACATTTTCAAACACAATGCAACATTCAGCTCAATGTGAATTTCTAGTTAAATGCAATTAGTTACTTTATGGATTACTTTTCTAACCACAGGACTGGATCCTAGATTCAGTCCTGGTACATCTCCTGTAAACAGTTGAGTAAAAGCGTTTTGGTTACAGTCGTGATTTTTAAGGAATATTATTGTATTTTAAAAGTTGACACTTAGAAACTTTTTCTCATAGAATCACCAATGTTATCCTATGGAAGGAAATTCACTTAGCAGGTAAAAACTGTTATCGTTACTTTTTCTTACTCAGTGTTGGATCCTGGATCCAGCACTGGTGCATCTCCTGTAAACAGTTGAAAGAATGCGTTTAAGTCATACAGGCGATTTTTAAGGAATATTTGTAGTTTGTGAAAATTGACACTTTGAAACTTTTCTGCTGAAAACCAGACAATGGATTCCTATGGAAGAAAATATAAGTTACTGGTAAGTACGGTTAAAATTACTTTTCAGGGTCAGTGCTGGGCTAAAAGATGCAGCACTGGGTTCTCTCCTGATAACAGGTGAGTAAATTGGAATTCGTACTTTGGTTGATTTTAGAGGAATATTATAAAGTTCCAAAACTCCACACTTAGAAGAATTTCCAAGTGAAACCAGTCAATGTTAGCCTATGAAGGAAATTCAAGTTACCGGTAAGTACGGTTAAAATTACTTTTCAGGACCAGTACTGGGCTGAAAGATGCAGCACTGAGGTCTCTCCTGATAACAGGTGAGTAAATCAGAATTCGGATTTCGGCTGATTTTAGAGGAATATTTGTATGTTTCAAAAATCAACACTTAGAAACTTTTTCAGCAAAAAGCAGGTAATGTTAGCCTATGGAAGGAAATTCAAGTTACTGGTAAGTACGGTTAAAATTACTTTTGAGGATCAGTACTGGGCTGAAAGATGCAGCACTGAGGTCTCTCCTGATAACAGGTGAGTAAATCGGAATTCGTATTTCGGCTGATTTTAGAGGAATATTTTAAAGTTCCAAAACTCCACACTTAGAAGAATTTCCAAGTGAAACCAGTCAATGTTAGCCTATGGAAGGAAATTCAAGTTACTGGTAAGTACGGTTAAAATTACTTTTCAGGACCAGTACTGGGCTGAAAGATGCAGCACTGAGGTCTCTCCTGATAACAGGTGAGTAAATCAGAATTCGTATTTCGGCTGATTTTAGAGGAATATTTTAAAGTTCCAAAACTCCACACTTAGAAGAATTTCCAAGTGAAACCAGTCAATGTTAGCCTATGGAAGGAAATTCAAGTTACTGGTAAGTACGGTTAAAATTACTTTTCAGGACCAGTACTGGGCTGAAAGATACAGCACTGAGGTCTCTCCTTATAACAGGTGAGTAAATCGGAATTCGTATTTCGGCTGATTTTAGAGGAATATTTGTATGTTTCAAAAATCAACACTTAGAAACTTTTTCAGCAAAAAGCAGGCAATGATATCCTATGGAAGGAAATTCAAGTTACTGGTAAGTACGGTTAAAATTACTTTTGAGGATCAGTACTGGGCTGAAAGATACAGCACTGAGGTCTCTCCTGATAACAGGTGAGTAAATCGGAATTCGTATTTCGGCTGATTTTAGAGGAATATTTTAAAGTTCCAAAACTCCACACTTAGAAGAATTTCCAAGTGAAACCAGTCAATGTTAGCCTATGGAAGGAAATTCAAGTTACTGGTAAGTACGGTTAAAATTACTTTTCAGGACCAGTACTGGGCTGAAAGATACAGCACTGAGGTCTCTCCTGATAACAGGTGAGTAAATCGGAATTCGTATTTCGGCTGATTTTAGAGGAATATTTTAAAGTTCCAAACCTCCACACTTAGAAGAATTTCCAAGTGAAACCAGTCAATGTTAGCCTATGAAGGAAATTCAAGTTACCGGTAAGTACGGTTAAAATTACTTTTCAGGACCAGTACTGGGCTGAAAGATGCAGCACTGAGGTCTCTCCTGATAACAGGTGAGTAAATCGGAATTCGTAGTAAGGCGGATTTTAGAGGAATATTTGCACAATGATGAAGGGAGGTGGCGGGCCTGAGGTGACATCTGTGCAAACGCGCCCCGTGGCGCATTTTAAGTTGGGGGATTAAGTCCCCTTGAATCATGAGGTTCCCTAGGGGCCAACTAGCCCACCATGAACCTCCAGTATGCGCCAGGGGCTGCGTTGCAGAGACGTGTAGAGAGGCCACACCCTTTTTACACCTCTCTGCAACGCAGCTCTGTGGCGCTTTCTGGATGTACCTGTTGGGCTAGTTGGCCCCAGGGACCCTCAGGATTGAAGGGGATTTAATCCCCATCTTAAAACGCGCCACGGGGCCTGTTTGCACACATGTTACATGAAGCCCCGCCCCTCCCTTCACCACTGTGCAAACGTGCCCTGTGGCGCGTTTTAAGTTGGGGGATTAAGTCCCCTTGAATCCTGAGGGTCCCTGGAGTCCAACTAGCCCACCATATACCTCCAAAAGCGCCACAGAGCTGCGTTGCAGAGAGGTGTAAAAGGGGCGTGGCCTATGTACACGTCTCTGCAAGGCAGCTCCCTGGCGCATACTGGAGGTTCCTGGTGGGCTAGTTGGCCCCCAGGGACCCCCAGTATTCAAGGGGAATTCGTTCCCCCTCTGCAAACGCGCCAGGGGGCGCGTTTGCAGAGTACTGCAGGGAGGGGGGCGGGGCCTCCGGCACGATGCCGGTCGTTTTTTTTTCTTCTTTTTTTTAATGGGAGGGGGGCTGCGTGGCCCCCCTTCCCTTGCCCACTTTTGGCCCCGGGGACCCCATCCCCCGGGGCCTGAGCATTTTTTTTTTAATTTAAAAAAAAAAAACGGGAAGGAGGCCGCGTGGCCCCCTTCCCTGGGCCTGTATTGGCCCCGGGGACCCCATCCCCCGGGGCATGGCCTCGATTTTTATTTTTTTCTTTGGAGGGGGCTGCGTGGCCCGCCTCCTCAGGCCATTTAAGGCCCCGGGGACCCCATCCCCCGGGGCCAGCCTTTCCCTTATTTAAAAAAAAAAAAATTGAACTTTGGGGAGGGGGGCTGCGTGGCCCCCCTCCCGGGCCACTTATGGCCCCGGGGACCCCATCCCCCGGGGCCTGGCCTCACGTTGGAGACTGTGGGGGGGTACCCAATCCCCCCACAGTCCCAGCCGGCTCCCCGCCTCCTGCGGAAGCCGGCATTGCTTTTCCACATGGGGAGCAGCTAACATGCTGCTCCCCATGTGGAAAAGCAATTGGTTTGCATTTTGAAAGAGAGAGCAGGTTTCCTGCTCTCTCTTTCAAAATGCAAACCAAGTTTGCTATGACAGGACGGGAGCCCCGAGGCTCCCGTCCTGTCATAGCAAACAGCAGTGTCCCGGGGTAGGCACCCCGGGACACTGCAGGAGCCGGCCCTGGGGGTGGTGGTCCCCAGGGCCATCAAGGGCTCCAGGAGGGGGCCGCGCGGCCCCCTCCCATTCAGTGCACAGCCCGGGGAGGTGGTGGTCCCGGGGCTTGGGAGTCCGTAACGGACCCCCATATTTAAATGTTTAGTGCCCCGGGGAGGTGGCGGTCCCCGGGGCATGTGGGGGGGCTGGAGCCCCCCACACAGGTTTTAAAAAAAAAAAAAAAAAAGAAGCCCCGGGGAGGGGGCGGTCCCCGGGGCTGCGGGAGGGCTCAGAGCCCTCCCGCCATCATTTTTAAATAAAGCCCCGGGGGTGGCGTTCCCCGGGGCTTGGGGGGCCTTAGAGGCCCCCTACATAAATTAAAACTCCCCCACCATGCCCCCGGGACTTGGGCCACCCGGGGGCCAATTAACATCGAAGCGCGGGAGACCGCGCTTCGATTTTTTTTTTTTTTGGCAGGATCCGCGCTCCCTGAGCGCATCCTGCCGATTTTTAAAAATTTTTTTTTATTTTTTTGCCCAGGGGGTCCTTGTGGGTCCCCCTGAGCAGACCTAGGGGGTCAGGGTGTTTCTACCCTGCCCCCTTTGTGCGTTTTGCGCACTTGTTTCTGTCCCTCGGTTCTACCGAGGGACAAAATGGCTGCCAACACTTCCTGATTTGGAGTGTTGACAGCCAATTAGCATGCAGCTCGTGATCGGGAGGGTGCGCGAATCCGACGCGGCCATAGATATATATGTACTTTTACTTTTGATTTTCTCAGCAACTACTGAACGGATTTACACCATTTAACAAAAAGGGTTCTTTCTGAACCAAGAACTACCTCTTGCCAAATTTGGTGTAATTCCGTTCAGCAGTTCGGGCTGTAGCCGTGTCTAAAGTTTCCTATGGAAAATTGCATGGGGAAAACGCGTTTTGGGACCCCCCTTTTTTCTCGGCCCCCGCTTGACTAATCCCCCCGAGACTTTCAGGGTAGGAGCGGACCGGAGCGCCCCACAAAGTTTGAAAATTTTGCGAAGATACGTCAACCGGCAAGAGAGTTATTTCAAATAGAATGTCGCGGATTTCCTATGGATAATAGGTTGTAACTATAACTATCTACTGGCGACCGCCAGTAGATAATATATATATGTATATATATATCACGAAGAAATCCCAATGTTGCGACAAGCACTCCGGCGCAACACACGGGCACAGACTCCAACAGTTGGTGTGGAAACAGGATGGTAGTTTATTCACACATCAGAAAAGGTCCAACATGACGCGTTTCGGCTGCCAGACATGCAGCCTTGATCACATAGCGCTATGAACAGACATGTGCAATATATATACAGGTGAGTGTGCTTTGAATGTGGTAGTCTGATTACTATGTCCATTGTCATGAGAAAGCATTTTACTACAGCTAGTACCAGAAGTCATACATGTCATTTTACTACAAGCAGGAAAACGAGCTACTAGTGACATGACAAGGCATAAAGACAACAGGAAAAACAGACTATGAAAAAATGAAGATAAAAACCTGTGGCGGCGAAATTCATTACAAGTGCAATACATGCACGAGCAAAACTCCCAATAGTCTGGCTATTACACGGCCTGAGTAGACAAACATCTAATTCTGTTTGTGTTTATCACAATATGGTGCGATGAAGGTGTCAGCCTTCTATCGTGTTCTGGCGTGTGGCGAAGTGCCTATGACTCTGGTTTAGGCTCATAAAGTCTCAGCCGCTGGGCCCCTTGGATGACCCTGCCAGTTAATGAGAAAATAAAAGACCGTGCCAGGAGCCTTGGAGGTGAAAAAATCGGGACAGAAATAATGTGTACGCCAAAGATATCAAAATGTATGAAAGTGCTGTCTGCTGCGCAAGCCTCTAAGTTATGTGCTACAATACATCGTCCTGGCAACATGAGGCCCAGAAACAAGCAACCAACAGGACAAAGGTAAGCGGCTACTACAAAGCACAAATGTGAAAGGAACGCACATGGTGAGAGTGGTGGAGAGGGTGTGCATAGGGGAGAGTGGAGGAGACGTGCGTGAAAAGTGCACAATGAATAAAGTGGTGAAAATAACTACCTGATTAAAAATCTCCTCCAATCCAAAAGACTTGTGGTTAAAAATATCTATATGCCATGTTGTGACTATAGGTAACATGTGCATACAAGTCAAGGAGAACCTTAATATCCTTTATGTGTGGATCTAACCAGCCTAACCTAAAGTGTGTGGCGACAAAGACGTGCGTGTTGCAGCTAATGTGTGTGTAATAAGTTGCAAACAAAATATTTAAAAAATAACTGCTTAAATGCAAGGCGTCAGACAAGTACAACAATAACATTGGAGTGAAACAAAATTGAAAAAGAAAAAGAAACAGAAAAAGAAACATACTCAGTCAAGCATATGTTACCTATAGGACAACAGATGTCACAGACCTCTAGTTCTAGGTGCCTGAATAGCAGCCCTCTAGTAAATACATATACTGATAGGATTACAGAAAGTGGTATAGGTCCTCACTAGTGTTGAGGCCCGCAGGCGCCTTGGTGTTAAATTGCAAAATATATTTGCTTTCCATTTGTCGTAACAGCTTCTCCCTGTTGCCTCCCCTTCTGAGTGTTGGAATACAGTCAATGACCGAGTACCTCAGGTGTTCCAGGTTATTATGATGTGTCTCTTTGAAGTGTCTGGCCACTGGATATGTGGGGTCACTATTCACAATGGCTCTCAGATGTTGTAGGATGCGCATGTGTACTGCTAACTTGGTACTCCCGATGTAGCGGAGACCACAATCACATTCCAGAATGTAAATGGCATACTCTGTTCTGCATGTAAGGTGGTGTTTGATGATGAGAGGTGTCAGTCTGAATGAGGAATCTAATTGTGTTATGTTTTTTCCAAATTTGCATGCTCTGCAGCTATTACACTTAAAGAATCCCTTTCTGTCAGATAACCAATTTGCTGTGCTCTTGATTTCTGGGCTATTTCTGACGAGAGCGTCATGCATGGATCTAGCCCGTTTAAATGTGATGTCTGGGTAAGGAGCAACTAGAGGGCCCAGGGTTGGGTCAGACCTAATGATTCCCCAATGTCTGTTGATGACTGATCTAATAGCCCTCACTTCAGTGTTGTGGGTAATGATAAGTCTCGTGCTGACTTTCTGTTGGTTCTCACTGGTTGGGATACTGCTATTTTCTAGTTCGACGGTGCCTCCTCTAGGGGGATGTTCTACGCTGGGGAGATTGGGATCACTATCTACACTAGGTCCCCTGGTTCCTTTGAGGAGTGCCTCTCGAGGTTGTGCATTGGCTCTTTTCATAGCTCTGTTAATGTTAGCTGTGGAATATCCTCGTGTTCTGAATCTGTTAGCTGCCTCCTTTTGACATATCACTAGATCTGTGGGGGAACTACAAATCCTCCGTAACCTCAGCATTTCTCCGTAGGGGATGCTTGCTATTAAGTGCCTGGGGTGGAAGCTGGAGGCGTGCAGGACAGAATTACCTGCTGTGGGTTTTCTGTGAAGTTTGGAGTGCATGATGTCATTGGATATGTATAAAGTCACGTCCAGAAATTCAATAGAAGTGTTGCTAATGTTTGCATTGAATTCTAAATTCAAAGTGTTGTTGTTGATCTGCATGATGAACATGTTGGCACTCTCAGTGTTGCCTTTCCAGATTAAAAAGACATCATCGATGTATCTCAGCCAGGTGATGATGTTGTCCTGCCAAGCTGTGTTATGTTCTCCCTTGAGGACCTGTTCCTCCCACCAACCCACATGGAGACATGCGTAGCTGGGTGAGAAACAGGCCCCCATGGCTACTCCCCTAAGCTGTTGGTACACTGCTTTGTTAAATAGAAAGTAGTTATGTGTGAGACACCAGTGAATGAGCTTGAGGAGCATGGCATTATGGTTATGACATTGTATAGGTCTTTTATCTAGGAAGTGTTTGTATATATATATATATATATATTCCACACGAAGGTTGCCACCAAATGAAGAGCCACTCAGGTAAGTTTGTTTGTCCTTCAATTTACTTGCAGCTACAATCCGTTGATGCAGTAGCCAGAACCACCATTATTATTGCCAAACACTTGTTTTCAATGGGCGTGGTGGCAACCTTCGTGTGGAATATATAGCGGCTGGCCACAGTCGCGGAGAGCCCCACCGCAAAACAGCGGACCCGGTGAGACATGAAATGAAGTCTCTACTATGCGGGAGGTAAGCCGTACTTGCAGCCGGAGCAACACAGTCCGGAAGGTGCATAACCCAAACCCGGCCCACTGTGGTGTTTTATTTGAAAACAATAGCAAGAAGAGACCTTCTCACTATGAGTTTGCACTGCAACGGACTACATGTACCAGAAGGCCGTGCTGGCCACGCCCATTGAAAACAAGTGTTGAAATAACGAACTGAGTCTCGCAGGACTTAATGTGCCATTGATAAAGGGAGAACTTACCCGAAACGTGTCTGGCAATAATAATGGTGGTTCTGGCTACTGCATCAACGGATTGTAGCTGCAAGTAAATTGAAGGACAAACAATACTTACCTGAGTGGCTCTTCATTTGGTGGCAACCTTCGTGTGGAATATATAGCGGCTGGCCACAGTCGCGGAGAGCCCCACCGCAAAACAGCGGACCCGGTGAGACATGAAATGAAGTCTCTACTATGCGGGAGGTAAGCCGTACTTGCAGCCGGAGCAACACGGTCCGGAAGGTGCAGAACCCAAACCCGGCCCACTGTGGTGTTTTATTTGAAAACAATAGCAAGAAGAGACCTTCTCACTATGAGTTTGCACTGCAACGGACTACATGTACCAGAAGGCCGTGCTGGCCACGCCCATTGAAAACAAGTGTTGAAATAACGAACTGAGTCTCGCAGGACTTAATGTGCCATTGATAAAGGGAGAACTTACCCGAAACGCGTCTGGCAATAATAATGGTGGTTCTGGCTACTGCATCAACGGATTGTAGCTGCAAGTAAATTGAAGGACAAACAAACTTACCTGAGTGGCTCTTCATTTGGTGGCAACCTTCGTGTGGAATATATAGCGGCTGGCCACAGTCGCGGAGAGCCCCACCGCAAAACAGCGGACCCGGTGAGACATGAAATGAAGTCTCTACTATGCGGGAGGTAAGCCGTACTTGCAGCCGGAGCAACACGGTCCGGAAGGTGCAGAACCCAAACCCGGCCCACTGTGGTGTTTTATTTGAAAACAATAGCAAGAAGAGACCTTCTCACTATGAGTTTGCACTGCAACGGACGACATGTACCAGAAGGCCGTGCTGGCCATGCCCATTGAAAACAAGTGTTGAAATAATGAACTGAGTCTCGCAGGACTTAATGTGCCATTGATAAAGGGAGAACTTACCCGAAACGTGTCTGGCAATAATAATGGTGGTCTGGCTACTGCATCAACGGATTGTAGCTGCAAGTAAATTGAAGGACAAACAAACTTACCTGAGTGGCTCTTCATTTGGTGGCAACCTTCATGTGGAATATATAGCGGCTGGCCACAGTCGCGGAGAGCCCCACCGCAAAACAGCGGACCCGGTGAGACATGAAATGAAGTCTCTACTATGCGGGAGGTAAGCCGTACTTGCAGCCGGAGCAACACGGTCCGGAAGGTGCAGAACCCAAACCCGGCCCACTGTGGTGTTTTATTTGAAAACAATAGCAAGAAGAGACCTTCTCAATATGAGTTTGCACTGCAACGCACTACATGTACCAGAAGGCCGTGCTGGCCACGCCCATTGAAAACAAGTGTTGAAATAACGAACTGAGTCTCGCAGGACTTGATGTGCCATTGATAAAGGGAGAACTTACCCGAAACGCGTCTGGCAATAATAATGGTGGTTCTGGCTACTGCATCAACGGATTGTAGCTGCAAGTAAATTGAAGGACAAACAAACTTACCTGAGTGGCTCTTCATTTGGTGGCAACCTTCGTGTGGAATATATAGCGGCTGGCCACAGTCGCGGAGAGCCCCACCGCAAAACAGCGGACCAGGTGAGACATGAAATGAAGTCTCTACTATGCGGGAGGTAAGCCGTACTTGCAGCCGGAGCAACACGGTCCGGAAGGTGCAGAACCCAAACCCGGCCCACTGTGGTGTTTTATTTGAAAACAATAGCAAGAAGAGACCTTCTCACTATGAGTTTGCACTGCAACGGACTACATGTACCAGAAGGCCGTGCTGGCCACGCCCATTGAAAACAAGTGTTGAAATAACGAACTGAGTCTCGCAGGACTTAATGTGCCATTGATAAAGGGAGAACTTACCCGAAACGCGTCTGGCAATAATAATGGTGGTTCTGGCTACGGCATCAACGGATTGTAGCTGCAAGTAAATTGAAGGACAAACAAACTTACCTGAGTGGCTCTTCATTTGGTGGCAACCTTCGTGTGGAATATATAGCGGCTGGCCACAGTCGCGGAGAGCCCCACCGCAAAACAGCGGACCCGGTGAGACATGAAATGAAGTCTCTACTATGCGGGAGGTAAGCCGTACTTGCAGCCGGAGCAACACGGTCCGGAAGGTGCAGAACCCAAACCCGGCCCACTGTGGTGTTTTATTTGAAAACAATAGCAAGAAGAGACCTTCTCACTATGAGTTTGCACTGCAACGGACTCCATGTACCAGAAGGCCGTGCTGGCCACGCCCATTCAAAACAAGTGTTGAAATAACGAACTGAGTCTCGCAGGACTTAATGTGCCATTGATAAAGGGAGAACTTACCCGAAACGCGTCTGGCAATAATAATGGTGGTTCTGGCTACTGCATCAACGGATTGTAGCTGCAAGTAAATTGAAGGACAAACAAACTTACCTGAGTGGCTCTTCATTTGGTGGCAACCTTCGTGTGGAATATATAGCGGCTGGCCACAGTCGCGGAGAGCCCACCGCAAAACAGCGGACCCGGTGAGACATGAAATGAAGTCTCTACTATGCGGGAGGTAAGCCGTACTTGCAGCCGGAGCAACACAGTCCGGAAGGTGCAAAACCCAAACCCGGCCCACTGTGGTGTTTTATTTGAAAACAATAGCAAGAAGAGACCTTCTCACTATGAGTTTGCACTGCAACGGACTACATGTACCAGAAGGCCATGCTGGCCACGCCCATTGAAAACAAGTGTTGAAATAACGAACTGAGTCTCGCAGGACTTAATGTGCCATTGATAAAGGGAGAACTTACCCGAAACGCGTCTGGCAATAATAATGGTGGTTCTGGCTACTGCATCAACGGATTGTAGCTGCAAGTAAATTGAAGGACAAACAAACTTACCTGAGTGGCTCTTCATTTGGTGGCAACCTTCGTGTGGAATATATATATATATATATATGTGTATATATATCTCCAAATACTTTGTGTTATGAACAAAATAGTCTTGAGCCCAAAATCCATAAAGCGTGATTTATTACGAACAAAGTTCTCTTTGATGGCGCAGGGTCGACAAGGTATAGCAAGCCCAGGTCCTCAAGAAACGCCAAATCGAGGTCAAGGCGCCAGAGGAGGAAGCAGAAGAGGCGCAAAGAAGCAAGGAGTACTAGATGCCTTCGTGGGAATGACGACAAGGGGCAAGACAGCCAAAAAATGAAGGACACTTACACTGTGGTAAATCTATCTAACATTCAGTTAACTCTTGATCAACTAGATGTTCTATCGTTAGGCCTCACATTCTGCCCTACTAGTAATTTTAACTATACGGAGGGGAGAATTGATTTGTTTCACTTTATTAGAAAGTTCAAACTAAAAAAATGGTTTCAACATAAGAAAAATAATACACCATCATTGACGTCTAGTTCCACTAATTTAACCATTGGGGACATAGACCTTCTACAAACTATGAAGGTGCTAGAAAAAGGTGATGACTATGAGGTTAATCCTGTGGAATGTTTAACTGAAGAAATGATAGTTTCTGATTGTACCAGTGGAAGTAAATTTAAACCCAAATCAAGATTTTTGCACCAGATACATAACGAGGCCATCCAAGTTTTTGAGAAAGGGGTTATTCTGGAGTTCAAAAAAACTTGAAAAATCGGGTAAATACAGACAAGACAATCTCACCCTTAAACAACGTAAAGCAGTCAAAGAAATGCAAGAAAATAGTAACATTGTCATTAAAAAAATCTGATAAGGGTGGGAACGTTGTGATCTGGCCCACGCAAATGTATCTAAATGAAGGCAGGAGACAATTGGGTGAGGCTGACAGTTACATCATCAGCAACAGATCCAGTTATGACAAAAGCAATGAGGAGTATCAATCCCAATTGCTTCAATGGAAACATGATAAATTGTTATCAGAGGATGAATATAAGTATCTTAAGTGTGAACATCCGAAACTTGCGGCAATGTATTTGTTGCCCAAGTTACACAAAGATAGTCTTACTCCACCAGGACGACCTATCGTGTCTTCGATTAGAAGCACTTATGAAAATACATCAAAGTATATTGATTATTTCCTGCGCCCATTTGTCCAGGCACTCCCTTCTTATTTACAAGATACCGGAGATTTTTTAAGATTACTTCAAAATGTAAGTTGGGAAAAGGATATGTGGCTAATGACACTTGATGTAAACAGCTTGTACACGTGCATACCGCATGAATTGGGCATCAAGGCTAATCAACATTTTTAAGACAACGTGACCTAAGCTATTTTTTGCACACTGAAATGCTGTTAAGAATGATGCAAACATGTTTATCTAATAACTATTTCTTGTTTGATCATGTCATCTATTGCCAAACCCAGGGGCGGCGATGGGAACCTGCTTCGCCCCCAGCTACACGGGTTTGTACTTGGGCTGGTGGGAGGAGCAGGTGGCTAGTAACATCATAGCCTTTACCCATAACGTCGTCCTCTGGGAAAGGTATATAGATGATGTTTTCTGCATTTGGAGGGGAACGGAAGAGGAAGCCTTGCAGTTTGTTGTCACATTGAATGACAACCAATGTAATTTAAAATTCACCAGTACGATACATAAAGAGACCATTGAATTTTTGGATGTGGTAGTTAAGGTACATGATGATAAATTGGATAGCAGGCTGTTCAGTAAGGCAACAGCTGGAAATAGCTTGTTGCATGCAAAAAGCTGGCATCCAAAAAACCTTATCCGCAGTATACCGTACGGTGAGCTCCTGCGAGCAAAAAGAAATTGCAGTTCAAAACAGGCCTTCCAACTAGAAGTGTTAAACATGAGAAGCAGATTTCTAGAAAGAGGGTATTCTAGTAAAGTTATTGAACAAGCCTGTACCAAGATAAAGTCAGTTATGAGAGCAGATTTATTAAAATCTAAACCCACAGTATCAAATGAGGAAGAACCTATAAGATTCATAACGGCGTACAACAATCAATCATGGAAGGTCAGGAAATGTTTGAAGAAGTATTGGCATGTTTTAAACACTGATCCAATTTTAAAACAACATGTTGGGGGCCAACCGAAAATAACGTTCAGAAAATGCACAGGTTTAAACGACATACTTTGTAGCAGTACACTTGAACAAGCGAAGGATCCTAGAGCCATACAAGGTTTCTTCATATGTAATTCATGTAAAGCCTGTAAAAACAGTGTTAATCACAAAGAGTTCACATTGTCTAAAGATCATAAACCTTATGTTATCACCAAACATCTTACGTGCAAATCTGACTATTGTGTTTATGCTCTTAGCTGTCCCTGCTCATTGGTATATATTGGGAGCACCATTCACCAAGTGAAAAAGCGCGTTTTGGAGCACACTAGGGCCACTGCAAATGAAGACAGGCAATATCCAATTGCCAGGCATTTTAAAGAATTGCATGATAAAAACACCAGTCTTTTACAATTCTGTGCCCTAGATAGAATTCCCAAATCCGAGAGAGGAGGTAATAGAACAAGGGAATTGAGACGTTTGGAGTCCAAAATGATTATTAAATATACCACAGTGCATCCCTTAGGATTGAACAAAGACGAAGAGTTGTCAGTCCATTTAGGCTAATTGTTTTTATGAACTCTGGTTGTATCTTTTTCTGTCGCGTTGTAGAATGACATCATGTATATATCAGAAGCCAAGTTTGTGTTTTTAATTCACAACACATGATAGTGACTGCACCATTTTTATATTTTTTGTAGGAGACGATAATGTCGGCACACCATGTGGAAGAAAGGCTAAAGAGTTTTTTGATACCGCTGTTATATCGACACAATTTTCTATTTAAATGATGTTTTTTGTGATTGTCCACTGGGCATGAGTTGGAAAGTTATATTGGTGGAATATAAAAGAATTGGAATACATCCTTTGAGTTAAGGGCCCACTAGGGCAAGATGTGAGGACCGGGGTCGGTCTAATATAGGTTGTAGGAATGTTTTCCTCTAATGTGACAGTGCCCATTGGGGCAAAATTGAATACTGTCGAAACATCATATTCTGTTTCTTTATACTGCCATTTATTTCCTGGCATAAATATGAGTTTCACTAAAACATTTTCAAAAATATTGAGTAATAATATGGATTAAAGTATAAATGTTCGATATTATGAGGTCTTTAAAGGAAGTAGGTACATGAAATTTACCACTTCAAAAGGGATGCCGTTTTTGCTTGCCTTTCACTATGGTTTGGGACGGGTAGTCTTACATCTATTGCTGTCTATGAGCACTATGCACTATATGTTTTCACAATGCACAAACTGTCTTTGACCCATGACCAAGGTGCGGCTGCACCGAAACGCGCCGGGCGTTTGTTTGCCATTTGTTCGTAATAAATCACGCTTTATGGATTTGGGCTCAAGACTATTTTGTTCATAACACAAAGTATTTGGAGATTTAGTGAGGATCGCGACCTCGCTTTAGCCCGCCGCCGATAAGAGGCAGAGAGACCCGCAGAGAGACCTGCGAACATTCGTGAGGACAAGGTTTTAATAAAAACATCTTGCCTGACACTGTGGGGTCTGTTTCTCCTTCATCGCCGTCTGGAGGTTGCGGGAGTTCGAGTCCTTGGATATATATATATATGTATATATATATCCAGGCTCTGACTTGGTTCCGTCTCGTGAGGAGCACTCGGGCATCGGCACAGGGCTCCAAGCACAGCCCCAGTCAAACAGTACAGGAACGCCTGCCAGTCGATCCCCCTTCACAGTCCTGAGTCCTGACATCATTTTATCGCCGACGCGTTTCAAAATTATTTTCTTTTTCACGAACGGAACCAAGTCAGAGCCTGGATATATATATATATATATATATATATATATATATATATATATATATATATATATATATATATATATATATATATATATATATATATATATATACACATCCTACACATGGTGATCGCCACTGTGTAGTTATAGTGAGGTCAGCGTTTCCATTGCTAATAACTTTTGCACAATTTGATGAATATTCACAAAACTTTCCATAACAGTGCTTTTTTTTGCCTATTTCGTTCATGGACAGTATTGGGGTGATCTGTCGAGCAGGGGCCAAGAAAAATGAGGGGTCCCAAAACACAAAATTCCCATGCATTTTCTATCAACTTTTTTTAAGAAGCATTACTGCAAAAACTGTAAAACAGAATTACACCAAATATGGCAGAAAGCTAGATCTTAGTGCAGAAAGTGTGCTTTTGTGATTTGGTGTAAATCCATTCAGTAGTTTTTGAGACATTAAGGTTCAAAATGTATATATATCTGGACAGTTGATGTCTAGGTATGCTCTGATTGACCAATTTAAAAACTAGTGATTCCTAATTGGTTGGTGACAATTTGAACAATATGTTTTGGCAGCCATTACAAGACTCAGGGACTTGGTCCCTGTGTCCTCTAAATGAATATAAAAAATATGTAACGGGATACAGTGAGTACTCCCATACTCCAAAGGGCAAGTGGGGGTGTTCCAAAGCCCTCCCATTTTATTGGCTGGCCACAAGATGGACAACATGCTGTAGAAGCTGTTACAAGACTCTGGGACATGGTCCCTATTGAAATGCATTGTAGTGAAAGGCAGGTTTTGATGGCCACAAAAAGGAGCACATGTAAAGGGTGATAACAGATTTTAGTTACAGTATAAATCATTTGGAGGTAAATTCTAATTTTAGGAACTGTGGTGTGCTCCAAGGGGATTATACCTTGTGTTAAATGTTGATCTTCTGCTGGGATTTCATGAATCATATTTGAGAGAAAACTATTTTCTCTCATGATTTTTTCATAGAGGTTATGGAAGGTGCTCCAGAACCTAAAATGAGAGCATAATGTTTTGCAAATTCACACTATGTTTATCAGTCATATGAGAATAAAGTCTGACATTGGGAGTAAAACATGTAGTTGCACCAGGAGCAGCCTCTGTAATGTCCTGTTAAGCATATTTCAGTGTGTTCTATACTTTATTGTTTCACATATCCCTTGCATCGCATCTTCCCTCCCCTCCATCCATCCTTCTGTGTGTGCACGTGTGGCGAATGCCGAGAACTGCTTTAGAATGGTGAGGGAAGTGGGCAAAAGTTGGGGCCATTAAGCTGATTCTGTGAGGAATATATATATATATAAACATTCTGTTCTTCAAAAGTACACAAAACTTGAACATTCTAATTCAAGTCAGTGGTTATTGTTAGCTAAACCATGAAGAAAACAGATTCAACTATCTCTACAGAAGTAATTTTCTCCTCATTCATCTACAGCAGGAGTCATCTAACATTTCTATAGTGAAAGTTACTTCTGTTAAAGGCAATTTCTCCCGAGCTAAAAGCAGACTTTTTCACTGTAAGATAGTGACCACATCTGTTGACATTACTGTTAGAAATGGGGGTCTCTAGTTGGCAGAGGTAGGTACCTTTGTCCAAATAGGGTCCCTTGCTTCTAGTCAGGGTAAGGGGGATACTCTTCTAAAATAACCCCTGCTCACCCTTTTGGTAGCTTGGCACGAGCAGACAGGCTTATCTCAGAGGCAGTGTGTAAAGCATTTGTGCATGCATACAGTAACACAGTGAAAACACTACAAATTGACACCACACCAGTTTAGAAAAATAAGCAAAACTTTATCTAAACCAACAAGACTAAAAACGACAAAAATCCAACCTACAAACCTGTTAAAATAGTCACTGTGCAAAATAACCTTTAAATTGCAGGAATAACATGAAAACACAGTTCCTACGGCTCAGTAGCTCCGTTCAGGGCTACCACGATACTGAACATGACAGAGTCTAACAATTCTAGCCAACCGCGTCGGTACAGGTCAGCTAAAGCGTAGACAGACTCAGAGACAGTACCTTTCTTGTTGCGGCCAATGCGCTGATGCGAGTCGGTCGGGGCAACCGTCACGGTTGCGATGTGAGATGGAAGCGTTGCAGCATGCGTTGTCCTCACGGCTCGGTGCAGGCAGCGGCTCATTGACAGTCGGTGAGACCAAGGCCTGCGTTGCAGGGTGAGACGGTGCTCGATGAGGTGCTGGCAGGTCACGGTGCGGCGACGGAGACAGTTAATGTTTGAGTTGGGCAGCGACGGAGTTGGCGTCGTCTGTGCAGCGTGCAGCGAAGTGGTGCGGAGTGCGGTGCCCACAGGACGCGGTGCACACAGCGGCTCGTTGACGGAGTCGGTGAGACCAGGGTTGCGTTGTGAGGCAGTGCTCTCTGCGGTGCCTTCAGGACACGGAGTCTGCGGCGGACTTGGTGTCAGAGTCGGCTGCTCTTTTCTTCTGCGGCGACTGGGACCAGAGACGGTGCCCAGGAGGATGGTGAGGTCTTTGCTGTTCCTGAGACTTCTTGAACAGGGGGCAAGTTCCACTTCAAGCCCTTGGAGATACTTTCCCAAGCAGGATGCACACACAGTTCCTCTCCTTGGCAGAAACAGCCACTGCAGGCCAACCCCAAACAGCACACAGCAAAGTGGCAGTAGTCTTCCTTCTGTTTCTCCAGCTCTTCTCCTTGGCAGAGGTTCCTCTTGAAGTCCCAAAGTGATCTAAAATTCCGGGGTCTGGGCCCCAATATTTATACAGCAAAGTCCTTTGTTCTCTGGTGCAGAGAAGCTCTTTGCCCAGCCAAAACCAGTGATGTCCTCTCTGGTGCAGCTTCCTGGCAGGAGGTGGAGACAGCATTGTCTAAGGCAGACCAGGCCCATTGAGATGTGAAAGAAATCTCCTCCCCCTTCTCTAAATGCAGCCAAGGTCTATTCAGCCCAGCCATGACTCACCCTGGAAAAGCAGGATACACCTCAACCCCCCAAGTGGCTGTCTGTACAGAATGCACATCCCCAGCCCCTGTCACTCCAAAGCCAGACAGTCAATACACAACCTAGCAGAGGCACACTGGATGCTTAGGCAAGAAAATACCTACTTTCTAAAAGTGGTATTTTCAAACCCAGTATGTAAAAATCACCCTCTAAAAGATGCATCTCAACATTCTGAGTTCAGGCCTATCAAACTTTATTTTTCTATCTTGTCCCCATGGGCAGCAATGCCCATAAGGTGTTATGAGCAACCTCCTCATTCGATCCTATGGGGACAGATAGCCTTACTATAGTGAAAAACGAACTTGGCAGTATTTCACTATCAGGACAGGCCACACACATCAGGGCATGTTCTACCTTTCGCGTGCACTGCACCCTGCCCACAGGGGTACCTTGGGCCTACGGTAGGGGTGACTCACATGTAAGAAAAGGGAAGGTTAGGGCCTGGCAAGTGGGTGCACTTGCCAGTTCGACACAGTAGTACCAAACTGCGCACAGACTCTGCAGTGGCAGCTCTGAGTTACATTTACAGGCTGCTTAGGTGGGTGGCACCATCAGTGCTGCAGGCCCACTAGCAGCATTTGATTTACAGGCCCTGGGCACACACAATGCACTGTACTAGGGACTGACTAGTAAATCAAATGTGGCAATCATGGAATCACTAATCCATAACAACAATTTACAGGGAGCACTTGCACTTTGGCACTGAACAGCAGTGGCAAAGTGCCCAAAGCAAAAACACAGCAAAAACACAGGAGGCAAAAACACAGGAGGCAAAAACACAGGGGAAACCCACGCCAATGATGCCAGGTCTAACAATTATACTGGCGACCACTAGTAAGTGGGTTTGAGTCAATGGGTTAACTCGCCCTACGGCCAACCCCCCAGCTCGCCAAAAGCCATGTTCATTAAAGGGTTGGTTGCCCGCAGGGGATTGGCTTATGTATGGTAATAAAATATTATTTTACGTTGAAGAAACCCTAGAAGTTCACTGAAAAAAACAAAGGTTAAAGTGACCTTATAGTTAGGTGAAAAGTTCAGTGACAATGTAATGTTTAAAACTAAAAAAACACTGAAATTCACCAGTTATAGTTATCTTCAGTAACTATAACTCATGCTCTATAGTAACTATAACTTGCGCCCTCGCCATGCACAGCTAATTACCCTACATATTACATCACTCATGACATGTTCTATAGCATCATTAATAACATCACTGCAGCATTTGATATAACATCATTGATGAGAAGACTGTGCATGGCGGCAATACAAGTGGCAAGAGCACATCTGCATCATGTGTTAGCTGGGGCCTAGGCTCTTTTAATCCGTATAACGTAGACATTTTCATTATTGGGCAGTGTTTTTCCATCCACATGGATGTCTTAATTTGTAGATTTTTATGGTGTTAAGATGCTTGTACGAACTTGTTTTGCATATGCTACTGTTAATATGTGATGCTTACCAGCTTTTCTTCCTGAGCAAATCTTCAGTAAAAGGACTTGAGCAAACAAATTAATAAAAATTATTTGGACGATGGCAACTAGGGCAACCAAGGCATTACTATGTCTCATTTACCTGGTGCAGTTATTCATAATGCCCTCTGGTAAACGTTTTGATTATGCAGATCATTTCAAAACATCATCTCTGATCAAGATAGGCATTTTTCTCATAATTTGATACACATATGGCCCTTCAGAGAGCTTCTGAATTTATCAGGTGCTATGCATTGCAACTATTCTGAGTTTTTGGGAAATAGCTTCATTGGACTGATGATCTTGGTATGCACTTCAACACCATCTTACTGGAGATATAGAGGCCTAGCCACCAGCTGATGGAGTGAGATGTCCATCATAATGACTGCTTCACCATGCACCCAAATTTTGTGACATTCTGTTCATATATCAAAAAGCAGGCACTGATCTGGGGTCCTCCCACGGTAAGGGACAAGACAATGGAAGCATATGTAGTCATAGTTGCTCTTCTGGGCCAGCTTTCAGCTGTGGTGCTCCTCCCAGGACAGAACCCGAGTTAATTAAAGATGTGCCACACCTGAATGAAGAATGCTGTGGGCAGGGCTGCCAGAGGAGCTAAGCAGCAGCTGCAGAACGTGGGAAGGTGGACGAGGTAACCAATATCACTGGCCCCCTTCAGCCGAGCCGTGGCTTAGAGGAGGCAGCTAGGGACAGGCTTTGGGAGTCACAATCGAATTACAAAGCCCATGAGATGAATGATGCAGCCAAGTGGGACGGGATCAGGGCCAAGGTGACAAAACCAAATGGCTCTGACTTAGGCCCCCTGAAAGGCAACTATAGTTTACCTGACAGAGATTTGGAACCCCATCCCCTGACTGATTACAGTAGCCTCAGCCTAGGAGATAAGACATTAGGCTTCAACTGTTAGAATTGTTGTCTGGTAGATTACCAAAGAGATGAGGGATACATAATATCATTGGAAAACTGATCCAGAAAATAGGGAGCAAGTTAGAAAAACTGTGATCTACCATGGCAGCAATTTCCAGATGTTCAGTTTTATCCTGCAATGTCATGGAGCTAAGTAACTTGTCAACGAGGCACAGGATATATCTGAGGAGAAGGGTGGCATGCATTGTGTTAGTACAGTAGAATGATGTCACTAGATTAGATGATCAACAGTTGAAAAATAGGTGCAGGGGGTCAGATGTTTTCTACTACTTATTTTGCATTTGACAGGGAAGTGCTGATATGGATACGATCTGGAGTCCCATTTGTGATCTGCAAAGAGCATGTAGATAAAGAAAGCAGATTTGTGTTAATAGAAGGGAAATTGCAGCAATACTTATTAGCAATGCTCTGCTTATATGCATCCAACATGGCACAGTTCTGAAAAAAAGACCCCAGGAGAAACCCAAGGCCCCAGTTGAGACCTGGGTAGGTACAGTATCACACAACAATCTCTCACTGGGAGTCATTGAGGGAGTACAATTTAGCAAGTAAATTAATCACACAAAACACGTAGTCCCAAGTTGTTGATTCAATGTAATTATATTAACAGCAATAGAAGCATAGATTTCTACTTTGCAAAGAATAAGAAGCAGCATCAACCATACTTAATTAGTGTGCTAGGTGGCAAGTGAACACATTGTGCTTGTGAGAAAGGGTTTAAAGGGCATAAGTGAAACACGTTGAAGGGCATAAATCCGCGTTTTCTTTGGGAAGTATTTGAAAACAATATTAGAACATTGGAATGTTCGAAGCTCCATTGAAAACAATGGAGTGCTCCGGGCTTATAATGGCTGGTATAAGCCCGGAGCTCCAACATTCCAATGCTTCTTTGTTGCTGTGAACAAAGGCTTCAGGGAGCCTGAGGGGATTTCAATCCCTCGTGCTCCCTGAAGCCTTTGTTTAATTTGTTAGAAACATTCTGCCCTCTAGTGGCAGAATGTTCTAATATCTTATAGCCCTTCGTAGCAGGGCTATACCGGCTATTAAAGTCCCGCCGCTGCCTTGTTAAAGTCCTCGCCTTCGGCTCGGGCCTTTAACGCTGCAGCGAGCATTTAATAGCCGATATAGCCCGCTACGGCGGGCTATAAGGCTATATTATACATGAACAGTTGTTTTATAAAACAAGCAATGGAAAGGAAATCATGGCATAATTAACAATCCCAAATAGGCTTATACAAGTTGAGGGCACTTCCACCTTCATGATTCAAGGTCATCTTCAGGAGAAAGTCACACAAGAAAGATGATTGCTGCCTTACGGATAACAAAAGAATGAGTTACCCCTAGTAATAAATGGATTAAAACCATGTAGGAATAAAAGGAGTACTTATTTGAAAGTACCTGAAGGAAATCCAAGGCTCCTGGGAGAGAAGAAAAAGAGAGAAAGAGCTGCGTTAGCCCCGCTAACATGTCTGAGAAGAAAGCGCCCTCCTTTAAGGCCTGAAAATTAGAGGCCAATACACTCACATGGGACAAGGCCAAGGCGTATATAACCAGAGCTAGGCCAGTACAGCTGGGCTTCAGGTAGGAGGGCTCGGGTTCACACTGGGAGTTGAAGCAATGGTGTTCACGGGGCTGAACAGCCTGATCAGTTATCCCTAGAATGATAACTTAAAATGATAACTTAATTAATCCACTTTGTATTAGTAGAAACTCACCATAGGTGAAAGCTTTTTGAATTCGGAATTTAAGGAAAAAGAATGCCAACCGATCTGGTATGAATTACGAGGGGAGAGAAGAGAAGGGATTAGGGGCACAAGCGCTGTTACTATGGCAGCACTGCCCAGGGGTTCTGGTTAACCCTGTATATGTTGGTACTTGAATGACTGCCCGCACCGATGGTGGTGAAAGATCGAGCATAGGCAGAAGGCCTGCTGGATAGAGGCACACTTATTCTGATACATTTTCTATCCCAGCTGGTGTGGCGAAGTGTCTGAGGAAACAAGAAGCCCTATAGTCAAAACAAGCAAGTAAATAGATAGACTGCTCGGACCAATTTAAGAATAAAGCAGGCATGGACGGGTTCCTTTAAGTATTAGATGATTGTGTGCATTCTGCAAGAGTCAGCAATGCACAGGCGTTTTAACTACTCCTATAATGTTTACATCCTAGACAATAATGGCTGCAGTGCTCAAGGGTTTTTATAAGCCCTGTAGTCAAAACAAGCAGGTAATAGATAAACTGCTTGTACCCATTTTAAGAATAAAGCGGACAAGACAGATAAATTGCTCAAACCCATTTTAAGAGTAAAGCAGCCAAGGATGTGCTCATTATGTGTTAGGTGAACGCATGCGTCCTGCAAGTAACAGCATTGTGGGAGCGTCCAAACCAGGTCCAAACTGACCCTCTACCCCCAAGGCACAGGATTTGCATAACCAGCTCTCACCAATAGAAGGGGGCTGCATAGTCCAGGAGTGGTAAATCCACCTGTCACGGCACTAGAACGAAGTAGGGAGCGAAAACAGCCGTGACCTGTCTCCCTCAGTCATGGCAATTCCAAATTAGCGGTGTGTGGCTGCACTTTGTGAATATGCATAATGGTGCGACAGCCTGCCTAATATTACAGAGCAATATGGGGGACTGAAGCGGCTAACCAAGAGTTGGTTGGCCTGGTATGGCACTCACCAGAGTTTTCGAAATCAGGTTAACCTCTAGTAGCATGTCCTGAATGAAGCAGAACAACGCGTCTCAGTGAGTGAGGAGCCAAATGAATGCTGGGAATCAGTAACAACTAGACCACTGTCGAGTACGGAAGTGGTGTATTGTAACCTCTCCCTGGAGCACTGAAATTGAAATTGAAATTATCTTTATTGTATATGGTTAATTAAAACCGTTTACAAAATTCATTTTTAAAACTTAGATTTCGTAAAATTAAGTCAAGTTTTTTTAAATATTAGTGCTTAAAAATGTAAAATTAAAGATTAAATATTAAGAGGCTGATAAAGTCTTCTTGGTCTGAATGCCCTTGGGTTGCATAGTTCTTTCATCTCAATTGGCCGTGAGAGTCCCCAGTGCACATGCTTCTTTCATTTTATTGTCTACCATGGTTAAAAACGTCCCTAGTTTGCAGTTCAACTGCGGGTCATCAGGGTTAAGCACGCTATCACCGCTTGTTGTCGTGTGCGAATCCCCGGGACATTAAATTCTGATTTTAGTACACAGGCCCTTTCTTGCTTTAGGTGCATATCAAGTGTGCCATATCCTCCGTTCCGTTTCTACACAGACGACAGTTAGTTGTAGCTTGCCCCCTCTGCCATGGTGGAAGGTACAGGATATATTGCAGCTTACCTAGTCGGTGTTTGAGGAATTTTTCCTTTATGCGCCGCTAGTACCCCAAGCTGAAGTAAGTTGGTAGGCTGAGTGTTTTATAGCTATTGATGGTCAGCCATGCGTGGCTCCGTTTTGCAAAGGCGGCTTTGTCGTCTATTAGCAAGAGGTTCCTAATTGTCCTAAGTACTGCTTTTTTAAAAAGTGCATGCAAGGTTGATATATCCCAGAGCTGGGAGAGCCCTGTAGTTGCGAGGCTGCTTTTTAAATGCTTCCTGGCCAGCCCTTGTGAGCTAAGCTGTAAATCCTTCAATAGTAGATGGTTTAAGGAGTTCTCGGGGCATCCCTTATTTTTTGCCAGCTCGTTAGGTAAGTCCCCTGTCTTGCTTGCTGTTGATTGGTGAGCCCAAATTCCAGTCTAATCTGGGCCGCCGAAGCATAAGTAGGTATGTTAAAGAGGATCCTGTAGGCTCTGATGATAGTGCTATCTAGAGTTTTAGAGTCTCTCCCTCTCAGCGCAATGCTTCAATATGAGATGGTCGGTAAGATTTTTGCTTGAGCAACCTGAAGTAAAGGAGAGAGCCTGGGGAGAGCTTGGGACCTGTCAGCTTGGTTTTTAGTTGTTTCAGAGATGTTGCTAGGCCCAAGCCTTTCCTTCTGATTGATTTGAGCTGGTTGGAAAATTGACCACCGTTATCAGTGTTTATGCCTAAATATTTATAGTTTGTGACATTCTGAATTTCGACGTTCCCCAGATGCCAAGCATAGGAACCTTTTAAAGATCTTTATATAGACATGGTTTTAGTTTTGTCAAAATTTACTTCCAGGAAGTTTTCTAAGGCATAGCTCTCTAGTGCATTCAGGAGGTGCTGCAACCCTACTTTTGTGTGGCTAATCAAAACCACAACGTCCACATAGAGAATGCTAGACAAGGCCTTGCCTCCTATCCTTGGGGCGTGTGCATTGGATAAGTTTAAAGATTGTGTCAGGTCTGCCACATACAATTTGAATAGAGTTGGTGCAAGCACACACTCCTGTTTGAGCCCGTTAGTCATGTGGATGCGCCTTGATAGATGTGTTCCATTACCCAATTTTACCTGCACCCAGGTACCAGTGTGTCATTGTATTATCATTTCAAGGAGAGAATTCGGGATATTCCAACCGGCCAGTTTTTTCCACAGCCTTGCCCGATTGATATTATCGAAAGTGGCTTTGAAGTCTATGAAACAGAAGTGCAAAGCCTGTTCTGTAGCCCTGGCCCTGTCAATAAGAAGTGACATTGTTAAGATGTTGGTAGTTGTGCCGGTTGCTTTGCAGAATTCTGTCTGGTTGTATGGAATAATATCTTGGTCTTTGGCCCACTCTTGTAGCTCCGCTAGTAGGGTACCTGCAAAATATTTCGCTTCTATATGGCGCAAGGCGATAGTTTTTCAGAGAGGCTTTGTCGCCGGATTTGTGGATTGGTGAAATAACCACGCCCTTCCATGAAGCTGGAAGCTGACTCATTTGCCTGATTTGACAGAAGATTTGATCTAACGTGTCTGCCCAAAATGTTGCATCCAGTATGAAAAGGGCTGGTGGAACTGCATTTGGTCCTGGAGCACCCTCTTTTTTTCCCTTGGATATTTGTTGTTTGATTCTAGCTAAGTGAATTGACTTTGCTTCCTGCTGGTGTCGTTTGGGAGTACCTTGGGTGCTTTTGATCTGCTTTTCACTGGTTGCGGTGGAGCCAGACTTTGTGGTCGCCCGTGGGTTCCCTGAAGGGAGATTGAAGTGAGATTCCAGGTAGTGAGCCCACGTCTCCTCAGGGATATGTGATGCCACTCCGCTGTGCAGGAGGCACATTACTTTATTCACAAGAGACCAAAAGTGCTTTCTGTTATTAGTTTTGGAGTCGTGGAGTAGTCTGGCCCAGTGGTTTTCTTCCCCGGCTCTCTTTATGTCCCATTTGATTTTTTTCAGCTTCGATCTATGCTGGCGTAAAGAGAGAGTTAAGATTGGGTCTCCAGGATTATATCTCAGTAATGTAAGGGCCATGTTAATTGCTTTTTTTGTTGTCGTTAGCAAGCACTATTGTGTAATGAATATCCTTTCTGTTTCGCACACTTCGTTGGTCAGTCTCTGCTTTATTTTTGTGGAATATGCGTTCGATAGCGTGGCGATTAAATCTTCCCATTCCCTGGGAGAGTTCTTTTTTTGTTTGTTGCAGTTATGTAGGAGAAGCTTTGCTGCCTCTAGAAATTCCTCAGTATGTGCCAGTGAAAACTTAACCCTTTTGAGGTTAATTGTGTAACTGGAGCTGCATCCCCCTGGTACAGATTCCAAAAGGGGAGCATTGGCCTGAAGAAGTGCTTCTTGTGGTTGATGATCGCTGTCCGCTTTGTTGCCGAGGGTAAACGAAATCACGTAATGAAAAAGGGAAAGACAGACCAGAATGTAGTCAAGTGTCGATGCTGTAGACTCGGTATAGAATGACGCTGCTGGTGGAGAATCTTCTGCAAACCTGCCGTTTAAAACTCGAAAGTTGATATGTTCTAGGTCCTCCAAGAAGCCCCTGGAAATATTGCTCGGTCTGCCATGTAGGCTCTTCTTCTGGTCGGGAATGTTCCAAGCAGATGACTGGGCCAGAATCTCTTCTGACGCCGAAGAGCCCAAATGGTGGAGATTGAAGTCCCCTGAGAAAATAAAGTTGGAAGTATCTTGTTCCCTCGTAGTTTCCGAGAGGTGGTCCAGCAGGTGCTTGATGCCCCTGGTTTTATGTTTCGGGTTTATGTAAGTATTGAAAATTATTACTTCCTCTTTTTTTCCTTTTAATGTTCTTGCAACCGAAAGGTGGGTTGCCAGCCCACCTGAAAGTCGCTCATATTTTGCTTTTCTAATTGCTTGTGTATGAAACTCTGTGAAGCCCTCTAGATGGTATGGTTCGGATGCCCATGTTTCTTGCAGCAGCACCATGTCATATGATCTTATGAATGATAGAAACTCTGGGTCCATTGTTTTGCTTCTAAGGCCGCTGATGTTCCAGGAGCAAAGGTGACAAGTGGTTTTAGTATGCCTGACACTTGTCATTGAGTGAGGCTATTGATAGTTCTAAAGACCTGTTGGTTAACTGAAGGTAACGGTTGTTGACGTGGTGGTTGCCTGGAGTAAGCGGAATAGTCAATGACCCCCTGTTCCCTGGGCGGTGATTGGCTGCGGGCTTCCCTGAAGCCTGAATGGGTAATGCCTTCAATATTGCTTTTGTACTTCCTGTTGCCGAGCAAAGTAAGGGGATATCTTGCTTTGCCGTGAGGTGAAATAGTTTTCCCCCCCAAGACTTAAATGTTTCACTTTCACTTAGCACCTGGTTAGCTAAGAGGGAGGATCACCACGTGGCTTTGGTAACTTCTCTTCCTAGATGTGAGTCCGACCTGATGAACTCTATTGAGGCGAGTCGGATGATTTTATGTCCTTTAGAGCTGGGATTGTTGCAAATAATTGAAGAATATTGCCTCAGTTTAGAGTATCATAGTTCCCCTTTGATGCGAACTCATCATCTTGGTGCCGATTATATGGTTGAGGGTTCTGTGCCCAATCATCGCCAGTTGATTGGACAAGTGCTGGGCGGTGATTGTTAGCCTGTTGTAAACTGATAAATTCAGTCCGCCCGTTGGGGCCTTCTAAATGGTCTTCTCCCTGTTTTTGTTTCAATGTGGTATCTTGTGCCTGTGGCTGGCCGGAGCTGCTGACTAGGTTATCTGCCATTGCAGTCACCCGGTTCCTTTGATTTGACACCTGCAGGGTTGAAACTGTATTTATAATGTCTGCAGTGGTGTTGTCTGGTAGCTGGATTCTATTTCGGTCCCTTGCTAGGGATTGCACTTGCGCAAAAGCGAAATCGTTTGTAGGAGTGTTGTTTAGACTTGGCAGGATCTGGGCGCTCCCTTGGGGTTGAGTGGGGCCCGCTTTTCTCATGTCATCTGTGAGATCTTCCGCTTTTGTGATTGTCGTTTCCAAAACCCCCTTTAGAGCGCTATTGGATTCTCCATCCTTCTGACCAGTGAGAGTGGCCTTATCTGCTGTTTGAGTAGTTGGGCTATGTTGAGCTGCGTCTATTTCTCCCTGTTTGTGGCAAAAAAAGGGACAGACTCTGGCAGCACTGGCTGCTGATCTGTAATGGCTCACTTTTCTCTTAAGTTGACGCCTCTGTTTGCCATTCTGAGGTTGGTCGCCCTCTTTCAGGTCCCCTTGTTGAAGGGTGGAAGGGAGATCCCCAGATGTGCAGCTGTTTGCATTGGCGTTGGTGATTTTGTTCTCAGCTTCTACTTCCGCGTAGTTTATCCCCGTGCTAGGATCTCTATTAGCAATTGCTGGAGCATCCGCCTTACTGCCCACGACCTTCTTTTTCAGATCGCTGAGTAGGTTAGCTAGCATTAAGGGGAGCGATGACAGCTTCTCCACTAGGGGGCCACAGTTGCACATTAGATTTGCCTTCGTTTGAGCTCGAATTATTAGGGAGTTGAGGTTTCCCAATTTTTCATCAATCCCACCTACATATAGGGCCAGGGAATTGAGGAGATCCAGCTGTAGATCCATCTTGTTGGACTGGTATTGAAGAGTGTCAACCATCCGTTGCATGGTGCTTAACAGTGTGTCCCACACATTAGTAGATCCTGACGTACCTTGGGCATGTTTGGCATGCTGGTGTGCTCCACGGCTAGAGTCCTCCACCGAGCATCCTTTTTCCGGCCCGGTACATTGGGTGGGCCCATGGTTGGCATCCGAGGTGTAGGATGCTACCAAATCGGCACATTCCTGTGATTCTAGATGTGCGGAATCCCCCTGATTGCCTTGATTTTCCTCCAGCGGGTCCAGTGATTCCAGCCCCTGGCTCAGCAAACTCGACTGTGTCTTGTGTGAAGTCCGGAGGATATGAGGCGTGAAGTTGAGCATTAAGTTGGTAATGCGGGTATTCTCTCCCTCCTGAGGTTCATGCAAAACTTGTGGTCCCCGACCCCTTGCTGCCGATGTGTGGATGAGTTCATTTCCGATTTCTGGATCTGAACAAGGATCTAGGCTGTGTGGACTAGGCTCTGGTTGGGGGGGCCAACTCACCTGGAGTGGTTTATGTTCTTGGTTGCTTTTCAGGAGCGATGGTGTCTGATGCTCAATGTTTCTCATGGATCGGCGAGGTGAAGCATTTGGTGCAGGCCTTTGTGAGGGGGTCGATGTACCAGACAGAATTCTGTTTTTATTTACGAGACCATCTTTTGTTCTGCTGCTTGCAGAGTGCCTGCCGGCCTCTTCTGGATGTGCTTCCACTATCTGTATTGGCTCCTTTGGTGGAGTTTTTGTAGGCTGGGTTGGCTGGGAGGATATATGCGTGGCCTTGATGGGGTCCTGAAGCCCGCATGCCCCACTAGTTGAGGAAAAGATAGAGGCACCTGGATCTTTAAGAAAGAAAAAATTTGAATAGATTTTTGGTTGTGAAAGATGAGTTGCAAGGCCCTTAGCTTTGGATATTTCATTACCAGACTCCACATAGGCGGAATCCTGTTCGGATTGTTTGGGATGGGCTGGTATAATATTCTCAGTTGACTTCTGTTTGGTTGCGTTTTTCTCTTGCTTCGTTTAGCTGACCTTGAGCTGGCGAGTGGTTGACCCCTGGTTTTACCTGATCTCATATTGTTTTACAAGTTTTACAAATTGCTATCAGTTGCATCCGTTAAGAGCCTGTTCTGACCTTCCCTGCCTTCCTTGCCTGGGCCCCTGACTGCTGCGTCGTTTATGATAGTTTATGGTAATAGTTTAATAGCTCTGTTGTTGTGTTGCTGGGTTCCTTCTCATTCGCCATTAATTACTCGCAGCTGTCCCTCCTCCCTTGGCCTTTATCGTTTTCTAAAGCTGCCTCTGGATGGCGATTTCAGTTCGGCCAGAATGATCTAGGTGGCTGACCAGGTCAAGACTGAGGATGAGGCTAGTTAAGTTGCGAAGGTCCTGTATGGGACCGTGATTCGCTGGTCAAGCGAAGGGATTGCGATTAATAATGCAGCAGGTGCTGACGGGTTCTGCTGTGAAACTACTTGATGACGTGGCCAGTGGACGGTGGGGCAGCTGGGGCTACTGGGACGGGCGAAGGGTGAATAACAAGCAGGACCGAGGACCAGAGGGGGGACGTACTAGTACAGCGTGCTGCGAGCACCACACCTCATGCAGCTCTGTGCAGCTCAGTGCAGCTCCGTGCCCCTGCCTGCCTTCGCCTTTGCCCTCCACGCCACTCTTACCGCTCTTGCCGCAGATTGCCGCCTCTTCACCACTGGCCTCTGACCGCTGGCTCTTCAGCTTGACACCCGGTTCTGTCCCTTCCACACCGCGCTGGTTGCACCCTTGCCCAATGCCGGTGCTGCAGCAGCTGGAGTCTGCCCTTGTGCTCCTTAAGCTGGGGGTGCAATGAGGTTGTAATGAGGATGATTTTTGATTGGGGCTAAACGACAGCCGGGATAGCCGGGAAAGTGGCTGCCAGCAGAGCGGAGTGGCGCGAGTGGGGCCTCCTGGTTACCTACAAGCCGCACCCAGGACTAACCGGGCTGCCTCCGCGGGACACCAGGGGCCGCTTTCAGCAGCCACGGCTATCGGCGACCGCACTCGCAGAACTGCGCTGGCAGTAACAGGTTGATAGCAGGCTGGGGAGGGGGGCCAGGGAGTCAGAGCCGGAGCCTTCCTGGGCACGATACGCGATACGCAGTGCACGGCTCACCGACTCTTCAGCCTGCCCCTCCTGCGTAATGCGTCAATACTATGGCTCTTCCGAAAAACTCAATTGTGGAAAGAGAGGAGATCATGCAGAGACAAGCCTGCCTTGAGCGGGCTTACAATCTCACAATTTCACAGGGAAAGCAACATGAGTCCATGACATAAACATTTATATGTACACATGTTTTTTTAAAAAGAAAACAAAATTGTCTTGACAAATTTCACAAAGGAGCATTTGAATTAATTAGACAAAATAAGATATACAAATGTATATACATTTTGGAGGGAAATCAGGGAGAAGGCTAAGGTGCAAGCTTGTAGTGTACCTGGCCTGAATCCAAAACAAGGGAACAAAATAGAAGAGACCATATAGTTCCATTCTTCCATGGTATTTAAACCACTGTCGATGGAATTACAGCAAGTAATCCAATGAAATTCACATTGTGACAGTAGTTGGGCTAAATCGCCTCCACATAGTGGCAGGGTGGGCTGGTCTATTACTTGCCACACAAAGTCATTTTCAGGGTGGTTGTATGTTTTGAATTGGGTAACAAGGGCATTCTCCACTTGGTATCAGATTCTGCTTTTATGTTGTATGATGTGATCTTTGACTAACTGGGTTGTTTGGCCGATGTAGACCAGATCGCAAGGGCAACAAATCACATAGATCACATTGGAGGACCGGCAGTTACTCAATTGTCTCAAGTTGTATGCCTGGGTGCCTGTTCTGAATGTATTGGTATTAATGGTTGGTGCACACACTATACAGTTTTGACACCTTTAATGGCCAATAACTGGTGGCAAACCCCATGAGGTGGTGATGGATTGGCTGAATTCAGTTTTGGGTGTCCATGTGGTTGCATGAGTTAAGTGATCGCCCAAGTTGTTTCTCCTTTTTTAGGAAAATAGAGGTCCACAAAGCTGAATTGGGTACATAAAACTTTCCAATTCTTTTTGAATATTTTGCTGATTTTATTGCTAGCTGGGCAAAAGTAGATACAAATGGTATTAATTTGTTCTTAGTTTGTGTCCTGGGTGTGAGGAGTGTTTCCCTAGGGCGGTACCATGCGCATTTGAGTGAGCGTGATACCAGACGTCTTGGGTAGCTTCGGGTAATCAGTTTCTCTTTTAGTACAGCTGCCACTCTCACCAAGAGATCTGTGGTGGGATCAAATTGTCTGTTTTCAACTTGACAAATCAAATCCATACTATCCTGGATAACAGTTTTTGTGAGAGGCACAGGCAGTCTTTTTAGATCCATTATTTCCATACATGACTGGAGGGGCCCACTTCCCTTGTCAGTCTAGATCCCCCTTATCAGTGTAACATAATTGGCTAGACAGTTGGTATGTCATGGAAATTTGAAAAGACATCCACTTAACGGATATGTAATGATCCTATTGTATTCACGTGTATGACTAAAACACGGGTCATGTTTATATGTACTGCACAATTACACCCACTGAATACCTTAGCAAATTTTTTTTTTATCACAGCACTTTGATGATGGATTTGGGATGTTGCTGTACTTGTATTCTGAATTTGCTATTACAGATGGCAGCACTAACTGAACCAGCACTTAGAGACACTAAGTGTCACACATTTGGCAGGTGAGTGTCACTCATAATTGTACTGAAACCATGAAAATCTCACACATAAGCAATCTGAAAACTTGGCAGCTATGTGTATTGTGTGGGAAAAAAGCAGTGCCCTGTACAACTGTTGGACAGACTTAGGGTTTTTATTGAGATTATACCACCAGACAACACTCCCAAGGTGGCAAGACTGGATGTTTATTAGTGAGACTGACATGAACAGATATACATCTGACCCCGCTTTCCACTCTGAGGCTTCCAACTGGGAAGTGGATTAGCACGCAGTTTATGAAGGTTGACTTTCCAGCTCACTATGGTTTGTGGATTTGTTGTACTCAAAGCCACACAAAATAGACCATGCTTCCTTGAGTGGCTTTACTGGGAGGCTGCATTCATTGGCTAGGGAAGCACTGGATGGACCACTCACGATTTATGACAAAAGAGGTGCTCTGAAACAAGTAGTCCTAGTAACCACCCTAGAGACCCCCGGTACCGATGATCTCCCTATTTAATTTTATAGCACCTACATGGATATTTTAGGAATGAGACTGCTTGAAATGTACATGACTACAAAGACTAAAGTTATAAAATCTGATACCACCATTACTGTCTAAAACTAAAAGTGACTTGGCAGATGTGATATCATATCGGCCACTGTCAACGTTCAATCTAACAAACAAGATTTTGGCTGAAAAACAGGCACTAAGTTTGATGAATGTCCTCCCTACACTTGTCCAGTCAGACCGAAATGGCACTATATTTGTGGTTTGTTCCACATCTTAGATAGGATGTCCCCAAAGTTTTATAATATTAATATCTTTTCGAGATCAAGAGCAGGTAGATTCCCTAATAGGCCTTGGACAAGTACAGAAATAACAACTTACATCTTGAGCAGGGAGAGCAGACAAGCTATAGTCTGTATGTCCTTTTCAGGTTTCCGAGAGAAAATTCATATAAAACACGTAACAAAACCGTCCAGGGACTGGCATGTATTTGACTTGTTGTTATGAATTACTTGCTACCTTTCACCCCAAGTGTGCAAAGACAAGAAATCCATCTTTTCTTTTTAAGGCTTTATTTAAAGCCAATTTTAGTGCTGACTAAGGGCCTGATTATGAGTTTGTCGGTGTGGATGCGGGCCGTCATACCAGCGCTCCACTCCCACACTACCAAACTCGTCCACCCGCAAGATTAGGAGTTTTCTCCTGGTCTAGCGGGCAGTGCTTTTGTGAACCAAAGGCGGTGAGCCCAAGAAAGGCACTGCAATGGGAATGCCAAAGCAAGTTCGTGCATGGCATGGACTGTAAAGTCCATGCGGTGCAGGAACTGGGGGTGCATGCATAGAGTGCATGCATCCCCATGGCCCTGAGGCACCAGGGGGCCCTGTAGGCCCCCCTTAGTTTCCTCACCGCCACACTTTCATGGCGAGCTCAGTGCCATGAAAACTGTGGCGGAGAGCAAACTTGTAATATGCTTGGTGGTGCCGCAGCAGCTCCGCCACCATATTGCGGTCCTCAGATGACCGCGCCACCACCGAGGGATCACGGATCCCTGGCGGTTGAGGCGGTCCAATGGTGGTCCGATCACCAAACTCAAAATATGGCAGTTGGAATGCCGCTGCGGCAGTTGTCGCACCCGTCACCAAGGGTTTGGCAGTCCATCGGAGTGCCAAACTCATAATTAGGCCCTAAATCTTATTATTGGAGATGTGAGAATAGTATCAATCATAAATCAATAGAATGTAAATATTATTAAAGCAGGCAACATAGGACATTGTGATGGAGCAATCTTTACTTATCGAAGCCTACATATTATTATCAGAATTTAGACGTTTGTCATCCCAAACCTGAACATCATTTATTTTCAAATCAGCAGTCTGTCTACAAGGCAATGCTAAATTGTATTTATGCATCCACATTCTGCTATCAAGTAATGGCTTTGGCACAGTTACACAGAGAACTGCTTTGCTCTTCTTTTGGGATGTGAAGGTCCTCACTCTCTACTTGAGAGAGCTTTAAATTGACTTTTTATTTATTTTTGTACCTTTATCGTTCAGAAAAAATACCCTCTTGATTCGTGTTGTAAGGCAAGAAAAAAGGGTTGGAATTCTCCTTCATATTCATGTTAAACCAAATATCACATATTAGATAAATATATGAATATATGAACTAGAAGCATAATGTCTAAATGTACAAAACATGTAGGAAACATTGCAAGTTAATATACATAAATGCATATGATTAGCTACTGATTACAGATTAATAATGGCATTTAGGTGACTTTTATAAAACATGCAATCAAAACACGTGACAGAAGCAGTCGACTCATAAAAAGCTTCAATTGACATAGAGAAGGCTTTCGCCCCCTGGAATGGGATTACTTTTTTCAGTTATTGCTGGTGATGGGCTTTGGTGAGGAGATACTTCTTGCCTAGATTTGTTTACTGTAGAGCAATCAGACGGATAGAGTTAGGACAGAGGGGATGCCATCTGATTCCTGGGATGGGATGAGGGACATATGGCTTTGTTGCTTTTGCGGCTTGATCTTGCCATGGAGCCACCAGCAACTTAAATTAGATGAGATAGCAAAATACATGGGTTTCAACTGGTTGATATGGCCCATTTCACTTCATTGTTTGCTGATGACTTATTTCTATATCTACAGGTTATGAGAATCGAAATACATTCACTATTACAGACTTTAGGACATTGAAATGAGGTGTCGAGACCATGGGCCAACAAAAGTAAGTTGATTATTTTCCTCTTGTGATCCTCAGAAATCCTGGAACAGCAGCAAATGACACGAGTAACCTTAAAGTGAGAATGTAATACATTCAGGTATCTTGGGGTGCAGTTCTATCACCGGGAGGAGGATGTTACAGAAAGTATTGTAATGGGATACACAGCTCTATCTCACTTTGGCAGCCCCTGCCACAGTCAGTGTTGGGCAGGGTTTCTTTAATGAAAATATGAATATTACCCAGGCAGGTATGCTTCATTGCTACCAGACCCCTTTAACAATTGGTATTTTGGGACATCAACCTCATGCTCAAAGATCTAATAGGAGAAGGGACAGACGCAAAGTTTGCCTTAATAAATTGAAGCTTTCGATTGAAGAAAGAGCGTTAGGAGACACCACTTCTTAAAATAGCTGCACTGGTGCAGTATGTGGCTGGATGGGTACCTGAAAGACAATCAGATAGAACTAGTTATATATTAAAATACTAGGCCACAAGATGATCACCATTGGTTGTTGTGTATGGTTAGGGTCTGTTGAAATAGGCATATAATAAAAACTAAAATAAAAGAACCATACACATCCAAATTACCACTGTGGTTCTTACTTTGATGCACAGAAATTAGTGATTGGGGTGTTGATGTGGCAGTTTGGCAGTAGGCTGGAGTGATTATCATGGGTGGTTTGTTTGAAGAGGGTCATTTACATAATGTTGAGAAAATAAGTCGAAATGAGGGCATGCAAGTAGGGCAATTTATATCACATGCTTGGCTCGGTACAGTGGAATTAACCTAGTAATGTGAAATAGTTGAGCCGTTCACTAATGCAATGACTTGAGCGCTACTAATTTTGGGCTTTACTAGAAAGCTGGTCACCCAATTGTATTGGGAAATTATATCAATGATTAGTGTGGGCTTGAACGCTCTGAAGGCACGATGACGTACAGATATCGACTGGAAGATTTCAGACGGGAGTGTTATATGCTATTGATATATATGTTGAATGTATACAGAAATGCGAGATTTAAACTATTACAGTTCAGTCATGTGCATCGCACCTACTTTGCACCTCACCATCTGTATAAGATGTACCCTGGTATATCGGACAAGTGCTCCAGATGTGGTGCCAAAACAGATGATGTGGGATTGTGCAGTCCTCAGCCAATTTTGAAGAGAGATAACTGAAAGGCTTACTACATCAGCACATCAGCATAATTTATATAAATCTGAGACCGTTTACTGGGATTAAGGACACATATTTACTATGTATAGTTGCTGGCGCTCCTCCAAAGCCACTGATATTTCCACTTGGCTAAAGGACTTAAAACAATGGACTGCAACAGAAATAGAAATGAGCATGGCAATCAGTAGGGAGAGCAGCACTCATGTCATTGAACTCAATTTTGTTAGGATGGAGCCCGACTCGCATGACCTCCCACCTTGATTCTGTGTATCAAATTGAATGGGTAATATGCCATGAAGATATCAAAACGATGAGCCATTACGACCCAGTAGATAGGTTACGGTGAGGCATCAGATATAATGCTTGAAGTATATGATTTAATTTTCTGGTTTTACATTGTCACGTGTTTTTTAAGATCCTAGCATGATGCAACAGTGGTAATTTTATATATGTAATTTCACCAAACCATCCTTGTTAGATCATGTAAAATTAATGCATGAAACAGACTCACCAAAGTTCAAAAATACTTTATTGGGTGTCTTGAAATGGAAAAGCACACCTGTGTATTATTGATAATGGAAAAATGTTTTTAATTGCAAAATCAATAAAGAAATACAAAACCCTACTGAACGTCCAGGATAAAAGACCTCTGAAAAATATATTTCTACAACAATTATCATTGGATTTGGTTTGATTATGGCATTTATAGAGCGCAAACTGTCGCTCCGAAAGGAGCGTCCTGGCGCTGGTTGGAGGAAAGGTGAGATGAGGCGAGATGAGGCACCGGGGATCTTAAATGAGGGAAAGGCAAAATTCATCTGAGGATCCAAAGATCCATGTTTTCAGTGCCTTCCTAAACTGTGTCTCTATTTTTAGCATTCTCAGATGAGTTGGCAAAAGGTTCCAGGCTTTGGTTCCCATAGCGGCTACTGTTTTTCCTCCCTTTGTTTTGCATCTAAAATAGGGGGGTTTGAGAAAGTTTGCTGACGAGGACCTAAGGGTCCTGGACATGATGTAATGGGGTGAATCTGGCTGAGAGGTACTTTGGTCCCTGTTTAAGTGAGGCTCTGAAAGTGATTAAGAGGATCTTAAATAGTACTCCCTTGTGCAGTGGCAGCCAATGAAGGGTTTTTAGTGCTGCGGACGCGGAGGATCTACGTGGTAGTTTTAGTACTAAGCGGGCCGCAGCATGTTGGACAACTTGTAATCTTTTTAGTGTTTGTTCATTGGCTCCCGCCAGGAGGCTGTTGCAGTAGTCCAGGCGTGAGAGGATCAGTGCCACCGCAACTGATTTCCTTGCAGTGAAGGGGAGTGAAGGACTTTGATACTTAGCTTCATTTCCAAACATGGCATACTTTAAAGACGATATAAGTCTCATAAACAGAAGCATTATAGACTATAATGTCCATATAACACATGAATCTACTAGAGATAAGACCTAAACCCCTTAATATACCATAAATAGATATCATTCAACATCTTAACCGTAAACAACGTATTAGAAAAATGTAAGAATTGGATCAGTCCTTCTTCCTGAAACACCCCTTTAAGACACAATTCCTGCTCGGCCACTCCAATGAATTACCACTTACAGTGCACAAATGGCTTGAAATAATAATTCAACTGCGAATAGCTCCATCACTGGTCTCCTACGCCTTACACTTCAGTATAGATCACATTGTATTATTAACAAAATCTGCATGCTTTCAACTACATCTCCCACATAAACTCAAACGCTAGACCCATCCCACAGGCGTGAGGACAGCAGTACATCAATTACTGCTCTCACACCTGGAAAAAGGCAATGCAACACTAGCGGACCTTCCTCATTGTACACTCTCCTCAAAGCGATCCTACATTCATCGGCTAAACCTGTCATAGGGGTAAAAGTAATGCGCCATATCACTCCTATTTCAAAGGAAGTTATTTGGCTTTTCCTTGAAGCTAGAATTGGCTTTATAACACTGCAAATTGCATCACTCACCTACCTGAAGGATAAACTATTAACTACTGGAGAGGAAAGAAATATGAGAGGCAATTTCCATCATCTTTTCTCAAACTTCCCCACACTAAAAAATCTAAAGCTCCCATCCAAGCATTCGTCTGCCTACTGCCAATACTTTAAAATCAATATCCATAAAACACCTTAAAACTCACCTCTTCAGAATTCTCCCTAAATGCTAATTGGTTTCTGTATTCCTCCTATAGACTACATCTTTCTCTAAATCCCCTATGAATTGTAACTCTGACTATTGTTGAATTTAGAGTGCATCCATCCCTATGAGGCCAAGTCTGTGCAATATAAATAGAGTAGCCTTCTGTAGACAACACCGCCTATAACAGACAAGAAGAATGATCAAAATGACCACAGCATCTTCATGAGGTAAAATGTGAATAGGGTTCTATAATGCTCTTATTCCTCTCTCCTTTCATGAGCCACAAAAATGAACCATCTCCTTAGTGTAAATTGGATGATTGTTTTATCTAAATTGACAGGATTTCAATTGTAGGGGATAAAACATTCTTTATATGAGAGTGATCACCATTATGTTTTTTTTTATCTCATTGGTTCTAAATGTTTTATACTAAATCCTTCTCTTCTAAGGAAAATGTAAGAAGTCACTCTAACACCACCAATAGGATTACTTTACTGAAGTGTGTTTATAGGGCAAGGATTCAGGGCCTGATTACGACCACCGTAGTCGTGGTGGCAGTCCGTGGACCCCGAGACTGGCAGCTCACCCACTGTATTACGAGTTTGCCTGTAGGACCGCCACTGGACCACTGCTACTGCTGGGGATCCGTAATCCTGCAGCTGTGGAATGGCGGTCCAAGGAAGTACATTGCTGCCGGTGCTGCTGCTGCACTGCCGAGCATATTATGAGTTTCCTCACTGCCCTCCTTTTCATGACGGTGAGCCCGCCATGAAATGGGTGGCAGTGAGGAAACTAAGGGGGCCCTAGCAGGGCCCTCTGTCGCCTCTGTTCATAGGGGTGCATGCAGGGGGGTACATGGTGTGCCCCCCGTATTTCTGCAACCCGTTATTACATGGGAAGAAATGCACAACATGGTGCATTCCTTCCTGTACAGGAATGTACTGCAGTGCTCCCACGGTGGTGCCTTTCCAAGGCTCTCCTTTGAGCCTTAGAAAGGCACCACCGTGGGACCACCACAGGGACCATCGCAGTACGCACTGCCTGCCAGGATTCAACTTGTAATCTAGCGGAAGGTCTGACTATGAGCTTAGCGGTCTTCTTGCCGGAAGCTGGCGTGGCAGCTTGCAGGAAGACCGCCAAACTCGTAATTAGGCCCTTAGTGTTCGCTGTATAATTTTGTGGTGTACACACTTGTATTTTGTTTTCCTGTTATAACTCAAATGGATTAGTTTACATTAGCTTACCCAAAGAGGTCAAACATATGCAGTTCTCTCAAAATAAAGTATGTCAATTCTAGGCTGCCGCTCTTTTTTCCCTTTCCTCCTGCATGCAGCTAAACATCAAATTACTATAAGTGTAGCCATACTGATGTCTCCTCAGTCTAGTAGAATACATTGATCGCCCACCAGACATCTTGTGTAGGGATTGTGAAATACATTTACTAACAGTCGTTTCATAAGGTAATGAAGCCCCAACCTTGTCAGGGTTGGCTGTACTGGTGTGGCATTTTCACTTTAAGAAGCTGTATGTTGGATAAATAAGAGGGCACCAAAATTGGTATGAAAATATCACAAAACATCCACATTATGCCAAGCTAATCACTTGTGAACCACCTTGTATGACTCCTGAGATTGTTATAATACCTTTATTTAATACTGCACAGACCTCCTTTGGTTGCAGGGTAGCATTCAGAAATTTACTGTATTGTGTGGAGGGTCCATATTCGGTACAATGTATTTCGCTTCTAACATACAGAAATGAGTTATCTAAGCTCAGTCTCTCCTAAATAATGATATTGCACTTTACCTAAAGATTCCATAGTAAGTATCAGAAACAACCCTTCCTTATTTACCAAACCCACTCTTACCAAAAATGAGGGGCACCATACTAGAAGCAAATATGCTTTAGATTAACTCCTGCAGGCCACCAACAATAGTTTCAATACTTAGGAGCCTATTCACAAACTGCTTTGTGTAGTACATTTAGTAGTACTACAATAGTACTACTAAAATGCTACAAAATGCAGTTCTCAAACCTATGAGTCTAAATCTTCCCCTTTCTTTCCTATGGGAAGATCCCGATACATGTACGTTTACTACTGAGTAGTAAATGTAGGAGGGACCAAGGGGAATGGGTGGAAAAAAAGGCATACTTATTACCAAATGGGAGGGATTTAGGGAAGGATTAAAGAGGGGTTTAAGAAGAGCTAGTGAGGGGGTTAGGGAGGGGCACCCACCCAGAAAAGAGTAAGCTCATCACTATTCACAAACTGCACTTCTAACAATACTAGAGCCGAAAGAGACCCAAAACATTAGCAAATTACTCGGAGCTGAAGTAAGTCCAGCACCACACATGGCCAACCACTACAACTGCAACAGCCTCCCATAGAACATAATGGAGGGAGAGACTTAAAAAAGCTCATGGGAAATACTAGTAAATTAAATTATTTAAAATAGGTAAACATATAAATAAATATAATTTATGGTTTACAAATATCTAAAACGAATATATTTTTGTATTTTTAAAATATTTAACAACCTTTTTTAAATGTATAATTAATGTAACAATAATTTCTATTAAATTATAATTATTATTTTTAATTAACTATTTAAGTGTATATAATGTTTAATTATTAATGCAAATAATATATTTATTTTTTTTACTATAGGTGACAATGTATTTTTTATTTTAAACTTTAGACAAATAATAGTGCTGTAACATTCTTTATTGTGTTCCACATTTAAAATAAATGTGTAAAATTAATTCACATTAATATTTAAATAAACATGTTTTTTTTATTTCTTTTAAATTATACTTTACCATAGGGATGCCCTCAGTCAAGGTGGAATCTCCCTTTAGTAAGGTATTGGGGACATTAAAAAATGTATCAAACTTTATAATAAGTTAAGAAAATTATTTCTTAAGTTAATTATTATTGTAAATTAATTGTATATGTTCATTTAAAATGTATAACAGACAAAACAACTAATCCTATATAATTTTTACATTAATTCTGAATTCAATATTTAATACATTTATATACATAAATATAATTTTTTTCAAATTTAAATTAAAAAATAAATTCCCACATAAAGTAAAAATAAAAATTGCTAATAATTAATAAAAGTAATGTGTGGAATTAATTAAAAGTAGTTTAACTATACATATATATATTCTTATAAAAGTAATGTTTCAATATTGTTGTACTTTTAACATTAATTAAATAAATTTATGTTTTAAACTATTTTAAATAATGTAATTTAATTTAACATTATATCCTAAGCGGTTTCGTTTTTATGTCCCTACCTCCATAATTCTTTTTGGGAGCATGTTGTGGTATTTGGCCATGTGTGGTGCTGATCTGTAAGAAAATGCTTCTTTTTGCATGATCAACCACATGTTTTTGGACTGATTCTGCTGGTTTTTCGACTCTGAAGGTGCACTGAACCCTCCCAAATAGGTGTCAGTGCCAGTGCCCTGACCACTAAAAAGTGTATGTCTGATTGGTTCTCCCACAATTGACATTAATTTAACTTACTTAAAAGGCCCTAGTATAAGGTACCAGAGGTACCCAGGGCCTTCAAGTGAAAGTGCCTCTCGTGGACTGCAAAACTGCTGGCAGAGCAGTTTTCAACCGTTAACTTGACTTTGCCATTTAAAGTATTTGCAAAGCCCGAACCTTCTTTGTTAATATTTATATCTCCCCTAAGGCAGTTCTACTGTGCCCTAAAGGCAGGGTGCAATAAATTTAAAAATTGAACATGTGTTCCTTAATTTTATATGTCCTGGCAGTAAAAATCCATCGTTGATGCTTTTACTATAGAAAGGCTAGTAGCAGTTATATGCTTTCAACTCAGCAATGCTAACTTATAAATTAGAGCACTAAGGGGCTGATTAAGATGGCGAAACGATCGCCACTGCCGTGCCGGCTGTGGCGACCGTCACGCCATCGTAACATGAATTACCCACTGCCATATTACGATGGCGGTGGGTATCGCGGCGGACAGAAAGTCCGTCCGCCACTTTTCCGCCGGTCGGCAATCGTTACGATTGCCGGCCGGGCGGAGCTGGGGCTCAAATATGGTGGCGGTGCCTAGCAGGCACCGCCATCCATATTAGGATGTTGGGATTCCAAGGCCTTTCCATGGTGGCGATGCCGCCATTTAAAGGCTGGCGGGGATTTGCTTTGGGGGCCCGTTGGGGGCCTCCGGGCTGGTGGGGGGGTGAGGGGGTGCACTTGGGGGGTACCTATGGTACCCCCCTACATGTCCATGCACAAGGTGGCAGGCACCGCGAGGTGCCTGCCACGTTGTGCATGGAAATGCACAACATGGCATTTTACCATTGCGGTGGGTGCTGCAGCCAGCAGCACCCGCCGCAATGTTAAAATGCCAGATGCGACCGCCGAGGTGGCGGTCACATCATGATCAAGGGTGCGGGACCGCCGCATGACAGGCGGGCGGTCCCGTTCCCGCTAGGATGGCGGCGGACTCAGGTCCCCACACTATCCTAATAGGCCCCTAAATGTCATACTTAAAGTTATTAAAAAAATTGGTACATTAAACCAGACTTAATGGTCAATTCAAATTTAATGTAACTTATGGCCAAATAGCATCTTTAGTAAGTAGCCACTTTGGTGCCCAAAGTTTTTCAGTGAAGGTGTACTGTTGAGACAAGACAGCCTTCTGTTCACAAGACAGCCTTCTTTCTGACTTCCTGGGGGGAGGAGTGAATGATTCTCAGAAATGAACACAAAGGGCCTGCCGTTGGAGGAGAAGTGACGTCTCCCTAGCAGGAAAGCCAAACAGAGTGTGAGCGCAAAAGGTGAGCTTCAGAGGTAAAGCCACCTTTGAAGGGCAAATGCTGGACACACATGAAAGGGGCTGTTCTTTTGTTCTTGCAGACAGGCTAGTGTTGGGATGGAGAGGGGAAAACAGTTGCCAAACGGGTTTTTCCTTGGGTGTGTAGTCCCAGGGTGTAGGCTAAGGAGCTTCACATACCAGGAGAAGTATTCTGCCATCTTGGGAGCAGGCACAATATTGCTTTCTGGCCTAGCTATATGCCAAACATTACAGAAATCAACATAAAAAGGATGGGCTAACCAATATCCCCTCTGAAGCATGGGTAGCCATAATATATATGGTAAAGTACTGGCAAGGGAATTATTTATGAAATTAAATGGCCATGAAGTTACTCGTTGGCAAATGGAATTAATCCCAAGACAGGCATGTATTATTAATCAAATAAATTCATAGTTGGTTGCCCCAAAGTGGGCATGAGTAGTACTTTACAAATTTATAAAAGTTTACCAATATTTGCAAAGTTTGACCGCAGGCACAGTCAATTACAGTGATTTGTTACATTGAATGAAAGAGCAGTGATTTAGTGTTCCTTTAAAAATCCATATCTCAGGAATCCTTCTATGGAATTTTGTTATTGAGATGTCATTTTGAAGATAAAATTCAACCTATTTTTATACATTGGCATCAGATGTTTATTGTTTCTAATTTCGTACCTATTTGACTGTATTTGTTACTTCTTAATGCTATGCACTTGTTTCTTTGATAAAGCCTGACTGCTCAGAGCCACAGCTACCCAGGGTTGAGCTCAGGTTTTTCAAAACAATCTGACTGGACACACTACAGGTGGTGAGTTTATTACATGGTGAGGTCCCACAATGACACCATATATTAACCCACTTTCCTCACATGGACTTACTACTGTTTCATTGTGGCAGTAGTAACTTAAACCAGTAAAGTTGGCTCCACCCCCATTTTCTGGGTTTGGGATGTGTAACTCTACACTTCTGAGTAATTTACACTCACATTTTGTGAATAGTCAAAAGTAGCAAAGTTACTCAAAAGTGAATTACACATATAAACCACTCACCAGTGTAAGTTACCTTTGTGTATTGCCCCGTTTGTTGAGATTTAAGACAGGATAGAGATATAGACACAAGAAGTTAAGTAGAGATTGCTGGATCCAGCTCAGAGTTGGCATGATGGAAAGAGAGAGAGAGTGTAAACCAGATTTGCTCCATACAAGCAACATAGCAAAGCAGGCCCAGGACCAGTGCTCTGTCCTTAAAAGGCATAGGTAATTGGTATAATTCTAATTGGCCAAAACAACCTACCTCTAAGTCCCTAGTATATGGTAGGACATGTAGGTTTAGAAACCCCAGTGGAAGGGAAGAGGTGTGGCGCCGCGGCCAGGGCGACTGATGCTGGAATCTGGGGCTCACGGTTCGATCCCCGGCGGCAGGTCAGCCCAGCACCATGTGACTCTGGGCAATAGCTTGCTTAATCTTCCCGACGGCCCCCAGCGCCGGGATGCCTTCGGGTAGCTGTTCGCGCTTTAGAAATACTGGATTTACATTTAATGCACTTAAGTGTGCACTGCTGTAGTGTCTGATGTCATTTTAAAGCCAGACCTGTTCTGCAGACTATTTTTTTAAAAACTGCATCCAAATTCGACTTTGGAATTAAAAGTACTTCCAAAGTCCAAAACGACCTTTTTATAACTTATAAGTTCCCCTTAAGATCTGCTAAGGGCAGGTACATAGTTATAAAAAGCAAGGACAATATAAAAGATGTTTATATTCCCTGGTAGGGAAAAACGCCAATGTCGTTTTTCCCTTTTGTAGTGAGGCTGGCCCAATAGGCTAACATGAGAAGGCTTTATTAAATTTAATAAAGTCTAACTTTTGATTGGAGCTAGCAAGAAATATCATACAAACAATCAAAATAATGGTTAGAATAAATCCCACAACTTTCCAGTGTCGGATTTTTTATAACTATAAAGGAAAGTTGTTTTAGAACTTACTATCCTGAAATTACCTAAAGCAGCCCTATAGCAGCCTCTCCTGATTGGCCAGCCTTTGGCAGCCTGAACCAAGCTGCTACCTGAGTAGGTGTGAAGAGGCCTGGGGTTGAAACAATACAGCCATTTGGTGGCAGGCGATTTGCTTCCTGGAGAAGCCAGGGAGAGGAAGGGGGCTGGGGAGATAAGCTGGGCTTCAAAGACCGAAGAACAGATGTCACAGGACCCAGGCCGGCCCCCACTTCCTTGATCCCCAGCCAGGTGGGAGAGCCCCCCCCCGCCTAATTAGATTAGGAGAGGGGTTGGCAGGGAAGTGTAGTCAGATGGTAGCTTTTTGAGAACAGTGCATTCTGGGTCAAAAATATGTCACACTTCACAGGAAGTGGTCATAGCAGAGAGATGTAACTTTAGCCCTATAAATCGGTGTTGGATTTTTATTGTGTTGTGTCTTTTACTCATTTACTGTTTTGGTGATATTAAATACATTACACATACCTGTCTATTAAGTTAAGCCTGGCTGCTTTTGACAAGCTGCCAAGGGTAGAACTGAACAAGGATAATTTATTGAGACTTGACAGAACCTTATTAGTGATTGTGGTATTATTACTAGTTAAAGGTGAATACCCTCACCTACTAATAATCCACTTTCCTACAATTCTCAAATCTAAAATTTGCCCTATTAACATCTCTGACTACATCCTTGTAATAGCTTCTATTGAGCTGTGGTTCACTTTGTTGATCCTTTTCTGTCTTTTGATACAAGATTTTTCACAACCAGCGACCTAGAAAAAAATTTAAGACGAGCAGTATTCCCATAACCCTGCAAAAGCTCATGAAGATTGAGATGCTTAAAGTAAAGGTGCCACAGATAAAGCTAGTGTCTGTTGTCATGCCTAGGGCTAAAGTAAATTATTGCAAATTGAACAATAAAGTCATAAAGCTGTTGGACAATCATCTAAAAGTGCACCAATAAAAATTATGCATTCCCATGTAGAAAAACCTATTACTTCTGACAGTAACATTAATGGAGTATTCCTTATTGTTTTTTATAACAACCGACATGCATCAGACCTCATACCATGGAATAGGAAAATAGGGTAGGATGCGAAGTTGCTTGATGGATTGTGAAATGCCTGGGTGTTATTTGTGCCCATTCTTCAGTCACTGGTCCTTTGAATGTATGTTCAAGGAGTCCATTCTAACCCTTTTTACAAACCAATTTAACAACCTCCCTCTTCTAAGTAATTGCAAAGCAAATCACTTAATGATGTTTACTAAAGTCTTGAATAACACACTGGGACATGAGTACCATGCTGTGTGAACTGCAATCCTACTGTGGGGGAGACTTATGACCATGCATAGACATTTAACACAGATATGTCATTTCATATATCTGATTCAGGCTATCTGAAGGCGACAATAACTTATAACAAGATGGAACCGACCTCAGTGTGCACACATCAGAAAGCCTGAAGTACTGACCGGTATATGATTTAAAGTACCCCATGCACTCGCCTCTGCATGAATCTCAGTCCTGGTCCCTCATCCCTGAGCACATCTTAGGACCAGGGGAAGAGCTGTATTCTTTAGCGACTGAAGTTGCTCTGAGACAATTAGTCCGGTCTTGATTTTCACTCTAAACTAAAAAGCTCAGGTATGTAGCAGGGTCTCAGCTTTTATCAGTTCTCCGGGACCATGCATCAACAGTGAAAGTAGCACTGATGATGATCTCGGCACTCCAAAAAGAGAGATCTCCATTTCCCCTCATCAGGTGTAATTAGTCCATCCAGCCCTGCTTCTTTCTTTGCAATGTGTTAAGTGAAGCATATAGAATGCACCGCCATTGTTAACGTCACATACATTACACAATATAAATTAAGGAACCCATGATGCGGATAGTAGACAAGTTTGAATTAACATTGCACCTTTTCAGCAGTAATTTGCAAAGTAACATAAATTCATGTTCAATTTTCACAAAACACTATCCTTGATTTTCTTATAGGTTTTATAAATAGCTGCAATGAGGCTCTGTATAATATGTAAACATCTGTTATTCAGAACCAAGATACCCGTGAACGAGCGCTTTAAAAATAGACCTTATGTTATGTGTTATGTTATATGTGACACTTTCATTCAATATTGTCTCATTAGCGAGGAGCAATTTTCGTCCTTGGACTTGTGTTCTCAAACTTACAATGGGAAATTCAAACCTATATTTTCCAACTTGACAAGCGTTCTTATCTTAAACAATTCAGGACTGGCTAGGGGGTGCACAGATATAGTGTCTCTTAACAGCACAGCCTATGCACAATGTTTTTAAGTTATTGTCAGAAAATGTCGATACTATCTTTTGTTTACAAGCTTACCTTTTAAGGCCGCTGTTAGCACTGTACTGACATGAACCTTTACTGTCTGACTCACCAACCCTTTCAAAATGTGCAGAACTCCTGAAGGGCTGCCTGACACGACATGGCGTCTATTGCAGCATCAGGAAACAGTGAGGCCCGGTGCATGGATTATCTCATAGCCTGCCTCTGGCTGCAGAGCAGACCGACACCAACCCACACCCAAGTTGAGCTAAGCATCCTCTCCTGGGGAAACGCTGCAGCCGTTCCAAAGCAAAATCTAAGAAACAAATCAGTACTCAACTAGTAGAAGGACCACATCTATTGTCAGGGCCTAGATGTCCAGCTAACAGGGCACTAACTCCAGTGGAAATAAATGCAAGTCATGTATTCATTTTAATTCTTCATACATCAAATTCAGCACTCAGCTCGTGAGATGCATATAGGTCAGGTATCTCCAACAAGTAGCTCAGGAGCTACTTGTAGCTCCTCAGCTGGTACTAATTTCCTTAAGGGTATGGGCTCTAAACCTATATGGCATTCAGAGGCCCTGGGCCTAGGCAGGGCTCAACGTCAGTCACAACATGCAGGAAGGAGTTAGTGCTGCTTAACTCTACGTCTTATGAGTGGCAGCCAAAAGAACACACAACTGCAAAGCACCCTACTCCCCCACAAACGCACAGGCATTACGGGTCCTGTAACATAACTCACCTCTATGGGACAAAAATGTATGGTGATTGGTTATCGAGCAGCCCCATGCTATCAGTCACACTGTGTATGTGGGCACCTGGATAGGAAAGAAGGCTGCCAGTGGCAGCTGAAGCAGTTTGAGTGCAGCACTGCAGGTGCTGTGGTGTGCGAGATGTGTATGGAAGTATCCGGTGTGAAGAAGAACAGGGGCTGGAGTGGGAGTGGAGAGATTTAAGGGCCTACCTGGAAGGGAAGGGACGAGTGTGAGATATGACCATGAGATAGTGAGAGAAAGAGAGAGAGAGATAGAGAGTCAGAGTGTGTGTGTGTGTGTGTGTGTGTGTCTCCAAAATACTTCTGTGCCAATTTACAAAGACATGTGAGTATGTGAAACGGTACTTTTTCCGTAATCATAACTTCTTTGTAAATTGACCATTTAATCTTTAAATTAAACTAAATGAATGATTTGTGGCTTCTTTTTTTAATATCATTTACATCTCACACATATCACAGACTCTGTTTTTCGTAATGGTCTCTTTTAAAAACTATGAGGCCAATTCACAAAGGCATTTATGAGTACGTGAAGTTGTACTACAGGGGTGCTACTTTCAATGTTTCTAAAAGCCTTTGTGATTTGGCCCCTCGGTGTTTCTGAGCACATGCCAGGTGTATTTGAGTATCCAATGTATATTGCGTGGTGCACAATGCATGTATTTCAACCCACACTGTACATTGTTGCTCCATAAGCGCCAAGATACGTGTACGTAGATCAATTTGCAGCCTGTGTATTTCTGAATACATTGTGTTCATTTCAATAAACAATTTGAATGGTTTAGTATATATTATGTGCACCTATCCTCTATATAGGCTATGGATTTTGAAGGACTTGAATTATGTCCCTAGGCCCACCTCAATATAATGGCTGCTTTGTGCAGTTGATGCAGGAAAGAAATATAAATGTGTGGATGGTACCGAACAATAACTTCCTGTGCTGAAGCTATGTAAATGAAATCTTTTAATTCAAGATCTAAAAAACAAAAGGCAAAGTATAACATGCCGTGAGAATACAGAAAAGTACAAAGTAAAGCTTTAGTTACCTTATCCTGTGCATGATTGGACGATGGCTTCTTCTCTACAGGGTACATCAAAGGAACAGCAATACCCTGATCCGGTTTCTGATAAGCCGAAATTAGGTTCTTCATTTTGCGAAAAAATCTTTTGCTGACCCCTGGTGCAAACTGCAAAACAACACATCAAAGTCTATCATTTGGTTAAATCTATTCTTGTGACATGTTCAGGTCTTAAAAAATGATTACTTTCTTTCAGAAATGCCCATCAGAAGCGGATTGTAGGAGCTGCCAGAGCAATTGACAAAGTGGCACATTATGCGCCTGTGGCAAAGACTGGAACATTACAAGGCAGAGAGCACTGACGTACCAACTCAAATGATAGCTTTTATGTGAATTGTCAACAACATTTAGTTAATGAAATTGCCAGCCCTCAAAAAACCTACTACGCTGCATACTACAGTTGGCGCCAACATGTCTTGTTCAGCATGTTAAATTGTTAAGATATACTGACCCAATGTATACTTTGTTTTCTTAAGAAGTTAAAGATCCACATGTTTCGTGAACAGACAGTAGTCGTAATTGACATAGTTATTCTGGAGTGCTGTGTGAGCTGGTGCTTTGCAGATATGCAGATATGATAGCATGTTCTTGAAAGGGCAGTTAACGCAGTGGCGGCTCCTCCACTATGGCGGAGGAGCGTCGCCCCCCGCCACCCTCAAAAGTTGAAAAATATAACGATAATAAAACAAGTTTATTGTCGTTTTATTTTTCAACTTCTCCCAGCTGCGTCCTGCCCCGCGGGGACATCGCGGGGCAGTCAGGAGAGGGTGTGGTGGGCAGCACTGCTATCATTGCGCATGTGAGTTTGGCCAGCCGTCTCAGGCCGGCCAAACCCACATGCACACTTAGCTGTCACCAACCCAGCTGCATTGCTGAGTTGGAGAGGGAGCAGGCAGAGGCTCTCGAACTCCCTGGGAGTGCAAAGTCCCAGCGCTCAGGCCAATACTGACGCTGCTTTCTAACATTAAAGCAGCGTCAGTATTGGCCTCAGGGGAGGCCGGGAGACTCTGCTGCAGTGAGGAGAGGACAAGGAGAAGAGCGTCGAGCTGCAGGCAGAAGGTAAGTTATTTTTATTTCTAAATGTTTAATATCCTTTTTACCCTCCCTCACCCCGCCTCTCCCTCATCCGTCGACCCCCCCCCAGCCCCTGCCCTGCCACTACGTCCGCACAGCAGCCGCTTCTGAGTTCACGTTTATTCCATTTGTATTGCAGGGAGACACCGTCAATCTGAAAAACAAGCAATGGCAAAGCCAATGTTTCTGCTCTTAAAGGCTGAACAATTGGTTTTGTCAATGCTCTTCTGATTTGGCATTCTGCCAAAATGGCTGCTGGTGCATCATAAAATATACAAACACATGAGTCATAAGTCATGCACACACATGCGAACACATGGATTTCATCTTAATATGGGCTTTCTATTAAAGAAAAGCCATTCCAAGATGGCCACTGATATGTACGCATGCATTGGGGTACATGTGGACTCCGGGCCTCATGTGTGCACATGACGCCATTCCAAGATGGTCTCCAATGCATATGTTTGTAAGCGCATACGTCGTGATGCTTGCATGCACATACATTGTGACCCATAAGTGTGCATGCATCTTAATGAACAATTGGCTATTTTATCATTTTTGATCTCCTATTGGTTCTAGCTTTTAGGGCTAGTGTTGTGATTGGATAGTATTAGGGCTAGGGTTCCCATTGGCTGACGGGGTCACCTGATTACTAGGGGTATCAAAGGCCAGGGTTAGGGCGTCTCAGCCCGGGCGTCGAGGCTAAGGGCAGAGAGGACAAGGGTGAGTGCCTGTTTGAGCCTGTTCGAGACGGGCCAGGGCCAGGAATGCTGCCCATCTTCCCATTAATTAATGTGTCTATTACTTTTCTCCTGAAAAAGCATATCTAATGCACTACCCTATTTCACATCCGCTACCTCTATCAATATTTTTAATCTGCATATACTTACCTCCTTTATGCATCTATATACTCTCAATGTACTTATGGATCTATATATTTATCACTTTCTTCTAATTTAGCATTTCCAATGCACTACCCTATTTCTCAGCCTATACTTCCCTCAATATATCTTCTAGCCCAACTTTTTGACTCATCTCAAACTTCTTTCTACTACTTTTTCCAATTCACTACCCTATCTCACCCTATACATCTATCACTATATCCTCTACACCCACTCTCTCATTTATCGCAAACGCCATACCACTACTATGTTCCCCAAAATAACCCTTTCTTGACTCTCTCCTACTCTACCCCTCCTTGTATCTTCTGACACCTCCTTTACTGTACCAATGCCCAAGACAAACCTTTCTAAACTCTTCCCTCTGACTCTTCCCCTCCAAAACCCTTTTACTCATCAAAAAGCCTCCTCCTACTGCTATGACCTACAAAAAGAAATCCTTCACTCTTCTATCCCACAACTATCCTTTTCAATCAAAATAACAGACTAGCATGTTCACTTCACTAATTCCATATTCCACTATACTAATTCACCACTAATCCTTTATGGGTTCCAGAGTAGCGTGCTACTCGCCAACAAAGCGCTTCAACACCCACCAGGGGTAACAGGCGCTATATGAATGCAAACCTTTCTTTCCCTTCTATCCCTCCACTATCCTTCTCACTCCAAATAACTGACTAATATCCACCACTCAAATTACTTTCATATTTCACCATACTAATTCACCACTAATCCTTTATGGGTTTCCGGAGTAGCGTGCTACTCGCCCAAAAAAAAAAAAAGCAATTCAACACCCCATCAGGGGTTAGAAGCGCTATATATATGCAAACCTTTTTTCCCTCTTCTATCCCTCCGCTATCCTTCTGAATCCAAATAACTGACTAACATATCCACCACTTAAAATTTACTTGCATGTTTCACTATACTAATTCAACACTAATCCTCTATGGGTCCCGGAGTAGCGTGCTACTCGCCGAAAAAGCGCTTCGACGCCTCGTCAGGGGTAGTAAGCGCTATACAAATGCAATTACAATACAATACAATACAATTTTTGATTTGCTTTTCCAGTATTTTAGAGTATTGACTTAGGTTAAAAAACGTAAAAAAAGGAAAGGGACAGCACTGCAAACAAATGAAGCAAATGTCCAATAGCACTTTGCAGCTGCATTGCCTTCGTAGAAATATGAATAGTAATGATAATAATAATAACTGTTGGACCTGACAACCTTGGCATGGTTTTCCACCCAACTTCTTGCCTTCCAGGCTCCTGTTTTTGCTGGCTTTAGGACTCTGCATTCTTTACCACTGGTAACAAGGGCTAAAGCGCTTGTGTTCTCTCCTTTCAAAATGGTAACATTGGCATACACCACTGACATATTTCATTTACTTGTAAGACCCTAGTAAAGTGGTACTACGTGTTCCCAGGGCCTGTACGTTAAACACTACTAGTGGGCCTGCAGCACTCATTGTGCTACCCACTCAAGTAGCCCTTTAAACATGTCTCGGGCCTGCCATTGCCGCCTGTGTGTGCAGCTTTAAACTGCCATTTCAGCCTGGAAAGATAAACCTCTTGTCAGGCCCAAGCCTTCCTTTTTGAAACATATGTAGCCCCTAGGGTAGGCCCTAAAGAGCCTAAATAGCAGGGTGCAGTGTATTTAGAAAGTTAGACTTGTACTTTGAGCTTTTACATGTCCTGATTGTGAAGAACTCTTACATTTGATTTTCCCCACAGCAAGGCCTACCTCTCCCACAGTATAACATTGGGTTAACTTATTACATTTAATAAGTGATAACTTTCAATTGGGAGCAGGTGGGAGTTTGGTGCCTAAAGAATTGTAATTTAAAGACCTTTTTAATAGTAAAGTTTAATTTTAAGTCACAATTCTGAAAATGTCTCTTTTAGAAAGTTGCAAAAGAACAGATAATGGACGGAATGCTGAATCAATCGAACATTCTCCCCCAGTCACAGATCTGGGTTAAATCCATCGTTTTTTTTGCATGTCACGCCATTCCAGTTTAGACCCAGTTTAGACCCAGCCCTATTTAAATCAGTCTTGACCCTGTTCCTCATGGGAACAGTCCAGCCCCACCTGCCAGGTCAGGTCCTCCCTGGACCCAAAACTAGCATCCTAGGACCGGTTTCAGTCTTTTGGAAAGTTGGCATTTTCTTGTCCTAATCATTTGGGTCCTGGAGCTTGTTTACTGTGTCACATGACTAAATGTAGCTGGCAGTTGGCCTTTGTGTATTGGTCCCAGACAGTGTTATGTTAGCCAATTTATAGAGCGCAGCGTTTACCCGGAGGTGTCTTGGCGCTAATCCTGCAAACAACTGTAAGCCAGCTTGGAACGAGAGCCTACTGATTGAAAAGCCATGTCTTTAATTTTTTTCTGAATTGGAGAAGGGATGGGGCTGTCCTTAGGGGTAGCGGAAGGTTCCAAGCTCTTGACGCTCTCACCACAAAACTGCTTCCTCCCCATTTTACTTTTTTAAATCTGATAAAATTGACTTTAAAGGCACCTAATGATCTTACATTTCTAGTAGGTGTATACCAGGTTAGTGCTTTTTTCAAAAACAAGGGTCCAGAGTTATGAAGAGCCCTGTAAATAAGGCAAAGTGCTTTAAACATGATTCTGTGTTTGACCTTCAACCAGTGAAGGTCTTTCAATGCCTGGGAGGCTGATTGGTATCTGGGAAGTCCCAATAATGACCTAGCTGCAGAAATTTGTAAAACTTGCAGTTTGTTCAAATATTGGGCCTGTAGTCCATTGTAGAGACCATTGCAATAATCGATTCTTGATAAAACAAGTGTGGAAATAACTGATTTCCTAACTGCAATGGGGAAGAAAGTCATTATTTTCTTTAGAATTCTTAGCACATTATATGATGACGAGATTACTGCATTGACTTGCTTGCCTAAGTTTAGGTGATCGTCCAAAATAACTCCCAAGCTCTTTGCTTTGCTAGCTGGAATAGGGAGGGGACCCAATTCGACCGGCCAGCAGGAAGCTGACCAGAAGTTTGGATTGTTCCCAACCAAAATCACCGCTGTTTTCCCCGCATTAAGCTTGAGACAGTGTTTATCCATCCAAATGTTGATATGTCTCATGTGTTGCTGAATGCGATCCGATCTAATAATAGGATTGCCTAGTAACATCATACATTCTTGCCTGAGTAGTTGAATGAATTAAAAATTGAGTCGATTTTGTTTTGGAAATGTGCTGCAATCTTATCACAGAAAGATTGGATAATCCAGTCACTTTTAAACTCAGGTTGTTTGGTTAGTATATTGATCACCTTACACAGTTCTTTCACCGAATTCTTGGCAGATTCAATTTGTGATGAAAAGTATGTCGTCTTTTCTTTTACCATGAGTGATTTATATTTAGTTAAAGAAATCTTATAATTTTCTTTCTCCAAGGAGTCATATTGTGCCCTCCATTTTCTCTCTAAGCGTCTGCAGCCTTGGCGTTCAAGCCTAAGAGCTTCTGAGAACCAAGGAGCAAAAGGGCAAGTCCTACCTTGGCGAGTCTTTTTTTTGGCACCACTTCAGAGAAGGCTGAATGAAGCCAGTTGGAGTAGTTCACTGCCGCTTCATCCAGGTTTTCCGCTGGTAGGGGAAGGAAGAAGAGTGCAGTTGCTGTAATTGATTCTGATCGATATTGGACCATGCTTGATATTGGCCTGCAGGAGGCCGCTTCTTAAGAACTGGGTCGGCCGTAGGGCAGTTAATCGTAATAGAGATCGCTGAATGATCAGACCAGGTAAGAGGAAGTGTTTTGATGTTAGAAATATTTCTATTGTTAGAAAAGAGCGTGTCAAGTGTATGTCCCGCAATATGCGTTGGCTCATTTATAAATTGTGGAAGATCAAGAGTTTCAATTATTTTTGTTAAAGCAATGGTATCTCTGTCATCCTTCTGATCTAAATGAAAGTTCAGGTCTCCAAGAACCGTAAAGTCGGAAATACAAATGTCTGCCTCGAGAAGAGAGCTAATAGAGCTTAAAAAAACAGACTTGGGACCAGGAGGGCGGTATATAAGAGAACCTCTGAAAGAGTATTTTTTTGTAAGCTCTATGGGCCCGATTCACAGAACTAACTTAAGACAAAATCCTAAACTTACTACCATTTTGGTATTCACAGAAGGCACTTACTCATTTTGGAATTCAAAGAAGGCACTTACTCATTTTGGTATTCACAGAAGGCACTTACTCATCAATGAGTAAGTGCCTTCTGTGAATACCAAAATGAGTAAGTTACTCAAAATGAGTAAGTTACTCATTTTAGTATTCACAGAAGGCACTTACTCATCAATGAGTAAGTGCCTTCTGTGAATACCAAAATGAGTAAGTGCCTTCTGTGAATAACAAAATGAGTAAGTGCCTTCTGTGAATACCAAAATGGTAGTAAGTTTAGGATTTTGTCTTAAGTTAGTTCTGTGAATCGGGCCCTAAGTTAAACGACAAGGCTTCACAATCGTCAGCCCGTATTGTCGTAAACTTAATCTTGAGATTTTCCCTATGAATAACAGCTAGCCGCCCACCTTTTTTCAACAGACGATCTTGTCTGTGTAGGCGATATCCATTGGGAATAGCCGAGAGCAGATCTGGCATGGATGAATCGGTTGCCCAGGTTTCTGTTATAAACGTAATATCGGAATTATGGCAGTCAATAAATTCTGCTGTTTCTATTGCATGTTTTACTAGAGAGCGAGCGTTTATGAGTGTGCAATTATTTTGCATCAAGGTTAACTTTCCGGCTGGCTTTATCAATCAATCAATCAATCAATCAATCAATCATGTCACTTATAAAGCGCACTACATACCCGCGAGGGTCTCAAGGCGCTGGGGGAAGAGGGGGGTGGTGCTGCTACTGATCGAAGAGCCAGGTCTTGAGGAGTCTTCTGAAGGCCAGTAGGTCTTGGGTCTGTCGGAGGTTGGTGGGGAGGGTGTTCCAGGTCTTGGCGGCGAGGTGGGAGAAGGATCTGCCGCCGGCGGTCGTTTTCCGGATGCGGGGGACTGTGGCGAGGGCGAGGCTGGTCGAGCGGAGCTGGCGGGTGGGGGTGTAGAAGCTGAGTCGTCTGTTGAGGTAGGCTGGTCCGGAGTTGTGGAGTGCTTTGTGTGCGTGGGTGAGGAGCTTGAAGGTTATCCTCTTGTTGACAGGGAGCCAGTGCAGGTCTCTCAGGTGGGGTGTGATGTGGCTGCGTCGGGGGATGTCGAGGATAAGACGTGCAGAGGCGTTCTGGATGCGTTGCAGCCGTCTCAGGAGCTTAGCCATCGTTCCTGCGTAGAGGGCGTTTCCGTAGTCCAGCCTGCTGGTGACGAGGGCCTGGGTGACTGTTTTTCTTGTTTCGGTGGGGATCCACTTGAAGATCCTACGGAGCATTCGGAGGATGTTGAAGCAGGATGAGGAAACGGCGTTGACCTGCTTAGTCATGGAGAGGGTGGGGTCGAGGATGACCCCTAGGTTGCGTACGTGGTCGGTGGGTGGCGGGGCTGTTCCCAGTGATGTTGGCCACCAGGAGTCGTCCCAGGCTGAAGGGTTGGAACCAAGGATGAGGACCTCCGTCTTGTCCGAGTTCAGCTTCAGGCGGCTGGTCCTCATCCATTCGGCGACGGCCTTCATTCCTTCGTGGAGGTGGGCTTTGGCGGTGTGAGGGTCTTTGGTGAGGGAGAGGATCAGCTGGGTGTCGTCGGCGTAGGAGATGATGTTGAGGTTGTGCTGTCGGGCGACGTGGGCGAGGGGTGCCATGTAGATGTTGAACAGCGTTGGGCTGAGGGAGGAGCCTTGGGGTACGCCGCAGATGATCTTGGTGGCCTTGGATCGGAAGGGGGTGAGGCGGACGCTTTGTGTTCTGCCGGAAAGGAAGGATGTGGTCCAGTCCAGGGCCTTCTCTTGGATCCCGGCGTCGTGAAGGCGTGTTCGTAGTCTGTGGTGGCAGACCGTGTCGAAGGCGGCTGATAGGTCCAGGAGGATGAGGGCTGCTGTTTCTCCGTTGTCTAGCAGGGTCCTGATGTCATCGGTGGCGGCGATGAGGGCGGTTTCGGTGCTGTGGTTGCTGCGGAAGCCGGACTGGGAAGGGTCCAGGATGTTGTTCTCCTCGAGGTAGCGGGTCAGTTGTTTGTTGACGATTTTCTCGGTGACCTTCGCGGGGAACGGGAGCAGAGAGATGGGTCGGAAGTTCTTGAGGTCCTTGGGGTCTGCCTTGGGTTTCTTGAGTAAGGCGGTGATCTCGGCGTGCTTCCAGCTTTCCGGGAAGGTTGCTGTCTCGAAGGAGATGTTGATTATTTTCCGGAGATGGGGCGCGATGGCTGTACTGGCTTTGTTGAAGATGTGGTGAGGGCACGGGTCTAGCGGTGAACCGGAGTGGATGGTGTTCATGATCTCGCTGGTGTCCTCGTCGTTGATGTTGGTCCAGGAGAGCAGGCGGTTGGTGGTTGTGGGGGCAGTGGTCTCGGTGGTTGCCGGGGCGGTCGTGGTGTTGAAGCTGTCGTGGATGTCGGCAATTTTGCGGTGGAAGAAGGTGGCCAGTGAGTCGCACAGGTCTCGCGACGGCTGGATGTCGTTGGTGTTGGAGCTGGGGTTGGAGAGTTCCTTCACGATGTTGAAGAGCTCTTTGCTGTTGTGTGCGTTGTTGTCTAGGCGGTCTTTGAGTGAGGCCCTTTTGGCGGATCTGATGAGGTGATGGTGACTGCGGGTGGCGCTCTTGTGGGCGGCGTAGCTGTCCGCTGTCCGTTCGTGGAGCCAGATCTTCTCCAGTTTTCGGCATGTTCGTTTGGAGGCCTGGAGGTCTTCGGTGAACCAGGTGGCTTTCTTGCTGGTGTGGCTGTTGGGCGGATTCTTGAGCGGGGCGAGGGTGTTGGCGCAGTCGTCGATCCACTGTCTGAGGTTGCGGGCGGCGGTGTCGGGGTCGGAGGGTTCGGCGGGTGGGCTCAGGGCGAGGGTTGTGGTTAGCTGGTCTTCCGTGACTCTGCTCCAGCAGCGGCGAGGCATTTGTTCGGTGCGGTGGTGCGTGGTGGGCTTCCTGTAGGTGAAGTGGATGCAGTGGTGGTCAGTCCAGTGGGGTTCGGAGGTGTGGTTGAAGGAGACGTGTGGGCTTGCGGAAAAGATGGAGTCTAGCGTGTGGCCGGTGGCGTGGGTGGGTGTAGTCACGAGCTGTCTGAGTCCGAGGGTGGCGAGGTTGTCGATCAGGGTGGTGGAGTTGGTGTCCTTGTTGTTCTCGAGGTGGAAGTTCAGGTCCCCGAGGAGGATGTAGTCCGTGGAGGCGATGGCGTGTGTGCTGACGGAGTCAGCGATGGAATCGCTGAACTGTGGTCAGGGTCTGGGGGTCTGTAGATGAGGGTTCCTCTGAGGGTGGTGTTGGGATCGGTGTGGATCTGGAAGTGCATGTGTTCGGCGGTGCTGAGGGTGTCGTCGGTGTTGGTTGAGACTCTGAGGGTGTTCCTGTGGACGATGGCGATGCCTCCTCCGACTCCGTTGGTGCGGTCCCTGCGGGTGATCTTGTATCCGTCCGGGATGGCAATGGCGATGTCGGGGGCTGAAGCGGGATTCAGCCAGGTCTCCGTCAGGAATGCGACGTCTGGGGAGGTTGAGTCGAGAAGGTCCCAGAGTTCGATGGCGTGTTTGCGGGCGGAGCGGGTGTTGAGGAGGATGGATCTGAGGTAGTTGGGTTCTTTCCTGGGTGGTGGTTTGGCGGGGCGGGTGCTGGCGAAGCTGCAGTTCCGGCAGGTGAAGGGCCCTTGGGTGCGCTTCGGGGTGGCCTGGTAGCAGGCGTGATCTTTTCCGGGGTTGAGTGCGTGGAGGGTGCTGGCGTCAGTATCGGCGTCTGTTGATGTGGCGGGCGCGGGGATGCCCGGACCAGGGGGTCTGGCGCTGGGCGCGGTCACGGCGCGGACGGGCGCAGACGGGCTTGCCTTAGGCGCGCCTTTGGCGCGCCAGCGGCGCGGCCAAAAATGGGGAGGTGGGAGGGAGGAGCAGGGAATGGGGCAGCGAATGGGCAGTGAGGGGGCGGGGCCGCAGGGGCGCAGCGGCGGGAAACAGGCACAGAAGGGAAAACGAGCACAATCAGGGCATCAAGGGGGCACAGAAAGGAAAAAACGAGCACAATCAGGGGCAGCAAGGGGGGCACAGAAAGGAAAAACGAGCACAATCAGGGGCAGCAAGGGGGGCACAGAAAGGAAAAACGAGCACAATCAGGGGCAGCAAGGGGGGCACAGAAAGGAAAAAACGAGCACAATCAGGGGCAGCAAGGGGGGCACAGAAAAGAAAAACGAGCACAATCAGGGGCAGCAAGGGGGGCACAGAAAGGAAAAAACGAGCACAATCAGGGGCAGCAAGGGGGGCACAGAAAGGAAAAACGAGCACAATCAGGGGCAGCAAGGGGGGCACAGAAAGGAAAAACGAGCACAATCAGGGGCAGCAAGGGGGGCACAGAAAGGAAAAACGAGCACAATCAGGGGCAGCAAGGGGGCACAGAAAGGAAAAAAACGAGCACAATCAGGGGCAGCAAGGGGGCACAGAAAGGAAAAACGAGCACAATCAGGGGCAGCAAGGGGGCACAGAAAGGAAAAAACGAGCACAATCAGGGGCAGCAAGGGGGCACAGAAAGGAAAAAACGAGCACAATCAGGGGCAGCAGCAGGGCACACAGACGGAGCTGTGTGGTGGGGTAGCGACCTACCAGTCAAGGTCAGGGGTCGCTCTCTTCACCACGCAGCGGCCGCCATAAATGGGGAGGTGGGAGGGAGGAGCAGGGAATGGGGCAGCGAATGGGCAGTGAGGGGGCAGGGCCGCAGGGGCGCAGCGGCGGGAAACAGGCACAGAAGGGAAAACCAGCACAATCAGGGCATCAAGGGGGCACAGAAAGGAAAAACGAGCACAATCAGGGGCAGCAAGGGGGCACAGAAAGGAAAAAAACGAGCACAATCAGGGGCAGCAAGGGGGCACAGAAAGGAAAAAAACGAGCACAATCAGGGGCAGCAAGGGGGCACAGAAAGGAAAAACGAGCACAATCAGGGGCAGCAAGGGGGCACAGAAAGGAAAAAAAACGAGCACAATCAGGGGCAGCAAGGGGGCACAGAAAGGAAAAACGAGCACAATCAGGGGCAGCAAGGGGGCACAGAAAGGAAAAACGAGCACAATCAGGGGCAGCAAGGGGGCACAGAAAGGAAAAAAAAACGAGCACAATCAGGGGCAGCAAGGGGGCACAGAAAGGAAAAAAACGAGCACAATCAGGGGCAGCAAGGGGGCACAGAAAGGAATAACGAGCACAATCAGGGGCAGCAAGGGAGCACAGAAAGGAAAAAAACGAGCACAATCAGGGGCAGCAAGGGGGCAAAAACGAGCACAATCAGGGGCAGCAGCAGGGCACACAGACGGAGCTGTGTGGTGGGGGAGCGACCTACCAGTCAAGGTCAGGGGTCGCTCCCCCACAAGAGTCAAGAGTTCTAGGGAAAGTGAAGGAGCCTACCACCTGAAAGCCACAAGTTTTGCAGCTGTCCTGCCCCTCTAGGCAAAAAGCGGGCATATTCAAATGCTTGCAAATAAGATTAACTTTGTTGAGATCTAGTAGTTCCTTACTTGAAAAGGACATTCTTGCCTTGGGAACTGGGCAAAAACCAGGAGAGGTTCTGACGCTAAGCGTGGTCTCAGCGCAGATGGGCGCAGACGGGCTTGCCTTTGGTGCGCCTTCGGCGCGCGTCCGCTGTGCGTCCTCCATGGCATGAGTTTAAGTAGAGTGGTGCCAGTAGCCGCAGAGCCGTGCCCTACCGGAAATGCCATAAGTTACTGGACTGACTGGTTTTACAACGCCCTCCGCGCAAACGGCACCAGCCGCGGAGAAACGGGGCAGAAACCAGGTGTGAGAAATCACAGAAGCGTGAACGCAGAAGGCGGAAGCCGACCACGTAAGTAACAGTCACCTAGTTATGTCTCCCACAAGGTGTTTCCTCACAAATATTTACCCAAAAAGTGTTTGCTAGTGCAAAGAAGCAAAAACACACGCACACAGGTTAAAAATGATTTAGGCTAAAATAGAAATGATTTGACTGAAATAGATTAAAAACTCCCAAAAAATATTCAAAATTCAAGCTGGGTATTCGCAACTGACAACTAACTTACTCATGTCCGCTGAAACACAGTGAAACAAAGGGCCGTAGGGGTTGGCAGGATGGGCCATCTCTTAAATGATGAGGGGGAGGAGTGGCCACCTACCACACTTCCACATCATAAAGGCTCTGCCTGAGCACACTAACGAAGGGTTTGACATTAATCTATTGTGACCCCAGACAATCTGAGTCTAGGACAAGCAGGCAGGAAGTTCCTAGCATCTCAAGGGATGAAAACCTCCAGAACCTTCTCCGAGTTCAAAGTGGGCACCAGTAATAAATATTACACCCTCACACCCAACTATTCAGTACACCTCTGGGCCTGTGGAAGACTCAGAAGGACTGCTGCTCTGCAAGAAGTACTACTACTCTGCTGCCCTGTTGCCCTGCTGCTTGCTGCCTGAGTGGAAGACTGGACCTGTATCTTGATCCCAGAACCACCAGAGTGATACCAAGGGCCATTTGGCTGGCCTCCTGATCAGAACCTCAGGAACAGAACAAGCTCCAACAAAGTTGAACCCAGCACCTGGACTCTGCCAGTTTTGAATCCTCTCCCCCCAAGTGATTCCACCCCAGTCTGGAGCCTTAGAAGTGGGCCTGAGGGTGCTTTGCCAACCTAGCTGTGGTCCTGTGAAGAGAACCGATGCATCGCAATGGATCTCTTCACAGCTCAGCTGCTGGGCAGCACATTCCAAGTGCAGGACTTCTCATCGCAGACCACAGCCTCCTTGGAACTGCCGCTGTGTGATGCATTATCAATGCAGGCTTTTGCATCGCAAGTCCCTCATCGATGACATCTGCGACGACATTTAGTTGCTTTCCCTCTCAACAGCATCTCCATGACATTTGTTTAAGATCCTGTGGTAGCTTCTGCAACTTTTTCTGCAGAACAAGCATGCTGTCTTGCTCCATTCTGGTAGTCTAGAGCCCAGTACTTAATTTGTAAAAGAATAAGCGCTGGAGCCTAACGTTTTTCACGCAACTGGCTCATTCTAAAATTGGGGTGCCAAATACTAAGGCTGCATTGTCTGTTTTTGCCTCATGCTTCTTTAACCTACTACTAGACACCTCCTTACTCTTTATTTCAGTCTTGCATGTTCTCTTTCATCCCTGCTTTCCCCCTTTGTCACTGTTTTCAAGATTTTCTGTTCCTCCTTCTTTTGCCCTTTTGTGTTTTTTCTCTACTGCACTGGATTAAAATCTCTTGATGAAAAATAAATGCTAGTGCCCAGAAATTAATGTTGGTGGCCCCACCCACAACCCTCTTCTCAAATTAAGCACTACCAGGATCATTTATTGGCCATTCAGCTCCAGGGCTGATTCCTGGTAAGACTGTGCAAGACAAAATGTATAAATTAAGTGATAGATTCAGTGTTTGCTGATTTATGAAGTCTCTTTCTCTCTCTCTCATCCAAGCAGTGGTTCTGAGGCGATTCTGGGCTGCTGTCAATGCAACTCTAGACCAGTGTCTCTGGTGTCTTTTCTCTTCAATCCATTTGTCTCCAGGTTTTTAATTGACATATTATTATTCAGTCCCTTGGTTGGAACAGATGGATGATCGCTGTGCAGGGCGGGTAGACTCCCCAAGAGGACCCTCAAGATAGACGGACGCGGGTGTATTGGAAGTTCTTTACTTGAAACAACAGCCAAGGCTGTCCATGCAGTCCACCCCTAAATAGACCAATTATGCATAATTGATCAGGGTATAATGCTACATAGACCATCTGCAAGCAGGCCTCCCTGTCTAGGATATCTGCTTTGCACCCCTGTCTGATTTGTGATAAGAAAGGCTCACAGATGTACACTGAGGCAGGTCTGGAACGTGGCCGAAGTGCCTGGCACTCAGGACCAAGACCCAGGCCATAGGCCTACCACAACTCTGCCTGGGGACCCAGACAGAGCTTCCACCCAGCCAGAGAAGGGTGGGAAACCCATCCTGGTTATTTTGTGACACCACAACTCAAGAAAAGGGCAGGCAGCGCAGGTTTACCGGAGCGGTGAGCACAAACCTGGTTGGATTTTGTTATGATGTAAGTTGTCTTATGCTCTAGAGTGGATTGGCATATGTTCCATGTTCTGTGTTCTTAGCTAGATTGTGAGGCTGAGGGAATTCCAAGGTTGGGAGTTAACCCAGGCTCCTTGTGGAGGACGGACGCCAGATTATGTCTTCATTAAAGCTTATAGATGAATTACTGACTTTTGGTGTATGGCGAGTGCTTCCTTCAGTACATTTTGGTGACGATTTTAGTACTGGAAGGACACACAGGAGAGCGGAGCTTACACAACCTCGGTGGTCCAGAATTTCCTGTTCAGAGGGTACAACAGAAGTGTGGTAGGGGAGAATACCAGAGAAGAAGGAAAGTAAAAGATGACATGGGTGGAGAGGCAACTCCGATTCTAAACGGAGGGAAGGATACTTGCCCAGGTACTTTTATATTTATTTTGGGCTTACACGGTGTCTCGAGCGTGACCGCTTGGCTCTGGGCACGCGCTGAGGATTCCCTGGTGTTGCCCCGCGAGCTCTCCATGGAAGCCGCAGCGTCTCCAGTCACATCCTTGGAACGCAACGTAAATTACGATGTAAAAGGCCGTCTTCCTTTCTGGAAACCACGTCATTGAATGTCGCTGGAACGCAGCGCAGTACGCTGCGTGCGGCCATCTTGGGAGAAAAAGTAATTTTACCGGCATTTTACGGGCTGACGACTATGAGCTGAGGAATTGGTTTTGATTGATGCGCTGGCAGACACCCGTGCTCGGGGATCTGCACACCTTTTTATATCTTTCTTCAGTGATCTGCACAACTCTTCAGCTTGTAATTACTGGTCAACAGTACATACAGTTGTTTGAGGAACCTTTGAAACAGGTATGTTGGAATGTAATCTCGGAGTCATCCAGAAGATAAAAAGAGATTTATTGGATGAGACAGCACAGCAACATATACAACTGCTAAGCAGGCAGGCTCAGGACAACTCGACTCGCCGCTGCACAGCAACCACCCCGTTCCAGGTGGAATTAGAATGCAGGGTGAAAGATGCACTGTGTGCAGGTGACAGGGAAAGGGATAAAACAAACATAGGAAATGCAATTACAACATACCTCCCTTGTTTAACAAAATAACATAAGGAGGGAGCTATCTAACAAAATCAGTCAACCTCTTGGGAGGAACTCTCAAACGTTCTGAGACTTTGACTCTGGAAGCCACAGAGGAATCTGGAATACTGCGATGATCTGATATAACATCTCTAGCATTGGTGGGAATCAAAGGACACTTGGCCACACGTTTTACATTCCATAACTTGCCATCTTGTGTTATGATACTGTTATGAAATACTTTTACAATCTTCATGGGCTTACCAAACCTCTTGGATCCTTTGGTGATAAAACCAGGTTTCCTTACTCTGACCCACTCCCCAATGGCAAAATTTGGAGGTTTTGTTTTCCACTTGTAGTCATACCATCTCTTCGTTTTAAGTTGTTTAGACTCAACCCTCTGTGCAACTCCACTTACCAACTCGTCAGACAATAGTTTATTTTTGCACTTCTCTTTGAACCACCAAGGACAAATTTTTGATGCCGGGTGCCGCCCCTTAAACAATCGGAAGGGACTGACCTCTGTTGTAGTGTGCGGTGTTATGCGATACAACCACAATTTCTCTCTTAACGAATTTCTCCAATCTCCTCCCAATTTGCACCCATCAGCTAAATACCCCTTTAAGACCCTATTAAACTGTTCCACAAGGCCATTCTCATGTGGTTCATACAAAGAAACCTTTTGATGTCTGATGTTATGGTATTTTAGAAAACTTTCCATCTCTGTAGAGATGAGCTGAACTCCATTATCAGTTACAATCACCTCAGGACAACCTTCTCTGGAAAACACTTCCTTGAAAAATTCAATGACCATGTTGGTGGAAGAATTAGAGACTAACTTGACCTCTGGCCACTTGGAGTGGTAATCCACCATCACAAAGGCATAGCGAGAATCATGTGGTAAAAACATGAAGGGGCCCGAAATATCAAAAGCTACTTTTTTCCATGGTTCATCTGGCCAATCAGTGGTTTTAAGGGGGGGTACATTCACTTTCATCATTTTATCACTGCTCATGCAAACTTCACACTCTCTAACCTTACGATCTACCATACAATCTAAACCTGGCCACCAAAAGTAATTTCTGACCAACCTTTTCATGGCAGACATGCCGGGATGAAGCTTGTGTGCTAACTCTAAAATTATCTTCTGGATACCAAAAGGTGGCACACATTTCCCACTTTTAAACATAAGTTCCCCTTCTAATTCTAACACATCATACACTTTGAACATGGGCATAAACTCTTCTGCAACATTCCTTTTGTCCGGCCAACCCTCCAAAACAAACTTCCTAACTGTCTGCCAAGTGAGATCTTCTTTTACACTAGACCTCCATAACTCCTCAGTGATACCTTCAAAAGGACCATCAACTACATCTTGGATGGTAGTGACAACTTCTGAATCATCCATTTTTCGTCACAACTGGTTTGACAAGGTAAACGTGACATAAAATCCGCCACAACATTTTTTTTTCCAGGAACAAATTCTGCCTTAAAACAGTACTCTTGTAACCTGGAAGTAAGTCTTGCAATGCGAGCTGTGGAATTCCATCCACCCCCAGGAGATAAAATGTTGACCAACGGTTTGTGGTCTGTCCTTAAAATAAACTTGCTACCCCATATATAATTCCTGTAATGTTCAATCGCCCACACGCATGCCAACAACTCTTTCTCAATAACCGCATATCTGCGTTCCGTTTCATTAAGGGTGCGAGAAGCAAAGCACACATTCCATTCCTCTTGCCCACACCTCTGAGCCAACACACCACCAATACCGTACAAACTGGCATCAACTGTAATTACACATTCTTTGTTCAGACAAAAAGGTTTAAGTGTGGGAGCTTGAAGAATGTCACTTTTGATGGAAACAAAAGCTTGTTGTTGCTCCATATTCCACTCAAAAACAGCCTTCTGTCTTAATAACTTCCTGAGGGGCTCCATTTTTGAAGCAAAATTGTTCACAAACTTACTGTAATACTCACACATTCCTAAAAATGACAGTAATTGTTCCCTGTTCGTGGGATGAGGTGCATTGATGATACCCTCTACGTTTGATTTTTAGGCACCACCCCATTACCAGAAAGAGTGTGACCTAGATATTCTACCGAAGTTTTGAACATTTTGCACTTTTCACCTTTGAGGGTTAAACCACTTTCTCTCAGTCTTCCACACACTTCTGTTAAGTGTTTTAAATGCTCCTCCTCATTCTTTGAAAATATCAAAATATCGTCTTGAAAGCATTTCACGAAATCGTCAACATCCCTAAAAATGTTGAACATCACTCTTTGAAATACGGATGCCGCCGAGCTAAACCAAACGGCATCCTGGTATATTGATACAAGCCCTGAGGAGTAATAAAAGCTGTAAGCATCTTTGAATCTTCTGTAAGAGAAATTTGGTGGTATGCCGACCTGAGATCTAGGGTGGAAAAACTTTGGCACCCTCCAACATGGAAACAACTTCATTAATGTTTGGGAGGGGATGACAATCCACCACAATACCTGCATTTAGTGCCCTGAGGTCAACACAGACCCTCAATTTTTTGTCAGGTTTTCTTACTAAAACAATGGGAGAAACCCATTCGGCTGAATCTATAGGTTCAATGATACCTTCAGCCACTAAGTCATCAAGCATATTTTTTAGTTCATCTCTGACATTTATCGGCACATCCCTTAATCTTTGTCTCACAGGAACGATGTTATTCTTGAGTTTAATTTTGTGAGAGTAGTTCTTAAGTTTCCCTAATTCATCAGAAAATACATCCTTGAATTTCTCTTTCAATAATTCCTCTTTCTCGTCTGATGAAATCACAGCTATCTTTTCTAAGAATATACTTTCATCTAATAAAACAGGTTCCTTGGAGCGGGGATTTAGAATGATTCCTAATTTGTATTGATCCCTCCAGCCCAGAACATTTACTCCTTTAACAGCAATATACAGTTTGATACACGAATTCCTTGTCTTAAAACGTAAATTCACATTAAAATATCCAATCATATCTATAGTTGACCCATCAAAACTCCTTGCTATGATGTCAGATTGCAAAATTTCATTGAAGCTTATAACAGAACCTAGTTTGTCTGTAAAATAATCTTTGGTAATAATAGTCCATGGCGAACCAGAATCGGCCATGAGATCTAATGATACACCGGAAATCTCAACTAAACACATTGGAGATTTCCTACAGTGAGGAGCTTCAGAATTGCTCATGCTAGCAATTTCTTCAGATAAACAAACCACAAAACCCTTGTTTTCCTCTGCACCAGCACAAGAGTCACATTTATGAACAATATCACTATTCCCAGACACGCTTGACACTCTACCCCTTGTGGAATTATTTCTCCTTAAATCCCTGCACACAGACGAAAAATGGCCAACTCTTCCGCATTTATTGCACTCTTTGTTAATGGCCGGGCAGCCACCATACGAAGCAACATGCATTCTACTTCCGCATCTGTAACATGTGCCATTTCTTTCATTTCTGTTAAATGTTTTAAAACTTCCGTGGTTAATAGGTCGAAAATAATTTGAAGACGGGTTCTCATTGCGTTGTACCTCCGGACGTTTTACCGCACATATTTCTTCACTAGGATCAGATTTATTACTATTATTGTTTTTAACAGTGAGCATCCACTTCTCGGACTGTTCGAGAGCTTTAGCGGTGGAAATAGCCTCAGATAACTTGGGATCACCAATTTCCCATAAACGTTCTTGAGTTTTTTTATTCCTAATGTGTACAATTATTTGATCTCTAATCATTTCGTCGCACATAACTCCAAAATTGCAATGTAAACTTAAGGATCTGAGGGCTGTCAAAAAGTCATCAAAAGATTCATTTTCAGTTTGTATTCTAGTATAAAATTTATATCTATTTAGCGCAATGTTGGTGACTGGCTTAAACCTTTGTTCCATTCTTTGCAAAGCCTCCTTATATACGTTGGTACCTTCACCTTCTCCCTCTGTGGGGGAAACTTGAGGAAGCGCTCTAAAAATAACCTGACCTTCGGATCCTAAACAGTGTAATAAAATACTTTTTTTCCTTTCTGCCCCCATGCGTTCACCATCGATGGCTCTCATATAATTAAGGAATTCTTCCTTCCATCTTGTCCAAGGAATTGGGGGATCTCCTTTGTTTTGGAGAAACTTATTAGGAGGATCAAACTGCATGGTGTTTTGAAGCAGTAGCGCACACAGATTGACCAAATGACACTGACCTGTGTGGTGAAGGTATGCTTAAAGCATTGAATTGTTAAGGAACTGGTTAATGTAATTAGTTCCCCACAGATTATTTTCTGCGTTTTTAAAGTACGCAAAGGAATTGTTTGGCAGTCTTTGAAAAAAAAAAAAAATTGGAGGGAAGAGCAAGGATTGCGCGTGATGCTTAAAATGAACTTTTATAAGTTTGATTTAAAGTACTGTGCTTTTCCTGCGCGCAAATGCCCTGGTGCGCGTTGCGTTTACTTAACACTTACTTTGATTTCCCCGACGTGTGTGTCCATACGGAGGAATATCTCCGTGTCGATGTTATGGCAACCGGAGTGTTTGTAAATGGCCGTCGGATGAGTACTACGTCATGCGCTCTGTGCGTATGACGTGCCTTGCTTGAGGAGCGTCGTACTCACTGTGCTAACGCCAAGAGAAGGATGTCCGAATGCCGCGTCAGGCTTCTGTGGCGTCAGTAGTCCCACTCGTTCTATGCAGGTAATTTGTTTTTGAATGTGGCACGCAACTGCCGATGTCCTAGGCTCACTCAAATCTCGATGTTTCCGCAATTTCCCACATGCGCCGGAACGGTCTCTCTCCTACCGCTTCCATCAAATGGCTCTGTGATGGGTTATACCGCCATCTCCCGAAACAAGCATCGTGCAGAAATCCTCTACGGTTCAGGAACACTCCACTCCTGTGCTGTCTTTAAAAAGTTGATGGAGTTGCTCCTCTCCTCAACTCATCGCCATTGTTGGAATGTAATCTCGGAGTCATCCAGAAGATAAAAAGAGATTTATTGGATGAGACAGCACAGCAACATATACAACTGCTAAGCAGGCAGGCTCAGGACAACTCGACTCGCCGCTGCACAGCAACCACCCCGTTCCAGGTGGAATTAGAATGCAGGGTGAAAGATGCACTGTGTGCAGGTGACAGGGAAAGGGATAAAACAAACATAGGAAATGCAATTACAACAAGGTAACATTCAGTAAAGTGTGTAGATTAGTCGGTGATCTGTACACCAAAAGTATTATTTATTGTCACACCCTGCACTGTGTTGAACAACCACAATTATGGCTTCACATAATAATATCATAATAATATCATAATAATATCATAATAATATCATAATATCCAGCGCCTTGAGACCCTCACGGGTGAGTAGCGTGCTCTATAAACCCCCTGATTGATTGATTGATTGATTGATTGATTGATTGAGCCCCTCCCTTCTTCTTGAACTTACCCGGAACTCCAGTTTTACCATGGGAAGATTGGATAGAAATGCTGGGAAATGACATTGGATGGGCAAGAGTTTTCAGCAGCCTGGAAGAAAGCACTTTTATTAAGTGTACTAGGAGGTAATGCGGGTCAAAGGATTTTCAAATACCTATCAGTGGCAGTAGGGCCTGATAGAGCGCTCGATGCTCTGAAATTTGTAAGGGGTGCATTATACTCATGTACAAATTGCACTCACATATATTCGATGTTTTGTTGAACTTTGTGCATATTAAACGAAGTTTATGTATTCTCATGTTAGAATCTGTAGAATGAAATTGTCATATTTTACAGGATTACTTAAGTATCTTTTGCACGTATTTGGAGAAAACGTATTTGTGCACGCATATAAAGAATAGTAAGTAAACTAAATGTATTCAGTGTTATAAGACTCATATAAAGGCCTGTATAACGAGGGCATATTAAAGGCTGTTCTTAGCTTAGCCAGAATTGTAGGCCTAACTTTCGTTTTCCTTAAAGGTTTCATTTCTCCTCATTTGCTCTTAGGTCAGGAGCTAATTAAAATGTATGTGTGTAGAGTGTTTTTCCTTTCACCCTTACTGCAGGTGCAGGAATTTGACCTTGTTATTTTAGATTTAAGGAGATACATGGGAGGAACGGAATGCCTTTGAAGAGCTCGGACAAAGGGAAGGGAGGACACCTTGCGTGCCTGGCAAAACTTGGGAACCAAGGTCGACGGACAAAGCTGTGAAATTAATTGGACTTGTGGAAAGTTACTCAAGAAGGTATTCACAGAATATTGTACCATGTGACCCGCTAAGGGTGTAACTTTGTCTTTTTATATTAGGCACAGGGACAGATTTAGGGGACTTCTGCTTTTGACTGAGGAAGAAGAGCATCTTAGAACGAGCTCTGTGTCTTTACGCTACTTGACCCATTTGACATGAGTGCACTTCTTAGGAAGTCACACGTGCTGACACCTTTGGGAAAATCCTTCTGGGAAATTAGTAAGGGATGCCACTTTAGAAATAGAGTAGGGACAGATTCTTTTATAATTCGGAAATACAAAAGAAAAGAGATTTGGACGCAGTGTCTATACTCAGCTGTGTTCTGATTTTGGAATTCATTGTTCTGTGCCTATTGTGCCGTATGAACTATATTCGAAGATTGGGCTCTGTATTAGTTTTCATGTATCTTTACACCTTGATTTTGAGGTGTGTCTATATTCTGTTGTTTCTGGCTTTGTAATAAATTAATAAAAATTTGAATTCGGAGTTCGTAGTTATTTAGGTTGATGGAAAGGGAAAGGTAAAATTGGTAAATTGTTTTCTTCCCTCCACACTTCTTAGCAGGCAACAAAGACCATCGGCCGGACACTTTTGATTAAGGTTAGGATAGGAAATTCGGCCCCTTCAATTGGTAGCAAACAAGGATGGTTGCCTCTAGAAGTGAGGGGAGATTTTAGAAATCTAGAACAGAATTAGTCTTACAGAGCCCAAAAGAGAACCCATGATCGAGAGCAGAGGATAGCGGGCGTTGACAGAAATCGGCAGAAGCTGATGGTGCGGCGGAGACAGCAGTAGCGTGAGTATGAATAGTGTGTGTGTCAGATTGCGGTGAATTGACTGTGTGATGTCTTGCGGAGTTAGAATGATAGTCGAGTGAACGTGAGGTTATTGGTTTAGTGGTCCGAACACGTGCGGATCAGGAAGTTTTGGAAATCGGACTCAAGAGAAGTCCAAGATCCGGGGATAGTTTTGTACCGTAATTGTCTGATCATTAATGGGGGTGTCGTGGAGCGCTATCGACGGCTCACTTGGGGTAGGGAACTTTGTGTGAGTGGATTTCATAGAGTTGCGTGTGGAAAACCTCAGGCCAGGGGTGGACTATAGCGATTTACGTGGCTGACGCAGGTCGTGGGTCACGGAATGAAAGAGTTCTTGAGTGGGTGTATACTATAGATTTTTTAGACGACAGACGATTACTTGGTTTTATGTAATTGTGAGTTACTGTGGCTGCCTGATAGGTAGTTACTTGGTTTAGTAGCTTTTTGGGTAATCAGTTACTTGGTTGTGTGAATGTGAGAGCAAATGTACGAGGTGAAATTGTGAAGGAGGGTGACGTCAGAGAGTGCTGCGCTGTGATAGGCCGGTTGGTGTAACGCTGCGCTGGGATTGGAGGGTCTTCGGTGAAATTTTGGAAAGGAGAAAATTGTGTTTGGTAACAATTGAGTTAAAAAATGAGATGTTTTAAGGTGTTGCGAGACCTATGTAGGGGAAATTCAGGTGTAGTGACTCGGGTTGGGGAGGAAGCCCCGCCAGAGGATACCCCGGCACATTATATGGCAACGAATGTAGGATTGCATACCATAGTGTACCTTAAAAATTGGCATAAGATTACAGAAAAGGAAGGAGAATTGGCTTTTCCACACTATGGGTCATTTTGATTGGATGTGTTGTATCAATTGAGAGGGGTGATGTCTTCATTAAAACCCCCCACCTAAACCTACACAATTTGAGGCACTAGATGCATGGATGCGGGCAGCACAAGCTAGGCGAAGAGAAAATTCTCAGGGAAGGATGAGAAAAGCAATGAAGTCGTATAAAGATGCTAGGTGGGATGCTCAGTTGAAGAAATGGAGGGTAGATACCATAGGAGGAGAGAGGCTGTATCCATTGTTACTACAAGGAGCTAGTGCACAGACAGGAAATACAGAAGATGACAGTGACACGGATGATAGCCTATTAGACAGATTGGTGGCAGAGCGTCCTCCACCTTATAATCCTCAGATAGAGGAGGGAAGGCAAGGATTGGCAGAGGGAAGCCTAGACGTAGTGGGATCTGCCCCGACAGGTGTAAGTTCGAGAGTGGTGGGAAAAATCTCACTTGGATCTGAAGCAGGGAATACTGAGATGAGGGGAAATAATTGTGATATACGGTTACCAGAAGCCCTGACGGTGCCGGTTACCATTGGTCCCGTAGTCTCGATATACAATCCGAGTACAGGTGAGAGTGGGGGTCAACATCAAACGGGAATGAGTGAGGACACTATCTCAGGAGGAAGTCTTACAATGGGAACAAGTGCACCCGTGGGGCCTGTGGAGACTAGTACCCCGTTGGCAGCAACGGCAGACCCTTCAAGGGTGAGTACAGGATCGGAAGTGAGACGAACAGGAGCACTGGCAAATTCTAGGTTGGAAATACGAATGTGGGTTCCACCAGTACAGGAGAGTATGAGGAGTTCAGCTGAAACAGGAATGAGACAAGAGGCGTTTAGAATACGACATGGTGTCTCGAATGTTGGATTGGAAAGTCGATTGAGGAGTCAGAGTTGTGAACGGGAAGGCCGGCCCAGCATCCAAGTTGAAGGGATGGAAGAGGGTTGGAGAAGTCGAAGTTGTGATAGAGAAAGACCTTGTAATGTGACAAATCGAGGAAGAATTGAAGTTGCAGTGAAAGCAAAATTGTTGGATGTGCTGAAATTGAAGGCAGAGGTCAATGAGGTGATTGATGGGAATCTGCCATTGGAAAGAATAGATTTCTATGAGCCAGGTGAATTGCTATATGTGGCTAAGGATGTCACTAGGAAGGCGAAAAGAGTACATGAAGCATTGGTTCAGTTGGCGCGGAAGTATGATGTGGATTTGACGAAGATGAAAATGTTACAGGGAAATCACAGGTTAAATTATACAGATCAGGAATTGGAGGGGAAGAGAATAGTAGGGCTGAAAGCTCATATTCGAGAATTGGTCATAGGAATGAGGGCATGGAGAGCACTGGATCGGTGGGAAGAGAAGTGGTCCAAGAAAAAGAGTGTAAAGAAAGGAATAGGAGATACTCCGCCACCCAGAGGGGGGTCGGAGAGAGTAGGAAACTTCCCGCTATGGGAAGTGCAGAATGGAGGGTATGTTCATGTGCCTTGGAGCAGGGGTGACTTAGCGTCCTTTACAAATGATTTCCCTCGGCTGAGGGAGAAGCCTGCCAAGTGGTACAAACAAATTGATCGGTTTGTGAAGATTTCTAAGGTCCTGTGGATAGATTTGAATACCTTATTTGACATCGTGGTTCCGGGGGATTTGTGGGCAGCATGCAAAATTGGAATTGAGTGGCCCACTTCAGAACCAGCTAGGGATCCCGTAACTCATGGACCTTCCGCTGAAGTGATGAAAAAATATGAACAGGCAATTACATGGCTCCAGTCCAAGGTAGCCACTCGAACTATTGATTGGCTCAAGATCGATCGTACCACCCAAGAGCCGAAAGAGTCAGTGTATGATTATTACGAGAGACTCTTATTGGCTTTCAAACAGCATAGTGGCCTAGATGCCCTTGAACAAAAGTACTGTAGTGATCAGGTAGAGTCCACGCATAAGAAAATGAAGGATAAGTTGATGATGGTACAACTGAGGAATGCCGAAAGACCAGACCTAATGCAGGGGAACGGAGGTACAATGGGTCGACGGCAAGGGAGTGGTCGAGGAATGGGACAAAACATGACGGGTCCCCCAGGACAGGGAAGAGGACGGGGAATGGATACAGGGACAGGAACAGAATGGGTTAACCTGAGGAGAAACACTGCCTGTCATTATTGTCACAAAATTGGGCATTGGAAGCGCGAGTGTCGCTCAAATCCTGCCAATCAAATACAAAATGAGGAAACTGTGCAGGTGTCTGATGGACTGAACACCGTGACTAGACCTAGGTCCATGTATAGGGGAGGTTCAGAACCTCAGGTGCAGGTGCCCCAACCCCCAAGGATTGCGGCTGGAAACTATGTGTACCAGCAAATGCCTTTCATTGAATTGACTGACAGCTATGATCAGAACTCAGGAGAAGGAAGGTGTCAGAGGGGGGAGGTAGACTGCACTTTGGGAGCAGTCTTAGAAGTAGATCAGAGGGGACCATTTGTGGAAGCGGATGTCAATGGTCATCCGATTACGTTTCTAATTGACACTGGTGCAGCCCGATCTTCTGTGAAGTCAGCAGTTGTCCCCAATTTGTCCCTTTCTGGACAATCGATTCAAGTGGTAGGAGTCACCAATCAGAAGATGACCAATCCCCTTACCAATGAGCTACCTGTGAGAATAGGAACCTTCCAGGACCAACACCAATTTGTAGTGTGTGATTCGAGTCCGGTTTGTCTATTAGGACGTAACCTCTTGTGCAAATTAAATTGTACCATCTATTGTACTCCAAGGGGGATATTCTCAAGAACGCGTGTTAACTATCGCCAAAATCGCTTAACGCAACTTCTCACATCGCAGTCCATCGCGGGAAAATAACACCGTGTTAACGCAGCATTCACAACCCGGCGGCACCATGCGATAGCCTCACGATAACGCGACAAATGCCCGCGTTAAAATCAACGCAACGCCAAAAAAATGCAAAACCCCAATGCAAAAAAAGTTGCGACGTCCCAAATCGCGAAACAAAACCAGCGATAACCAGCGACAGGCCTGCGATTCCCACACGACATGCGGGAAAATGCACCATAAAAGCAGAGAAAAAAAAAGATTAAAAAATGTAACTGCGTACCACCATGGACGCACCCGGACCGAGTGCACAAGACAACGCGAACCCCACAAGCCCCACAGACAACCAGCCAGGAACCCCGGGGAAGGGCAAGGAGAAGAGGAAGAGGGAGACGGGGTTAAGTCCGCAGGAAAACCAGCTCATCGTCACGGAGGAGACAGAACACAACCAACAACTGTACGTCACCTCCACTGTGTCATCGGCAACACAAACGGAAACATGGCAGTACATCGTGAACAACGTGAATGCAGTCGGAGTGTCGAGGAGGACAATGGAAGAGGTCAAGAGGGGCTGTAATGATGTGAAGGGCAAAACCAAGAAGAAACACTATGCCAACTTGAAAGCAGCAACGCAGTTTGGAGGTGGGGGACCAGTGGCTCACCAGGAGCTGGATGACAGTGAGAAAATGGTGGCCACAGTCATTAGTCGGGATACGGTGCCAGGAGTTGGGGATCGGGACACTGCTCAACATGACCTGACACAACATCAACAGGGTGAGTACCGACCAGGGACTAGGGGGACGGGGGGAGATGGGCACAATGGCACACATGCACAATTAAGTAGAGCACACTGCACACCCACAATGACTCTGGAACATGTCCCTGATCCCCGTGCCACACAGCAGCACACATACAGAAACTCAGGGAATGTGTGTTGCATTGAATTTATTTGCACATATTGGGCCTGATTCACAGAACTAACTTACGTCAAAATCCTAAACTTACAACAATTTTGGTATTCACAGAATGAACTTACACATTTGGGTATTCACAGAATGAACTTACACATTTGGGTATTCACAGAATGAACTTACACATTTGGGTATTCACAGAATGAACTTACAACAATTTTGGTATTCACAGAATTAACTTACTCATTTTGGTATTCACAGAAGGCACTTACTCATCAATGAGTAAGTGCCTTCTGTGAATACCAAAATGTGTAAGTTACACAAAATGTGTAAGTTACACAAAATGTGTAAGTTACACAAAATGAGTAAGTTACACAAAATGTGTAAGTTACACAAAATGTGTAAGTTACACAAAATGTGTAAGTGTCTTCTGTGAATACCAAAATGAGTAAGTTTATTCTGTGAATACCAAAATGAGTAAGTTCATTCTGTGAATACCAAAATGGTAGTAAGTTTAGGATTTTGTCGTAAGTTAGTTCTGTGAATCGGGCCCGCTGTGCCTGTGGTCATTTTGCACTGTCTCATGATTGCCAAGCACTGACAGAATGTGACGTCCTCATGTCAAGAAATTGTCAATGATGTTGTTCCTACGGGCTATTCCTGCTGCAGCTGCAGTGGGGTGTGATCCACCTGCCTCATCTTCCTCATCATCGTCCGGTGCATCTGGCACTCGTAACCATGGGGCATTGGTGCGTACACATATGTTGTGCAACACACAACATGCAACGATCATCTTGCACACGATGACTGGGCTGTACAGGAGCCTCCCACCTGTGATGTCCAGGCACCTGAAACGTGACTTCAAAACGCCAAATGTGCGTTCCACAATGCCCCTGGTGCGTTTGTGGGCTGCATTGTACTGCCTCTGGGCCTGTGTGTTCGGGGCTCGGAGGGGTGTCATCATCCAAGGGCAGAGTGCATATCCCTTATCACCTGTGACAGTGCAGAGAGACATGAGTGAATAGTTGGTTCTGCATGATGTGTTGGCAGGCTCACTAGTTCATTGGCATGTGATATGTGTGTCATAGTGATTCCGGTTTGACATGTACTGCTAGTAGCAAATCAGCGCCATCAATGTGTATTATGTAGCCTCAATGCTGCTCCTCCCTCCCCCCGAGTCTATTTCCTCGTGTGCGCTGCGCGCTTGCATCACCTGCACTCCTACGGCACACCATTGTCATGCCTGTCTGCGCATGTCCACAAGCCTGACAACGACACTGTGATGTTGTGCGTTGAAGGTGGGCGGCCACGTGTGTGTAGGCCTATGGTAAGGATAGGGCGGACACAGATGTGGAGTTCATGGCTGGCCGAAGTCGCGATGCGGTCGAGGCAAGACCTTTGGCTCATGCTGCGGTAATAGCGATACACATACAACAGTTGCGCTCATTCATTAATCCCTTCGTCCGAGCCCGCACTCGGGGGCATGTTACATTGCAACTTTGTCCATTGCGGGATGGGTGGCGCTGACACCACAACAAGGACACACGCATTAGGTACTAAATTGGCAAGCCCAACACTTAACCACGCCCAGAGCCCCGGGGTGATCATCCACACCTCTACGCTGGACTGCCGTACGCCAGCCCACTCCGGCAACGCCCACAGGGGGGTACGACACAGCTACATGTCCCAGGTCTACCCCACTGCTTGAAGTGACATGGTTGCGTCCGCTGTACACAGCACAATGCAATGTGGTAGGGCCCGGGGCCCTCATGCACACACAATGACCACACGGACACACTTAGATAGTTTGTGGAACTGGCTACGGGCACGTGCGCCCAGACCCTTTATTGCCATGGTCACATGTCCAGTGACACCTATGCTGGATGGGTGTGGGGTTAGTGTAAGCCAGCCCTCAGGGAGTTGTTGGCGCTGGCAACAACTACAACAGTGATTAGACAATCAGAAGTTCACAGTTCAAACAGCAAGGGTCCACGACTTGAGCTGCACAGAGTTAGTGGCCACGGATGCACTGCGGCCGGCACAGGCACACCGCCACGGGACGGTGACTACCGGTGCACTGAGGTAGGGCCACGAGAGCTGAGCGGGTTCTCGTCGATGTCCAAGGTGAATGTCGCAGAGGGTTTCGGGGGACAGTGGAAGGTGTTCTTCCAGGGCATGATACAGAGGGCAGTACCAAGCAGACACATGCAATATGGAGGAGATGAATGCTACAGACTCATGTTTAACACCAAGTCATTACCAGCCACATGATGATGAAGACAACCCCCAGGCCATTGACTGAGACGCCACCAAAGTTCAACCAGAGGGTGTCCATGAATTTCGGGGCACAGAGTTAGTGGCACCAGAGCTGAAAGGGGATGCAGTCTGCGATGAGGCCTGTACAATGGTATAAACTCTGCCATAAATAGATCAAGGCTCAGTTCCAAATGTGTAACCTACTTGACCGTAGTGTGGGCCAGAGGCAGCGGTCAGCAGGGGCCCCCAGCCAGGTGTCCTTGGCTTGCGATGCACAGAGTCAGTGGCACCAGGGCAGTTGTTGGTGGGGTTCGGTCACCTCCGTAACGAGGATCCTGTTTGTCATCCAGACTGAATCGCCTCTTCCTCTTACTCCTCTCCTAGCGTGCAATGATACGGACTCTGCCATTGTAAAATCAAGACTCAGTTCCAAATGTGTGACCTACTTGACCGCAGTGTAGGCCTGAGGCAGCGGTCAGCGCGGGGCAACGGCTGTTCAGGCAGCTCCTCCTGGTACTCTCACACACGACGTTGGAATGCCATGTGGCGATGATTTGTGGTTGACTGAGGTAGTGGCACCAGAGCTGTGCGTGTGTGCAGCCTGCGACGATGCCGTGTCCTGCCTGGTACGGATTGTATTGGATTTGTG